>OV725077.1:152977174-154217174 GCA_928085145.1 Nezara viridula | reverse complement strand
ATAAATGTTAATTAGTTCATAACCGCTAATCTCCAAAACTTCTTCACCACTTGCTTTGAAATGTTGACATTACGTTCTATCGGATTCAGGATTGTTTATATATATCATTATCAGCCGGCTTTTCATTTCGAAACTGGGCCAAAAACTCGATTCGCTTCAGACCATAGCTCCAAAATAGCTGCAACGATTTTAATAAAACTTGGCTGAAATCTTCCCCTTGAAGCCTTTATAATTTATATATATATATATCATATCATATCATATATATATATATATATATATATATATATATATATATATATATATATATATATATATATATGATGAGTATGATTTATATATATACATAAAACATACTTCACCGAAAACCAGCTGCGTAAATTGTTACGATATATTCAGAATATTATTTGCAAATTACTCAACAAGTACACAAGTTTTGATTCATAATACCCACATTTTATTTGAAATCTTTCTGAATTCCATACAAAATGAAAAAAAAATCATCAAAATTGAAAGGAATTATGTAAGATAATATAATTTGTTTGTTGCATCTTTTTAGGAGAGCTCTTTCTGACTAATTTATGTTTGAAAAATAGCTATAATATAAGTGAAATATTGAAATGAAATAATTTTTCCCGACCAAAACTGTTTAAAATATTTTTGAAGAGATAACAAAATTGAGGTTGGTATTTCGCATCTTGAAAACCCTCAAATACGATTTTTTTACTAATTTAAAAATAAAAATTGTTTGCCTCAAATTTTCGCTGGATGAGGAAAGTGGGTTCAAATATTTTTTTTGGAAAAAAAAACTAAGATGGATTCACATTTTTATTTGCTATGTCATTTATTCACATGTAAATGTGAATGTATGAATACTTATATTTATTTAGGTATTAAAGCCATAATATTATTTTTTAATGAATTTTCTAATTATATTAATATTGTTCTCGGTTTTTCCCTTTATTTTATTAAGAATATTGAGTGCTGACTCCTCGACATATTTTCTCCTCTCGTTGCTGTTTAGCGTACGGTGTATCGCTAAATATATTGGATCATCGACTAAGTTACATAGATCATACTTGTGTTGTCTTTATTTTTATCAAATTTAATAATTTGTTTGTGTTTCCATGATTGGAAGCTAATTAGAGTTGTCACCTCAGTTCTTTCTAAGCATATTCTGATAGAGGCGAACTATGGTTTTAAAGAGATTTTTGGGTGGATTAAATAGTGGTCTCTCCCTTTGATTTGAGAGTCCCATTCATAACAATTCGTCCATTCATTGACAATTGTGTTACTAAGTGAGCGGAAATGTCTGTTTTGGGTACTTTAGAATTATTTCAAATTGCATTGGTAGTATTTCGAGCAATTTGATCTGCACTTTAATTTCCGTGTAGACCCACATGTCCTAGTACCCACTGGAATGAAATCAAGAATTTTACATAGAATATAATTAGCGATTCAGGTCCTGTGTACATTTTGTAGGCATTGGTACATTGAAGTATATTGAGACTGAATCTGTGAGAACGACTATATTACACTTTTTATAGTGTAGATTAGTATGTTCTGCAGCCTTAAAAACATCAAAAAGTTCTGCATGAAAAATACTGAAGCTGTTTGGCATAGAATAAGACAGCATGGCATACAATCTTTTTTACGGGTCATGAACGGCTATTGACCAAGCATCGGTTGTCTTAAAAGCGTCAGTATATATTTTAATATGGTTAGAGTAACAATCAGCTATTTCATAGAGGGTATGAATTTAGCTAATATGGTGATAATGAATATTTATTAGGAAATTGGTATTTACTATGATACAGGCTTAGGGAATTCGGAAATTCATTTATTTTTTCTTCAAATTTTCAATAATTATTACAGTCGAATTTCGACCACTTGGCGAACACTAGTTAAGTTAAATCGTTTAACTGTGGAAACTTGATAAAAATACCTGCACCTAATAAAAACATACACCTTGACAGTGGCCATGGTAGCAATCAATCAAGAAGGACCTATTCAACCCCCTCCACTGCCATAACGATCGCAATTCGAGATCAAAGCTTTTTACATACAGCGCTATTAAAGTTTCTAGTTTGGGTTGTTCTGCCTCTAGTCGTTCCTATTTCTTTCCAAATAGTTGTTCTAAGATGACTAGACTTACCCCGAACAGTGTTGTTAGCGTA
Source organism: Nezara viridula (assembly GCA_928085145.1). Classification (NCBI taxonomy): domain Eukaryota; kingdom Metazoa; phylum Arthropoda; class Insecta; order Hemiptera; family Pentatomidae; genus Nezara; species Nezara viridula. Next base: position 154,214,997 of record OV725077.1, on the reverse strand, counting down.
GGCAACATGAGAATGCCGATTATTGGTTTAGGGACATGGATGGTAAGTCTCTTTTTAAAAATATTATTTATTAAACGAAAATTTAAGGAAGTATGAGTGAATATCATTAGACTATGCCAATCATTGGATTCGGAAGACTTTTGATTATGTTTTGGATATATTATATTTCAAAATTTAATATATTTTTAGCACTTTTACTCTTCTCTATCAAAAAATTTATAATTTCATTTTTATTCTAAATAATTTAACTTGAAATCATGTTTTTAATTTACTTCTATATTTTTAGTTATAATTTTAATCCGATATATTTGTAAGCTTTATGTTACTTGAACTTATTTATTCTCTTTTTTCTCTTACATTTTAATACTTACATAAATTAGTATTTCCATTGAATCGACAACGATCTGATTCTTTTCAAGTTTTGTTTTTATTAATTTGAGCGGTTTTTTCTACATTTAGAACTCCTTGAACGGTTTGTCTTAAAAAAAAAATAAAAATAAAAAATACAATAAAAAATAAAACCTGTATAATTTCTAGTATTAGACTATTAGTATTGGACCGTAGACCTAAATAAAATTATAAGATCCAATTATTATTTAAATATTCATTAGTTTTCATTTTAAGCTAAGAGTTTCATATGATAATAAACACTTTGACAATGATGATAACTTTGATTTTTTTCCTCATAATCTCTTTAGTGCTGCTACCCATGGAGTGCCTCCGACCATCGTAGCCATTCTCCGGTGTTGTACCAATCGAGCAACCGCGACTTTTATACTGGCATTGCTTCCATCAGCTATCGGGCCTAGTGTAGCCCAATTATTACTAATTTAATTATTAATACCAGACTTGGTCTTGTTCTTGCGCAAGAGTCTTGAAGTCATCTACAACTTATTGCTATTCATTTAATATGTTACTTTAAATCTTAGAAAAAGCTACAAAAAAAAAAAAAAATGTTTAGATCTTTTATTGACGTAAACATATTAAGTCCAATAAAATTAACTTCACAATACATTTCAGGCATCAGGGGTGCCCAAAATATCAGGCAACAGTTTTTGTGATTTTATGATGTTTTATAATTTAATTGTGTATGATCCACGATTTTTAAAATTATAGTTTACTTTACTCTGTTTTTAAGGAAAGGATTTACAACAGATTTTATGGCTTTTAATTTGCGCTATAAAAATTTTTGAGCGAGACATATATTTGATTTTTTAGGAAGGAACAGGTTATGAATTTCCGGAAAGAAAAGTTTCAGACAAGGATAAAAGATGGAACAGACTGCAATTTAATTGTTTATGATCTACGATTTTTTTAAATTATACTTTACTTTGTTCTGTTATAAATAATAAAATATCTTGGAAGAGGAGGGGGAGGGCAGGTTCTTGAACCATCAATCATAGGACGGATGGGCACCCCTGAAAGACATTGTTAAGAAAGATCGTGATAAGCCCCATCTTGGAATGTAAGAGTTTTTGTTGACCAGTCCTGGTCTCGATCTTGCAACAATTAGGCGGTCTTGGACCAAGACCAAGACCGATATTAGGCAACATTAATATGATCTTTCGGTCATCCTTCATCCTACAGACATTTTCATACCACGTATATTTCTTTATATATTTGCCAAACTATATTTTAGCTGTCACTCAACTATGACTGATGTTACTTCCAATGTAGCATGGATGCTGTCATTTCTTACACAGTCCCATCTGGTTTTACCCGCTTCTTTTCTTAGATATCTCATTTGCGCTGCGGTTACCTGGCTCACATGTTTCTTGAGAATCGTTTTACAATATTTTTTCTTTAAAATTATTTAAACAATGTTCAACAAGTGATATGAAAATATGTAATTATATTCTTCAGTCGACCCCAGAAGAAATCGACATCGCTTTGAACGCGGCAATTGATGCAGGTTATAGACATATTGATACTGCCTTCGCTTATTTCAACGAAGCAGCAATTGGGTCGTCACTTAAGAAGATATTCGAAAGTGGTAAAATTACTAGAGAAGAACTTTTCATAACCACAAAGGTATCCTCAATTTTAATTAAATCTGTATTCATTTTTTTGCAAATAATAATCCATTAGATTTGTTATTTCCTAGTTACCAATGCCGGGTAATAGATACGAAGATGTTGAAGTCTTTCTGAAGAAGTCACTTGAAGACTTGCAGCTTGATTACTTGGACCTATACTTGGTCCATTTTCCAGCAGGGATGGTGAATAAAGATATGTCAAATATTTTCCCTACCGATGATGACGGAAAACCTATGATAGACCGTAGTACCGATCTTTTGGAGCTATGGAAGGTAAATTTTATACCATATCATATAGTTTCTATTTCGAATATATTTCTGATTACAACTACATTCAGGTCTCCAGTGTCTAACAAAAAATCAGTTTCGCTTAGATTCAATTCCTTCCAAAGCACTCCAAGAACAACGGAAATATAACAGACAACAGCATGACCTCGCCACCCTTCGCGAATCCTCAAACCAATTACGGTTTAATCCGCGGCTGTATGATACAATCTTTTCTTCTTCTTCCACGGCACTACAACTCATGATTGTCTTGGCCTCTTCAAGAGGTGTCCGTCAGGCGTCCCTATCCTGTGCAGCCGCTTTCCAGTTACGTACACTAAGTATTGCACCTGCATCCCTTGCCACACAATCCTGCCGTGGTCTTCCTACTCTCCTAGAGCATTGCTCATTGCTCTCCATAGTTGTTTGGGGTATTTCATCATTTTGCATCCTAGCCGCATGCCATGCCCATCGCGGTCTTGCAAGCTTTAAGGTTCTTATGATATTCGACTCCTTGAACAGATTGTAGAGTTCTGTGTTATGTCTAATCCTCCAATTCTGTTCATCGCGCACAGGACCACAGATTCTGCGGAGCACCTTCCGCTCAAATGCTAGGGCTCGCTCGTCTCCTTGCGTCATGGTCCACGCTTCGGACGTTTGAGCGTTTTAGCGTTTTACAAAGCTGTGTCTTTGTGCAACAAGAGATGAGTTTACTTTTGGAATGCTTATTTAGGCAAAAAAAGCAATAGTTTTCTCTGTTTACCCAAGATCCCTGATATGTAAACTCATTAACTCTCTGGAACTTACAGTGCGCGATCTCCAGATGCTCTTCTTCATCTGACATTTTCGCGGGTGCATGGGCGCTGAAAAGGCTATAATTTAAAAAAAATCCCTTTCATTCTTAAGTAGCAAATTCTGGAATTTACCAGCTTGAAGATGCAATCAGGCACCGTAAATCAAGTAATGACCTGCATCGAGATGATGTTGATCAACATAAATCATGAATATCAAATTTAACGCAACCTATAACTTGACTGATGACTTAATTGTTTCTATTCGAAATAATTAGTTTTTCTTAGTACAATGCTATTGCTAAAGATATTATGACAGTGATATAGGTTATTGCTGGTTGATGATTTGTTATACTATGATAACTTTATATGAGTTGATAAATACAATCAATAATACTTTTTAGGGTATGGAAGCTCAAGTTGATGAAGGTAGAACAAAAAACATAGGTATTTCTAATTTCAATAAAAACCAAATTCAAAAAATACTCGACAACTGTCGCATTCGCCCAGCAAACCTTCAGGTGGAATTGCACATCAACCTCCAGCAGAAAGAGTTGGTATCTTTCTGCAAAGAAAATGGCGTGACTGTTGTCGCCTATTCGCCGTTGGGATCTTCTGGCTACAAAACATTTTTGGAAAAAGGTGGCATCTCAACTGAAGGGTGAATATCTTAAGTTTTTCAATTTTTGTAATCTAGATCTAAACGCCATAAAAATATATTAAAAACAAGTATATTATATTTTTATTTTTTAATGTTATTATTCTTCGATTTTAAAATTCATTTCTTGATTTACGATCTGTTAAAAATGTAAATAATAAAATTTTGGCTAGTAATACCTTTTAAAATAATATAAAATTTCATATATTGTAGAGCACGAGTTTTACATCCCATGGAGGATCCTGTAATAAAAGAAATTGCGAAGAATCATAACAAACAGCCTTCCCATGTCCTCTTGAGATATTTGATTGAATACGGAGTAGCAGTTATTCCAAAAAGTACCAATCCATCCAGAATCAAGAAAAATTTTGATGTAAGTTACGTTGTAAAACTTAAATAGTTTTATGATATGATAAAACTAATATTTTTTTTTTGTTTTTTTAGATTTTCGATTTTAAATTGACAGAAGAAGAATTCGAAAAGATAAGCGCTTTGGACCGCGGGGAAGGTGGAAGAATATTGGGTGGTCGAGGAATGGTTGGATTTTTTAATTTACTTGAAGATCACCCTGAGTATCCATTTCCAAAGTAAATTTAAATATGATTATCAAAACAATGTGCTCGGAGTGGTTTCACGAGATCCCATGTTAAATGAGTTTGTAACTTATGCACGTTTTTAAACGTTTATTTGTAGTTAAATCCATTAAGTTGTTAGTTTAATGATTATTAGTTATATTGAGTTCATTATTTATCTGTGGTAAAACTCTTTATCTAACCTTCCTAAGGACAGAGCTATAAAATATTAATGTTTTCACTTCTATGATATGAAATGTTTTAACCAATAGTATTGATTTGTTATTGTTTTTTCAAAATATTGGTCACCTATGTAGTGTAAACTTAGCAATAAAAAAGTTTTACCTAGTTTAGTTTATTAATCATTTATGACCATATGTATTCCATTTCCCTCTCGTACCGGATAGGAACCCCATAATGAGTTCGGTAAGAATGAATGTGTAGTTATTCAACACGATGCATCACACAGTGGCACTTTCTCGAATCTGGGATAGCAATTTTGTTTAAAATGATTTAAACTATATGATGGTAATGTTTAATAATTAAGGAGGGGGTAAATGAAATAAACCTTTGAAAGAAAGTGATTCGAATGCTTATTCGGTACCTACCGCAGAACAACTTTTTTTTATTCTTACACCTCTTGACTTTCGGTTTCCGCCATGAGTCTTCTAGTAGGTTTGGACTGTTACAGGCGGCAGCTGTGATCGTTTGGTTTTTTTCATTCATTTTAGCTCTTTTGAAGATATCCAGGGAGCTCATGGTTTACAATAACCATCAGCCTCTTCATCAGGCACTTTCCTGAAGGATTGTTGCCAACTCTGCAGAAATCTCCATCCTGCTTTTATTATGGGATAGGATTATTAACCCTTTACCCAACCCTCAATCTAGAGGACCAGGAGGTATGTCTGATACAGGGTTCGCTTATGAATCTTTAGGTGTAGACCGTCCCCATGCGGGAATCGAGTTCACAACGTAGTGCTCTAAGCAATCGAGTAGCGCATGCACTTTTCTATTATTAATTAAATTATTTGTTATCTTTGTTTTGTTATTAAATTCCGCAAACGGAATTTGAACTCGTGCTTCTACAAGTTGAGTATATTTTTCCAGGCTCTTTAACTCATTCGTCCACCTCGGCCCCCGCAACGTCTTTTTGTGATCTCAAAAACTTTATTTTTCTGGTTAAGATCGTTATTTTACTCTAGGTCGTTAAAAAATAAAAATGATGAGAAAATAAATTTCAATGCAAAGTTAGCAGTTGGTTTATCTCTTAAGCTGGTTGAAATCGATAACTATGATATTAGAAATGAGTTCCTATGGTGGAGGCTAGAGGTCTTAAATGGCTAATCAACATGTCAAATGTATCGAATAGCAGTCAACCAATATCGATTATTGATTAAAACGTTTAGTGTATTGCGGGTCAGGTTCCCTTTTCTCCTGGAATATTAAATGATCTAGGTTGTTGTGAATAAGGTAAAGATTGACCAATGACAACAATAATACCATTAAATTATTGCAAAATGTCATTAAGTGTCATTTAATTACCTTAAATTGTTAAGAAATTTGATGAATTTTTCCTCAAAATTGTCTACTTCTTGTAGCTATGTGCGATACATAAAACGATATGTGTCATTTAAGTGCAATCACTGTGATTTCGTATCGATAAATAAGTTCGAAATTCTCAGTAGTATTGTATGCAGTATTATTGTGGATTTTAAGGGTCACAATTTTTTGTCTGTCTTCCTTCGGAAATAATGGACATTTGTTTTGCATTGAAAGTCGTCCGTGGAAGGAGGGGTTGCATTTTCTATCCGTTTTAGAGCTCCTAGAGTTTTTGTAAAATATCTATGCTATGTAATAAAACAACATGAATTAACTGAAAAATAAATAAATAATATCTTCTGAGGTGTACTTCATGTGCAAAACAAATGAGATCGTTCACTTATATCTCGTCTGGGTATTGGGAAATATTCCATGCCACCTCACCCATTATTCCCTCTTCTATCTTTAATTCCTGCCTTTGTTGGTAACCCTTTATCCACGATGGCCATACTCAACTCGATTATTGTTCCTAGCAAGGGGAATATAGAGAAACTGATGTTCAGGTAATACTCTTAGCATGTGGGTAATTTAGTTATTGTAAATACCTAATTTTAATCTAATAAAAAGAAAACTATAAGATTATAAGTTACAAATATTGTAATAACTTCTTTTTGTAGTCATAGTACATTTTGTGATTTCATAAATAAAACTAATATGAGTTTCAATTTTACAAATTGTTGTTGCTTATTTAATTCTCATAAAGAATTAAACGAGACGATTACTAAGATTATTAAACACGTCATTAGTCACAATATTGTTCAGTAAGACGAATGACCAATCTAGGTGAAAAAAATTAATGTGAATTTTTTTAAATCCGACGTAGTCAGATAAAAGAGGGATGTTTCATTAGATAAATACAACCCTCTAAACAACTACAGATGTGGTGGCTCCTGTTTCGTTCAATTATCTTTGTTTTGTCTTATCTTTCATTTGAGCTTAGTACCATTAGTTAATTTTTTTTACAGTTACGATTTTTATTTGATAGGTATAGATGCCTAGTATTTAAGTAAGTCGTTCATCAAATTATGAATCCATAATTTGACCAATTAACTTATTTATTTCTACATGCTCTAAAATAAAGTAATTTTGTAACTTCAAAAGTAATTTACTAAAATATACTTAAAAATACCAGCGTGAAATGTTTCTCAGATGTTGCTTGGTAGCTATATTAAAGAAAAATAAAAGAGTTGATTACCTTTGTCAACCTTTTGAGACATAATTATATTTTATTTGTTAAAATATTTTATTTAAATAAAGTAAGTTATTCCGCATTCTTCCAAGAAGGCCGCCAAAAACCTGTGTTGATACAGACTGTAGGACCTAAACGAATATACCAACTTCAATGAAACTTATTTAAAGTTTTCTCCTCGATTCCCTTTAAATTTATTTATATAACGTACTTCAACGAAAAGAGCCTGGAAAAGATATAAATATTTTTTATATGTTCTACTGCAAAGCTTATATCATTTGTTTTGGTTTATGTATTTTTGAAAGTTTTACATCAACTGAAGCAATGTTGTCTGTTTTTTTTATAGCAAATTATCAATGATAAAAAAAAATTATTCACGCCAATGTTAAAAATCTCTTTTTGTTTATTTTTCTTTACATTGTTTGAAAATAATAAACCATTATGTAATAATTTAATAAATTCTTGTAGATCTTTTGCCTCCTTAACAAGCCTGCTGCATATCTGCCTGTCTTGGGCTATTTATTTCTAGTTATCTGCACTCAGCTCTATTGTATCTTTGTTAATTCTATCTATCCTTCTACTTTTTGGGCCCTCCGCGTGGTCTTTTTCCTTCTACTAGGCGTAGATTGTTACAGAGGGACTTCCAGATGGATTGCTACGAGCTACAGGCCCCGCTCATCTTAACCTCCGTGTCTTCATATTATGGGATATTGATTTATCAGTTCCTGTAAGATTTTCTTTATGGGTCTTTCTTTTCCATTTCTTAGTACTCTGATCCCAAATCGATCCGGTTATCGTGCGAAGGATTTTTCTCGTAAATCTTTCAATATTTTTTCCATGGTGCTGGTTAGTGTACACGTATCAGCCGTATATTAGAACTAGCTTTATCATAGCATTTTATACTCTTTATAATTTTAGATTTCTTGAGATTTCAAAACCTTTGAAAGGGAAAAGAAACTCTGTTTACGCTAATTATACTTTGGTCTATTTCTGACCGTTTGTAGTTCATTGGGGTTTTCGTGGAACCGAGGTATTCGAATTTTTCTACTCTCGGGAATGATTTCCCTTCCAATCAGATCCTGTTATCGGAGATACATTTTCGGCTTATTATCATATATTTTGTTTTGTCTATTTTTTTTTTTCATTAGTATCCAGTAATACATCATGTAAAAAATAAAATGATCAATTAAACAAATTATAAAAGTAAATCACGAATCTTTTATTTAAAAAAAGTCCATTGTTAAGGCTACAAAATAAGTGATGTGATGAAAAGTCTGATCTAGCGACCAATAGCGGGCCAATGTTATTATTTTTTATTGCTAGTAATTTAAAAAAAAATGTATGTACTGGTCATTTATTTCTTACATAAAGCATGTTGCTTCCTCACTACCGAAGGTAGGGAAGCATTGTGTTCGTGCGAGAGATTAAAAAAAAAATTTTGCTCAGAATCGAAAATTTTCACTCACGTTTCAGACATCAAGGATCAAATTTGGTTCGGTGTCTGTCTATCTGTCTGTCTGTCTGTCTGTCTGTAGTCAAATCGATGTGAAGGGCATATCACATAGTACCGTTCATCCTATCTTTATGAAATTTTCAGGAATTATGCTGATTGGTGCCTAGATGGTCCCATATCAATTTTATCAAATTCCATCCAGCACTTCCGCTTACGCACGTGCAAACGTATATTTTTAGATATGCCAATATTTCAGAAAGGGCTTGTTCGATTTGGCTCGAAGTTAGATTAAAGGCAGGCTTTGGTGAAAAAATAACGTAGTGTCAATTTTATTGAATTCTGTCCGCCACTTTCTCTTATTTATGGACTACTACTAGTCCACTGTCCGCCGTCCGCGCAATTTTTTGGAAACTACTGGACCGATTTTTTTCGAATTTGGATCTAAAATCAGAGGTCACCAGAGGATGATACTCCTTCGACGACATTAATATTCGCCTTCTTGTTTCAACATGGCAGCCGAAAAACGTGCGTTGCTACAGACTGAAGCGCCTAAACGAATGTACCGATTTTAATGAAACTTCGCTAAAATCATTTTCACTACGCCCTTTAAATTTATCTATATAACATACTTCAACGGAAAGAAGCTCAAAAAAAAATTATGAGGGATGGTAAAATTAAATTCAGAATAACTCAAGAAGTATACACATTTTTGTTGTGATGAGATGTTTCAAAGCTATTCAAATTCCCTAAAAAAATGAAGAAAGTTTCAGCGAAATTGAAGCACTATTAGTAGAGATGTCGCGATTTTAAAATATTTTACTTCCTCACTACCGAAGGTAGGGAAGCATTGTGTTCGTGCGAGAGATTAAAAATATTTTTTGCTCAGAATCAAAAATTTTCACTCGCGTTTTACGTTTCAGAAATCAAGGATCAAATTTGGTTCGGTGTCTGTCTGTCCGTCTGTCTGTAGTCAAATCGATGTGACGGGCATATCACATAGTACCGTTCATAACTCAAGAAGTATTAACATTTTTGTGAATATTGTATATATTTTTTTAAAAGTTTGCGGAATTTCCTAAAAAAAAAAAAAAAAAAATCGTTAAAATCGGACAATTAGGAGCAGAGATATGGTCTATAGTTTTTTTTTAGATGTGTTATTGCAAAAGGTTTATCTTTTGTTTTGATTTTTAATGTGTTACTGAAGTAATGCTATTTTTTTGCATATTACTAATGATTAAAAAAAAGTTTAGTCCAATAATTAGAATCACCTTTTATTTATTTTTCTTTATAAATAGGAATTTAATGTTACTTTATATGTATAATTGTTTGGAAATAATATACCATAGTGAAATAATTTGCAGTGGATTTTTTAAAAATTAATTATCGTTATATATATATATATATATATATATATATATATATATATATATATATATATATATATATATCTTTCGGGCTGAAGCCCCTCCCCCAAAATTAAATCTGGATCCGGTAGTGTAATCTGGATCACTATTATCAGAGCAAAAGTTCGAATGTAAAAATTTTCAGCTTTAATTCTATGTGTATTAATGGTGACATCTTGTAGTCTGCAACTGATTTAAGTAGTCTGCTACTATGTAAAATAGCAGCTGACAATAAAAATTAAAATTATTCTCATAAAGCATAAAGAAATAATGAGTTTTTATGCACTGTTGTAAAACAATAAATAAATTTTTACGTAAGACCTTTTGCGTTAACAGTATGGAAATTCATGTTCAGTATGCATTTTTTAATTTTTTTTTATTAAGCATAATCAAGTATGGAATATTCAAATACGACCCTCTGTTGTTGAATGTTGAAGGGTAACTGTAATCGGCTATTCCGATTCTGCTTCTCTTAGAGATTCTATTCTCATACGAAAAATTTTATACCTTGTAATATACAACGGAAACGGTGAGGAAGCTATACTGACCTTACTTGGCAGACGTTTTTAATGTCATATTAGAGTTGTATTGTGGGATGAATTAGGATAATCGAGTTTCCGTTTGGAATCCTTATCAAAATCGGTCGTTCTAAATCGACCTTGAAGGTTATGTGCAATCTGAAACAGTGAATCATTACATATTTTCGTTCTTCACATCTCACTTGACTTCATAGGCCCCCCTCCCTCCTCTCTCCTACTAAAAATATAGATTGGACGAGAATCTCGTTTCGTCCCTTCCTCCAATATTTCGAAGAACAAAAATCAAATAAAAATCAATATCAATTAATCTAATCGAATGAATAAAATATGTAAACTGAAATCAATAAGAAAAATATCTGGTGTGTCCACTCACACGACTTTCCCACCTAATAGGTGGCACCTATTTCAGAAAAGTTTTTATATCTTTACACATGTTCATGAAGAAACAAAAAAGAATTGAACTAAACACATTTTCCTGAAAATTGATCAAACATAAGATTTGAGTACGATTTATTTGATAAACTAAAGCAAAGTAAACCGGCATAAGGTAGATCACTGTAAAAATTTCAATACTCACTAATAATCTTGATCAAAAACTTTTTGCCATAGTCAAACAAAAATTTCTATTAAAAGTAGAGGAAATAGTGAATGAAGATTGTGTGATGCGGGCAACAGATTTTCTTAATTTTACTTAGTCATCTTCATTCTCTCATTCACCCCTTTCTGACACCAGGATATGAAACCGTAATCTTACATTGGAAATTGAATAGCTGTAACTTCGTTAATAGTTGTCCAAAATGAACAATTTTTATATGGCTTTGCAGGAAATTTCAGGGAGTTAGGCCCCATAAAATTTTTCTTTTCATTATTACTTTTTTTCCTGAATTTTTTGGAGAATTCAGTCTATATACGAAAATTGAGAGAACAATGATTAGAACATTATAGGAAAGTTTCATCAAAATGGTTAGAGCCGTTTTTGCGCTACAGTGTATAGAAAAACATGTTTTTCATTTATTGCGCGCAAGCTATTGTGCATGGAGTACCGAATTTTTGTCACAGGCATCAGTAGTCAAAACCCTACAAAATAAAAAAAGAAGCAACAAAATTGGTTCAGTAGTTTCCGAGAAAATATTGGCACAGACAGACTGACAGACAGACCAATGGCTAAAAATATGTTTTTCGGACTCAGGAGGCACTGAAACGTCTGGATCCGTTGAAAACCACATGTCGGAAATTTGACCCGATTGCAATACTTTCCTTACCTAGTGTAGGTAGAAAAGTAAAAAAATAGGAAAGGTTGACAAGATGGCTAAGCTAAGGCCTAGAAAATTATATACATATATATATTACAATATTTTTTTATAATTCGACCTTTATATATTATATATTTACAACTTAAGATATGAATTATAGCCGGATAATAGGTCATGAAATACTTTTAGATGACTTAAAACTACTTCTGTTTATTCCATTTTTTCAAACGTTTCGATCCCCGTTTTTTAACATAAATAATGGGATTCTCTTCAGTTTTTAATTAAGCATCGATACTCCAAGCCGGGCAGCACGCTGACAGACTCAAGAGTACCGACACAAGTACATCAAGCTACTTATTACACAATGACCTATTATCTGACTATAATTCATATCTTAAGTTATATATATATATATTCAACATATCCTAGGATTGTATGTTTCATTCATGTGGTCCCTTTCATTTTTACATGAAGATTTTATCATATTTTCGCCGACAAATTTGAAGCATCGACGAAGAATTTTATTGCTTCAAACCTTTAACTAAAAATTAGTAATAAATTCAATTGCTTTGTTAAAATATTTTCAATCAAATATGCCCATACGAAAAAAAAAACTGATATATAGTCGTATATATTAATTTATTCGTATATATATATTCTGTTTTTTCTCCGTTTTTTTGTCCCACCATTGCTCGCCTTTTAGGCTAATAGGACTATTTCAGGCATCATTCCGACATATCCTTATTCCTTGTGTATTCTTGACAATAGGATGAGTCCTAGCAGTAAAGACTGCTAGGGCTCATCCTATTGTCAAGAATAATCCTCTCGCACCACCCACCACAAGAATCGCACACCTTTCTGCTTCTTATTTAAAGCAGGCTCTGCTGAAGGGCGCCAAGTCATCGAAGTAATCTCTAGCATGGTACCGCATCTCTTTGAGCATTCCAGCAATATATAATAATACTAATAGCCTAGGAGTTGGTACGCCTGGTAAATAATGTCTTCATTATTACTTGGCAGTGAAAAAGTGATGATACAAAAAGTTATAGGAGTTGGAGATAATAAATAATAATAATAAATAAATTTGAAAAGAAAGATTTTTTATTTTGAACAATTGGTAACATAATTGCCATAGAACAAAAAACCTACGAAAAAGTTCGCAAAACATTAAAAATACAATAATCCTAAATAAAGGGCAACAATGTTTTTTTTCTACTTTTCTTAATTGGGTGAGGAAGTAACAAGGAGGTACCTTTGTGTACATAATAAATAAAAAAATATATTTAAAATAAAAGTTAATATACGTCAGGTACAAACCGTCTTCACACTGTTCAAACATCGTGTACTAGTAAAACTTCACAAGGCAAACAATATTGTTAAATACGCTCTCGAATGCATAAAGTAGTGATCCAAATTTATTTGGGAAATGGGTACTCAGGATGACTTTCCAACAAGTTGAAGAAGGCAAAAGTGCCACTACCACCGCTTGTCCTTCCTTCTTCGCCGCGGTCCAAGGCGCTTATCTTTTCGAAATCTTCTTTCGACAATTCAAAGTCGAATACCTTTGAAATGAAAATTGATTAATAGATTCTTTTTTTTTTTTTTAATAAGGGATATATTCAATAGCGAAATAACATAACTTACGTCAATGTTTTCTTTGATTCTTGATGGATTAGTGCTTTTTGGAATAACTGCTACTCCATATTCCATCAGATACCTCAAGAGTATTTGGGAAGGTTGCTTGTTATACTTCTTGGCGATTTCTATGATTACTGGATCTTCCATAGGATATAAAAATTTTGTCCTATAAATCAAATGGTTGAAATATAAACCAAAATAACATGTTTTATAATTTTTTTTCAACAGTTAACTTTTTTATTATGATTCCTACTAAATCTCAAGTGAACTGTTCCACTTTCAGTGCCTCTGAGCGGAAATCTCTTGTAAGTTGAATAAGAAATTTCAAGAACAGAAGCAGAAAGTCAATCTACATAATAAGTTTCAATCATATATTTTTTTTAAACATTAGCTTACCTTCACATCGAGAATAAAAAATGACAAAATAAGCTTCATAGCTAGTTGGATTTATGAAAAGCAATTATTCAATATTTAAAAAAATTCTAATCGGAATGTGGTGATCGATTGTTTTTAATATTTTGTACTAGCGGGGGACCCTCCTCCACCTAACCGCAGACCAACCCCCATTTTACAAATTATACAACTGTTCATTTAATTGTACTACTCGATGCTTAAATGTATAACTTTAGTTTACATGTATTATGCAGTTCAGATTGTATTATTTTTATCATCATAAAATAAACTGTAAGAAACCAGAGTTTCTGGCAAATTTTTAATTTCTTTAAAAATCTATATTATACATTGCGCATTTTTGCCAATTTATATTATTATATTATAATAATTATTCTTATTACCAATTTTTAGCCATAATATATATTCAATTTGTCTAGTTTTATATAAGCCCAACAATAATTTGAGCCTTTTATTTCTAATATTTTCATTGTACGTTATATTGTGTTTCCTTTTCTATTTCATAATAATTATAATTATATCACAATATAATATAAATAATATAATAATTAATGTATTGTATTCAAGGGGAAATTTCTAGATCGAAAAATAACTGCTGCCACCTTGATAAAATCAAACTACCACCACCTCCAGAGGAATAAATACCATTCCCCGTACAAATATTGTCTTAAATCTTTATTCTGTATTAGGAGAGAATGAAGTAACAGGAGCTCAACAACTATGTGATTAAATGAGCAGCTTTTTAATTAGTGCTAATTATAGAGCTAATAGCAGAGCTCCTGTAATATCCAATTCTCCTGATACTAAAAGAAAAAAAATATGACGTACACTAAAATCTATTTTATATAATAGAAAGATTTAAATAATGTCAGAAATTAATCAAATATAAAACTCACTTATCAGTAAGCAAGCCAACTTTCTCTAAAAATGGTTTAAAGCCGGGAGATCCTAGCGGGGAATAGGCACACACTGTCACATTCTTCTCTTTGCAGAAAGACAGCAACTCTTTCTGTTGGAGGTAGATGTGCATTTCCACCTGAAGGTTTGCTGGGTTAATACGACAGTTTTCGACAATTCTTTTGATCTGGCTTTGGTTGAAATTCGATAAACCAATGCTTTTTGCTCGTCCATCATCAACTTGAGCCTCCATACCCTAAAAAGAAATTCGCGTCTTAATGGTTACTGTTAAAAATAATGAGTTTTTTTTTTTAAATTACAAGATAATTTATATTATGTATTTCGTTATATATATAATACCTGTAACGTTAATTATTTTATAATATCAAGTCACTAATATATTATAAATATTAACTACAATAGTGGCCTAAGGCTCGTTGTCTCGTTGTCCAAAGCCAGTAATTATGCTTTCGTTACAATTTTGAAGAATCAATTTTCTTTACTGTTATTCCATTTCATTCTCAAAAACCTATCTTTATTTACTTTATTGATGATTGACAATAAAACAAAAAATTCCTTTTATTGAAAAAAATTCTCAGCACTAAGGAATTCATATTCTTCAAATCTGAGAAATTATTGTGGTTAATATTTTTAGCCATTTCTGCATCTTTTTGGTTAAAAAAATTTCCCTTTCCAATTGAAATTCATCCACAAAATATTAAAGCTTTGTTTCTGACCAGCTTATTCTTAGCCTTCATCTATTTCGCTCACCTTTGATGTATACTTGTTGACTTATAGGTTTTGTTCATTCACTACCTCTTCTTTACAATCAATATCTTATAATTCCTCAGACCTTTTTATCCCCACGATTTTATTGTTGACTTGTATTTTAGTATTCTTATTAACAAGTTTGAGTTTCCTGTCCTGATAAGTAATCTCATGTTTGAAAAAAATAAGATTTTTTTTTTGTAATGTTGTATCTCTTAGTCCTTTGATACCGCCTACGATAAAAATACACGAAGAATGCAAAATCAATGTTTCTTTTAAAAAAAATAACTTAAACAGTGATAAAGTTACATGAAACAGTACAACAACTAGATAACTTAATACAACTACTTTTCATCCCTTTTTATTTTCAATTTCTTATGTTCCACACGCCAGGAAATATACACCATTACGAAGATTAAACGATAATCATGTTTATGTTGAAGCCGGTCCATCCCATCCACCTCCGACAGTCCCCTTACAATCTATCGTTCCATTTAACTAGGGGTCTTCCTCTCCCTCTTCTACCCCCTGCCTTCCAATCCATACTTATCTTTGGTATTCTGGCATCATCCGTTCGCCTCATATGGCCATACTATCTGAGTCCCATTTCTTCGTTCACCTGTAGGATATTTTGTTTTATTTCCAATCACTGTCTTAGAGTGACGTTTCTCACACTTTGGATCCTGGATATCCTAGCTGCTCTCCTCCAAAAATCCGTTTCAACTGAAAGGATTTTTTTTTCTTGAGTCATACCGATGGACCACGTCTCCGAATTATAAGCTTTAATTGTCAATTGTTTTACTTTTATTTAATATTGTAAAAATAATACTTAGAAAATTTCTGTATAACTTACTTCCCATAACTTCAATAGATCGGTACTGTAGTCAATTAAAGGTTTCTTGTTCTCATCCATTGGTAAAAGTTGATCCATTCCTTTAAACTGCACGCCCGCTGGGCAATGGATAAGGTAAAGATCAACGTAGTCTAATTGCAAGTTTTCAAGGGACTTCTTCAGAAATAGTTCAACATGTTCAAATCTATTTCCGTTTAATGGTAACTGTATAAAGAAAGAATGCAATTTATTAAAAATACAAAAGTAGGCAACTTATTGACAGGCAAGATTTATTAAAACCTAGATTACCTTTGTAACAATGAACAGTTCTTCTCTGGTAATTTTTCCACTTTCGAAAATCTTTTTAAGAGAAGCACCAATGGCAGCTTCATTAGAGTATGCATAGGCGGTGTCAATATGCCTGTAACCTGCGTCGATTGCCGCATTCAAAGCGATATCGATTTCTTCTGGGGTCGACTGAAGAATAATTACACAATTAGTAAAAACACATTATTAAACTATTTATTTTTTTTATGTGCTAACATTTATTGTCAAATCTATTAACTCTCAAATATTTCTTCATAACGTATCGATGATGGACAAGATATTAACGAGAATACAATTGGTATTCCTAAATAAAAATAAATAATAAATAATGACGGAAGAAAACAATGAATACGGCCTAAAATAATGGCAGTCCAACTACACCTACCATTCTTAAAGCCCAATAACCAACCAATCACTCTGTCATCGAATAGCTTTCCCATACTCTTGTTTCACCATTTCGTGTAAATTCAGGAAGAATATAAGAAAGAATCTATTTATTGCAAAATAGATTAGATATAATAAGTGTAACATGTACAATATGTAACAGCGTTGAGTCATTAAGGCTTTCGATGAATTTTTCCTTTGTAAAATCAAAAAAGTGTGCAATGTTTGTACTTATAAAGGTGTTTTAGTTATTTTAGAGAACTTACTGTTTTTTTAAAATAAATAAATAACGTAGAAATTCACAAAAACGTTGTTAAAAGTTGAGCTATATAGAGAATGTACTAAGTGGTCTTTTTGCAATAAATTGATGATATTGTGTTTAGAGATAAATTTATTTTTTGTTGGCTGAATCTTAATTAAATCAGTTATCAATAATGATCAGGAACAGCAAATGTGTAATTCTTATCGCTTTTTAGCTAAAAATAGTTCTGAGCATACTATTTTTAGGCACATCTCATCTTTCATTGCGATAAAACACACCACATGAATAGTTTAAAGATTGATAAATTGTACATAGGCGTGAATGTGTTTTATTTATTTTATTATCATTCGGCTTTAATCTGTTATTTTACTTATTTTGTATATTACTTTCTCTTTATATATATATATATATATATATATATATATATATATATATATACATATACATATATTTTTTTCCCTACTTGGTTTTATTTATATTTATTTTTCTTTATTATGTACATATTGTGTGAATGTATAGTGAATGAATACTACAGTCATAGTACCAATGCCCTTCAATGTGGTAGACTGTATTAATACTCAATAAATATAAAATAAATAAAAAAAGATTGATAGCTTGAAATATCAATATTTTATCTATAAACATTATAGTGTGAAACAGTTTTTTCCGTACATTTGTGAGTTTTAGAATCATCTCTCTGGTTTCTGAAATATTATCTGTACCTGTATCATTCATATCTACACCTATATGTTAAGGAGGCACATATTATATAAATATAATTATAAACCTATTTTCTGATAAATATAATCGACGGTAATGAATATGGCATCTTATTGAAATCAATTAGTATCTATATCAAAAAATCTATTTCAAACCTATATAAAAAAAATCAATTATCGACTAATGGAAATATTATCTTTTGTTGTAGACACCTAGAGTATCAATCGTAGGAAAAATATAAAAAAAAAATCAAATAATCTAGTCCGGTTTCAAATCTTAATATACTCCTATGTGTAATGTTAGGCAAAAGTAACATTTACACAAAGTTCTGAGGAACGGAATGATTAAATATAAAGGAGGCACATATTATATAAATATAATTATAAACCTATTCCGATTGTCGGTAATGAATATGGCATCTTATTAAAATCAATTAGTACCTGTCAAAAGAATGGAAACTTACAAAAAATTTGATTACCCCTAAAACTGACAAATCAACAGTAAGAAAAATTTTACTATTTCGTGGTTATATGGTTATACTGACAGTTTATATATAATAATCTTGTCTAGGAACCTTGATAAAAATATAAATTTCGTTCGTCTGAATTTGAATCACCGCCGGTTGAATTTATGTGACGGCCGGTTGAATAATAAAATGATAATTCGAAAGTGAAATTGTATATTTTTGAGTAAACTTTTAAAAAAGCTGTAACGACTTTTTCTGACTTCAAAAGGGGAGCAGCAGCGCATTTACTTTGAAAATTATCGTTTGTATAAAAGTATTGACTTAACAAAAACTATACTAAAGTGTAGGTATATGTTAAATAGAAGATAACAAATGGGATTGCAAACAATTACAAGTAATATTAAGTAGTTAAAATCTAACAGGATGAATCTACTACGAAAATAAAAAATATAGAGATATTTTTACCTGCCATGTCCCCAAACCGAAAATCGGCATTTTCATGCTGCCAGAAGTGATGACACTATTCGGGGAGAGTTTGACCATCTTGACAAGAAGCAAAGAAGTGGAGGAAAGAAGAACCAGAGCCGGCACTCAAACTGACACCTTCTTCTTAGAGCGCTTCTTATATTAATGTCTAATCTAGAAGTGCGATCGTTAGAGAGGTGGAGGGGGTCGAGTTTGATTTCCGATAGTTTAGTAGCTTCTACCAATGTGTATTCTTCATTTATTTCTGATATTGTTTAGTTTATTACCTGTTTGCACATGGAATTCAGCAATTTCGCAATCATTAAATTAAACTCGTTAACGAAAATAATCACTATTGCGAAAACTGTTGCAATACACACTGCCATGTTTTGACTTTTTACAAGACTGTGGCTAAAGTTACTGATATCTAAGAAACCTTTTGCCATCGTTTTATTTAGCCGCAAGAAGGTAATAAAACCATTTCAAGTAATAAACCTACCACTTCCCAACCTATCGAATTCCAAATAGTAATATGTATAAAAAAAAAACGAGATATTTTGTTTGCTTTTATTTAAAATATGACAAAACATAATCAGATAAAATTGTATATAGTTATATAGCCGTATATATAAGGCCGTGAAAAGGTCTTTAGAAACATTAAACTATTTTCCGGAATATTCAGATAAAATGGCGAACCTACTGAATTGAATTTCTAAAATTCTGACCCAACAACCAGACTTAGTTCAATAAGCCAAGAGAAATCTAACACAGAAATGGAAAACAAAATGGAATTATAAGTTGGCAATATACTTGTGGTTTATGTTTACATTGTCTAGCAGACTTCTAGGCTTGTCTTCCTTCCTTTTTTACTTTCCTACCTACTAGGTAAGGTAAGTATTGCAATCGGATCAAATTACTGATATGCGGTTCTCGACGGATCTATACGTTTCAGAGCACCCTGATTTGGAAAAACACATTTTTAGTCATTGGTCTCTCTGTCTGTCTGTTCCAAGATTTTCTTGGGAACTACTGAACCGATTTTTTTGCTTCTTTTTTTATTTTGTAGGGTTTTGATTATTGATGACTGCGACAGAAATTCGGTGCTCCATGCGCAATAGCTTGCGCATAATAAATTAAAAACACGTTTTTCAATAGACTGCAGCGCAAAAATTTTCCTTTCAATTTTCGTATATGGGCTAAATTCCCGAGAAAATACAGGAAAAAAAGTTATAAAGAAAAGAAAAATGTTATGGGGTCTAGCTCCCTAAGTATATATTATACGGTAAAATTCCTAATAAAGCTTTTGAAAGGTAATTAAATTACCAACAAAACAAATAAAAATTCATTGGAATGGAACCAATATTAGCGATGATACAGCTTATTCTATTAGCATGTTTTTTTAAAGATAATTCCGTACAAAACTATATAAAAATCGTTCATTTGGACATATTATAACGAAGTTACAGCTATTCAATTTCCAACATAAGATTACGGTTTCATATCCTGGTGTCAGAAAGGGGTGAATGAGAGAAAAAAGATGACAACGTGAAAGTAAGTTTTCTTCATGAACTTATGTAAAGATGTAAACACTTTTCTGAAATAAGTAGGAAAGTTGTGTGAGTGGACACACCAGATGTTTTTTAATTTCCAGCGCTCGTGGGTGGGGACAAAATTCAAGTGAGCAATTCAACACATCTATTTTCTACTGCATCTGCATAGATACGTAAAAGCCAATATTGAAACAATGAAGCAGAATGAATGACAGATTTCAAACAATGCAGTGTTTTCTTGTGAGGAGAAGTCGTGTGATA
This sequence comes from Nezara viridula, assembly GCA_928085145.1. Lineage (NCBI taxonomy): Eukaryota > Metazoa > Arthropoda > Insecta > Hemiptera > Pentatomidae > Nezara > Nezara viridula. The sequence continues at coordinate 154,194,260 of OV725077.1, read as the reverse complement.
GAGATGTGGAATACGTATTTATGAAATCTGAAACATCGAAAATAGAAATACAAAAAAAAAAAAAAACTATTTAATGAAAAAAAATATTACTGTACTGAATCGACTTTACCAACTTCTTGAAGATAAAACTCGTGTACTTTATATGATAGTCCTTGTCGGAGCCGGATTGAAATGGCTTTCTGTAGACAATAAATACAAACATAATTTGCATTGGATTATAGAAATATTCATTTTGATAAAAAAAAAAACCGTTTGTATTTTTATTTCTTTGTTATATAATAAAATTATTACTCAAAGTACAGTCCATTGTTATCTACCGTCATTAGCCATCTGCCAGCCAATTGCTCGATCCCACGCTGATTCCGTTCTTTGGGATGGCTGTAAAAAAACTCTTGGACCGCAATTTCAACTTTCACAAAATTATCAATTTTTTTTCCATTCAAGACAATGGGCTATGGATCTAAATAAGTAGTAATCCGATCTGGACTGTATGGTGGATCAGATAGACATCTCATATCAGAAGGGTTTTTCAATAAATTTTCACAAATTTCTAATCTCTTAGCTGATTGCTGAGCATTAAGTTCGTGAGGGACCAGTCTATTGCTCTTTATCACCTTCCCCAGGGAGAGTATATGGCGACTAACAGTATATTTGAACACACCACACTCTCGGGTAAGTTCGCGAGTACTTGTGGACGGATTTGACTCAACAGTTTCCTGCAGAACTTCATCCATACCCATTAATGGCCGGAGCCCACCTTCCTTTCCAATGTCATATCTCCACTGCTAAATTTTTCAAACCAACGCCGCGCAGTGCGCCGGTCAAGGACACCTTCCCCTTCATATTTAATAATTTCGTGAGTTGCTTCAGCGGCTGTTTCCAGTAATGCCTTAAAATTACGAGAATTTTGTACGACACTGTCATATTTCTTATTTGAAACAAATAATTAAACTGAGGCTTTTCTGAAGAAGTCGAATGGGATTAAACAAGGTTAGAGAATGCTCTAAAGTGATTATTAAGTATTAAAAAGGATTAAAATATTTACAGTCCTTCAAAATCTAGAACTTGATAAAACGGTCATTTTTTTTTTATAAACCCTGTTACATAGTAGGTATTATAAATTGAGAACATTTCAAAAATCGAAATGGCGCAAATTTATGAAATACTGAAATATTAAGCATGGGTTGAAATAGTTGACCGTTGCGTGATAAATAATAGTATGTAATACATAAGTTATTTTTCACTTATAAGATTTAAAATGTGTCTATATGTTAAATAAATGCAGATTTTATCTACTTTATGATTAACAGGATTCTGTTCCATGTGAATGTGGATGGATTGGGAAATGAGTATTTTTTCATGGTTAGGGACCGTGGCAAGAATATAGATGTTTTCTGCAAAGTCGGGTCGAAACGTTGTCTTTTAATAAAATAGTTTTGCCACTATTTAGCCTATTTATGACCGCCATTCCGGACCATCTCCTTCCTTTAATAATAATAATAATTCGTAATCATTCCCCTTGGTAATAATTCTTTTAATGATCTGTAACTCTTTAACAAAATTTAACTTTAACTAATTTTCAAAATAAACTTTCGCCAATGATCTTCTGAAAACAATGATCTAAACATTACATTATTTTTCCAACTGGATATTTATAAAATTTAACAAAAAAATTTGTAACAAAATATGATATTTAAATTATTTTAGTAAACGCCCTTCTGATTTCATTGAAATTTCATCGTTATAAAAAAAAAAGTTTCACAATGTTAGTCATTAATATAACCTCCTAGAGGCTTTCAAGCGTCCCTCACATTCAATGATTCGATTTTTATGCCAATAATGATTCAGAACCACTTCTGATTTAACAAATACACTGAGAGGGAGAATATTATCTCTCTGGAGCCAACAGAAGAATTAATTACTAAATGTTTTATTCACCACTTCTCTAGTGTTAGTAGTTAGGTAAGAATATAGGTTTATATATAACATGAGGAAAAAAAAAAATTTATCAAGTTTTCAACCGATCTTCCCAGTGACTCTGGAGTATAAAAACCCATTTTCGATCATTGGTCTGTGCATATGTGCCACGATTATTTCTTAAGTGGTAGGGCTGATTTTGTTGTTTATTTTTTTTAATTTGTAGGATTTGGTTACCAATGTCATTTTGTCAAATCGAGTACTCTGTGTGTTAAATAGTGGTTGTATAATAAAAATACTCGTGTTTTTCTTGAGACTATCTTGTCAAAACGGCTAAGACGATTTTGATGAAACTTGTCTGTAATCTTTGCTAAATTCTTTAAAACTTCATTGACTTGATTTAGGTATCACATCAGTAGGATACAAATTTTTAGGAAAGGTTAATTTTACTTTGGTAATAATTGTTTGAAATCTTCTTCAGAATTAAAAAAAAAATATCGATATCAAACTAGTATTAGAAAACATGCAGCAAATTCGATTTTGTATCTTTTATTACTTTCATACCACTACTTGGAAAGTATTCTGATCGGTTGTAAAGGGTTTTTATGTGATGTTACCAATAAATTTAAACAATTTCGACATGACAGGAAATGATTGTGACGTAAGACAATGGGATCAGTAATATTAACCCATTTTTGAGAGAATTGCCCAAATACGATGACCCACTCATCAACCAGTAATTGTTTGTAATCGCAATACTCGACAAAAGCACTTGTACAAACTGATTAAAAGCTTGGTGATTCAATAATTCAATAATTAAAATTATCAGGATGAACACAAGAAGTGAGCTATTACTCACTCTCGTTAAAAAGATGTCCAAACAGTTTCGTGGTTGATATAATGGTGATACGAATCGTGCTAGATTGAAAACTATTTCAAATTTTAAATTTCGCATTTGAGTAATAATAAGTCAGCTTTAAAACGTTTGATATAAAAAAAAACAAAAACAACATATTTTTGAAGTAGAAACTTCTTTAGGTGGGCTTTTTACTTTTTTGTGGGTAGTGAATTAGATCGATCCGTTAGGCTCGGGAATTAAACCCATATAGATTAAAATATCTCAGAAATAAAAAATCAGTCTTGCGTACTGCAAGCGGGGTAAATGTTCAGCATTTCATCATCGTTGTAATGAGATATTATTTAAAATAGTATCTTAACGCGACACTGTGCTGGAGAAACAAAACGGGAAAACCAAAAAATTTGGACTAAAATATCTCAAATTTTAAATTAATGGAAAATTCAGAAACCGATTTGCGGAAGTCAATATAGATATTTTTTAACTAGCCATAAAATAAGAAATTATGTGTTTATATTTGATTTTCTGTTACACTAGATATATTTTCAACAAATTACGAACAATCTTTACATAAGTTATATGAAAAAAAAAAAAAAGATGACGGAGTATTTGTTAGATATTTAGCAAATATATTTCAAGCAAAAGTATTCATCACATATTTTAGTTATCATAAATCTATTGTGTAATTTATATAGTATGATACAAATGAAGATCAGTCAGAGAAAAGTTTACTAGAGTAATTTATACACAATTATAATTGTATATAGTGTAAGTATTATTACTTAGTGGAAATAGACAAAAAATAGTTTGAACACAATTATAATTTTATATATTAATTATGGTATTACTTTGTGAATACAGAACAAAAACAAATTTATATGTCATACTACTAATCTCGCCTAGTTGATATTTTCACTTCTTTCATGTGGTCTGAAACACACGCTGCTGTTTTTTCATTTAATAATTTTAAGTAAAATACAAACTATGATATAACACAGATGTTGTCGGTAGCTAAAACTTCTTCAAACCGTATATTCAAATGTTAGAATAAATTAAAAAACAAAAACTAGGGGATTCACAAATCTTTAAAGTGCTAATTAGAGTTTCGAAAGTATTCTTGCTCAACATGCACTCGAGAAAAAATAAAAATATAAATAACATAAAACGGTTAGAAAAACTGATAAAAATTATCGAAAATCCCTATATCTTTATTATCCGACTTGTTTTAAACTTGCACAAGAGTCTTTATCGCTTTTTTGATTTATTGACCATCTTTTATTAAAAAGTTTTTGATCAACAATGTTAGAGTGTTTTGAATTGTTTCGCTGATCTTCCACAAGCCGGTTTACATTGCTCTAGTTTATAAAAGAAATCGTACTCAAATAGTTTCTTTGATCAATTATCAGAAAAATAAATCTAGTTCAATTTTTTTTCTTAATAATTATTTGATGTAACTTTTTCTTTGTAAATTTTGCTTCTAATCTATTCTATATTTATTTCTGTTGTTTCTGTTGTGTTCAGCACTAAAGAGGACTTACAACTACGATGACTTAAAACATTATATAATTATATTAAATACTGGCATTAAAAAACATGCACACGATAAAACTAGTTATATAAACTGAATATAATTAGCCATGGAGAATATGACCAAGGTGGCTGTTAAGGTCAAGAGAAAAATAGAAAACAAATATTTCATTAATAGTTTTTATGCTACTCTTCACCGTCACCCTACTCTTTTCTCACTTCATTACAAATAAATGTTATATTATCAAAAATAAGGTTGTTTGGGGATCTGATTATTGATTGGATGTTATGAAGTTAAGGTCTATTATGGCGTTAGTTAAGTTTATACATACATATTTATTTATAATTATACTTAGTAATTGTGCATAAATAAATCAAACAATAAAAATAATAATATTAAAAAAGGAAAGATAAGGTTGCAGATATTTTTAAAAATTCTTTATTTAGAGAGAAAAAATTAGATTTCATTCTGGATTTTTTCCTCATTTCCCAAAGCAGTTGATGTATTTGCTGGTAGAAGAAGAAAAGTAAATTTTGTTCTGGAGCATGCAGCCCCCTAAGAATAATTATAATGAATAATTTAGTGGCATTTGTCTGGCGTACAGAGTTCAAAATCATCTTTTTATTGTTAATTAAATTGCATTGCTATTGAGTCTTGAAATTAAAATAAATTTAGGCACAAGTTAACATTTGCATTATAGCTAGATTTATGAGAGTTTGTTTAAATATAAACAATGGGTAATATATAGGTATCTCTGTAAGAAAGCAGTAAAATGAGGTGACAGCTCTAAAAACATAAGAATATTACTCTTACATATATTCGGAAGATTGATTGCTGATGAGATGGAAAATAAATGGTAAATGAGGTTAAGGATGAGGATTTTCCAACGGAAGTTAATAGGGAATTCCAAAACAATGTAGCAAGTATGAGAAAGGATTTTTTAAAGGAAACAGTTCTATGAGAGGGAATAAACAGGTTTGTGGGCTAGAATAGAGAGAGGAACAAGGAGTTAACAGATGAAGAAGGTAAGAGGTTTTTTTGATGAAACGGTCGGAAAAAGGAAAACACCAAGGAAATATTGCCGTCTGGAAGCTGGAAAGAGCCATTTCAATTCGGCGTACGAGCTGAAGACGTGGGAGCGACTGGGGCTCCAAAGATGAATGTGATGAAACAATTTATTAGTCTCAGTTTATTCTGGTATTCCCATTTCATTTAACTCTCTGATGTAAAAGGAGCAATTCTATGGAGCAAGGATATGGGCCGTTGCCATTCTTTCTCCAGATCTCCGACAAATGAGCAGAGTTTTTTTAGTGATTAAGTAAAGGTGCGTAAGGGCGGGGTGGCCGAATGGGCTAACGCGTGAGCACAGCACCACCGTTGGCCGGCAACCTGATATATCTATCAAATGATATAAAAATAATCACGAGTTCACGTCCCGGTGCCGAGGGAGTCATTTAAATCTCCGCCCACACTCCCTGTCCGGGAAAACCCCGTATAGCCTTAACGGCGAGGAAGGGGAGGACCGAATAACAAAAAAAGAAAGGTGTGTAAGCCTGGTTTGTCCTGTTCTGAGTGATGACATCCTCTCTGCGCTTACTGCGACTATAACTGTTCCATGATTTCACTTCACTCTTTATGACATTTAGTTTATTTGGGGACTTTTGCCCCACAGTGTCTACCAATCTTCTTAGATGCCCTATTCAGTAGTCGTGCCAGTTCGGAAGCAGTTAAGAAAGCTTTACCACATCCAGGAAGGGTTATAGCTGCCTAAGATTTGTAATTGGGACACCGAGACACTCCCATGTCTCTCATCATCACACTGAGTTAAAATGGCTCTTCCCCTCCTTTTGAAGACAATATTTCCTAGGTACGCTCCGTTATCAAATCATCAACAGTCATCGTCCTTCTTACGCTTACAACCTTCTCCAATTCAAGTCCTCAATCCATTCCCTTTCCACAAGATCTCGATCTTCCGACCATTACATCCCTTCTAATGGTACTATTCCATACTGTAAATTTCTCTAGGGATAATGATGTATTTATATATTATTCATTATTCAAATACTCTGACGTTTTATTTTGTCTGATTCGACTTTCCTTTGTTAGCAGAAACACAGACCTTATTTTAATATATATATTATTTTGTTGCTACTGTACATAGTTTTAAGTGTCTTGGTATAGTTTTAAGTGTTTTGAATATAGGTTTATTTGTTTTGTATATAGCTTGTTTAACCAATGTTTTCCTTACTTTTTTTTTTATTTAGGCCAGATATAATCTTTTAATTTTGTACTGTTTCGTTATTCTAAAGTGTCACTGTCCCATAATAAAGTTATTTTCTATTTCTAAAAGCTTCTTTTGCTGCTGTATCAGTCATTTCAATACAATGAACGCCTACAAGGCCGGTAGATCATAGAAAATATACCGTACAATGTTATTTAGCTGTTTGTTTGTTTCGGTGTCTAGGCGCAAAACATCCAGGTCATAAGCGCCCGATCAACAAATAACATCATTTAATACTTTTTGGATGATTGGTACAAAAAATAAAAAAAAATAATAAAAAAATAAATAAATTAAAAAAAAATAAAATAAAGAAATGGATTGATAGAATAAAATAAATAAATAAGGATAATAATAGACATTTATAGGTAATAAAATGTATAAATAAATAAATTTTAAAAAATAGCAGTAGAATCAATAAATGAATTGAGATTAATAAACAAATGAATTTAAAATGAAATGAAATCAAGTGAAAAAATAAATAAATAATAATAAGAGAAAATATAATAAAAATAAAAGGATAAAAAAATTATTAAATAAAAAAAAGCCTGTCAAATGTGTTTTTTTAGTCTTTCACTATCCAGGAACTTGATGAATATTTAGCTGTTTTATGAGCCCTAAAATACTATATATTTCTAGGTATGGATATATGTCATTCGCGATATTAAGGGCGCTCAAAGAATTTGATTGGTGTTCATTCAAGAGAGAAAAAATGGTTTTTGACCCGAGCGGAAACAAGTTATAATGATTTTACTATAAAAAATTAACTTTTGTTTACAATAATGACACAGTAAAATTAATATGTTTTTAATTTTCATTTGAATAAAAGTGTTAAAAGGGCTTTTGATGTATTATTTCTTTAACAATACTTAAGAAATTTCTTTCATTACCTTTCTTTGAAAAAAAAATAATTTTCACACCTCTTTATTTTTATAAAATATTTAGGTTAACGATTGAAAAAAAATTCATTGAATGTTTGAAATACGGGAGTTGATGATTATTAATAAAATAATAAAATCGATGAGGGTTTACTTTGGAAATAAGTGACTCATATAGTATAAAAGACCAAAATGTTCATTTTTGGAAATGTTATTTTTCCTCTCATTGTATTATGTTAAATTCAGGGAACACATAGTCCAGTAATAAATTGTCTCTGTTATTTTAACATTTTGTTTAAAATAATTGTGTGGATAAAACATTCGTATATTTCATAATTTAACATCAAATAAAACCATTAATGATTTTGGCAACCATCAACTTAATTTTCTTTGTAATACCCATTACATGCACATTATTCTTATTTCAAAATATTATCATATGTATATCACTCATTTATATCCCCATGAGCATTCAATGAGCTTTTTAGCAGCACTTGCAGAATTCTCATACTATAACAGAATTATTTAGGAAATTATCTGACTTGTTAAATCAAAGATGGATTATTGTTTAGGTAAAAACATTTATTTCACAATTTTGAAGCTCACAATTGTAATTCAGACTATTAATAAATAGTTGATAATAAATTAATGGAAAATAAATAAATTAAAAAATGAATAATTTTATTTTGGGAAGGGAAATTCAGGATGAGTTTCTAAAAGATTGAAGTAGCCAATAATTTTTCTGCCGCCAAACATCCTTCCATCTTCTCCTCGGTCCAATCCGCTGATTTTTTCAAATTCTTCTTTTGTGAGCTCAAAATCGAAAATCTTTCAAAGGGAAAAGAATCAGATTAATAGATAGAATTTAAAATATTGAATTGATATTTTAGAAGATGGCTACAAAGTGACTTACATCAAAATTTTGTTTGATCCTCTCTGGATTAATACTTTTTGGTATAACAGCAACTCCATATTCAATAAGGTACCTCAATAGGACTTGTGAAGGCTGTTTGTTGTACTTCTTTGCGATTCCTTTAATTACAGGATCTTCCAAAGGAGAAATAACTTTCAACCTATCACAAAAAAGGATTGATAAGGTGACGGAAATAAGAAATTATGTGTTACATATCCCTACATTGAACTGTTTTTTTTTAATGTGAAAATTGGTTCAGTTTTTTGTTTAATGTAATAATAAGTCACTGTCACTATTAAGAACCCATAAGAGTATGTTTGTTTCTCATCCAATGTAAATTTTAGAATCTTAATATAAGTACATTATTAGTTGTTATTTTTTTTATAAGAAATTATTATTATTTTCTCCTTTCAAAAGAATAAGCGGCCATTCCCTAAGGTCTATAAGCCGGTAGCGAGAACAGACCGGCGAGCAGTATAATATATCTAGGTGTTACCCTCGATAGGCACCTAACACTGGCACCTAATAAGAAATTGAAATCGGTAAAGACCAAGGCATACAGGCTCAACCATCTGTTGACTTTTCCTAACTTATCACTCCGCCTCAAATTAACAATATACAAGAGCATTTTAAGACCGGCACTCCTTTATGGAGCACCACTCCTAACTAACATCGATCACCGGCAATATCGAAAAAGCTCCAACAGTTTTAGAACGGTGTGCTAAGAAAAATAGTGAGACACACGACTTTAAAAAAAACACGTACTACAATACTCGAATTACCGAAGGTGGGGGACTTTATTACACGCAGGCATATAAAATTTTTTCATAGCGTCAAATACTCGACAAACCCACTTTTTAAAACACTTACTCTACTTACTCACGAACCTATGAGATGACAGACATATATTAAAAACGTATTACTAGACTGAAAAATTGACATTTACAGGACACTAGTGAGCTCCGCCACTAGACTAAGACGAACCATAACCATGAATAACCACAGTACTCCCAATTCCCCACCCTCCTCTTAAAATGCACTCTGTGCAGTACAAGAGTTCATGTTCAAGCCTCGTACTACCACTTTATTCTCAACACCACATCAATGGGGTAAAGAAAAAAAAATATAAGAAATTAATGTAAACTTGTATGCTCTATTATATGGCTTTTATAAATGATAGCAAAGTATAGAGTTACTAGGAAGATTGTTTTGTAAGAATTTTATTAGGAACACCTCAATGACCGCTGGTGGATCTCCACCACAAAGAAAATAATGAAAAATAATTGCTTTTTTTTCATTGGTCAGTAAATGTATGTTTTGTGAGTGATCTGAGTTAAATAATTAAACAATCACAGAATTTTATTTTCTTAAGTTATAACGGATATACAGCTAGTAAATTAACACAGCACATATTATGAAAAATATATAAACAAATATTCCTAAAAGCATAGTTGTTCAAATAATTAGAGTTATTAGTAATTACTATGGAGTTAGAGACTATTTGAAATGATAATGGCCCTCTCTCCTTAAAAAAATATTAAGTCTTGTATCCGCTACTGACAGTAAGTATGTAGGAAAGCAGCCCAAGTAAACTTAGAACTCACTCACCCTTCACCGTGGAAGCATATTTTGTTTAAATATATATAATTTATTTTACGGAAAAAGAAATTTTATTATCCTACAAATTGAATGAACGATTTCTTACCAAATACCGTGAAAGGTTGCTAGAGAGCGCTCAATGGAATAAGTCGTATTGGGGGCGCCTACTGTGGACTCAAGTACCCAGCAACAATGACTGTCTACAATGGAGTAGTGCTGGGTATCCTGACGTACGCATCCCCAGCTTGGAATTGAAATCTCTTGCAACTAAAGAAGAGAAGATTGGCGAAACCCAGATGACGGCTCTGCTGTGAGTAACAAAATCCTGCAGGACTGTTGCTCATGAACTGGTTTCGGGAGAACACCATTGAGTAGTGGAATCGACAATGTGTATGTAACTCCTCGTTAAGGCTTTATCTTGAGGAAATACTTACTACCTTGGAAAATGTTATCTAAATATTCCTGATTATTGGGTGTCACAATTCTTCACAGAGTATGGGGATTTTCGATGCCCCTCTGCATTAATGTTCTGGAAAATGCTGAGCTTGTCAAAAATAATTCTAGTTTTGGAAAAATGTCATCCCTAATGTTTTTTAGTTTTACAGTACTCCAAGATTTGATAAGTAACTAATTATCAAGAATATTTATGAAAGTGATGTAGTGTATCACAACAGGCACAGGGTGATTATTGCCCAAAGAATGCACTGAGGATTTATGCATTTAAACACAATGGAGAGAGGTCAGTGTATAATGATTGAATTCTAACAGATATTTATTCGATTAAGCACCTTCAATTTTCATTTAAAGATACTTTTGATCATCAAGAGGATAATCCATAAAAGTAATTGGGTTAGATCTTCAACGGGAAAAATTTAGGCGCAAAATTCTATAAATGACTAAGACCTAATAACCAAAGGTAAATGCTTTAGCTCTTAAAAACTGATGGCATGATTTATATTTTAGAAAGAAGGATATCAATTGAATTATTTTACAACTATAGGTGTAATAATGATAAAGTCTCACCCTTCAGCCGAAAGTCCCTGTTTTTCTAAAAAATCCTTGTGCCCAGGTGAGCCAATTGGAGCATAGGCACATACAGTCACACCATTCTGTTTGCAGAATGACACTAACTCTTTCTGCTGGAGATAAACATGTAATTCTACTTGAATGTTTGCGGGAGGAATGCGGCAGTTGTCGAGAATTCGTTTAGTTTGGCTTTGGTTAAAATTAGATATACCAATACTTTTAGTTCTTCCTGCATCGACTTGTGCTTCCATAGCCTGAAAATTGACGCTTCGATTAATTCTATAAATATATACATATATATATATTCAGAATCGAAAAAAAAAATATATATATATATATATATATATGAATATATGTATACATATCAATTTACAGATATTTGAATTTAGGCCAATTGGCGTAGTAAGTACGGCGCACAGTTATCACTTTCTCGAATTTGAGTGAGAAAAATTGAAAAAAAAAAAAATTATAATTATAACAAAGTAGATGTAGTTTACATTTATAGGTAGCAACAGGTGTGACGTAGGCCGATGCTCTTGATGATTCCGATTTAGAACCGTAATTATACTAAAATATAAATATATAAAGTTACATGAATGTAATCATAAAAAATATTTTTTTATTTATTTGTATTTTTTAAAACTCAGCTGTTAAAATTATAACATGTTATAGTTTGGTCAGTATAAACAATTATATGTTATTAATCGAAACCTGGATCGATAATAACTCAGATACGAAAGTAAAAAAAAAAATAAATAAATAATTTAATTTAATTTAATTTAATTTAATAGTAGTTACTCTAAAGTCAACGTTCCCGCGTGTTAAATATTCAATAACTTAAAAAAAAAATTAATTATTAAAAGCCAACATTCTAACGTTTAGAATAAAAAAACTTAAACTCACCTTCCACACTTCTAAAATATTAGTACTTTTATCCATTATGAGCTGCCCTTTTTCATCCGTTGGATGCAAGGTATCGAAACCCTTATTGACAAGCCCAGCCGGACAGTGAATCAAATATAAATCTACATAATCAAGCTGTAACCCTTCCAGTGACTTTTTAATAAAAAGTTCAACATCTTCGGCTCTGTTGCCAATGCCTGGTAACTGTAAATGAGATACAATTTCTATAGTTTATCCGGTAAACAACTATAAAGAAACTAAATAAACGTGATAAGAAGTCAAAATACCTTTGTGACGATGAATAGTTCTTCTCTAGTGATTTTTCCACTGTCAAATATTTTCTTTAGCGCCGCTCCAATGGCAGATTCGTTAGCATAGACATACGCTGTGTCGATGTGCCTGTAACCTGCATCGATGGCTGCGTTGACAGCGATTTCAATTTCTTCCGGTGTGGACTGAAACATATTCAATAAATATAAAAATTCAAATTATCCCATTAAAAAAGTTATATAAATCCTTTACATGCAAAATTAGCCAGTTGTAACAGTAACAAAAATGTCGTTAACTGATGAATTAAATTTTAAGAAGTTCAATTTAAGAAAAAAATTCACTAAATTTTAATAATAAAAAGATAAACAGGAAAATAGTTTCCTTAGTCTGTATTTTATTATTTTAAATATTTAAGAATTATAAGGTCGGCCAGCTTATGGCGAAAGAGAGAGCTATCAGAACGTTGGAGGCTGCAGTAGAAGTGGCCACGGAAGAATTGATTCAGGCTCTGAAAAGCTCTAAAAACGGAAAGATCCCTAGACCAGGCGAGATTTCGGAGGAACTGCTGAAGAGTGGGAGTGATAAGATGATACGTACTCTGCGATATTTAACCCTCCGTAAGGAGCGATCAAGGATTCTCAATATTGAGGCGCGATGAGTCTATCAGGCACACTATAAAAAAAAAAACTATAGCGTCTCAAAAATGCCATATTAAATCAAACCTAAATTCCCCAATTATCTTCAGAATGTAAACAATAAGGGAAATACTAAAATAACGATCGAAAAATGTAAAAAAAAAAATATTTTCTAGAAAAGATGCGCAATGAGCCTGACAGGCACAACACCCCCATTCTAGCAAGGCAATGCAACCTGACAGAAATTGCACTATCATGTGTTTTAAAAATACATAAGGGCTTTAATTACTCATCAAAAGTGAAAAAAATACTGAACTTGGATTTGTGGCGTCATTGCGTGCAGTGAACCTATCACATCAAAACACATGTGACACACTACCTAGACGGCTGGACACAAACTAAAGGATGGGATCAGAACTGCCTGAAACTACCTGAAAGGAAGGTTTCCGCTCGGTACTCTGTGAGAAGGGACACTAAAAAAACCGACACCTGTGCTAGTCTGATCAGCCGGATCTGCTATGCAGGATTAAGCTGACATTGAAAGAGGGTAGGATGCCTAACGATCTCTGGACGGGTTTTATAACACCTATATTCAAGAAAGGTGACAGGAAGATATTCCGAAATTACAGAGGCATCTGTATGCAGAGTTCGGTAAGTAAAGTCATTGGAAGGCTGCTCCGAGATAAATTAGAGCACAGGCGGATCTACGGGGAGGGGAGCGCTTTCGGGCTGATGCCCTTAGTCCCTCTAAAAATCGTAAAATATAACCATGTTTTATAGATAAAATATTAAAATCTATCTAGTAAAGTATTATTGTTCGTGTAATTACATTTAATAAGACTTCAAAAATCACTTAAACACCATGTCATGTAGGTAGTTAGTTTCTTTCTTTTATTTTTCAAATTAATTATCGTTGTATATATGGGAAAAAAAGCTTTTGGGCTGAAACCCTCCCAAAACTAAATCCTGGATCCGCTAGAGAATTAGAGGGTGTTTTCTTTATTCCAGAAGAACAGGCGGGTTTCACAGCGGGGCTCTCCTGTAATGGACAACATCTTTGTTCTTAGACAACTCATCGAAAAATCCCAGGAGATGAACCAGGACTCCATTTACCATTTGTAGACGTTGAACAGACATACTACAGCGTCCCAAGGAGCAGAATGTTGGCAGCATCGAGAGAGGCTGGCATTGAAGACACCTTAATAGGAGCTGTGAGACATCTATATGGAGATGACATCTATCGAATAAAGACTGCAAAGCGGCTATCGGAGCCTTTCTCATGAACTAAGGGTCTAAAGCAAGGATGTACCATGGCGCCGACACTCCTCAAGATTTATCTCCACTCCACGTGTCTGTTAGGCAAAGGTATGTATGGTCAGTATGGAGATGTAGGGCCTTTTATCGACATGGACAGCTGATCTCTTTTATTTTGCGGATGACCAGGTTGTGTTTGCTCGTAGAAAATTGTATTGAGATGTGCTCTCTGCGGGACTTCTTTGAGTCCATGGAACTCAAAATAAATTTCACGAAGACTTAATACATGGCTACATGCGCTGGAAATGACGATGATCTACATGTTGACTCTGAGACATGTATAAAGATGAACGTTTTTAAATATCTCGGATCTTACCTCGACTCCTCTGGATCCTTCGAAACAGACGTCCGGTGAAAAACAGAAAAAGCCACACGCATGCTGCACCCGGTTCTGTGGAACGAGACGTATAACAAGAATGGACAGACTTCGGAATGATGTCATTCCGGAGAGGATGGAGGTTCATATATCAGTCAACAACAGAATCGGATAGCGAAGGCTAAGGTGGTACGGCCATGTAAGGCGAATGTTGACAGAGAGATTGGCGAATCTAGTTCTGGATTGGCAACCGCCGGGAAGGCGGAGACGGGGTCGATCCAGAGGCAGATGGATTCGTGGAGTAGAGGAAGAGAAATGGCGGGCCGAGGTCCTCCGGATGGAGATTGGCTGGACCGCGACCTCTGGAGCTCAGTCCTGATATAAAAGGCAATTCAAGTTGGAACGCTTATAAAAGTAAGAAGGTTGGGAATATAATCTAACCTAAAAAAATTAATGTGCCGGATGTGAAGAATTGTCAATACTCGGTTATTTTCGGTTTTATCGGGGTACTCGGAATAGCGTGTTTTGGATCATCTTGGAACTGACCACTATCTTAGAGTAGCAAATTACTTTCCGCTAATCGAAGGGATCCTAACGTCCTATTATTCTAATGTTTCCTTTGAATTATTTATATTCTAAATACATTACAGTACGATTGCATGAACAAGCTTGATTGGTAAATCAATATCAATTTCGAAAAACATATGATCGCTTGAAAAGTAAATATCATAAAAATTTAATTCTATATTTGAATTGAAATATTTCAAGCACAAACATCTTTTGGAAGTGAGATCGTATAGGCGAAAGTACAGAAAGGCACAAACTATAATTTTGGAAACTTATTCCCAAAAAAAAAACTACCACCTCTCCAAAACCAAAGTTGGAAAGTGAAATGTCAGGGACTAAGGAACCGAAGCCTCCCGATATCTTCTCCATGTGCTCAAGACGGCCAGGAACATCATGGGTAAGAAAATATATCGAAGTATCTTTTGCAGATGAAGATAAGACTTTCCTAAACACAAGCCCATTCAAAGTTTGTAAGTTTATTCAAAGTTTTGCTCCGCAAACAAAAGTGAAGTTTTTAAGAAGTGGCAAAGTACTACTAGAAGTGGTCAATGAAAAGGATTTTTTTAATCTACAAAATATCAAGAAATACGAAAACTCAGCCTTGAATTTCACTTTCCACCCTTCTTTGAATTACACAAAAGGAATAATAACCTGTCCTGAGTTCAATATCTGTTCAGAACAAGAACTTAAAGAAGAGCTACGTGACGAAGGAGTCGTGGAAGTGAAAAGAATTTTTAGAAGGTCAGGAGAAACGAAGATACCAACATCATCGATTATCCTAACTTTCGAGAAGCCCGTGTTACCGGATCATCTTAAACTTAATTTCATAAACATAAAAGTAAGACCCTATATCCCAAATCCTATAAGATGTTTTAATTGCTTCTCATTCAACCACGTATCGGCGAAATGCCAACGTAAAGTCTGTGGCAAATGTGGGCTTACTCAACACGAAGATCAGTGCAGCCAACCTCTGAAATGTGTTAACTGTTCTGATCAACATCCTGCGTGGTCTCGAAACTGTCCTGCATTTCTGAAAGAAAAGGAAATTCAAAAGGTAAGGGTAACCGATAGAGTACCCTATCCGGTGGCCAAAAGAATAGTTGAAAATAAAACACCTACAGTTCTTCCTCTGGGCAGCTTTTCTAAGATTGTGTCCACTCCAGCACCTAGTATCGAAATAATCCAACAAATAGGGAAACTTTCTTCAATAATTGAAGGTTTAGTTGAGAAAATCGAAGTTTTAGAGGAGAAGTTAAATAATAAAAACAATACATCAACGAATCCAATTACCTCAACAACAAGTCTTCCTTCTAGCAGTCACCATGATCCCAACGAACCGGAACAAGATAAAAAAGGTAACTTGCAGATTAATGAAGGCCTACAAAACATAACCTCTAACAGTAGAAATACCTCTAACATCCAAATTACCGCGGAAACTAAAACCTCTAACATTCAAATTAACACGGAAAATAAAACTCTGACCGATTCATTACTACCTTTGAAGAAACATGTAGAATCACCTGACAAAAACTATCCTCTTTCCTTCATTCAATTACACACATTTTTAGAAACCATTGTAATCACAAAAGATCCGGTATCGGCAGCACTAGACTTAACCGATGACCTCGATTCCATCATTTCTATGTTTTCAGATTTATACTCAGCTCTTCCAACAAAAAGCTTAAAGAGCAGATTTACTAAAGTCATAAACAGCTTGAAAAATTACCTTAGAAACACTTCTGTTAGTGAAAACACTCACATTTAACTTTTCTAGTACCCCATAACTAGATTATAACTTATAACATTAAATCATATGATTATTTTAAATTGGAACTGTGATGGTGTATATCGTCACTATAATGACCTACAGTTGTTGATTTCTAATTATAACCCCTCACTATTATCTCTTCAAGAGACCCATCTAAAAGAAAACCAAACTATTTTAAAATCTTTATATAATTCTATTTACAAAACAGTCCGTCGTACTCCTCATGCTAGCGGAGGAGTTTCTCTTGCCATTAAGAAAGGCATCAGTTATACTGCTATTAATTTATCCTCCAAATTGGAAGCAGTAGCCGTTGTCGTTCATCTTCCAGTTCAGTTTACGATATGTTCTATTTATCTACATCCCTCAGAAAATATCACATATAATGATTTTCGAGATCTATTACTCGAACTTCCTCTTCCATTCCTTTTAATGGGAGATCTGAACGCTCACAGTCCGACTTGGGGCATCAATCATCGAACTGATGCAAGGGGTAAAATAATAGACTCTCTTATAGATGAATTTTCGCTCATACTCTGCAGCCCCTGTGAGCAGTCTTTCTATAGCCGAGCCCACCAAACCTGGACTTCTATTGACCTCTGCTTAGCCTCTCGCTCATTTAATATAATTCCCCAGTCTTACTTCCATTGTGATCTTGCAGGTAGTGATCACCTACCTCTTTTGCTTTCACTGCAAATTGACCCGTTTCTTCCACAGTCTATCGGGAAATGGAGGATAGACAAAGCCAATTGGAAGAATTTTACAAAAGCTTGTAGCGATAACTTTAGACATTTTGAAATTTCCTCATCTCACGGAGAAAATCTTGAAAGGTTTGCCTCAGTAATTGTTCAAATTGCTACCCTCTCGGTCCCTAAAACCAAACCATCTAAATATTTAAGAACGGTTCCTTGGTGGACACCCGAATGTCGTGCTGCTTTGACGAAACGGCATAGAGCTTTAAAAATTTTAAAAACACGTCCATCATTAAGTAATCATATCAATTACCATAAAGCCAGGGCAGAAGCGCGGTGGATTATCAACCAGGCAAAAAGAAATTGCTGGACAAAATTTATATCTTCCATCTCAACCGGAATTTCAACGAAAATAGTATGGAATAAAATAAAAGCCATAAAAGGCAGACAAATTAACAATATTCCGCGATCGATAGCTTACAATGGAAAAATTCTTACCGAGCCTAAGGAAATAGCTAATGCCTTTGGGCAGCACTTATCTAGTATTTCAAAAAATCCTTCGGCACTTCATGAACTTCAGTTCCCTCCTTATCTTACCCTTGATAATGAACCCTACAATTTACCCTTTACATTAGATGAACTAAACCAAAGTATTAGTTCATCTCGTTCCAAATCACCAGGTCCAGATCAGATTCACATTGAATTTATAAAGCGCTTACCAACAAGAGTAACTGACCTGTTGTTGACGCTCCTCAACAATATGTGGATAAATAGAGACTTTCCTAAAAGTTGGTCATCGGCAACAGTAATCCCTATACTGAAATCCAATAAAGATCCAAAACTCGTACAAAATTATAGGCCCATCTCTCTTACGTCAGTTCTCTGCAAAGTGACCGAAAAAATAATTAACCGCCGCCTTTTATGGGAATTAGAGACAAGGCATCTACTAGACAGCGAACAATGCGGATTCCGTTATACTAAATCAACAATGCACAATCTTTTATAAATTTAATTCCTTTATAAAATCATCGTTTACTAGAAATCAGCATGTTTTCGCAGTTTTCTTAGACCTAGAAAGTGCATTTGACTCATGCTGGAGAAACAAAATTCTAAAATCCCTTCAGGATTGGGGATTCTCGGGCAATATTCTGTTTTTTATACAAAACTTTCTCAATAATCGGAATTTCAACGTTCGTGCTGGCTCGACTTTTTCAAACAAATTCGAACTACACAACGGTGTTCCGCAAGGATCTGTTCTAAGCCCAACCCTATTCAACATTGCCATTAACGATATCAAATCGTTCATACCAAAACCTGTGAATGTTGCACTATACGCTGACGACGTCCTGATTTATTACAGCTCTACCGATGTAAACTTTGGGCAATATGTTATACAAGAGTCCCTCAACAGCCTTGAAACATGGGCCGCTAGTTGTGGCTTCAGGTTTAGTCTTTCTAAATCCACTGCTATCCACTTTTGTCGAATTCGTAGATGTACCCAACCACTTACAGCACATATTGGAAATCGACCTTTGAACAAACGCGATTCAATTCGACATCTAGGAGTAATGTTGGACTCAAGACTGACGTGGAAACTACAAATCGAAACACTACTGTCCAAATTGTCAAAGAAGTGCAATTTAATAAAATCACTTTCCGGTACTACTTATGGCTGCGATAGAACTTCCTTGTTGAGGTTATACAGATGTCTAATAAGGCCGATTATTGACTACGGATGCGAAGTATACGGGGATGCCTCAAAGAAAATATTAAACAAGCTAGATCCAGTACACCATTCAATGATCCGTCGAGCAACCGGAGCCTTCAGGACTAGCCCTATTAACAGTCTGCTCTGGGAGGCTGATGAATGGCCGCTAGAACTACGCAGACACTTTCTTTTGTTAAAGTTTTTAGGACGCTTAAAAGTAACTACAGACTTTTTTGACTTCTCGACGTATAAATTACCAACTCGCCTTGCCAACTACCCGCCACTAATCAATACGTACACACTTCCAAAGCTGTTCAAATCAAACGTAAACCCTTTACCTCCTTGGACAAATAGTAGAACACTTTTCGATTTTTCATTAAAAAACAAAAAAAAGTTAAATAGCCCACCAGTAGCACTAAAACAACTCTTCTTAGCTCATATAAATAACTACGAAAAGTACACATGCATTTATACCGATGGGTCGAAAAAATCAGAACATGTTGGATGTTCCGTTGTTCTACCTACGGAGACCATCCGCTACTCTCTACCCTCCATTTATTCAGTCCTATCCTCCGAACTCTTTGCCATATATTTAGCGTTAGATATAATAATCAACGAAATTAACAATGACCACATTTTAATTATTAGTGATTCCTACTCAGCCCTAAAACTAATAGAGAACTTTCAATCATGCAACAACCCCATTGTCTTCCAAATTATACAAATTATTCAAATTACAAAAAAAACAATAACATTTTTGTGGGTCCCCAGTCACATAGGAATACCAGGCAATGAACTAGCTGATAGCGCCGCAAAAGAAGCATCCACCATACTTCCAGCACCAGACAATAAAATAGCGCTATACGATTACAATAACGCAATTTTGAACCAGTGTAGAGAGGCCTGGCGATATTGTTGGGCAAAGGTTCCTATCACAAACAAAATGAAAAGAATGTTTCATGACATGAATCCACTTCCAGAGATTCAAGGAAACCGACGGGAGCAGACTATCATTACACGCCTCAGAATAGGGCACACCAGGCTCACGCATGCTCATCTACTCGACGGAAGTTCGCCACCAAGATGTCGCAGCTGTGATACAGCTTTAACAATGTTTCACATCTTGGAAAATTGTCCGAGCTTAGATTCATCAAGGACCTCATATCTGCTGTTAGGATATCGACAAGCCATACAACCTGGAAATCAGAAACACCTATTCCAATTTTTGAAAAAACACAATTACTACAGACATATTTAAACAATATCATCCTCATAAACGAATTCACAACGTAAATTAGAAATAACCTATTCAGTTGTAACAACACGTTCTTTAAACAAAAATACTAACAACATACACATCCAAAATTTTACATACATAAGACATATTGAAATGTAAATCAACAATCAAGATGGTGCCTCTAACCTATAAAGTTGCACACGGCACCTAAAATATAACCAAATAAATCAATATCAATTTCTAGTTTACTGTACTCAGCCCAATTAATTTTGGAAGCAAAAATGTTAAAGCTGAATTGAGTCTTTCAGTTGACTGAATACCTAACCCTAATTTCAACATTTTCGATAATTAATTTTAGTGAAATTTCTAGTGGAAAAATTTATAACTTTATTCAGTTTTATATCTTATATTTCAACACTGTAATAAACTATTCTGGAATCAATTTACTCGTTGTCTATACAGATATTACAAACTTTCCAACTAGAAACATCACTAAAATGACTTTAGTCAAACATTTTTAAATTGGAGTTAGTCATTTTGTCAACACAAAGGCTCAATTAATACTATAAACGCTAATGTTTTTTATAAAATTTCCACAAAATAGAGAACTATTCAAAAACTACATAGCAAGCAGTAGTATTAACAATATAAAACCGGATTATTAGTGAGGAAAAATATATATACATATTATTTTATTTAATATTCTAAATATAATAAGACAGAATTACCTGCCAGGTGCCTAGACCCACAATAGGCATCTTCATCTTTCCTGTTGTTAGCGCACTCTTCGAGTCGAGTTTAGTCATCTTGGTTAAAGAACTGGTAGAGATTTGAGGGAAACAAACGTAACAGCCGGCTCTGCAGGTTCTGTCGAATTAAAAGGCAAGGTGAATAAATACTACTATATATTCAGTTAGATTAAGTTGTTATCTATAGCGATGGAGAGGATCGAGAGATAACTGCCTCTTTGAACGACTCTGATGTCAAGATCACATCTTTGCGTATTATTTGTACATCATTTATGATTCTATAAATAGTATATAATTGTACACAATCACGTTTTTCGAAACTTTTTAATAATTGATCAAGAAACGGTTCATTTCATCAACAAACGAATGGAACCCAGACATAATGTACAATTAGATTTGATGTCGAATGAGACCAATAGTATCTCAATAGGTCCACGACCTTGGACGAATATTCGTAGTTGAAACGTTTATGGAAATGACTAAAGAACACCGAATTCCAAACCAACTTGTTATTTTCACCAAGTCATTTTTAGAAATTGTTTAAAGAAAAAAAATATTCCTAAAATCAATAGAAGATTTCGGGCTATCACATATATTGTTATCAATATAATACCGATATATATAATTTAAGATAGTTATAATAATCGGATATATAGGTCCTTTCGGTTTTTCAGGGTGAAATATAACTCAATGTATTATAGACATAAAATTTATTTTAATCTACAATATATTGACCGTTATTGAATATAAATTTTTCCCATCTTTCCACCAACTGCATAATGCTATGTTCATAGAATGTCTGAAGTTAATTGTTAAAAAAATAATCCAAATGGTTTTTGATGTCCTCTTCCTTTTGGAATTTCTTTCCATTCATGGAGTTCTACAGAGACTGGAATAAATGGTAATCATTTGGAGCTAGGTCTGAATAGGGAGGGTGGGGCAAAAGGTACCATCTAGGCTCAATAATTTATTGCGAGTGGGAAAAAAGACTTTCGATCATTCATAACTCTTAGGGATATTCTCTTAATTCGATGTTAATATATCCCTAGAAAAGCTGAATCATTGCTCTTCAAAGCCGTATGAATAAATTTTTGATTTAATGCCCACATAAGGAATGAATAAACAAAAACTCCTTATAGGTTTTTTTTGTCTCCATTTGTAGTTTGGTTAAATAGCCCTGTTGATGCCATCTTGTGCAGTTTAGGTGGATCTAAATTCCTGCTAAATGTCTTATAGATAGCTAAAGTCGTAATGAAGTTATAACATTTTTTGTGATTTTCGAAAAAAAAATCATGTGAGCGACCCCCCTCGTTAAGCTGGAAACAGCCGAGCTTGTGCAAATGCGTTTTCAAGCCTGTGTTGGACACATTTAGAGTCATAGAGATCTCTCGCACAGATTGATCAACCAACAATGGCCTTAGCATTGTTCGTTTCAATCTCATGTTTGCGACCAGACCGTATCCTGAATGAAATTTGGCAAACCAATTTTGACAGGTGCGTTCGATTAAGACATCATTCCCATAAGCACTGCAAATTTTTCTATAAACTTCTGCAGCACTCTTAACTTGTTTAAAATAATACAAAAAAATATGCCGATAATGAATAATTTATTTCTCCATATTCACAATGCAATAGCAAACACAATACTAAGCTAGTTTCAAGAAGAGTTAACAGATATAGTTGTTGACATAGTACAAAGATGATAAGCAATCCACCTTAGGGATTAATTCATCAGATAAGAAGTGTGTCATAGTGACATAAACATAAACAGAAAAACCGAAAGAACTTGTTATTATGAAGGAATATTTCTGTACACCAGAGGTAAACAACATCATGTCCATTTTATTTTTGATCAGGAGAGCCAATGTTCCATAACTTTGAGCAAATTAAAATTTGTTTCTTTGTTATTAAATCTGTATTGCGGAGGTAAAGCACACCATGTAACATTTTTGTATTTTTTTGGGGAAACAATTTTCCATAACTTTGAGCTATTAAAATTTGTTTCGCAGTTACTTAATTATTTAATTAAAAAAGGGACATGGTGTCCTTTACCACCGAGGTACAGGACACTTTATATATTTATATCACTTTATTTTATTTATATCAATCAATAACAGATCCATGAATTAAAACCGATAATTATTTTAACTTGACATTTTTCTTATAAAATGATTTTTCTATTTAGCTCTTATCTTCGGGATTCTGGATCAAAAGGCGCCATCCCAGACACGTGATCAATCATCGGGTGTTTGATCTATTTGAGCTGCTATTGATCTGATTCATCACCATATCTAATTCTTTATGGCGTTAGTTTCGGCCTGTATATTGGTGCAGCGGCCATCAGGTTTATTCATCAACCCATATCCAAACCCCCGTTAGGGGTTTTCCGTCAAACCCCATAGAATGGGATATTCTTTTTACTTTCCTACCTATACTAGGTTAGAAAAGTATTGCGATCGGATCAAATTCCCGATATGCAGTTTTCGACGGATTTATACGTTTCAGAGCCCTCTGAGTCTGAAAAACACTTTTTACATTTTCTCGGGAACTAGTGGATCGATTTTGTTTCTTCTTTTTTTATTTTGTAGGAATTTGAATATGGATGCCTGTGACACAAATTGAGTGCTCCATGCGCAATAGCTACTGCACAATGAATGAAAAACATGATTTTCTATAGACTGTAGCGCAAAAACGGCCCAAACGATTTTTATGAAACTTTCCTTTTATATTCTAATAATTGTCCTTTAAATTTTCGTACATGGAAATAAATTCAGAAAAAAAGTTATAAAGAAAAGAAAAATGTTTTTGGGCCTAACTCCCTATAAAACTATATAAAAATCAATTTCCAATGTAAGATTATGGGTACATATCCTGGTGTCAGAAAGTGATGAATGAGAGAAAAAAGATAACTTAGCGAAATTAAGAAAATCTGTTACCTTCTTCATATAGGCTTAAATATTGTTTATTGTTTATTACCTCTACCTTTAACAGAAATTATTGTTTGTCAAAATTAGGCTATGGCAAAAAGTTTTTTGATCAGCAATATTAGAGGGTATTGAAAACTTTATACTAATCTACCTTAAGATACAAACACTTTTCTGAAATAGGGAGGAAAGTCGTGTGAATCCTTTTAAGGAAAATGTCAGAATTTTTAATTTTATTTAGAAAACCAACTTATTGTTAGCATAGGCAATTACAAGTTTAAAAGTCAAGCATGACGATTTCCTTCAACTGCGACCAAAGAGTAATTTCGTAAATATTTGATGGAAACTTACTCTTTTAATATGATCGGCGGCACTGTTCTTTTTCAAAACGGTTGAAGACATTTTCGTAAAAATTTCCTCAATTTTCTTTGATCACATGAAAAAGACAACCTTCCGGAATTTTAATTAAATAATGATATATAAAATTAAAAAATTAACTTATGAAATTTTTCGGAACTTCTTAAAACATTTTTATTTTAATAGGAGATTGATATATTGAATGATTGAATAAATCTAGGTTATTAATATGAAGAGGTCATAAATATGAAATTGTATATTATTCAAATTTAAATGCACAATATGGATTTCATAACAAGATTAATACATATACACTTATTTTTTTTTCCTTTTGAATTATTAGTTAAATTTACTTTAAGTTATCGCTTCCAGGTAATTGAAGTCAGATAATTCCATTTCAACTTTCATCGCTCAGAAATCATGCTGTACATTCGTATTTTGGTTTAAATATCTGACAGGACTTCATTTCGTATCCTTCGCTTCCTAAAAAAAAAGTTGTGTCGATCAATTAAAATTTTTTTTTCAGCATTGTAACAATAAATTGGTGATACATTACTTTACAAAGAATATATTAAAATTTCAAGAGTTAGAAGACTAGATATTAAAAAAAGGAACCTGAAATGTGACATAAATAATTTATATGTCGATAATATTTAACAGCATGAAAGTTCCATATACTACATGTGTTTAAAGTTGGTAATTATTATTATTAAAATTAAAATTATAAAAATCTTAGAAATTTAAAGGTTTTTTCATAAATAAAACCAAATATATAATATAAATAAAAAAGTATTTAACTAAATTATTTTATCAATATAGTATAAACGTATTTACATGTTTATGCTAATGTTGTTTTTGTTAATATTAAAAAAATATATCATATTCTAATTTGTTGGTACATAACTACAATTCTAAAAATTATTAAATCGTGTAAAACAGGCAATCTCCTTTAATTTAGGATATTTTAACATTTTGGCTTATGAGGTGTGAGCGTGTGTTAGGGAATAAATAAATTGTAAAATAATCAAATAGTTACATCAATTCCTTGGTCTGGGGATCGCAATACTGGCAGTACGTTGTCCATTCCTACAAGACAAAAACAAATATATTAATAATCATCAAGGAGCATACTTTAGAAAAATATTCCTCTTTTTAAAACCTTTGTCATGAACGAGAAGCTAGAAGATGGTATCTTATTTATTACTATTTATGTCCCCACAAAAATAGGAGCAAACTTCGAGAGGGGGGGAGGTAACGATGGCTTTTCCCAATAAAAATAGAGAGGAGTATATCGAAATATCGTTTCGTCCCCCTCTTCCAATATTTCGAAGAATAAAAATAAAATAAAAATCAATAACAAATAATCTATATGTATGATAAAAGCAATTAAGGAAACAGTAAAAGTCGACTAGATGGCCTTGAAGTAGGTAGGTAAGCAAGTATTTTGCAACACCCTATGTTCCAATTATTAAATTATATGTTTATAATCAAAGATAATTAAATGTAGCAACATATCCTAGGATTTTATGGTTCACTCATGTGCACTCTACCATTTACGTGCAGATTTTATCACATTTCGCGGAGCAAATTTAAGCATCTGAGGATTGAAAACTCATATCACTACCTCAAACCTTTATACAAAGATACACACTTTTAATATATTTAATTGCCTTGTTATTATATTTTCAAATATATTTGTACGTAAAATAAAATAATAAACTAATATATGACAATATTCATAAATTTATTTCATTGTAGACAGGAGTTGGCGATAACATCGGGCTCCTTTAACTATTTATTATTATTAGCACCTATTCGTCCTCGTGACGAAAATTTGTCATTTCGCAGCAAACAATCACCAATAGCCAAACAATGAAAATTCGTCATTTGTATATTACATAAAACAGTTGATTCTTGTTTGTTTGTTGGGATTTTAACACGAAAATTTTCAAGGTCATCAAGAGCCTAATTTATTTTGTTTATTTATCTCTGACCTAAATTTAATTTATTCTTGTTTTTTTAATTCTAAATAAATTAACTTTTTATTTTTACCAGACAGAAGAAGAGATGCCGGCATTTTGTGAATTACGGTGCAAAAAATTACCTGATGAATATGTATTAATTAGTTTTATACGCTGTAAGTCTGGCTATCATTGACAGCGGAGAACGTTCTTTTTCGACAGCAATGTGTCTAAAACGTGAATTAAGGTACATGATCGTCTAAGTAATCTCGCATTAATAAACATGCTGAAAGTAATTTACTTAAACCCCCTTGTTTTAGATTTCAACAGACCCTGGAAAAATTCGTATTTTTACCAGTTTGTAAAACGGTGTAAATGGACTACTAGCTTGCTGACTAAAGTTAAATGCTTTAATTTAATTTAATATTTAACTTAAGTTAATTTTTTTCTAATAACATACAATCTTTTATACAAATGAAATAGTTACCAAAAACGGACACAGCCACCACAGCCAGAATTACAGCACAGACCAATAGTAATTTGTTAAAAGACATCATGTGCAATGGTGAAAAGAAACAAAGACAAAGCGGTGTTATATAAGCAAGGAGGTAGTTTGTCCAAGTGTTTATTGCTTATAATGAATAAATAATGATGTCAATATATGCATATATAATGAATGATAAATGATAGATTTAATTTCAATAGTTCATTAGAACAACTTACCATTGATTGGTAATGTATTACATTTCGGTCGTGTATATTCATGAACAATTCAATTAGTATCTGATTTTTTAAGGTAAAATACTTATGCTAAATCAACTCAAATAAGGAACTGTATAATTTATTATATAAATAATGTTTTGTTGTTTGTGACTTAGTTATTGTTGCCTTCAAACGTGTCAATGACTATGGCGAATTTATTTTATTTTCCCTCTATTTGTCTCAAATCCTAATTTAAATTAAACTGGTTTCCTGAGTATAATAATAAATTGGCTCAATATTTTTTTTTTACAATGGCATTTTTAAATATCGTCTAAATCTTTTGGAGCCTGAACCAGCCTTCTCCACCTCTGTGTATTCAGGGGTATTCCTTTCAATGCAGCTCTGGAGCATATTTTTTTATTCAATCCATCCATCTAGGTTGTAGCCTCCCACCGGGTCTCTTGCCACCAAAAAGATATAGTCCGTGGGCCAGACCATATCATAAAAAATTAGGAAATTTTAATATTGAATGCATTATTCTCTCTCTCAAAGAAATATGGAAAGAGCGAAGCTATAAGTTCTTATAGGTAACCGGAGCTGATACACGCGAAATTGAACCCAAAAATTGGAATAATACATTAAGGGAACGAGAAAGGAAGTTCCGAAATCTCGGAAAATAAAACAAGGATCAGTATCCATTATATAGATAAACGAATATATAGTAGACAGATGAACAAAATATTTCAAGATGCTGCTAAAAGGGGCTCAAATACTGGGGCACATTTGATGATATTAAGGGAGCGACGTAGGTTTATTATGGTGAAGACCATTTTATCAGCAAGAAAGATTTGTTCGGAGAAATTGGCAAGTCAGCAGGTGTGGACTAAGTAAACGAGGTTTATTATGGTGAAAACAACTTTATTTTCGATTGCTATTGAAGTTGTACATTGGGACTATCTTCACTTTGAAGCAGGTTATACAGAGGTCTATAGAGAAAGGGAAATATTTTTCCTTCTGTTTAGTGCATTTGCAAAAGATTTTTAAGGAATGTGAAATTATTCTTTCAGCTTTTCTGAAAGACTAGTAGATATTAGCACAATCCAAAGTGTGAGGTACTGAGCAGATAACGAACTATTTTTCTTTCTTGATGGAATTCTCTATAACCTGCCTTAAAGTGAAGACAGTCCCAATTTGCAACGTCTGTCCCATGTGTAACTTGAGTTCCTCAACCCATATTGCTCTGGCAATCGACAATATATCTTATTCTAGCTTCTACGATCCTTGAATAGAGCTTTTTTAGTGTGCCTAAGGAATGGATCTCGATGGGTATTACATTTTCTAGTATCTCCTATCTTGTAAAGGGACAAAACTACAGTCCTTTCATATTATTTTCTAATACATTTATTGCCTATGTACGCGCAAAACAGTGCGAAACTGTTCTGTTTTTTTCGTCCAGACCAACTGACTTGCCAATTTCTCCGAACAAATCTTTCTTGCTGATAAAATGGTCTTCACCATAATAAAACTACGTCGCTCCCTTAATATCATCAAAAGTGCCCCAGTATTTGAGCCCCTTTTAGCAGCATCTTGAAATATTTTGTTCATCTTTTTACTATATATTCGTTTAGCCATATAAAGGATACTGATCCTTGTTATCTTTTCCAAGATCTTGGCACTTTCTTTCTCGTTTGCTTAATGTATTTTCGGTTCGATTTCGCGCTTTCCCTCATTTTAAGACCAAATAATCAGTTCCGGTTACCTAGAAGAACTTATAACTTCGCTCTTTCCATCTTTCTTTGTGTAGAGAGAATAATGCATTCAATATTAAAATTTCATAATTTTTTATGATGTGGTGCAACTTCCGAATAAAATAAAGGAAATGAAAATTAATTTATTTATTAGTGATATATAAGTTTTACTAAACAACCCAGCAACTATTCATTATATGTAGTTCATATTAGTTATATATTATTTTAGTTAATAAAACAGGTATTAATATGAATCATTTCCGGAGAAGTATATATAATTTAAATTACCTCATTTAAGAATCATCAAATATACAAAACAAAGTGTTAAATTGCAAACGTTAAATAAAAATTTCAAGATATTCAGCAAAGTATTTTTGAATTAAGTTTTATCATTATAATTATATCATTATTACAATAGACGCCTTCTTAAATGACCTTCCTATAGAATAAAGGAAATTAAATTTAAAAAAGAAAGAACAAATAAAATAACAAATTAAAAAAATAATTTAAATATTTTTGGACAATTAAATTATTGCATTAATATTTGTACGTTAATAAAATTAATTTAATGTACAAAAACGTTATTATATCACTATAACTAAGCCATTTATGTGCACCGAATGGTGCGATAGAGGCCTGTAGGCACCCACGCCTGTACCACTTTTCTGCCGCTTATGTGCATTTTCTACTGAACCGCTTCAAATATTTTAAAAAGTAATTCAGTGTTTTAGAAAGAGAAATATATTCTACAGATGTTTTATCTCAGCACTTTTTGAGTTATTGTTGGCCGTTTAAATACAAACGACGCTTGATTTTCATCTTAAAACTTTTTTGTTAAAAAAATTGACTTTACTGGTGTTTTTTATTGCTTAAGCCAATTATTTTTTAATATTTTTTCATGTTTTATTATTTTCTGACTATAAAAGACCAACCATAACGAAAGTAAGCCAAATGCTGATTCACAGTGACCAAAAAACTAACTAAGGTCAAAATCATCAGTCGGCCATGTTTGGACGCCATTTTGGGGCAGTTCGTTCACTTTTTTTGGAAATATTGGCTTTTTTTTAATAAATAATTACAAGGAACACAACGATATGCGATTTATACGGATGTGGGAGGGGTGCACGGTAGGGGGTCTGGCCCACCGTGTAATAGATTTCGAAGCTGAAATAAAATAATTTTCAAAATTTATGAACATACATAAAGTATAATAGTGATATGAATATTTAGAGCAAATAAAATATAAATATATAAAAAAATGTGCGGGATATTTGTTTAAAATAAAAAAAAAACAAAGACCTTCATACAAGAAGGTCGTGCCAGTAAATGAAAAGCCGGCTACAGTTTCTCCATTAGACAGACAGATAGATAAAAAGTAACTTTATTTTGGGACAAAGTAGCTTGAGAAAAAGAAAATAGTACAAAAAGAAAAAAATACTTCTGACCTACAGGTTTGAAACGATAAACATAATTTAAAAAACCGAATAAAATATGAAGATGAAGGAGCTATACATGTAAAAAACAAACAAAACTATGTACAAAACACTTAAAACTATAAACAATGGAAAACAGTATGAGTGTACAATTTTATGAAAAGAATAAAGAATAAATAACAAAATACATTTTCTCTATTAGACAGACAGATAGATAAAAAATAACTTTGTTCTGGTACAAAGTCCCTTATTAGTAAAATTAATATTAATATTAACTAATTAATATTACATAAAACGTTGCAATTAAAATATCACAGTTAAGGGTCATTATAACAAACAATGAGCAATAAAAAGCATGTATTTTTCTAAAAAATTAAACCTTTTATTCAATTAACACTTTCCTTCTTACCCAACCAGCCTTGTTTTGGCCTTCTTTAAAAACGATTAACACAATGCTTATGCGAGAATTTGCGATTTTTTTCAATATTATTAACTTAGCAAGGCAACCTAAGTTGGAACGCCTGTAAAAGTAAAAGTAAGTATTAACTTAGCGCAGCAGAATTTATCCAGTTTCTCTATTTTCGGTTTTGACTTTTTTTCCCTCCTGAATTGCATTGATTGTGAAATGTTAATTAGAGTATTATGAATCGTTATAAAAAAAGCAACATTGTGAAACATTTTTGCTTGATAATCACGTGATATACAACATTGTTCAGAAAGATAAGTGATCAAAAAACAGGTTGATTCATAAACGTCTTTATAATAAGTCTTTATGAATACCCTTTTGCAGTATTTTCCATTGCCATCGGATGGTCTTCAAACAATTTACCTTGCTGAGACCTACTGAATTGGCTGTTTCAAAAGATGTTCTCATACCTTGCAACATATTAGAACATCCGTATCGTTGGTTTCAAAACATACCAATATCCTGCTGTAATGAGTATAATAATAAGTTTGTTTTGCTACACTAGTTAGATAAGAACAAGCAAACCTTTTTTTTTTTTTTTCAAGTGGCCAAAAAAAATTGCAACATTATATCTGAAATGTTTGTACACAGCTCTTGTTTAGAATGTAGCTTGATAAGACATAGGTGTTTAGCGATTTATTACTGAGAGGGAGTGCTTTGGAGAATAGCATATTTCAAACGGTACGATTTATTTATATTTCTTAGATTTTAGATAAACGATAATATGAGATACTCAAAATAAATCATATTAACGATAAGTATAGTTATAAGTTAATAAAATCAGTTTTAAATCAACTTACTATGCCGATGACACGTGTATTCTATTAGTTAAAAACGATCCATCAATTGCATCCCAAACTCTCCAATCACACATCACAAATCTTGAAGAATGGTGTCAAAAATAAACTCAAATAAATCCCATCAAATTACCTTTACCCTGCGTCGCAAACCTATGACCTCCTGTCCAACAGTATCCTTTAACAATTCCCCACTTATCCCAGTTGAACAAATCCGTTACCTAGGACTCCACTTCGACAAAGACTCACATGGAATCCTCAAACGACCGCTCGACGTTTCCGACTACTCCAACACTTACTAGACGAACGCTCTAAGCTTTCAATCAATTACAAACGACTCAATAATATGAAAATAATAAGACCTATTTGGACTTACGGAATTGAGCTTTGGGGGTCCACTAAACCATCGAATTCCTCTCGTATCCAATCCTTACAATCCCTAATCCTTCGTAAAATCCTCAACGCTCCTTACTTAGTCACAAACAAAATTATCCATAAAAATCTTAATGTTTCCGATTTGGCCCAATCCAGATACCTATCCTTCCATAATAAACTGCAGAACCATCCGAACCCACTCGTTTCAAACCTTGCTTCCTCCTCGATCCCTGGTAACCTTCCGAGGCGTCTGAAAAGAAGATGGCCTCGGGACTTTCTTATATAGAACTTTAATTTGAGTTCTACCAACGGGTAGTTCCGATTCATGTTGTACATGTCATGTTACCAATGTCACATTTACTTGTAATATTTTTAATCTAACACAGTTGCAAATTTCATTAAAATAAAAAAATCAACTTTCACCGTACGCATTGTTCACTAAAATATCCTAATTATTAATGTAATGGTATTACCTTACTAGGATATTTGGCGAGTAAAATTTTTACGTATTAACATCAAGCTGAGAGTCATAACTGCACTGAGGAATGTTTTTCTATACCTACTTAAATACCTTGGTAAATTGATAGAGAAATTGCCATCTACGAATATTTAACCTTGGTGTAGTAGTCGGGTGCCCCTTTTGAATGCTAACATGTACTGATGTATAGGACGAAATATATTTACTAGGAGCTGTAATATGTAGTAAAAGGCTAAACACTAAACACCAAGTATTTGTAGATGTCATTTATTCTAACAACATACCAAGGTCTTTAAGTAGATGTGGAAGAACATTCCTTTAGGATGGACAGGATTTCTGTAGTTTTTTAATTTAAATATTTTGTTTTCTATTTTAACATTTTTAGTTTTTTAAGTGTTGACAATTTATATTCCACACATATAGTCAAGATCTTACACATGACATGAAACCAATATAGTCCGTGGTACAGACCTCTTTTTATCAAATTATTAACATCCGCCTGAAACTTCGTAAATAGCTTCATCTCATCGTAACCTACAACTAATTTATTTACGAACATTCTCGGAATTCGTGAGTTTTCAATCTGGAGTTCAGTAAGCATTGTCAATTTAATTAGTTATTGAAAACTTGTAAATACCCATTTGCTTTCCACTTCAATCGTAAAATAATTTCAGCACAAAATCGAAAAAATGCGTGGACTTAAAAAAATTGAGCGGTTTGGCCTATATAATATATTAATTTAGACATTTTGGGTATTTACCAGTTATTAGTATTTATTGAATAGACAAAGTTTGCCAATTTTCTGATTAGAAACGCCACAATTCCGATAATGTTCGTCAATAAAATAGTTACAGGTTACAATGAGATAAAGGAAGCTATTAACGAAGTTTCAGATGGGTGTTAATAATTTGATAAAAAGGTGGCTGTACCACGTCCTAACACAGATTTGAGAATATTTAAAATGCAATAAAACATTTTTTCAGTACTTTTAGTTCAGATTGTTTCTAAGTATCCACGAGATCTTACTGAGTCATTTAAACCACTTAACTTAAAACTCGATCAAGTCGTTGGTACAATAAGTCGTTACATATCTTTTAACTGACTGATTATGAACCATTGATTCAATGATTTATCAGAAATTTGAGACCAAATTATTTCAAAAGCACCCACGGGATTTCACTAGAAATTTAAACAGTTAAACATAAATACCCATCCAACTGTTCAAAAATAGTTCACCTTTCAGCGAATTAATTAAACATATTTTATTTAATAACATCTCAGCGTTTGTAGATCAAAATTTTAAAACACTCACGGGTTCTCTCACCATAATTCAAGCCATCAAACTTAATAATCTAGACAGCCGTTCGTTCCAAAAATCGTTACATATCTTCTAACGGACCATCCAATTAGTATAGTAGGATAGATCACTTTTCCGGCTCTCAGAAGCGATGGATTATGACGAATGAGGTAGCAAACATCAGGGAATTTCATAGAGAAGTGAAGAATTTCAATGTTGATCCTTAAATGTCTACGACTTTAATAAATATTGTAACGGCATTTTTCAAAACACATTATTTCACAAGTATACGAATCAAAACGTGATAAACTGTTTTATAGATTTCCAAACATTTTATAGCTCAATAATGTCCAATTTTCAAGATAAATTGTGGTTCTTGAGGAATAGCCCTTTGTTGCTATGGTTATCATGGGATATTTGTAACATTTCCTTTAGGTTTTAAAAGTTAAAATATTGTTATTTTCCACATGAGTGTTTGTGGCTAAAGCGCTCTCGCTTAATCTACATCGGCTTTGGCTCCAGTGACATTGCTGAAAGAGTAGCATAGGAATTTCCTGGGGTCCTGCTTTTTCCTCCATAGTCGAAGGCTTGGTGTTCCCTAGCCTAATTTTATATAGGTACGTCTGTGTTTTTTTTTTAATTTACTTTTCTTTAAGTTTTTTTAATTTCATTTATTGTAGATACTTTTTGATTATTATTTAGTCGTTATTTTACATCTATTTAGTCTAATCACACTATAAATATTGCCCACGTGATATGATGTTGTATTATTCAATAACAAAAGTAAAAAAAAAATATAAAAAATATTGTCTTCCAGGCACTATAAATCAATTGAAAAGGTAAATTCAGAAACATAGCTCTATGATTTCTTTGGTACTTCGGATAATAAAGAAAGAAACTTTTTGATATTGCCAATAAATAAAAAATATATCAAGGTTATGGCTTCTATTCTCTTAGTAAGTGAGAAAATTCCAAGTAAATAGATCGGGACAAAACGAAAAGTTCTGGACGAAATACTACTACTAAATTCTATTCTATTTCTACAAAAATAGACTTGAGCGGCAACAATTCTTTATAGTAAGTTCAGGGACAACTGTGTTTTAATGGTTAACGATTAAATTGGATAAATATTTTCCATTGGAGAACCTAATCACTTCTTGACTAAATTGTTACTTTAACGGTCGGAAAGTATGAAGCTTCGCTAAATTTTTGTATGTTGAATAGAATATTCTGATAATATATTTTATCTATAAATAAAAATATTTCATTGGTGTCGTTTATACATTAAATGCAATAAACAACTTATAAAGCATTAATGATTAAATCTTAATATTTTTACTGGTATCTCTTACCATTATTATTTTATTTATTTGTTTTCGGGGAATGCCCCATGCAAATAGAGTTGGCTATAATGATAACAATGAACACATTAATATGAAAAACATTTACAACTTATATACAAAGTAAAATTCATAAAGTTTCAGTGACAACATCCTCTCCTGATAACAACCAATCATCTGACTGTATGCCTAAACATAAACAATGAAATATAATATAATACAACACATAATGTAATAATTGAAAATAATACATCTGAATATAGCGAGCAATAGAATGACAAATATTAATAAATAGCACTAGTAATAACGATAAATACAGGCATAGTGCACAATATACAATATATAAACATGTCAATAGTAAATAGCAAATGATACAATAAAACACGATATGCATATAAATATGTTTCATGCATGAATAATAAATATCACAAACAGAACAGAGTAAATAAACTTCAAAGTTTTTGAAAAATGTATGTAATGTTATTATTCATCGAAAATAAAGGATCTCAATCTGCAACATTGCCTCGTGTAATAAAACAGGTTCTTGAGGAAGACTTCATTGTCAGTTTTGAATAATTCCAAATAATTTGCACTATTCATGTTAATGGAATGAGGTAGGAAGTGTTGGCGGAGGTGAGCATAAATTGGGCACCGGACAAAAATATGAAAAAGGTCCTTTAATTCATTTAGGTTACAAAACGTACAAATTTCTTTTGGATTGAAATAGTAATAACTATTATCAGATAATCTAATCTGTGTTAATGTTTTCGTCATATGGAATGGGGCATTTAATACAAGATAAGACTGATGCTTATCACTCGCTATATACATATTCCTAGTAGGGGTGATCAGTTTTTGCTTATCAAGTTCCTCTATATGGCTTTTAAACATGCCTATCATTTCATTCATCTCTAGCTGGAATGCACCTGCGTCTTCTAATTACAGAATGAATTGTTTATTTACAGAGCACAGCAGAGTGTGTATGTGATTGAACCAATTAAATTTACGACTCCATTTGCCACTAATATGTATTTATTTTATTTTTTACAATAAATTAGGCCAATTATCACCAACATTTTATTGATACGCATTAGTTTTGACGTTTCGACCATACTAAGGGTCATTTTCAAATCTTAATGAGTCCTGCGTTGTATGTTTATCATTAATGTTGTAATTAATATGTTCAGTGAACATTAATTTGTCATGCTCTATAGGGGTTTCGCCTACGTCATTTCTGGAGGGACTCACCCTCAATCAAAACTCCATCCTTCGGCGAACAGTCAGAGGTACCACCATGCAAAGGGCAAAGAATGTAAAGATCCGAGAGGAGCTTCAGCTCCCATCGGAGCCGGAGTTCATAGGCCGAAGGCATATTAAATTTTTTGATGGACTGAATGTCTGTGCTAACCCGCTTTTTCAGGAAATAGTACCGTCGCCCAGGCCTGGGAGGTGGCAAGGTAAAGTCCCCTTGGTAGATGTTCTCGCCGAGGACTCTGTAGTTCACACCCACTAAATTATTGTATATATTGTAAATAATAAATTAATGCAGGGCGGTCCCTCCACGCCCAGTGGCATAATAAAAGGCCTCTGGCCACAGATGAAAAGTGCGCATACAGCGGTAATCGCCCTTTTACCTTAAAATGCCCTTGGGGCAATAAAAGGAAATTAAAAATGTTTGTATTTATATTTCTTTATGCATGTATATATTGTGTTTTGTATAGCAAATAAATTCCTGAGGAGTAGGAAGAAAAAAAAATTCGATAATTAAAATTATCAGGATACACTAGAAGTGAGCTAATACTCAGTTTTATTAACAACAGTTTCATTATTAGCAGTTTCGTGATTGGTATAATGGTGATAGGAATTGTGCTAGATTGACAGTTATTTGAAATGGCTAAATAAATTTCACATTTGATTGATAATAAGTTATCTTGAGAAAGTTTGATATAAATTTAAACAAACATATTTTTGGAATGGAAACTTCTTTAGGCTCGCTTTGCACTTTTCTGTGGGTAGTGAATTAGATCGAGCCGTTACACTCGGATATTTAATGCTCATTCGGGTATAGCCGGCTCGACTAATTGAAGTATTCTTGCATATAGATTAAAATATCTCAGAAATAAAAAAATCAGTCTTGCATACTGTAAGCGGGGAAAATGTTCAGCATTTCATCATCATTGTAATGAGATATTATTTAAAATAGTATCTTAACGCGACACAGTGCTAGAGAGACAAAAAGGGTAAACCAAATAATAACATCTGTGTTATTCAAAAAACAACAAGTTTTGAACATTTGGACTAAAATATCTCAAATTTTAAATTCATTGAAAATTCAGAAACCAATTTGCGGAAGTCAATATAGATATTTTTTAACTAACCATAAAATAAGAAATTATGTGTTTATATTTGATTTTCTGTTACACTAGATATATTTTCGACAAATTGCGAACCCTCTTTACATAAGTTATATGAAAAAAAAAAAGATGACGGAGTTTTTGTTAAATATTTGGCAAATATATTTCAAGCAAAAGTAATTATCACATATTTTAGTTATCATAAATTTATTGTGTCATTTTTATAGTATGATACAAATGAAGATCAGTCAGAGCAAAGTTTACTAGAGTAATTTATACACAATTATAATTGTATATAGTGTAAGTATTATTACTTTGTGGAAATAGACAAAAAATATTTTGAACACAATTATAATTTTATATATTAATTATGGTATTACTTTGTGAATACAGAACAAAAACAAATTTATATGTCATACTATTAATCTCGCCTATTTGTTATTTTCACTTCTATCATGTGGTGTAAAAAACACACTTCAGTTTTTTTCATTTAATAATTTTAAGTAAAATACAAAGTATGATATAACACAGATGTTATCGATAGCTAAAACTTCTTCAAAACGAATATTCGAATGTTAGAATAAATTAAAAAACAAAAATTAGGGGATTCTCAAATCTTTAAAGTGCTAATTAGAGTTTCGAAAGTATTCTTGCTCAACATGCACTCGAGAAAAAATAAAAATAAAAATATAAATAACATAAAACGGTTAGAAAAACTGATAACAATTATCGAAAATCCCTATATCTTTATTATCCGACTTGTTTTAAACTTGCACAAGAGTCTTTATCGCTTTTTTGATTTATTGACCATCTTTTATTAAAACGTTTTTGACCAACAATGTTAGAGTGTTTTGAATTGTTTCGCTGATCTTCCACAAGCCGGTTTACATTGCTCTAGTTTATAAAAGAAATCGTACTCAAATAGTTTCTTTGATCAATTATCAGAAAAATAAATCTAGTTCAATTTTTTTTTCTTAATAATTATTTAAATATATAAAACTTTTCTGAAATAGGTAGGAAAGTCGTGGGAGTGGACACAGATTTTTGTGTGTGCTAGCATGTGTGTTAATGTAACTTTTTATTTTAATTTTGCTTCTAATCTATGCTATATTTATTTCAGCACTAAAGAGGACTTACAACTACAATAAATTAAAACATTATATAATTATATTAAATACTGGCATTAAAAAACATGAACACGATAAAACTAGTTATATTAACTGGATATAATTAACCATGGTGAAGATGGCCAAGGTGGCTGTTAAGGTCAAGAGAAAAATTGAAAACAAATATTCCATTATTTAAGTTTATACATACATATTTATTTATAATTATACGTAGTAATTGTGCATTAATAAATTAAACATTAAAAATAATAATATTTAAAAAAAACGCTGCAAATATTTAACAATGGTTTATTATTTCTAAAACATTATACATCTAAAGTAACATTACCTTCTAGTTACAAAGAAAAATAAATAAAAGGTGATTCCAATTATTGGACTAAACTTTTTTATTTAATCAGTAATATGCTAAAAAAAAATAGCATTACTTCAGTAACACATTTAAAATCCAAATAAAGGATATAACATTTGGAATAGAACATACAAAAAAACAAAACAAAAACAAAACAAAAAGACCACATCTTTGTTCCTAATTGTCCTATTTTAAATAATTTTTTATTTTTTTTTTTTTGGTTTTAAGGAAATTTCGTAAACTTTTAAAAAAGCACATCCCCCAAAAAAGTGTATACTTTTTTAGTTAATCGGAATTAAATTTTACCATCCCTCGTAACTTTTTTCAACTTCTTTTCGTTGAAATATGTTATATAGATAAATTTATAGGGCGTAGAGAAAATGACTTTAACGAAGTTTCATTGAAATCACTACATTCGTTTAGGCAGCAATGCAGATTTCTCGTCCGCCATTTTGATAGTAAAGGCGAATATTAATGTCGATGAAGGAGGATCATCCTCGGGTGACCTCTGATTTTATATCTAAATATGAAAAAAAATCGGTAGAGTAGTTTCGGATAAAATGCGCAGACGCCGGACTGACAAAAAATATGTTACTCGTTTTTCGAATTCTACGCATCCTGAAACGTGAAACCTCAAATTTTGAGAGGGAGTTAAGTTTTTGAATTTTTTGGTCGATCAAAATGGTTGATGCTGGTAGAAGAAGAAAAGCAAATTTTGTTCTGGAGCATGCAGCCCCCTAAGAATCATTATAATGAACAATTTAGTGACATTAGTCTGGCGTACAAAGTTCAAAATCATCTTTTTATTGTTAATTAAATTGCATTGCTATTGAGTCTTGAAATTAAAATAAATTTAAGCACAAGTTAACATTTGAATTATAGCTAGATTTATAAGAGTGTGTTTACATATAAACAATGGGTAATAGATAGGTATCTGTAAAATGAGGTGACAGTTGTAAAAATATAAGAATATTACAAAGGAAGGAGATGGCCCGGGGTTGTGGTCATAAAAAGGCTAAATAGTGGTAAAATGAAATGGGATATTACTCTTACATATATTCGGAAGATTGATTGCTGATGAGATGGAAAAATAAATGGCGTTTAAATGAGGTTAAGGATGAGGATTTTCGTACGGAAGTTGGTAGGGAATTCCAAAACAATGTAGCAAGTATGAGAAAGAATTTTTTAAAGGAAACAGTTCAATAAGAGGGAATAAACAGGTTTGTGGGCTAGAATAGAGAGAGGAGCAAGGAGTTAACAGATGAAGAAGGTAAGAGGTTTTTTTGAAGAAACGGTCGGAAAAAGGAAAACACCTAGGAAATATTGCCGTCTGGAAGCTGCAAAGAGCCATTTCAATTCGGCGTACCAGCTGAAGACGTGGGAGCGCCTGGGGCTCCAAAGATGAATGTAATGAAACAATTTATTAGTCTCATTTCATTCTGGTAGTCCCATTTCATTTAACTTTCTGATGTAAAAGGAGCAACTCTATGAAGCAAGGATATGGGCCGCTGCCATTCTTTCTCCACATCTCCGACAAATGAGCAGCGTTTTTTTAGTGATTAAGTAAAGGTGCGTAAGCCTGGTTAGTCGCGTAAGGACGAGATTGGACCCTCTCTGCGTTTACTGCGACTATAACTGTTCCATGATTTCACTTCACTCTTTATGACATTTAGTTTATTTGGGGGCTGTTGTCCCAAAGTGTCAATCTTCGTACATGCCCTATACACTGGTCTCGCCAGTATGGAAGTAGTTAGTGGTAAAGAAAGCTTTACCACATCCAGGAAGGGTAATAGCTGCCTAAGATTTGTAATTGGGGCTCCGAGACACTCCCATGTCTCTCATCATCACACTGAGTTAAAATGGCTCTTCCCCTCCTTTTGAAGACAATATTTCCTAGGTACGCTCCGTTATCAAATCATCAACAATCAATCGTCCTTCTTACGCTTACAACCTTCTCCAATTCAAGTCCTCAATCCATTCCCTTTCCACAAGATCTCGATCTTCCGACCATTACATCCCTTCTAATGGTACTATTCCATACTGTAAACTTCGCTAGGAATAATGATGTATTTACATAATATTCATTATTTAAATACTCTGACGTTTTATATTGCCAGATTCGACTTTCTTTTATTAGCAGAAACACAGACCTTATTTTAAAGAAGAACTTAATGTATTTTGTATTCTTTTTTCTTAAAAGTGTATAATTATAATTTTTTACTACTGTACATAGTTTTAAGTGCTTTTGTATAGTTTTAAGTGTTTTGAATGTAGAGTTATTTGTTTTGTATATAGCTTGTTTAACTAATGTTTTCTTTACTTTTTCTTTTCTTTTTTTTTATTGTTTTTATTTAGTCCAGATATAATCTTTTAATTTTGTACTATTTCGTTATTCTAAAGGGACATCGTCCCATAATGAAGTTATTTTCTATTTCTAAAAGCTTCTTTGCTGCTGTATCAGCCATTTCAATACAATGAATGCCCACAAGGCCAGTAGATCATAAAAAATATACCGTACAATGTTATTTAGCTGTTTTATGAGCATTAAATTACTACATATTTCTAGGTATGGATATATATTATTCACGATATAAACGGCGCTCAAAGAATCTGATTGGGGTTCAGTCTGGAAAGAAAAAATGTTGTTTGACCCGAGGGGAAACAAGTTATAATAATTTTACTATAAAAAATTAACTTTTTGTTTACAATAATGACACAGTAAAATTAATTTTTTTTTAATTTTCATTCCAATAAAATACAAATTCTATTGAATTATCACAAGTTTAAGTCAATTAACTGCATGTTGATTTCCTTTATCTCTTCCATATTCGTGAGTTAAATAAGTGCAATCAATTAAAGTAAAATTACCGGTGTAGCGGATTCTTCCGCTAAAAATGACGGAAACTTCGGCTTCAAACGATTCACCAACTGAAGTCAACCACGATAATGCACCAGAAGCTATGTCCTGGGAAGTTGTGTCTGGACGAAAACGACATGTAGCTTCAGACAGAGATCCACGTCATAAACAAATAAAGGTTAGTGATACTATTATTACTAACAATCGATTCGAAGTTTTATCAAATACTCCGGAAGATAGACAGCCAGCAAATAATAATCCCATTATTATTAGACCTCCACCTATTCACATAAACGATGTGAAAGACTACACGGCATTAGTAACCTATCTTCACAATGAAGGTGGCCCTAACAGTTTCAGGTTGAAAACGTCTATGAGAGGAGTCAGCGTGTATCCAGAAAACGCAGAAATATACCGTAGGGTAGTGACCAGGCTTAGAAGGGGTGGAGCTGATTTTCACACATATCAACTCCCGGAAGATAAAACGCCTCGAATAGTTATTAAAAATTTACACCACGCCACACCTCCAGCGACCATAAAACAGGAACTTGCCAACTATGGTTACGAGGCAACCAACATCGTAAATGTTATATCAAGATTCAAAACACCGTTGCCAATGTTTTTCGTTGATGTGTCAAAAGCAACGTTCAATGATAAAATTTTCGACATTGAATTCCTGTATTACACACACGTGAAGATCGAAGAGCCAAGGAAAAAAAGGATCATTCCGCAGTGCGTACGTTGTCAGCAGTATGGCCATACCAAGACGTACTGCAACCACCAGCCGAGGTGTGTAAGGTGTGGTATGGGTCACGAAAGCACTTCCTGTACAAAGACTCGAGAAACAGTCGCAAAATGTGCGAACTGCCAAGGACCACATCCTGCTAACTACAGAGGTTGCGAAACTCTGAAAGAGCTTAGGAAGACCCGCACAAGAAACCATACTCTGCAAAGGCCTCCTAGAGTTCAACCCCCACCACCAGAACTACACGAGTTCCCACCACTGCATCAGCCTCAATACCCTCATCCGATTCCCTCAGGACCAGAACAACAGCAGCAGAGACAGCAACGAAAACCAGCACCGGCAACAAACCAAGAACAAAGGCCTAAAGGTATGAGTAGGGGCATTGCCCAAACGCTCCCTACTATTGAAACCTCCTCAGGTGATATCATACATTTGATTAGCGGTCTCAATAACCTCATACAGCCCCTCTTCAGTCTTCTACAACAGCTATCTCAGGCTACTCTCGCTCTTACCCAAAAATATGCCCCGTAATCAGACGACTGTGGGCTCCATGTCTATTATACTATGGAACGCAAACGGACTGAATCAACATAGAACCGAACTAGACATATACTTACACGAGAAACGCATTGACATTGCACTAATAACAGAAACACATCTGACACCACATTCTAAATTTTACATCCGTGGTTACAAAATCTACAGAACTGACCACCCAGATGGAACTTCACATGGAGGCACTGCCATAATTATCAAAACAACTCTAAAACATAATCCTTTACAATTACCCATAACACCAGAGATTCAAGCTACAGCCATTACACTATCAACACAACAACAAAACATTACTCTTGCTGCGGTTTATTGCCCTCCGAGGTATGTTCTGACACCCATGATGTTTAGTAATTTCTTTAAACGTCTTGGTAGATGCTTTGTTGCAGGAGGCGACTACAACGCCAAAGATCAGTTCTGGGGATCCAGACTATCTACTCCAAGAGGAAGGAATCTTAGGTATGTTCTTTATGAGCTTTCATTAGACACAATATCACCTAATTCACCCACGTACTGGCCAACTTCTAGACGGAAAACACCAGACTTACTCGACTTTTTCATAACTAAAGGACTCCGAACAACACCTCACACTATAACAACGAGTTCAGATCTTTGCTCTGATCATTCCCTTTTGCATTTGGTATTGTTTGAAGAGCCTTGTGAAGCTACAAAAAAACTGTCCCTGATCAATGGCATAATGGATTGGGACAGGTACAGGAACCAATTGGACACTGCTCTCTCTGTTCCTCTATCCATTAAAAACGAAGAAGAACTTGAGGATGCCGTTGAATACTTCACACGAAATATCCAAGAAGCAGCATGGTCTTCATCAGTAGCAAAACCTCAAAAATATGAGTTCCTACCAATGTACCCACAATACATAAGGGACTTGATCAGAGCGAAGAGGAGAGCTCGCAAAATATGGCAGACTGACAGACTCCCATCAGATAAACGAACTTACAACAGACTTAATAATGAACTCAAGCGACAGATTGGAAAATTCAAACGAACAACCTATGACAACTACATCAGAAATCTCTCAACCGACGATGGAAGCTTGTGGAGACATACCAAAAACCTTATTAAGCATCGTGAAGTGTCAGCACCCCTTCGAAGACAAGATGATTCCTGGGCCGTGACGGACGGAGAAAAATCAGAACTCTTTGCCGAATATCTTTCTTCTGTTTTTGTACCACACACAGACTTCACTAACACTGTGCACGATAACAACGTACTAAACACTTTAGACATGCCCTTACAACTAACTTCACCTCCTATTTCATTCACACCTTCACAGATTGCTGAACAAATCAAAAAGTTGCCTAAAAGAAAAGCTCCTGGACATGACTTGATTAACGCTGAAGTGCTCCAACAAATGCCTAGAAAAGCTCTAGTGCTTTTGACAACTATTTATAATGCAATACTGAGGACAACTAAATTTCCCCTACAGTGGAAATACTCACATATAATAATGATTCACAAGCCTAAAAAGGACAAAAACTCACCTTCCTCATACCGACCAATCAGCTTACTA
This sequence comes from Nezara viridula, assembly GCA_928085145.1. Lineage (NCBI taxonomy): Eukaryota > Metazoa > Arthropoda > Insecta > Hemiptera > Pentatomidae > Nezara > Nezara viridula. Next base: position 154,149,713 of record OV725077.1, on the reverse strand, counting down.
CCTATCTGTTCCAAAATTTTTGAAAGCTTACTGAACAAAAGACTTGTTGATATACTAACAAACACCCAAATAATACCTGACCATCAATTTGGATTTAGGGCACATCACTCAACTATACACCAACTACATAGAGTAACGGACTACATATCTACAGCACTAGAGCAGAAAGTATATGCAACTGGCGTATTTCTGGATGTTGCTCAAGCGTTTGACAGAGTTTGGCACCAGGGTCTTCTCTTTAAACTCAAGACAATACTCCCACCTACATATTATCTAATTCTACAATCCTTCCTTTCCGATAGATTTTTCTCGGTCCGACACGGGTCAGAACTATCTTCCATCAGGTCTATCTCAGCAGGAGTACCTCAAGGTTCAGTACTCGCTCCACTACTCTATATCACATACACCCATGACATACCTTGTAGTCCCAACATTTTAACAGCGACATATGCAGACGACACAGCAATTTTAGCAAGACACAAAAATCCAACATACGCCTCACAGACCCTACAACAGTATTTAACAAGATTACATGACTGGTTCAAAATTTGGAAAATCCGACTAAATCAAGACAAATCACAGCACATCACATTTACGCTTCGACATGAAACATGCCCTCCAGTTTTCCTTGACGATACACAGATTCCACAGACAGACACCGTTCACTACCTTGGTCTGACATTTGACAGAAAAATGACGTGGGGCCCACATATAATCAAAAAACGAAAAACTTTAAATCAAAGATTAAGAATTCTGAGTTCACTTCTTTCAAAAAATTCAAAACTAAAACTTAGACAGAAATTGAACACATACAATTACTTACTAAAACCTATTTGGACTTACGCATCACAGATATTTGGAACTGCTAAAAAGACTCACTTAAACAAACTTCAAATCTTTCAAGCAAAAACATTCAGAACAATTACAAAAGCACCTTGGTACGTTAGCAACATAACCTTACATACTGACCTCCATATGCCGACTGTTAACGAACACATACGTATTCATTACAAACGATTCCATGACAACTTACAAGGACATACTAATACACTTATAAATGACATGGCCACTACGAATATGCCCGGTAACGTCTGTAGGAGACTGAAGAGGAGCTGGATGAGGGACCTCCTCGCCTAATGTAGATATCACGCCGAGTGAGGTGCCGCTGGGCACTGATCCTCCTCATGCCTTTCATGACAATTCTATTAATCAATCGATCTCACTTTCACTGGTTGTCATTAGCATTATGACAGGTGTGAATAAAACATTAAAGCTAAAAAAAAAAAAAAAAAAAAATTCCAATAAAATTGTTAAAACGGCTTTTGATGAATTATTTTTTTAACAATAGTTAAGAAATACAAGTTTCATTACATTTCTTTAAAAAAAAAATAATTTTCACACCTTTTTATTTTTATAAAATACTAGCTTTACCCGGCCACGCACTGCTGTGGCGAAATGGAAAAGAAAGAAAATAGAAAGCACATATGAATAGATAAATAGCAAAGGACATCTGTCATTTTTAAAAAGTTGGAAAGCAAATTTGTCTGTAAAATGGCTTCAATTTAAACTAATTCTAATGATTTTTATTCTCATGAATCAAATTGAACATTCATAATCATCTGAGTAAATACGCCGTCATTCATAATCATCAGGCAGTCTGAGTTGAACTTATAAAACTAAAATAAAAAATTAATATAATGAACGTATCATAGTATTGACCTACATAAGGAGAATCATAAAACTTCTTCAAATAATAATTTCAATTACTGTAGTAATTATAAAATTTTCGATTAATCAATAAAATAAAAAAATGCTTGCCGACCTGTGGTAGTGAGGAAGCAAAAGGAAACGGCCTTTTCTGTAGAGAAAGCAGTAAATGTTTAAAACTCCATAACTCTGCAACGAATCAGTCCGATTTCGATGATTTTTTATTATTTTGTCAGAAATTCAGAAATCTTTCATATAAATATGGGTATTAACAGTCAAATATTCTGTACTTTTTTAGTTAAATAAAATATTGAATTCATCGTAACATTTTTCAGCTTGTTTTCGGGAAAGTAAGTTATACACATAAATTAAAAGGTTTCAAGGAGAAGACTTTGGCCAAGTTTCGTTAAAATCGGTAAAGCCGTTTTGGAGCTACAGTTTATAGCGACACATTTTTTTGCGGCTTTGAACAGGAAAACATTTACATTTTTATTTTTTTTACATACATAAAATTATTGTAAGACAGAAGTACTATGCCAGAAACCTTCCCAGGAGTGTACAGAACAACTTCCCAAAGTTTCATGGCGATCGGATGAATGGTTTAGTAATGCACAAAGGACAAACAGACAGACATACATTCATTTATATATATATATTTTTTTTTTCAAAAGTTAACCTAAATCTATATATATATATATATATATATATATATATATATATATATATATATATATATATATATATATATGTATATAGATTTTAACTTTTGAAAAAAAAATAATTGCACCATTGAATTCATTGAATGTTTAAAACACGAGAGTTGATACTTATCTTCCAATAAGATCGATTAGGATTCAATCTGGAAATAAGTGACTCATATAGTATAAAAGACAAAATGTTCATTTTTGGGCATGTACTTTTTCCTCTGTTTGTATTATGTTAAATTCAGGGAACACATAGTTCAAAATAAATTTTCTCTGTAATTTTAACATTTTGTTTAAAATAATTGTGTTGATAAAACATTCGTATATTTTCTAATTTAACGTAAAAAAAAACATTAATGATTTTATCAACTATGGCAATCATGAACTTAATTTTATTTGTAATACCCATCACATACACATGACATGATTAGTATCTGTTTGGCAATGTTTATAAACCAAAATTAAATAACGCTTCTTATTTCAAAATATTATCTTATTTATATCACTCATTTATTTCCCCATAAGCATTCAATGAGTTTTTTAGTACTTGCAGAATTTTCTTACTATAACAGAATTATTTAGGAAATTTTATCTGACCTAGTAAATCCAACATGGATTATTATTGAGGTAAAAACTTTTATTTCATAATTTTGAAGCTCACGTATGTGATTAAAACTATTAATAAATAGTTGTAAATAAAATAGTTGATTTCAACAAAATGGAAAATAAATAAATTAAAAAAAAAATCATTTTATTTTGGGAAAGGAAATTCAGGATGACTTTCAAAAGAATTGATGGAGCCAATAACTTTTCTGCCGCCAAACATCCTTCCATCTTCTCCTCGGTCCAATCCGCTGATTTTTTCAAATTCTTCTTTTGTGAGCTCAAAATCGAAAATCTTTCAAAGGGAAAAGAATCAGATTAATAGTTATAATTTAAAAAATTGAATTGATATTTCAGAAGATTGCTACAAAGTGACTCACATCAAAATTTTGTTTGATCCTCTCTGGATTAATACTTTTTGGTATAACAGCAACTCCATATTCAATGAGGTACCTCAATAAGACTTGTGAAGGCTGCTTGTTGTACTTCTTTGCGATTTCTTTAATTACAGGATCTTCCAGAGGAGAAATAACTTTCAACCTGTCACAAAAAATTATTGATTAGTTGACGAATATAAGGAATTATGTGTTACATATCCCTACATTGTAGATTATTGTTTTTACATAAAATGGATATTGTTAAATTTTGGAAACTGTTTTTATAATGTGAAAGTTGGCTCAGTTTTTTGTTTAATATAATAAATCACAATATAATAACCCATAAGGTTATGTTTGTTTGTCATCCAATGTAAATTTTAGAATCTTAATATAAGTTTATTATTTTTTTTTATAAGAAATTAATGTAAACTTTCATGTTCTATTATTTGGCTTTTATAAATCACAGCAAAATATAAAGTTACTAAGAAGATTGATTTGTAATAATTTTACCAGTAATACCTCAATGACCTCTGGTGGATCCCCTCCACAAAAAAAGAATATTTTTTTTTTCAATGGTCGGTAAATGTTTGTTTTTGTGAGTGATCTGAGTTTAATAATTAAACAATCATCTAAAGTTATAACGGATATACAGCTACTAAATTAATACCGCACGTATTAAGAAAAATATAAAAAACAAATATTCCTAAAAGCATACTTATTCCAATAGTTAGAGTTACTAGTAATTACTATGGAAGAAAAAGATGGAAACTATATGAAATGATGTTTAAGTAGTCCTTGAAGGCCAAATTGGCCCTCTCTCCACCAAAAAAATATTAAGTCTTGTATCCGCCACTGACGGTAAGTATGTAGGAAAGTAGCCCAAGTAAACTAAGATATCACTCACCGTAGAGAAACCTTCACCGCACAAGCATATTTTGTTGGAATATATATAATTTATTTTACGCAAAAAGAAATGTTATCATCCTGCAAATTGAAGGAACGACTTCTTACCAAATGCAATACCTTAAATGGTCGCAAGGGAGTGCTCAATGGAATAATTCGTCCTGAGGTACCATCAACAATGACCATCTACAATGGTGTAGTGCTGGGTATCCTGAGATACACGTCCTCAGCTTGGAATTGAAATCTTTGGCGACTACAGAAGATAACATTGGAAAAAAACAATACGGGAAAACACCATTGAGCAGTGGTATCGACAATGCGTAACTACTAATAAAGGCTTTATCTTGAGGAAACACTTTTATACCTTGGGAAATGGTATCTAAATATCCCTAATTATTAGGTGTCACAACTCCTCACAGGGCTTGTGGATTTTCACGCCAAGCTTCATGCCCTTGGGAAGAAAATTAGCCCCATATGCCTCTCTGTCATAATGTTCTGGAAACTGCTGAGCATGTGAGAGATAATTCTAGTTTTGGAGAAACGTCGCCCTTAATGTTTTTCACTTTTACGGTACTCTATGATTTGATAAATAGCTAATTATCGAAAATATTTATGAAATTGATGTATTGTATTACAAGAGGCATAGGGTGCTTATTGCCCAACGTAAAGGAGAGAGATAGGTCATTGTATAATTACTGAATTTTAATTGATATTTATTCGGTTTAACACATTCAATTTTAATTTTAAGATACTTTTGATCATCAAAAGGATAACCCATTAGACAGTGGCACAGGCCCCTTTTTCAAATTATTATCATCCGTCTGAAACTTCGTAAATAGCTTTATCTAATTGTAACCTACAAATATATTATTTACGAAAATTCTCAAAATTGTGGTGTTTTCAATCTAAAGATCGCCAAACATTGTCTATTTAATTAAGTACTAAAAAGTGAGAAATACCCATCTGATCACAAATTCGAAAAATAAGTGGCCTACAAAAATATTGGGACGTTTGGGCTACATAACCTCGTTACTTTAAATTTTTTGGGGTGGAGGTCACCTCAAAAAAGACTAATATTTTTGTAGGCTAGCTTTTTTTTATAACTTTGTGACTAGATTCAAGTGGAAGGAAAATGAGTTTTTAATACATAATTAAATAGACAAAGTTGTTGCCGATCTCCACATTGAAAATGCCCCAATGCCTAAAATTTTCGTAAATAAAATATTTGTTGGTTATGATGAGATGAAGCTATTTACGAAGTTTCAGGCGGATGTTAATAAATTGATAAAAAGCGGTCTGGAACATGGACTACTTACAAGTAATCATTTTCCAGGGTCAGATCATGAAGAATAAAATTTCAGGCGTAATATTCTAAGAATGAAACAAGACCTACCAAATCAGATAAATGCTTTGGCTCTTAAGAAATACAGACTTATAGTTTACAATGAAAAATGTCAATTGAATTATTTCTCAGATATATATGTAGTAATGATAATGTCTTACCCTTCAGTAGAAAATCCTTGTTTTTCTAGCAAATTCTTGTGCCCAGGTGAGCCAATTGGAGCATAGGCACATACAGTCACACCATTCTTTTTGCAGAAAGACACCAACTCTTTCTGCTGGAGATAAACATGTAATTCTACTTGAATATTTGCGGGAGGAATGCGGCAGTTGTCGAGAATTCGTTTAGTTTGGCTTTGGTTAAAATTGGATATACCAATACTTTTAGTTCGTCCTGCATCGACTTGTGCTTCCATGCCCTGAAAATTGATAATTATATAAATAAAAAAAAATATATATAATGGAATATATATATATATATATATATATATATATATATATATATATATATATATATGTATCCATATAAATAAACATATATTTGAAAATATTCCAAGAATTGGCGTAGATACGAGGCGCATCTATCACTTTCTTGAATCTGAATGAGAAAAATTAAAAAAAAAAAAAATTAATTGTAAAGGAAGGAGATTGTCCGGGGTTGCGATCATAATTGAAACGCAGTTCTAAGTGAAACTCCTAGCTGAACACACCTCCCTGAAGAAGACCAGCAAAGTCGGGTCGAAACGTCGGCTTTCAATAAAATAGTTTTACCACTATTTAGCCTATTTATGACCGCAACCCCGGACCAACTCCTTCCTTTAGAATGCAACGGTCAACTATTAAATATCCAAAAAATTAATTGCTATTGTGGTTTAAAATTATCTCATATATCTGGAAGATCAAATGTTACCGAGATTACCAATAAAAAAAAATGGTGGAATTAGGGGAAGTATATTAAGCAACTCTGCTAGTCACGGCTTTTTCCTGTTTCTTGGGAGTACTTAATTATCTGTACTGAAAAGGATGATAAGTTTGATAATTGTGTTTGAAGAATTATTAGATAAGATATGGCGTTCCCACAAAAAAACAAAACAATAATAATAGATATATGATAATTGGAATCAAATGTGCCATTTATATAACATTGGAGTGATGAATCGATACCATTAATAAAACAACTTTTATTCACGAAATATTTAGGTATAAAATTTAAAAAAAAAAATCTATATTTGTATTATTACTTTAGATTTTGGTGGAAACGAATTTCAACACATTGTCAGTTTTAAATTAGAATAAAAAGTGGTTAGAAGTAATAAGTATTAAGGACGCTATGTCTTAGAAATGTGAAAGCGAGATATCATAGTGAATATAGCACTCTTTTCCTATTTTCCAGATCCCGGGTTTGAGTCTGGCTGTTATAAGTAACTATTTATTCAGTTACATCAGCCGGGAATCGATCACGTGGAGTTTTGGTACATCCAGCTTCCATAAAGTAGATATTTTTAATTAGTTAATCAATTAAGGAGGGTAGCTGAAATGGCTATTTCAGTTCAACAAATATTAAAACAACACAAGGCATTTATTTAATCAAACTATAATTGAATACATGAATGGTGAAATAAAACCTCATAAATTCGAAATGCAATAGAATTCAAGTAATAAATAATGTATATAAGATTGAAGTTGAAGTTTTTAAATAATATATAAACATTCATATTTAGCGAAAAAAAAAAAAACTTGAAATAACAGTGCGTGCGTTTGGGAGATGTCTAAATTCGAAGAGGAGCAAGTCAACTATCAACCGTCCTACCTAGTTTACTTAATTTCTGTGCACAAGCTAATATAATGAAAAATATTTATTTAATGAAACTTTTGAAGTTTAAAACGCTGATATAAGCTAATAAGTCTCCAATCTCGTGACATAGCTGCTAACTCTCCTTTAACGCAAAACATCTTTACAAGCATGCATGAGGCGCCTTTTTGTGATTTTTTTTATTGTTAGAACCTAATCTTCACCGACCAATGTAAGTTGAAAATTCTTGCAAACACCTAATTCTTTACTTGCAAAAAAAAGTTGTGTCAACATAACAAGATATTTGCAGACAATGTTTCTCCTAAAATAAAACTAAAATCATTAGTTGAGTATGTGGAGTATTCGGTGAATTATGGAATGAAGGCATCATGATGAAGTATAAGAAAACTAACAGGAAAATTCGTGCTATTTGTGGATACAAAGAGCACGAATTTTTCAGACAGAGAAAATAAAGAATTATAATTGAAATTAAATTAGATGAAATTCTACTATTTCTGACAATATTTCTGGGCTTATTTCAACTCACGTTTCGAATTAAAAAAAAAAAATGTTAATTGAACTTTTAGAAAATTTGTTAGAAAGTAGGTGATCACAATCATAGGTGATCACAATGGCAATCAAAAACTTCTCTCTCTCAGATTATAAAAAGTGAATAATTTGAGTAATTTACGACGCACACCGTGGCAAGCGAAAGGTATTTTGGATATCGGCTCTTATTTACTCGGAAATTGCAGTAAATTACTCAAATTTATTCTGTATATAGTTTTGAGAGTATTGGATTTGAACTGGAGCTTGACGACCAAATGACTGCATTAAAAGCAAAATAATAAAATATTATGTTTTATTTTATCCAGATGATATTTTTGCAGTTTAACAGTTACGTGAGTATATTTGAAATATTACTGTTGTATTTCACAATAATCTTGTAGTATAAATAAGTATCGATCAAATAAAATAATTTATTTATATATATATATATATATATATATATATATATATATATATATATATGGAATTTTATAAAAATAATTTCCAACTCACTTTCTCCTTCACTTTTAGAACGCAAACGTTTCGCTTTCTATGATATTGTAGATTTAATCAGTTCCTAAACTTGATATGACAAAATCAGAATCGATTAAAAGATTTTTTAAAATATCTGTTATCATTGACTAGATAGATCTATAGGAACTAAAAAAGTACAATCTGTCAACTGATATACTAACTTAATCTTTTGCCTTGGCTATCAAAAGTAAAATATTGTATTTATGCATATGTTCGCAATATTTCAAAGCCTGATAAACAGTTATATTTTCATTTTAATTCTTTAAAAAACAAATATTCTATAAACGAAATATTTTTTGACATTATTGCTCTAAATTATCAAGTTCTATTTATATGAGGTATTTTATGATAATTAATAAATGTTTAGGGAAAATAATTATTTCATGCAATAACAGTACTGCAAGTATAAGTATCTCACGTAAAATAAACATTTAAAAATATTCGCAGTAGATACAAAAAGATTGTTCAAAATTCATTTCTTGTAGTTTTTATTGCAGACATTACATTGTTCAGATATTGTATAATTTATTACCTATTTCATAACGAAATATTATACTAAAATATTAATGTATATAAAGTAATAATAATTGTTTTTCTATTTATTTCTATTTGTTAAAACTTAGCTGTTAAACTTATGATATTTTTATGATTTGGTCAGTATGGACAATTATGTGTTATTTAGTCAAAAGCTGAGTCGATGGTGACTCAATACGCAAGTAAAATAAAATTAAATATTCAATAACTTCCGTGGTGGTAGATTGTGGCATGGTCTGAAAACAGTTTTTAGGAGTTCAAACCTTAGAATCTATCTAGTTTTCGAGCGATTTGCGAAATGGACCAAAATTGCTTGCAATTGTTTAAAACATCGTCCCAACTACGTTTATTTATAAAAACCGATATTTCACCTGTCTTAGGATTCACACTCAAGAAGTACCTAATTCTGCCCAGCGCATACCATTAGGTTTGAACAAAAAATACCGGCAAATCAGCTCTAGATACAAAAAAGATGGTTTTCATCCCTTCTCCTATTATCTCAAATCAAAGCATCATTAATACACCAATTATGATAAAAATTGCTGGACAAGACGGGGAAATATATTAGTTTGTCACTAATGCAGTGAAACTTCCAAATTTTAACTTTTGTTTTATCTCCCAATGTCAAACCGTTAGCGTTAGCTCGCCATAGTGTGCGACGTAGAGATTTTTTTTCTGTGATTTATTTCAATGCCTTCTGTTTTAAAGAAGTTATATGGCGCGCAAGGTAGGAAGGTTTGGAATGCAATAAGTGGATTGTTATAATCGAGTTGTGTGAAAATATTAGTTATTAAAAGCCAACAAACGCATGGAATAAAAAAAATCTTAAACTCACCTTCCACAATTCTAAAATATTTGTACTTTTGTCCATTAAGAGCTGCCCTTTTTCATCCGTAGGAAACAAGTTATCGAAACCCTTATTGACAAGCCCAGCCGGAAAGTGAATCAAATATAAATCTACATAATCAAGCTGTAACTCTTCCAGTGACTTTTTAATAAAAGGTTCAACATCTTCGGCTCTGTTGCCACTGAATGGTAACTGTAAGTAAGATAAAATTTGTATAGTTTATCCAGTAAACAACTACAAATAATGTAAATAAACGCGATAAGAAGTCACAATACCTTTGTGACGATGAATAGTTCTTCTCTAGTGATTTTTCCACTGTCAAAAATTTTCTTCAGCGCCGCTCCAATGGCAGATTCGTTGGCATAGACATGCGCTGTGTCGATGTGCCTGTAACCTGCATCGATAGCTGCGTTCACAGCGATTTCAATTTCTTCCGGTGTGGACTGAAATATATATTTAATAAATATAAAAATTCTAAATATCCAATTAAAAAAGTTACTGGTGTATTTCCGACAATACCCGAATGTGTCCAAAAGACGGACGGAGCATAACGATTACCAACTGCAGATTACAAATTATCCTTCAATTTAAGAAAAAAAAAATCACTAAATTTTAATAATAATAAGGCAAACAGCTATATCAACTAATTTCTTAGCAGAATATATTTTCCTTACTATGTATATTATTATTTTAAATATTTACGAATTAGAAGATTGGGAATATAATCTAACTTCGGAAATAAAATCAATTAAGTTGAAGCTATGTCGGATGTGAACAGAATTGTCAATAATCGGCTATTTTCGGTATTTAGCTGGGTACTCGAAATAGTGCTTTGGATGATCTTGAAATTATCTTAAGAAGCAAAATCCCTTCAGCAACTCGAAGGTGGTCTTATTATCCTAATGTTTTCTTTAAATTATTTATAGTCTAATTACATGTGATTACAGTACGATTACATGAACAAGCTTGATGGTAAATCAATTTCAATTTCTAGGTCACTATAGACAGCCCAATTAATTTTAGAAGCAAAAATGTTGGAACCCACATACCAGACTTAAAAGACAAGAACTTAACCGACGATATGGTCATCTATACAGACTACTTAACAGAAAATATAATCTCTCAATAAAACAAACTATTACAACTATACAAGACCATACTCAAACCCATCTGGACCTACGGACTTGAACTGTGGGGGACAACTAAATTTTCGAACATCAAACGCATCCAATCCTTTCAGTCTAAAGTCCTCCGTATGATAGTCAATGCTCCTTATTACGTTAAAAACAAAACCCTACATCATGACCTTTACATCCCTTATGTCCTTGACGTTATTCCATCCCGATTTTCAAATTTTCACATGAACCTAATCCACCACCCTAACCCTTTAGCACAATCCTTATCTAGCTCCAGTCATCTCTACAATCCTCCTCGAAGGTTGAAACGGCAGTGGCCTCGAGATCTCTTGTAAAGAAGTCACTGGAGTTATGGCAATGGCCAGCTTCTCCACTTAATCATGAGTGTTTGTGGTTTTAGTATCCTCTCTCAGTCTCCACCGGATTGGTAATGCCGGCGACGCGGTTGAGAGAGAAGCGTTGGGATCTCTTAGAGTCTCGCTTTGTCCTTTACACTTGGGGGAAATGGCTGGATTCGGAGATATCTTTCCTAATTGTAAATATTATAATTAAGTATGAATGTTTTTGTATATATTTCTTTTACTTATAATTTATTTAATTTTGCTACTAATTTCTGTATTTTATTTAATTGTAATTCTAAGTTACATTTTCTTGGTTTATTATAGTTTTTGCCTTTGTTATATAGATGTATATATATTTTTTTTAATTTATTTATTTACTTATTTTTTACTGTATTGTATATATGGTATGAATGTGCCTCACTCAGCCTTACTACTCAGTGCCCTTAAGTGTGGCAAAATGTATTATTTCTCAATAAACAGATAAAAAAAAAAAAAAAAGTCATTTTAGTTATATTTTTAGTTGGAAAGTTTATAATATTTGTACAGACAGTGATTAAGTTAATTCCAGAGTAGATGATTGCAATGTTGAAATATAAGGTATAAAACTGAATAAAGGAATAAATTTTTCCACTAGAAATTTCCTAAAAATTAATTATCAAAAATGTTGAAACTGGAGTTAGTTATTCAGTCAACTGAAAGGCTCAATTGAGCTTTAACATTTTTGCTTCTAAAATTAATTGGGCTGACTACAGTGACCTAGAAATTGAAATTGATTTACTATCAAGCTTGTTCATGTAATCGTACTGTAACACAGTTAATTTTTAGAAAATTTCTAATGGAAAAATGTATTCCTTTATTCAGTTCCATTCCTTATATTTCAACACTGCAATCATCTATTCTGGAATCAACTTAATCACTGTCTGTACAAATATTATAAACTTTCCAACTAAAAATAATACTGAAATGACTTTAGTCGAAAATTTTGAAATTGAAGTTATTCATTCTGTCAACTGAAAGGCTCAATTAATACTATAAACGCTAATGAATTTTATAAAATTTTCACAAATTGAGAAATATTCAAAAACTATTTAGCAGGCATTAGTATTAACAATATAAAACCGGTATAACATATTTTTTTATTTAATTTAATATTATAAATATAATAAGACAGAATTACCTGCCAGGTGCCTAGACCCACAATAGGCATCTTCATCTTTCCTGCTGTTAGCGCACTCTTCGAGTCGAGTTTAGTCATCTTGGGCAAAGAACTGGTTGAGATTTGAGGGAAACAAACGTAACAGCCGGCTCTGTAGGTTCTGTCGAATTAAAAGGCAAGGTGAATAAATACTACTATATATTCAGTTAGATTAAGTTGTTATCTACAGCGATGGAGAGGATTGGGAGATAACTGCCTCTTTGAACGACTCTGATGTCAAGATCACACCTTTGCTCATTATTTGTACATTATTTATGATTCTATAAATTGTATATAAATGTACACAACCACATTTTTCGAAACTTGTTAATAATTGATCAAGAAACGGCTCATTTTATCAACAAACGAATCGAACCCAGACGTAATGTGGAATTAGATTTGGAGTCGAATGATACCAATAGTAGCTCAATAGGTCACGATCTTTGATGAATTTTCGTAGTTGACATGTTTGTCGAAATGACTAGAGAACGCCGAATTCCAAACTAACTTGTTATTTTCATCAAGTCGTTTATTTTTGTTTTGTTTTTTAATACTTTTTTTTTATTTAATTATTTATTGAGTATTACAACAATCTGTCTCTTGGACATTGGTTATAATGAGGTAGGATAACGTTCACACTATATGCAACAAAAATATAAAATAAATAGAATCAAATTAATAATTAAAAGTATATACAATAAATAATAAAATAAAATAACCTTAAAGTAAGAAAATTAAAACTAAGTAAAAAAAACATGCATACTTATATACAATCAGGCAAGGGAAATCAAGGAGAACCCTTCGCTACTCTCTCAACCTCATCACTGGTACTAAAGCCAGCAGAGATTGATCGAGAGCACTTTAGCTACATACACACTCATGTCTTGAGTGGAGAATCTGGCCTTTGTCAGAACTCCAATATATACAATCTACAAAAGGTCGCGATACCACTGCCGTTTCAACCTTCTTAGGGGATTATAGGGATGAGTGGAGCTTGATAGGGATTGTGAAAGAGGATTTGGATGGCACGTAAATTTCTGGTGAAATTTGGAGAATTTTCTGGGATAAGGTCTAAGACAAACGGGTCATGATGTAGGGTTTTGTTGGTTACATAGAAAGGAGCATCGACTATTGATCGAAGGATTTTTGATTGGAAGGATTGGATGCGCTTGATGTTAGAAAATTTTGCTGTTCCCTACAGTATTGTATTGTAGATCAGTAGTTTGTTTTCAATGGAAAGTTTAGATTTTCTGTTTAGTAGTCGGTATAGTTGGCAATATCGTCGGTTTAGTTCCTGTCTTTTATGTCTAGTATGAGGGTTCCAGGTTAGTCGCCGGTCTAAGAGAAAGCCCAGGTACCGGACTGTATCTGAGAAAGGAAGCCAGATAGTGTTAAAATAAACTGGTGGACAGGATTTACGAAAAATGTGAAGGTTGTGTGTTTACATTTGGATTCGTTTATCTTAATGCATCATTTCTTACACAAGTGTTCAATCAGGGAGAAGTGCATTTGTATGTTTAATGACGGCGTTTTAGGATCTGAGTTGGTTGAAAGTATAGTGGTATCATCAGCGGATGTTGCAAGGAGGGTATCAGGATGGGCAGGAATATCTGCGGTGAAAATGTTAAGGATGGGACCCAAGACGCTGCCCTGCGGAACTCCCGCCTCAATTAAATGACAACTGGAGAATTCAGTACCACAGCGAACTTGAAAATAACGGTCAGAGAGGTAGGAGCGGAGTATTAGATATAACGATTGTTGTAGATGGAATTTTAGCTTGAAGAGCAGTCCGGCGTGACATACCCGGTCAAAAGCCTGTGTCCAGAAAAGCACCCGAACAGTATTGCTTCTTTTCAAGGGCTGAGGATATATGGTCAACAACTCGGAGTCCTGGTTGGACAGTGGAATGTTGGGAACGAAATCCGAATTGATAGGTAGGAATTTTATGGGATTCTATTATGGGTAGGATTCTTTTCAAAAATTTTTGATAGGATAGTAGGCTAATTGGTGTATAGGATGATGTATTGTTCGCAGGTTTGTCTGGTTTCAGGAAAAAGACGATGGTGGAATGTTTCCATAGGAGAGGAAAGTGGGGGGTTCTTAAGATGCAATTATAAATATATGTAAGGAATATGGTAGAGTTGGGTGGAAGTTGTCGAAGAATTTGTGGGGTTAGCAGGTCGTATCGAGGAGATTTACGGAGAGGAAGTTTTTGTAAGTGATATTTGACCTCAGATGGATTAACTGCTTCAGGTGGTAAGGAGAGTGGAATCGGTGAAGAGAGGAATTCTGCTACTTTTACGGTATGGGTTGGATGGGGAGCGAATGTACTGGAGAGGTGTCTGGCGAATTCCTCAGCTTTATCTTCATCAGACGCTGCCCAGGAGTCATCGCATCGACGAAGGGGATGGGAAATGTAATGGGATTTTAGGTTGTTTTTTTTTGTTGGTTTTACAGAGGGAATTGTAGTGAACAGAGAGAGAAGTAAGGTAGGTATCAAAGAATTGAGATCTGAAGGATGCAAGTCGTTTTTAGAAAAAGTTTTTAAAGAAGAACTATATTCTAAAAATCAACAGAAACTTTCGGGCTATCACATATATTTTTATCATTATAATTATAAATATATAACTACCAATATATATATATATATATATATATATATATATATATATATATATATATATATATATATATATATATAATTTAAGATAGTTATTATAATCGGATATATATATATTTTTCTATTCGTGAAATCCAAACATCATCCACAAAAAATTATTGTGAGAACTTTTGACCTATCTATGGCAGGCAATGGAGATCGCGTAATTTCATTTTAATAAACGGATACAATTAGTATAAATGGACTTTTTTGTCTACCATTGCTATGAATTATATGGTTTTTGTTATTTTAGTAGTCTTAATGATTTGTTAGCTTAAAAGCTATAGCTCCGTTAAAAGTGCACTTCAAAAATTTTATAATTGCTCAACATAGCCAGAAAATAATTTTTTTTCAAAGTAGAGAGGTACGTGAAATTTTTGTGTTGTGCGCACCACATTCGTTTTTATTGTTCGCATGAAAATACATATGTTGTTCCATTAATACCTTATAAACTTGTTTTTTGCTACGCCATGCTCCTCTGAAAATTCTCCAACCATCAGGAGTGTCCAAAGTGGTAGTACGCCGTGAGTTACGCCATAAAAAATTTTGATGGAGATATTTTCATCTTTATGAATGATCTTTGAATAAATCATATTTTTATAGGTTCAATTTAAAGGAACTTTCAAAACAGTTAACAAGATAAAAAGCATGGAACTGACACAGCATGTATTATTGTATTTGATTTACAAATGTAACCAATTCTACTTGCTCTTGCACTATTTTCAAGAAGATGAAAGTAATAAAATTAATGGAGAGAGAGGGCAGGCGCTATCTGCCGCGGGGAGAGGAGGGGGTGGGCATCCCTACCAATTGTTATTATGGAGGAATATTTCTGTACACCAGAGGTGAACATCATGTCCATTTGTTTTTTGTTCAGTGGAGCCTATATTTCATAACTTTGAGCTATTAAAATTTGTTTCTTTGTTACTAAATATGTGTTGCGGAGGTAAAGGACACCATGCAACATTTTTGTATTTGTTGAGGTAGCCAATTTTCCATAACTTTAAGCTGTTAAAATTTGTTTCTTTGTTACTAAATTATTTAATGAAAAAATGGACATGGTGTCGTTTACCGCCGATGCACAGAGATTTATAACAATCAATAGCAGATTCATAAATTAAAACAAATAATCATTTTAACTTGACATTTTTCTTATAAAATGATTTTTCTATTTAGCTCACATCTTCGGGATTCTGATCAGAAGGCGTCATCTCAGACACGTGATCAATCATCGTGTGTTTGATCTATTTGAGCTGCTATTGATCTGATTCATCACCAAATCTAATTCTTCATGGCGTTGGTTTCGACCTGTTTGTTGGTGCAGCGACAATCAGGTTTATTCATCAACCCATATCCACTTTATTTTTTGACACTTCATGTTGATGAGATTTCTGTTCAGTTACATTTTTCATCAAACCCCCTGGAATGGGTTATTTTTTTTACTTTCCTACCTATACTAGGTTAGAAAATTATTGCGATAGGGTCAAATTCCTGATATGCAGTTTTCGACGGATTTATACGTTTCAGAGCCCTCTGAGTCTGAAAAACACTTTTTAGCCATTGGTCTGTCTGTCTGTCTGTGCCAAGATTTTCTCGGGAACTAGCGGATCGATTTCGTTTCTTCTTTTTTTATTTTGTAGGGATTTGAATACGTATGGCTGTAACACAAATTGAGTGCTCCATGCGCAATAGTTGCTGCACAGTAAATGAAAAACATGTTTTTTTATAGACTGTAGCGCAAAAACGGCACTAACGATTTTGATGAAACTTTCCTTTAATATTCTAATAATTGTCCTATCTATTTTCGTACATGGATTAAATTTCCGAAAAAAATCAGGAAAAAAGTTATAAAGAAAAGAAAAATGTTTTGAGGCCTAACTCGCTAATTATACATTCTATGTTAAAATTTATAATAAAACTTTTGAAAGGTAATAAAATTCTCCATAAAACTATTTAAAAATCTTTCATTCCGGATAACTTATAGTTAGCATAACAATTATAAATTTAAAAGTCAAGCGTCGTAAACCAACGACTTCCTGTCCTACAGTTTCCTTTAACAATACTCCACTTATCCCTGTTGAGCAAATCCGATACCTAGGACTCCACCTGGACAAACGACTAACCTGGAATCCTCATACTAGACTGAAACGACAAGAAACCGCTCGACGTTTCCGATTACTTCAGCACTTACTAGACAAACGCTCCAAACTTCCCATTAATTACAAAAGACTCATATACTTGATTGTAATAAGATCTATTTGGACTTACGGAGTTGAGCTATGGGGCTCCACTAAACCATCGAATTTCTCTCGCATCCAATCCTTACAATCCAAAATCCTTCGTAAAATCCTCAATGTTCCTTACTTTGTCACTAATAAAATTATTCATAAAGATCTTAATGTTCCTTATGTTTCAGATCTGGCCAAATCCAGATACCTATCCTTCCACAATAAACTTCAGAATCACCCCAACCCTCTCGTTTTTAACCTTGCTTCCTCTTCAATTCCTGATAACCCTCCGAGGCGTCTGAAAAGAAGATGGCCCCGTGATCTCCTAACGTAGTCATATCATTAGAGTGCTACCATTGGGTAGTTACTCAGCAAGTGTATTCATGTCATTATATCTATTATGTCCAAATTTACTGGATGTATTTATGTAATACAGTTGTAAATGTCATAAGAAATAAAATAAAAAAAGTCAAGCATAACGATTTCCTTCAACTGCGATGAAAGAGTAATTTCGTAAATGTTTGATGGAATCTTTTAATATGGTCGGCGACACTGTTCTTTTGTAAAATGGTTGAAGAAATCTTCGTGAAGATTTTCTCAATGTTCTTTGACCATATGAAAAAGACAACCTTCCCTAATTTTGATTAAATAATGATGTTTAAAAAAAAAAAAATTAACTTGTGAAACCTATTAGAACTTTTTTAATTTTTTAAAATTTTAATATGGGATTGATATATTGAATGATGAAATAAATCTAAGTAATGCATCAATATGAACTTATATATTATTAAAATTGTTCGAATGTACAATATGGATTACATGACAAGATTAATACATATACACTTAATTTTTTTTTCATTTTGAATTCTAAATTAAATTTACTTTAATTTATTGCTTCCAGATAATTGTAGTCAGATAATTCCATTTTAACTTTCACCGCTCGGAAATTATGCTATTCATTCATGTTTCGCTTTAGATATCTGACAGGACTTCATTTCGTATCCTTCGTTTCCTAAAAAAAAAGTTGTGTCGATCAATTAAAATTTTTTTCAGCTTTGAAACAATAAATTTGTGATACATTACTTTACAAAGAATATATTAAAATTTCAACAATTAGAAGAACAAATATTACAAAAAGTAATCTGAAATGTGACATAAATAATTTACAAGTGGATAATATTTAACAGCTTGAAAGTTCCATATACTGCATTAGTTCAAAGTAGATAATTGTTATTATTAAAATTAAAATTTTAAAAATGTTTCTTAAATCTTAGAAATCTAAATTTTTTTCATGAACAAAACCAAATATATTTGATAAATAAAAAATATTTAACTAAAATGTTTTATCAATATAGTATAAACGTATTTACATGGTTATGCCAAATTTTTTTTTTGTTAATATTAAAAAAATATATCATATTCTAATTTGTTGGTACATAACTACCATTCTAAAAATTATTAAATCGTGTAAAAAAGACAATCTCCTTTAATTTAGGATATTTTGACATTTTGGCTTATGACGTGTGAGCGTGTATGTTATGGAATAAATAAATTGTAAAATAATAAAATAGTTACATCAATTCCTTGGCCTGGGGATCGCAATAGTGGCAGTACGTTGTCCATTCCTACAAGCCAAAAACAAATATATTAATAATCATCTAGGAACATACTTTAGAAAAATATTCCTCTTTTTAACACCTTTGTCATGAAATAGAAGCTAGAAGATGGTATCTTATTTATTATTATTTATGTCCCCACAAAAATAGGCGCAAACTTCGAGAGGGGGGAGGTAATGATGGCTTTTCCCAATAAAAATAGAGAGGAGTATATCGAAATGTCGTTTCGTCCCCCTCTCCCAATATTTCGAAGAATAAAAATAAAATAAAAATCAATAACAAATACTCTATATGTATGATAAAAGCAATTAAGGAAATATTAAAAGTCGATTAGATGGCCTTGAAGTAGGTAGGTACGCAAGTATTTTGCAACGCTCTATGTTCCAATTATTAAATTATATGTTTACATTCAAAGATAATTAAATGTAGCAACATATCCTAGGATTTTACGGTTCATTCATGTGCAGTCTACCATTTTTACGTGAAGATTTTATCACATTTCGTGGGTCAAATTTGAAGCATCTGAGGATTGAATGCTCATATCACTGCCTCAAACCTTTATACAAAGATATACACTTGTAATATATTCAATTGCTTTGTTATTATATTTTCAAATATATTGGTACGTAAAATAAAAAAAACCTAATATATGAAAATGTTCATAAATTTATTTCATAGTAGCCAGAAGTTGGTGATAACTTCGGGCTCCTTTAACTATTTATTATTACTAGCACCTATTCATCCTCGTGACGAAAATTGGTCATTTCACAGCAAACAATCACCAATAGCCAAACAATGAAAATTCTTCATTTGTATATTACATAAAACATTTGGTTCTTGTTTGTTAGTTAGGGCTTTAAAGCGAAAATTTTCATGGTCATTAAGGGCCTAATTTATTTCGTTTATTTATCTCTAATTTATTTATTTATTTCGACCTGAATCCCAGACAGGGCGAAAGGATTACCATCGAAAAAATTTCTTTGAAAAAGTGTCAGAATTTATCTCGGATCTCTCATAACTCATGATAATGTTCATATCAGTCCTTAGTCCATATTGTAGGAGCGTCCTTTAACCGGAGGAACAAGAATTCTATTGTATAAAACAATCATCCGACCGATACTCCTTTATGACTCAGAAACATGGACCGGATGTCCAAAACTGACTAGCCGAATCTAATGTTTTGTTGTTTGTGACTTAATTATTGTTGTTTTCAAACGTGATTATGGTGAATTTATTTTATTTTCTCTCTATTTGTCTCAAATCCTAACTTAAATAAAACTGGTTTCCTGATTATAATAATAAATTGGCTCAATTTTTTTTTTTACGATGGCCTTTAAATATCTTGTAAATCTTTTGGCACCTGAACCAGCCTTTTCCAGCCACCTCTGTGTATTTAGGGGTATTGCTTTCAATGCAGCTCTGGAGCATATTTTTTTATTCAATCTATCCATCTAGTTTTTAGCCTCCCACCGAGTCTCTTATCACCAAAAAGATAGATTTCGAAGCTGAAATAAAATAATTCTCAAAATTTATGAACATACATAAAGTATAATAGTGATATAAATATTTAGAGCAAATAAAATATAAATATATAAAAAAATGTGCGGGATATTTGTTTAAAATTTAAAAAAAACAAAAAAACAAAGACCTTCATACAAGAAGGTCGTGCCAGTAAATGAAAAGCCGGTTACAGTTTCTCCATTAGACAGACAGATAGATAAAAAGTAACTTTATTTTGGGACCAAGTCCCTTGAGAAAAAGAAAATGGTACCAAAAGAAAAAATTACTTCTGACCTAAAGGTTTGAAACGATAAACACAATTTAAAAAACCGGATAAAACATGAAGAAGAAGGAGCTAGACATGTAAAAAACAAACAAAACTATGTACAAAATACTTAAAAGCAATGGAAAACATTATGTATGTACAATTTTATGAAAAGAATAAATAACAAAATACATTTTCTCTATTAGACGGACAGATAGATAAAACATAACTTTGTTCTGGTACAAAGTCTCTTATTAGTAAAATTAATAAAAACACTGCAATTAAGGAACATCATTACAAACAATGAGCAATAAAAAAAATCATGTATTTTTCTAAAAAATTATACTTTTTATTCAATTTACTCTTTCCTTCTAACCCAAACTGCCTTGTTTTTACCTTCTTTAAAAACGATTAATATAATGGTTATATGAGAATTTTGTTTTTCAATTGTATTAACTTAGCGCAGCTGAATTTATCCAGTTACTCTATTTTCGGCTTTGACCTTTTTTTTCTCTCCTGAATTGCATTTATTGTGAAATATTAATTAAAGCATTATGAATCGTTATAAAAGAAGCAACATTATGAAACATATTTAATTGATAATTACGTGATGTAAAACATTGTTCAGAATGATAAGTGATTCAGAAAAAAACAGGTTGATTCATAAACGAAGAGTCTTTTTTGACCTAGCCCTTTTGCAGTATTTCTCATTGACATCGGACGGTGTTCATACAGTTTACCTTGCTGAAATCTACTGAATTAGCTGTTTCAAAGCATGTCCTCATACCTTGCAAAATATTAGACCACCAATATCGCTGGTTTCAAAACAAACTGATATCCTCCTACAATGAGTATAATAATAAGTTTATTTTGCTGCACTAGTTAGATAAGAACAAGCACACCTTTTTTTTTTCAAGTGGGAAAAAAATTGCAACATTATATCTGCAATGTTTGTACACAGCACTTGTTTATAATGTAGCTTGATAAGACAAAGGTGTTTAGCGATTTATTACTCATAGGGAATGCTTTGGAGAATAGTATATTTCAAACGGTATGATTTATTCCTATTTCTTAGATTTTAGATAAACGAGTATATGAGATACCTAAATAAATCATGTTAACGATAAGTATTGTTATAAGTTAATAAAATCAATTTTAAATCAACTTTCACCGAACTTATTGTTTTTTTTTTGTTTTTTGTTTTTTCCTGCCTTCCAGGAATTTATTTATTACAAAATACAATAGATAAATGCAAAGAAATATATATACAATTGTTTTTAATTTCCTTTTATTGCCCAAAGGCATTTTAAGGTAAAAGGGCTATGCACTCTGTATGCGTACTTTGCATCTGTGGCCTGAGGCCTTTTATTATACCACTGGGCGTGGAGGGACCGCCCTGCATTAATGAACTTTTGTTCACTAAAATATCCTAATTATTAATGAAAATGATATTACCTTACTCGGGTATTTGGTGAGTAAAATTTTTACGTATTAACATCAATCTGAGAGTTCATAACTGCAATATAAAATTGAATAAAAATAAAATAAAAAAAAGAGTCCATTCTGAAGAAATGTAATTCTATACCTTCTTAAATACCTTGGTAGATTGATAGAGAAATTGCCATCTACGAATATTTAACCTTGGTGTAGTAGTCGGGTACCCCTTTTGAATGCTAACATGCACTGATGCATAGGACGAAATATGTTTACTAGGAGCTGTAATATGTACTAAAAGGCTAAACACTAAACACCAAGTATTCGTAGATGTCATTTATTCTAACAACATACCAAGATCTTTAAGTAGATGTGGAAGAACATTCCTTTAGGATGGACAGGATTTCTTTAGTTTTTTAATTCAAATATTTTTTTTCTATTTTAACATTTTTAGTTTTTTAAGTGTTGACAATTTATATTCCACACATATAGTCATGATCTTACACATGACATGAAACCAATATAGTCCATGGTACAGACCTCTTTTTATCAAATTATTAACATCCGCCTGAAACTTCGTAAATAGCTTCATCTCATCGTAACCTACAACTATTTTATTTTCGAACATTCTCGGAATTCGTGAGTTTTCAATCTGGAGTTCGGTAAACTTTGTCAATTTAATTAGTTACTGAAAACTTGTAAATACCCATTTTCTTTCCACTTCAATCGTAAAATAATTTCAGCACAAAATCGAGAAAAAGAGTGGACTTCAAAAAATTGAGCGGTTTGGCCTATATAATATATTAATTTTGACATTTTGGGTATTTACTAGTTTTTAGTACCTAATTGAATAGACAAAGTTTGCCGATTTTCAGATTAGAAACGCCTCAATTCTGATATAAGTAGTCTCCTTTGTAAAATAGCAGAAGGCAATAAAATATGAAATTATACTAATAAATCATAAACAGGGGGGCCAATTCCCTCTTCCCAGGGCCGATGGCACATAAACCTTCCCCCACCCCTCCCAAGATATTTAGTTCCTCTGTTCTTCTTAAATATAGTGCAAACGAAGGTAAAATTTAAATATTCGTAGATTATCTACAATTATACATCCTGCGGTCTGTTCTTTGCTTCCACTTGCCTTTTGATTTGAAACTTTTCAATTTGAAAATAAATAACGCCGTTGTAATTTGCCCCCTCAAAAATTGAAGACCCCGTCAAATAGTGCCCCCTCATAAATTTTTATTGCGCAAGTTGCACCATGAAATCCCGCTCTGGGTTCAAATACTGCATAGGGTGATGAAATATACAATTTGTACATTAAACCTTTTGCACTAACAGTAGCGATATGCATGTTCAGTATGCACTGCGTTTTTTTTTTTTTTTTTAATTAGAAATCATCAAATATAGAATCTGCAAATAAGGAACTCTTTTAGGATTCACTGATGAACAAAACTCGTGGATATCAAATCCGTACATGTCGAGATATTAATGAATTTCCGAAAACGGCTTCTTCCAGAGTTTTTATTCTCATACGAAAAATATTATACCGTATAATATAGATATTTTTTAGCCAATGAAAACGGTGAGGAAGCTATATTGACCTTACTTGGCAGACGTTTTTTTTTTTCAAAGTCCTTCATTAGAGGCACCGGCGGATCTATGGGGGAGGGCTTTCGGGCTGAAGCTCCCCCCCAAAATGGTAAAATAGAACCATGTTTTATGGATTTTTTTTTTAAATACCTCCTAATGTATTATTGTTCGTGCAATTACATTTAAAAGAACTTAAGGAATCACTTAAACACCATTTCATATAGGTAGTTAGTTTCTTTCTGTTTTTCCAAAGTAATTATCGTTATTTTTATGAAAAAAAAAATATTTCGGGCTGAAGCCCCCCCAAAATTAAATCCTGGATCCGCTAGTGATTAGAGGCAATGTGCGAAATATACATGGTGATATTTAAGTAGATGGAAGTTTTTATAGGAATGATAATAGACTTCCAGAGCTACAAAAAACGTTCATATAAACAATAAGCTAATTTCCAGAGAAGATTAGAGATTGCTTTAAGTCCATATTACTTAAGTTGAGGTTCATTAGGAAAAAATTTTGAGATTCACCTTAAGTCATATAAAGAAATGATGTGATTTTCTACCAAGTCATCTAAAAGTAACCGTATTTTCAGCAAAATTACTACAATTAACTGTTGCAAAGCTTTTAATTATTGTTTTGCCTTGTTATAGGAAATGTATTTTAATAAACGTAATTGCCTAAAATACATCTTATTTAAAAAAATTTAACAATAATGATTTTTAAAATATTTTCCTTATAGGATGGTTTTGAAATTGTGTTTTTCTCCCTCATCTCCGTCATAGGAATTGATAATGTATTTATCAACGACAAACTTAATGTTTCTTACTAAAATTTTGGTTTAAAACAAAGAAATCACGGAAAAACGATAAATAAAAGCTTTGATTTATCGTTTTTGCATGATATAGGATGTACTGTAATAAAAATAATTGCCTAAAAACAATATTTTTTAAAATTAAAATAAAAAAATTAAAAATAATAAGTTTTTAAAATATTTTTCGTGCACGGTGATCACGAAATTTTGTTTTTCTCACATATTTCTATTATTGGAATTGATGCGTATTTATAAGTGACAAACTTCATGTTTCTATCCCTAGTATTTATGTTTTCATGAAAATAATTCAAGCATTCTGCAGGTTTCTTTATTTTAAATCTAAATTTTAGTAAGAAACATAAAGTTTGTCACTGCTAAATACATCATCAATTCCTATGATGAAAATCAGGGAGAAACACAATTTCAAAACCAACCTATAAGGAAAATATTTTTTAAAAAATCATTATTATTAATTTTTTTTATTTTATAAAATGAGATATGTTTTTAGACAATTACATTTAGTGCAACACATCCTATAACAGGGGAAACCAATAAGTAAGAGCTTTGCAACAGTTCACTAGCAGATTCAGGATTTAATTTTGGGGGGGAGGGGTTTCAGAGCGAATGATTTTTTTTCATATACATATAAGGATAATTAATTAGAAAAAAAAGAAAGAAAAGAAAATTTAATATCTTTTTGTGTAAAACATGGTTATATTTTACCATTTTGGGGGAGGGGAGGGGGGCTTCAGTCCGAAAGCCCACCCACCATAGATCCGCCTGTGCAACAGTTAATTGTTGTTATTTCTGCTGAAAAGATGATACTTATAGTTGACTGCATAGAAAATAACTTAATTTCTTTACATAAAGCTTAACTTAATTAATATGCACTTAAATCTTATTGAACCAGGAAGTTTTTCTAAAAGTGGTGTAACTGTAGTACAGTTGAAGAGTCATAAAAAAAAACACACAAATAATTTATGATTTTTTTTCAAACGGAACTTTGATTTTGTGTTTATCCGTTCAATAGTCATATTTAAATGGTTTTAACAATAACAAACTCTAATTCTGTTTAAAGTAAATTTTTTCTATTTTACTAAGGAGCAATATGTACTACTCAAATCTAATATTTTTTAAGTTATCACTTCCTAATCAACAAAAAACGTAACTTGCTTAAAGAAACACAAATCTTAAATTTCCTACTTTTCTGCTGGAAATTGGCCAATTGTTTATATGAACATTTTTGTAGATCTGGATGTCTACTCTCAGCCTTTTAAATATTTCCCTCTACTTATGGGACACCCTGTATACTTAAATCAAATAATTAATCATACGAATATTTTATTCAAAGCAATTGAATGTATAACAATAGATCTATTTGTTATTATGAACTTATACTATATAATCTAGAGTAGTAAATATGAATGTATAAATTATGCAGTTAAACATTGTTAGCTAATTTACAGTTTTATAAAGATAACTGGTTGTTACATCTTAAAATGATGAGTCAATTATCCGGGATAGGACTATTAAAATCACAAATTTGATTCCATAATTAGAAACATTTTTTTTTGTTCTCCAAAAACAATTAAACAGAAATCTGAACAATCTGACTTCTTGGACATTGTGGATACATGCAGAAGTCAACCAATCTCTAGGAATGGTACAGGTTACCAATAAATAATAATTTAAGATATACTTGAAATTAAAAAAGGAAATAAATCAAGGAGAAATTTTCATTAAAACACATCTCTGGAAAATGTCAAAATTTCCTTGTCTCAATCAGAGTCACGTGTGTTCAAAGTGATCTTGTAGAAAGGCATCCTACTAGTATTTGTATTTCATTCTATGTATATAAGATAAACAGAGATCTGGGTATGTAACTCTTTAAAAAATGTATATTCAAATGCTGTTTACATTCTTAATAGCATTATAATTTATGCTATAAATTTACATACTCATTAATAGAGAAATAATACAATGCATTCTTCATTACAACTGCTGAAGTCTGCAGTTCGTTCAATTCTCCTTTCAGAACAATAGCTATTTCAGCTAGTTCTTAAGATTGTCAGAAGATCGCATTCTAGCTCAGGCTCTTTCAATTCAAACATGCTAATTAATATAGTAAATAATCCAGTTATAGTTTTTTCTAGACTAGGGTTTTAAGATACAATCAACCTTTTTTATTTTTTCATAAGTCAATTTCTAACCCTTTGGCTTCCAGATAAAAACAGGTAGGGAGAGAGGAAAGGTTTTTGAGTTAGAGGTTAGGATTGTGGTCAGGAGAATGAGAATACAGCAAGAGTAAAATTTTATTTAGTATGTACTTATACTGTACTTTAATTTATTAAAGCAATTATACATTGAAAATCGTTTATTTTTTTAGCTTTCTTTTATTAATCCGCACCTGTCAATTACAATTATTAACAATAAGCAGATGGGCTGGCATAATCATGAGAAAAATGTAAAAAAGGCGTGATAGGCATGAGGGAAAACAATACCCAGTTGTATAGCCTCCATGGCTTTTATTTATTAAAACATTATGTAAGTAGATCCCTCATCCAGACCCTTACAGCCATCTGAAGTTTTTCAGTATAGTGTTTGTGGCCATTTCTTTTATTAGCTGGTTGAAGTGTCTATGTAACTTCTTATGAAATCATTTGTAATAAGTTCATATTTATTGTAAAGTGTAAGTCAGTGTGTAAAGTGTGGTTATTCATGCACCTTGGTGCTTGGTTAATTAGTCTCAGTATCTTAGACTGAAAAGTTTGAAGTTGTTGTATGTGTGTTGATTTAGCAATTATGTATATTTGCAGGCCATAATTGCAGAGTGGTTTTAATAGATAAGTAAATTTTTTTGTTTCTGTCTTGCTTTTAATTTGGAATATTGTTTTAATAATGAGTGTAACAGTTTTAGCCAGTGATATAATGAAGCACTTTTTTTTTTTTTTTAATAACAGAATCCCATGTCATTCTCCTACCAAAAACTAGACTTCTGTTTGCGAATTTTGCTGATAGACGCTCAAAATCGTTGGAGGTTTGAACAGGTTCTGCTGGTCATTTTTGTGCTCTTGACTTCGTTGAATCTGACAGAGGTATTTTACGACCAATAACCAGCTGCCTGGAGCTGTCATTGTATGAATCACTAATTTTAAGATCCATGTTACTTACCTCCTCGTGTTGTGATGGAGCCACCGTTTTTGGCTGTGAGATTCGTTCAGTCTTTGTTTTCTTTTTTGTTTTCAGCTCTGTTGTCTTGAAAAGACACTTTTATTAAACAAAAATTGAGTATTAACAATTCTTTTTTGAAAGACAAAATTAAATTAACTTTTTTACATTATTAAAGATCAAAAGCTGTCTGAAGATAAATTAAAAACAAAAAATTAACTATTCAACAAAATATCTTCAGAAGCTTTTAACATTGATAAAAATCAGTTAATACGTTCTCACTTTATTTCAAACGGCGATTAAATTTAATGATCTCATGTTGAGTAATTGTTATACAATTCTACTATCTTATTTATCTATTTGGAATCAAATAGTGGACATATCAGGGTTTAAAAGTTGAATGAGAAAGAGTTGATTAAAAAGTAATAAAAATATTAATTTAGGAAAGATAATTTAATTTTCATGATAATAAAATAACATAAACTTATAACAAAATAAAACACTAATATAAAAGATATTCTTTGAATTATTTTGGGAAAGGGTACTCAGGATGACTTTCCATTAAATTGAAAAAGCCCTGACTTCCACGCCCTCCAAACATTCTTCCGTCTTCTCCACGGTCTAAGGCACTAATCTTTTCAAATTCTTCCTTTGTCAATTCAAAATCAAATACCTTTTAACAAAAAAAAAATTAAATTAATAGACATTATTTGCGTACAACAGAAATTTTTAGATCAAATTTAAAATGTTACAAACATCAAAATTTTGTTTGATTCTGGCTGGGTTGATACTTTTTGGAATAACTGCTACTCCATATTCGATCATATACCTCAAGAGGACTTGAGAAGGTTGCTTATTATACCTCTCTGCAATTTCTTTAATCACAGGATCTTCTAAAGGAGACAAAACTCGTATCCTACAATGGAGTGTTGCAATATTGTTGCCATTAATAAACATGATTGATATTTTTAAAAATAAATAAAATCATATTGGAAGAAAAAGCTATTGTTTAAATGTTATTGCTTATACTATTCATTTTAATAAAATATATTCTATTACCAGTGTTCTAGAGATAGAGATACCTCATAATAACAGGCTCACAACATTATTAATTGTAGACCTAAAGCAGCGTAACCATTTTTTTATGCATTATGATTTGAATGGAATGTTTTTACACGATATCTATTATGAGCATTGATCCGTATTGTATTAAGTGACTTCCTGTGATCTGTTATTTTCTTGGCTGTTGTAAATGTTGCTTCTTCAGAAAAAAAATTACACTAAAAAATCCACCATTTGCTTGAATTATTTTCTTGAAAACATAAATTTCAGGATGAAGAACATTTAGTTGGTCACTAAATAAAATAAAGATAAATTCAGTTGTGTGAAACGCAATGGTTCATTATTAACCTACTCTTTTTACTTGTTATATTTGTAAATAAAAACTAATATTTTCATAATTAATTTATTACAATACATACCAAATGTCACTTAATGCAATAAGAATCAAATTTCATAATAGAGATCTGTGTAAAAACACAAGTGAATAATGACAAGATGATAAATTTTTGCAAAAGCATTATTTAAAAAAAATATTTTTTATTAATAAGTAGTGTATGTTTTTGATTTATTTACTACACTAAATTCCATACCGCTTGAAAAAATAAATAAATTGAAGCTTTTTCACAAATTATCATGGTAAGTTTTTATATAACTTAACAAAATATCAAATAAAAATATTTTTTATGTATAATTGAAGAGTATTTAATTTATTCCATTACAAAACTCTACTCAATTACTATGTGCTTAAAGTGTATTTAACAAGAAAGTAGTTGAGTTAGAAAGCAATAAAAAAATTGTGAATGATCAATGATTGTATGAAAAACAGAACTTTGTTAAACAGGTTAGTTAAGCCAATTAAAATTCCTCTTTAAATGATTTTAACAAAGACAAACTCTACTGGCATTTAAAGTAATTTTTTTTCAATTTACTATGAAGCAATGATTTAATGACTATTACTATGACCTTAATGAAATATTTTTTAAATTATCGTTTTCTATTTAACAAAAACGGACCATTGTCTGCTATACACCCCTTCCCTTCCTTTACTTACAGGAACCTATATGTATACATAAGTGTTTTAGTATGTACTACACATAAATATATTCAATTTTTATTATTAAAATCTTAGCACAACCCATTCCAGGCCTGGGTCTCCGTCAGCAACTTCTGTCAATCCTCAAGGTTCCATGCTGCCATCATCCAGTTGTGCACTCCAATGATGTTCCACGAATGTAAATTGCAGATATTTTTTCAGTAAAAATGTTTTAAACATACTTTAAAATATGGCCGATAAGGGTAAGGGTTAAAATAAGGGATAAGGGTTCGAATCCGGCTAATGACTAGTAATTTTTCATTAGCCGTGAATCGACCCTGGAGTCGGGAGACCCTCCCAGGGCCCACCCAACCTCTATAAAGTGGGTACCCTTAATTTAAAAAAGCAATTAAGGAGGAAAACCTGTCGGTTGAGCGTGATATCAGCCCTATCACCTCCCTGCACAACCGTTGGCCTTGAAACAGTACTTTCTCACATAGAGGTTTATTAAAAAATGAGGCCAATGATATGGTCAAGTTTTTGATATTGTTATAAGGAATTTTTAGTTGGCTAAAGAAATATTCTTATCCAATTACACTAGAATTATTTAGATAACTGAAACACTAATGAATATATATTTTAAAGATTTTTAACCCATATTTGACAGATTCAATAAAGTATTAAATATATCATAACCATACCATTAAATTTATGCATTTTTCATCCAACAGCTGGAACTGTTTGTTTCTTTGAATATAATTTATGCCCTGTAGAGTCAGGAAGAGCAGGAGCACATTTATCCACGAATATACCAACTCTTTCTGCTGAAGATAAATATGTAATTTTGCCTATAATAATAATAATAATTTCTCACCCCTCAAAAGAAACTGCTCTTTTCTCCCGGGAGAGTTAGTAAGGGTATGAGCTCATTAAGTCACACCATTTTGTTGGCATAAAGATACCAATGCTTTCTGTTGGAGATAAATATATAATTTAATCTACAATAATAATAATTTCTCACCCCTCGGTAGGAAGTCCTCTTTTCTCTAAAAATGCCTTTTGTCCAGGTGAGCCAATTGGACCATAAGCACATACTGTAACATCATGTTCTTTGCAGAAAGACACCAACTCTTTCTGCTGAAGATAGATATGTAATTCCACCTGAAGGTTTGCTGGAGGAATACGACAGCTGTCAAGAATTCTTTTAACTTGGGTTTGGTTAAAGTTGGATATACCGATACTTTTAGTACGCCCTGCATCAACTTGTTTTTCCATACCCTAAAAAGTGATTTTTGGTTCATTAATCAATCCTATTGACAAGATAATTATAATTTTCAATTTAATTTAATTATTTTTTATACTCATAATATTAAACCTAGTATCGAACGAAACGAATTGAAAGTATATTGTTAATTTATCAAATATTAAAAAGTAATGGTTGTTTTTAAGTGATCATTATTTGAGCAAATTATAAGGAAATGTTTTTTAAAGAATTTTTTAGTAGAAAAATACTAATCATAACTACAAGATTATTATGTTAAAAAAATTTCTACTTTCATAAAGATAAAACAAAATGAAGATAAATTCAATTGTGTAAAGCATAATGGTTCATTATTAACCTACATGATAAATTATTGCAAAAGAACTACTTTTTTTACATGTTATATTTGTAAATAAAAACTAATATTTTCATAATTAATTTATTACAATACTTGTAGGCCAAAAAAGAAGCACATAGGAAGTACCTAGCATCAAACAGGGACCAGGACTGGATTGCCTACAGAGCTCTGAACAAACATGTAAAGGAGGAAGTTGTAAAAGAGAAGAATAACTCCTGGGAGAGATGCTTCCAGAAGAAAGATGGGACACTGGGCTTCAATCGAGTGAGAGAAGCTTGGAATATTTTGAGGAGCTTGAGGTCACCATGTAAGGGCAATGTTATTTCTTCTATCAGTGAGGACACATGGAAAAAGCATTATGAGACCCTCCTTAACGAAAGTAGAGCAAAGTTTATGGCAAAAGAGGGCAATGCACAGGAAGACTGCAAGACGGACCATATGCAAGTAAAGGAAGAAGAAGTGAGAGCTGCTATAGGCAGAGCTAAAAGCGGAACAGCTCCAGAACCTGGGGGCTTGTATATGAAAATGTCACTTAATGCAATAAGAATCAAATTTCATAATAATGTTGAAGGTTCATAGGAATGTTGACGTTAAGAGGAAATAAAGTCTAAAATAATATTTTATTATCTTAATTTATTGTCCTGTCCTCCTTATGTGGGGGACCCCGAGCTCAGAGGACCAGGCGGGACCACAGGTGGCGGATAGTGGACTTGCACTCCCGGACCATAAGCGGCAGGCGCCAACAGTGTGGGGGAGGGTGGTCAGTGGTGCGGCTATCCTCAAAAATACTCCAGAGAGCCCTAAGACTGCGACTGTAACGAGGTGAGTGTGTGCCGCCTCTAAATATGCACAACCACTCCCCCCTTACAGCGGGGAAACCTAGGAGAGGGACAACTCCGAATAAAAACCCGGACGGATAAGGCACGTTAGCTGTGGCAGGCAACTTATCTAAGGGAAAGAGACCCCTACAGAAAAGCTCTGGTCCTCCAGGTTGGGGGTTGTCATTTGGGTCAGCAGCTCATTGACGTAAAACTCATCCCACTACAAGTAGCCAGAAAAGAGCCTCGGATTTAGATAGTCATAACAGAAGCAGACTTGGGAAACGGAAACGGACTTTTCATTTGGGTACTTGGAATATTCAGAGCTTCGCCAACAAAAAATCTCAGGTGCCGAAAGAAGTGGAGAGAGGTGGTATGGCCACTGAATGAGAATGCGGGAAGAGCATTGACCGAACAGAGTCCTGGAATGGCAGCCATCCGGAAAGCGTAGGCGAGGATGACCGAGAACCATGTGGATGGAAGGAGTCCGAGAAGAGATGGTCTACAGGAGGGTGCCTGGGAGGATAGAGATGGGTGGAGCTCTGCCCTGACCTGAAGAGGTATCCCACATTGGAACACCGGAAATAAGTAAGTAAGTTAATTTATTTTTATTATCTTAAGTTAATTAATTTATTAACTTAACGACTTGAAGTTTTAAAAGACTAATATAACCTTTAATTTAATTTAAAGATTATTTTATTCATGAAATTAAACGAAGTATCTAATATTTAGTGTAGAATAAAAATTATCATATGAATTAAAATATAGTAAAGTAATATTATTAAATTAATAATTACTAATAATAACTATTTTTTTTAAGTTTATAGTGTTATGTGTTATCTAAACTATATAACAAATATCAAAATAAAAAAAAAGTCATCTATATATAATAATTAAAATTAACATTCCTGCAATGTAATTTTTAAAAATATTTTAACATACTTTCCATAGCTCTAAAAGATTGGTATTTTTGTCCAGCAATAACTCTCCTTTCTCATTTGTAGGAAACAGTTGATTGAAGCCTTTATTCATAACACCAGCTGGGCAGTGAATCAAATATAGATCTACATAATCAAGCTGCAAGGCTTCAAGAGATTTCTTCAGAAATGGTTCAACATCTTCAGATCTATTACCCATAATCGGTAACTTTAAGATAAATAGTATTTCTCATTAGAAAGTTGTAAATAAACAGTTTAACTTAAAGTATAAATGAAACATACAAACAAGTACATGTTAAAAATACAATTTTACCTTTGTAACAATGAATAATTCTTCTCGAGTAATTTTTCTACTATCAAACAATTTCTTCAGTGTTGTTCCTATAGCTGATTCATTTTCGTAGACATATGCTGTATCAATGTGTCTATAACCAGCATCGATGGCTGCATTCAAGGCAATATCAATTTCTTCTGCCGTAGACTAAAATAGATAACATTACTGTACATAAAATTTATTTTTAAAATTGAACTTTAGTACCTTGATAAGTTTGTAAACAATTCAAGTTGGGGAGTTAGTTTATTATGTGACAAAGGTTACAGCCAGTGCACAAGGCCACAAGGCTAGGAAAAGACAAAATAACCACCAAAAATTATTAAACAACTATTGTAAGA
This sequence comes from Nezara viridula, assembly GCA_928085145.1. Lineage (NCBI taxonomy): Eukaryota > Metazoa > Arthropoda > Insecta > Hemiptera > Pentatomidae > Nezara > Nezara viridula. The sequence continues at coordinate 154,115,737 of OV725077.1, read as the reverse complement.
ATAAAATATATGATCAAGATATGAGAATAAAATATACTTTATATGCTAATAAATAAATTCTAAAAATTGAATGAAGTAAAATATGACAAAGTAATAGTGATACGTTAATGAAGTAAAAAACAAAATTATGAAGAAATAGAATAGAACAAGAATAAATAAGATACGGTAATTGTTGTTAGATGAAGCCATAATATCTTTATTTGAAATGAAATGAACATAAAATGATGATAAGTATAAAATAAACATAAAGTAATGCAGTGATGGAAAAAAGTATTTGCACAACACGTTTTTATGAATAAAGTAGTTCAAGGAAACAAAAAACTTCGCTTTCCTTTTCAAAAATGAAAAGTAATTTTATTAAAAACTGAAAAAAACTTTTTACAAAAAAATAAAAACACTTCATAATCAAACAAAATAATTAAAACAATAAAAGTGCTTGGAAAAAAATATTTGCACCTTTCCACATTTACAAGTTTATTTTAAATTTTAATAGTTTTAATATTTTGTAAATAGGCCATTTGCGTCAATAATTGCTTGTAGACGTCTGGCCATTGAATGCACTAGGTTTTTAATTAAATCTACGTTTATTTGTTCCCATTCTTGAACAAGAAGTTGTTTAAGGTGATGTCCACTAGTGATATGGTGTTTTCTTACATTTTGGTTAAGGGTGTGCCATAAATTTTCAATGATATTTATATCTGGTGACTGAGGAGTGTGGAGCTGTCTTGGAACATTAAATATCCTCGCAGTATGTTTTGGATCGTTGTCCTGCTGGAAATAGTACTGATCCTGGATTCCCATTTTTTCGGCATTAACACGCAAATTACGTCGCAAAATGTTCACATAGCCTTCTGCATTTAAAATGCCTTCGTTGCTCACAAGATTTCCCACGCCATGGTAGGAAACACACCCCCAAACCATAACATGTTCTCCACCATGATTTACAGTTGTTAAAACATTTTGCTTTTTTAGGGCTTCATTATGATGTCGCCATATCTTCCTTCGACCATCTGAACCAAACAAATTAAATTTGCTTTCGTCAGGAAAGATGACATTTTCCCAAAAGCTTAAGTGTTTCTGTACCTACTCCCTAGCAAAAACAAGGCACTTTTTGCGATTCGTTTTACTGATGTAGGGTTTCTTTCTTGGAACTTTAGCATGGAGCCCTTTCGAATTCAGAGCATATCTAATTGTTCTGCTAGTAATCTGAACTCTAGACGTTGATTGGCCCATGGTAGCCAGCTCCCGAGAACTTATCAGAGGATTTTTAAGAGCTTCTTTTCTGATTTTCCTCTTCAGCCTGGGAGTTAACTTTTTTGGACGCCCTTTACGCTCACTGTTTTCAGTTGAACCACGTTCTTCATACCTTTTTATGACGTATCTCACTGTACAAAAATTCAACCCTAAGAAATCGGCAATTTGGCGATATGTTTTTTGCTGACTCCTCAATAAAACAATTTTTTCGCGAGTTGTGGTACACAGTTCACTTGTCTTTGGCATGATAATTGTCTATTGACTAAAGAAAACTGATTGAAAGACTAGAGAATACTGGTAATAAACAATTAGAGATAAATTAGTAAACAAACCTATGACCTATGCATACAGGAGGATTAATGCCAAAGTAAACAGAGCTTGTGAGTCATAGTATGCAAATACTTTTTTCCAAGCATTTTTATTGTTTTAATTTTTTTGTTTCATCATGGAGTGTTGTCACTTTTTTCCAAAAGGTTTTTCTCAGTTTTTAACAAATGTATTTTTCATTTTTGCAGAGGAAAGCTAAGTTTTTTGGTTCCTTGAACTCATTTATTCATAAAAATATTATGTGCAAATACTTTTCACTTATCACTGTAAGTTTAGAATGAAACATTACGTAGTAGAATTTCATAAAAGAGTACGTAGAAAATAATAAGATGTAATGATATATGATATGATAACAGAAACACATATTTTATACACAATGATTCTTATAAGTTAAATAGTGATATGGAAAAAATGTGGAGAGGAACTGAAAGTAAGAAAAAAGGAAACAAGAAATTATGTGAATAAAAGATAAATGTGCCTCCTAACATAATGACCCTGCCACTCTATTTAAACATTCAGGTGTAAGAGGTACATTTTGCATATTATCTTTTATTCCCATCAATCCTTTTGTTGCTCAATCACAATGCAGTAGATTATGTAACAGTTCACTGTTGAGGCGCTTACAACGCTTACAAATAGTAGCTCTTAATGCTGAAAAGATTGTGGCATTATGACCAATAGAACCAATTGAGTCTCAGTCAGCAAATTCATGCCATACATTCCTATCATAATGAGGTACAAACAGTATCAGTTTCACAACTTTTCAATCAGTCTCTTTTGTGATATGAAACTTTAAAACCAATTTAGGCCATTTTTATAATTCATATTTTAAAAAAATACAATTTTTAGGATTGAAATTTTTCACCATGTAAGAAGGAATGAATACAAAGGGATGAAAGGAAGGGAAGTACAGTGATAGAGCTACAGTAGATGTAAAAACCAAAGGTGAACTTTTTTCCATATTAACACTTTTACATCGCTTAAAGCCTCATTTTATATTAATTTTCATGATTTTTTAAAATCACTTTTATTCCTTTTTAGGTGTTCTTTTGAAAGAAGAAAAATGTAAAAATAATTTTCATCATTATTATGTTATTTTTATTTTAGTTTGAAATCTACATTTACCTTTGTTAGAGATATTTCCCCAAAACATGTTTTCAGTGGAAAAATAAATTAAAAATGGTTGGCAAGAAAAAATTTTAGCCTAACAATTTTTTGTACTCTCCATTAAATAGGAAACAAGTAAAAAAAAAATAAATAAAGCAACAAAATTAATTCCAATTGGGTGATTTTAAATGGATTGACCCCTTTGTTAACAACAAATGATAAAGCAATTTTGTTTAAAGCCCCTAGACTCTTATTATGATTTCAATATTCAGAGGTAGGCCAGTCTGACAACACAGGATGATCACGAAATAAATCAATAAGTTAAATTATTTTATGATTCGGCTAATGATTTTTAGTAGTCAAACGAAAATTGATAAGCAACTCCCTTTATATGCAATTGCATATTTTGTTTACATGCAGTTTTAAAGCTAGATATCAAATATCTATATGAATCTAACCTAGATGTAATTAGTCAAATTTTGTAGCGCATATTTTATGATAAATACGCTTAAATGCATATTTTGATTATTTCAAATTAAAAAAAAATAATGATAATAGTTAGAAGTAATGAATTAAAAAGAAAATGCAATGGAATAAAAAAAAAATTAGACCCTTTTACCAATTTCAAAATGGTAAAGGTATGTGTAACTTCGATAATATAGCGTGCCGCATCTGGTTAACCGATTTTGACGAAAAGTTCACTGTCACATTCTAGGCGTATATATACATTAAATACGTAATTTCGTTTTTGAGGTAAGTGGTTCGCACTCATCCACGCACACGCATAGACCATTTCGCAACTGCTACCCTCAAAACTTGTATTTCCGTTGAAAATTCAGATTAAAAATTTTTCAGGATCTCAATACTTTCCCTTACTGTATATTTCATATATATATATATATATATATATATATATATATGCATACATATTATTATTATTATACTGTCGCTACGGTCCTGCTACAACCCGGACCTCCTCTACTACAGCCAACCAATCTCCATGGTCATGGGCTACTTCCCTCCATCTTCGAACGTCCAGCCGCCTCAGATCGTCCTCAACATCCTCCAGCCATCTGATCCGAGGGCGCCTTCTACTTCTTTTGCCAACCAGCTTCTCATGCTGGGTCTTCTTTGGCATTCTTTGGTCTGGCATTCTTTCCACATGATATAACCATCTGATTCTGGCTCTTTTTATCAATGCTACAATATCAGGTTCACCATAGAGTTCCCGCAGCTACTCATTCTTTCTTCTTCTCCAAATTACATTCTCAAAGATTCCGTCATATATATATATATATATACTTTCCATAATTATTCCAATTTCTTTAATATACTTTAACAAAATGAAATCATTTTTCTAAATTTCAAATATGAATTTTATTTATAGACTAAATATGGAAAATAAAATGTTATATCTGCTCAAAATAATTAAAAATATAAATATCCTCGAACAGGTAACAAAAAAGTATTATTTTAGGAAGGTGCATAATTTGCCAATTTTATAAATTTACCAATCATTCCAACCTTCTGAGATGCCAGAGGCTGCCCGAAAAAGCTCTTGTAGATGTTGACTGCATTGACAGATGGACAGAAATAAATGAATTAAACCTGAATGCAGATAAAACTAATTCTAATTAAACTAGTTCTTATCGGGTCCAGTTATCTCATTAGCCCCCTTCCTTACTTTCCTCTACTTAAACTCAATATCCGTCCCATTCAGTTTTTCCCTACAGTCAAAAACCGAGGAGAAACATTTGACCAGAACCTCTCCTGGAATAACCATATCTCCCAGATTACCCGAAAATCCATAACTGTTCTTAAACAAAAGCCTCTAAAAGCCAGACAGATTCTTGTAACCTCCCTTATATTCTCCCACTTCGACTACCGCTGATTGTTGTATGGAGGGCTATCTGCCAGGCTAGAAATGAGACTGAAGAAACTCATGAACTTATTTATTTATTGACATCCCTGTCGTGCCTGATAGGCAATACGGGTTTTATCAGCAGTGAGATGTTAAGCGTTTGTGTTTAATAACACACTGCAGCTAGAAAAACAATATTTTGATTTCATAAACTGGGTCCATATTTTAATTGCATTTCTTTAGGTTTGGCAACGGTCTTCTACTGTACCTCCGGCGACCTTCCAGGCGGTGCACCTCCTCTTCTTCCCAAAGAGAAATGAGCTGGGCCTATAATTGATTTCTATTTTATAATAAAATGCGGATAGTTTTCCGCATTCATGAGATGAGGGAAAGTCCCAGACTAAGACCCATAAATTTTTATCTCTGTTATTATTCATAGGAGACTGTAGTCCCAGAATAATTTTTTTTTTTTTCATTTCATATAATGCAAAAACAGCATGCTCCATAAATACATAAATAAATTGTATTATATATTATGCAGTAATTAGGAAAGATTACATTATTTACTTCCAATTATGGGCCACACGCGTAGGTGTGAGAAAGAGGTGACTTCCACAGAACATTTTCGAAATTTCAAAATAAAAAAAATGTTTTATGTCACAACCGATAAACTCAGAAAGAACTTCCTAACACGAACAAGAATTGAATCAATAAGAAAAACTTTGGGGCAGAAAATCCCATCCGCCCAAAAAAATAGATATTTTTTTTTATGATGAATTTACATTCAAATATGAGAGTTCTACGGCAGTCGCTACGAGAAAATTCGTTTGAGGAATGGATCAACTTCAGGTGGCAGGGCATTGATGTTCGCCATTTTAAAGGGACCCCGAAAACGAATAAATATATGTATGAAAAGCAAGTGCATTCTGGGTCTGAATAGTCTAATGCTCCGTTGAGTCTCAGGTGTCAGCGGACAGATCAGAGAAGTTGCGTCCCTCTGTCTCAAATATGACATAGACTGAAACACCAGCATATGTGCTGAGAAAATGTCATAATTATTTTATTGACTCCTAATTCGGTTATCGGTTTGCCGGGCAACGCGCAGGGCTGTACACACTCTTTAGTCCGCTCGGCCACCCTACCCCTAAAAATTAATAATCTGCTAGAACCGGAGCAAGATAAGAAAACAAAACAAAGAACGGTTTTCATGAAGAAAAATTACTAGCCTAGTAACATTACTAAAAATACTAGCCCGTTTTAGTTACTATAATGAAACGTCTCTTCACAAGAAGCGGACACCCAAAGGGAATAAAAAATGGCCCGCTATAGAGAGATGTACGTTTAAGAAAAATTGGAAGAAAAACATGTTAAAAACTAACATTTAGAAAACTATTAAAGCATTTTTCTTTTTAAATTTACAAATTAAAACAATTTTTATGAGAAATTTAATAATATATTTTGCATATCTTGTCAGGTAAACTTGTTTGTATATAGAAGAAAAAAATAATAGTAATTTGTAATTTTTGTTTGGTGTAGCATAAATATATTTAGTATATTTAGTAAATCCCCGAGAAAATTCATGAAAAGTATACATCCTATCGGTTTTCAAGAAATCTAAACGTTCCTGAGTCTGTTTTGAAGCCTATTATTTGAAAGGTCATTAAATTACTGACAAAATTGTCCAACATCATCTGAATCGGACCAGTTTTAGCAAAGTTTCAGTATATTGTTTTTTATAAGCTGATTTTAATGAATAAACATTTTAATCACATAATCAAAATAGAGTAGTTTTTTCTTTTGGAATTGTATATTTGCGTATAGCTTTCCAAATATTAATAAAAAAAATTAATCTTTTTTTTTTTGTTTAAGCCTAACTCGCCTTTTAGGTTATTTGGAGGTTTTCGGAAGCCAAGGAGTGAAAGATTAATGTCAGAGATAAAAGACATAAATGTCACTGTGGTAGTTGACGTGACATATCTTATAATAAAATTCAATTTTTTTTGGAGCATTAGAAATTCTTTTTTTATTCAGCTAGTAAATACGTTATGTATATATATATATATATACATATGTATATATATATATATAATTGATTTGTATCTATATGAGATGTAATAACAATCCTAGTTTAAAAGATAGCAGATATAATATTGATTTGTTTCTCCAGAATATTAAAGTCACAATACATTAGGCAATTACAATCAACAAGTAACTACAGTAATATTTATAGGAGGCAAGGCTCCCACCTGCCCTCCTGTGCCTATGCCCATACCAGAAATTCATTATTATTTTGTTTTAAAATATTTTTCCTTTGAATGAGAATTTCATCTGAAATAATTGTGAGAGCGTTGTCAAAAGAGGGTACATTATTAAAAATAGGGGGGGGACCTATACATCTGAGGTTGGAGAAATTGGTATTTATTTCCTGATTAGTTTCTTTTAGAATGTTGATGCGACCTGTCACTGGTGATAATATTTCATAAGTTTTTTTTGTTACTACTTTATTTTAAATTTGTTTCCGTGTCTTAGAGTAAAAGCCTAGGCATTAGTTGTATTTATCATATACACACAATTAAGGTACCGCATAATGATATTTCAAACAAGTGGCCCCCTTTTAGTTAATGCTGAAATTGGATATACGGAAGACAATACCCTGCTTGTGTTGAGTACTTAGGATAAAATCATAGCTAAGCCGCTCTTCCAAGTATGCGGCACCCTTAAATATTTTTTTACATACACGCAAACCTCAGTGTGTCATTTTTTTCTTTATTTCCTGGTTTAAATGTTCCATTAAAATTGAAAACTTAATTTGCCCCTCCAAAAAAAAATTCTGATGACGCAACTTGCAATCCTTCTGTGCCCACCTCTGGTTATTATCTTGTTTACCTCCGCGTAACAGGTATTGAGAAACAAATATTATATATCGACAAATATTAATTGCCAAGGGCCTCTCTATTGTTCGTTAATTATTGATCTAGACATCTCAATAAATGTTTTCGAACAATTTTCAAAGAATCGATGGAATCGAAAAATTTGCAGTAGAGGGAATACACAGAATTATCAGGGAATTTCCAAAATTACCTGCAATGTGAAATGGTTCCCGATGAGAAAAATAATTTTTTTTTTCTTAATCGACGTATATCTGTCCTTAAAAAAGTTGAAAATTATTTTAGTGGATATCAATAAATATTTTATAACCATTCAGTGAAACTTGAAATTATTGGTTAACCAAATTCTTACTCTATCGTACATATTGTTCAATACTTAAATTAGATGCAACATATGATGTGCAATTCAACAAGAAAATCTGGCCATGGATAGCTTCGACCTGATTGGGTATTGGTAGTTTTAATCCAGAGAAGAACGAAAAAAATGTTATGTCCATTTGGTACCACTGTATATAGTCCATTATGAAGAAACTTTTCAATCAAAATCTAAAAAGAAAACTAAAGAACATTAAGGACGCGTGGCACTCGTTCATAATCTGTAAGTATCCAAAATAATACTTTCGTATATTTAGTGCATCCCCGAGACAATTCATGAAAAACATTTATAAAGATAAGAAAATTGTTTTGGAGGGCTAACTTACCACGTATACATCCTATCGGTTTTCAACTTATCTAAACGTTTCTGAGTCTGTTTTGAAGGCTATTATTTGAAAGGTCATTAAATTTCTGACAAAATTGTCAAAAATCACCTGAATTGGACAGGTTTTAGCAATGCTACAATATATTATTTTTTATAAGCTGATCTTAATGGTGGTTCACTTGCCCGTGTACCGTTTGGTTCATCCAAGAAATCGAACCCTAGTGATTTTACTGATTGGTTTTTTGGAAAATTAATCTAATTAAATTATTTGTTTTTTCTAATGGACACACTCGTGGATAAGTGGACACACTCGATTATTCGTTAAAATCATTGTTAACAATATATAAATTGTCTTTATTCTACAACTTCCATTTCCTCTAATACATTCCATATAATCGGAGGGATGGAGGATCAACACTTTCTTTCTTAATTTTTAAATTTATTGATTTAGTTGGACTATACTATATTTACTATACTATGTTTATGTCAGTAAAACATCTGAATGTATCTATTTTTTAGCGTTTTTCTAAGATTAAAAGTAACATATTAAATAAATATTGATAAGCTGATAGGTAACTGCAAGATTCTTGCGCAAGACCATGACCAAGACCAGGACCGAGTGCGCAAAACCGAGACCAAGACCAAGACCGCCTCGGTCTCGTCTTGGTCTTGCGTTTGAGCAACACTAGCTCTAGGATATCTCCTCTTCTTTTTAGTTCTTATATTAACGACATCCATTAATCAATCCTTCTCTGCTCCCATCACCTCTATGACGATGATTCCCAAATTTACCTTTCCTGCATGCAGAGTTGCATGATACGTTTGCCAAAATTCAAGAATACATGAATCGGATCAGTGACTGGGCAAACTTAAATTGATTAAGATTAAACGCTGTCAAAGCTCAAGCCATTGTCATTGGTTCCAAACTCCGTCTCAGGTCCAATTCTAACTTTCGTATCCTGTACTTAAATGACCATCCCATCATCTTCAGCCCCTCAGTAAAAAATCTAGGCATTTTCATAGACCGAACCCTCTCCTGGAAACACCATATTGCTCACATCTCCCGACGGTCAATTGGTACCTTGAAACTATTTCATCGCTTCCGCCATCTCCTACCATTCCCACACATAGACTTCCCTCATCTTGATTACGGCCGCGTGGTGTATGGTGGCCTCTCGGTGGAACTCGGGAACAGACTTAAAAGAATTATGAATGTCTGCGTACGGTTTTTCACTGGGACCCTAAGATATCCCCGTGTTTCGCACCACTTGCAGAGTTAGGATGGCACTTCCCTTTGTATTTACTTATTTTATTACTTGTATTTTAGTTATTCTTTATTTTAACAGTTCTTTTGGCCAGATTTATTGTTAATTTATATGAACAATATTGTTATTCTTAAGGGATCCAGTCCTAGAATAAAGATGATTTTCTATTTTAAGAACGTGTCAAGAAAAATATTAATAAGACAATTTTTCCTGTAATTACCTTTATTAAAAAAGAAAGTTTAGCTCTTCCCCAAAATTGAATCCTAATACCACTACTTAACACGAATATTCATCATAGCAACCGTTAATGCATTGGGCGTGTTTCAGCGACTATGTATCTTGTCATAGTACATGTACACACGGTCCAATACTATCACTGGTATTGCGCATTGCTTTAAATTATATAGTTGGAATTGAAATGCTTAACTTTTAATTTCCTTTATAATCAACTTGTCTCGACACCTTTTAAAAGGAACAATGTTCCCATTCTATTTTTTTTTTCATTCTAAATTTTATTAGAATTCGGAAAAATTTCCATGGATGTTTTCATCTGCTTCACAGTTTTGTTTATGTATATTTAACAACCTATTTATTTTTAAAATAGCTTGTGAGTCTGCCAATAGAACTGAGTGCTGCCGGAATCATTTATGTGTAGTTAGCTTGTTTTTGAGTGAACCAGACCTCTACTTAAGACTAAAAGATAATCAAAACGTGTCTAAATGACCATCAGAATGAAGTTAATGTCCCTCAAAGGCCAGTGATTTTAAACCAAAAATACCTAAAATTTCAGTAGTTACACCTGAAAAAAAAAATCATTATATTGTAATGAATTAATTTTGTGTAATATAATGGATATTTCTGAAACCAGGGAGTCATTCTAGGAATATCTGATTCTTTCCATGCTTCAAATAAACAGATTCTGCTAAAAAATAAACGTGCATGATAAAGTTATCAGCGGGAAACGTGCGGTTTTCTTTTTTATATACGTTAAGTGGCTAATGAATGATTTATAGTGAAAGTTTAAGGTATAATGAATGTTCAAGGTTATAAATATGGGGTTCAAGACGCAATAACCACAGGCTTCGAATCAAAGGAGCTTGTGGGAAATGTATATTTGTTTTTCAAGTATATATATATATATGACTAACTAATTTTAAAGAAGATGTCTAATTCCTAATAAAAAATGCGAAAAATGTATATAAATCCTGGCAATTGTTACATCCTATCTAACCTAAGGGACTCTAAAGCAAAAAAGCAACCCATACTACTCTATGTCCTAATATTCAATGACAGTAAGTTCTCCGGCATTTTTTTTCTAATATGCAATATTATCGGTTAAGTAGATATGAAAAAGAATTTTCAGCATTTAAATGCCGAACTTTCAGATTGTCTTCCGCTAAAGTACCATTTAATTGATTTATTTGAAATAATTACCTGCATTTAATTTTCAGCCATTCAAAAAATGACTTAGTGTGAATTATAAAACAATTAGATAATTAACTAAAAAGGGGAAAAAGTAAAATCTTTTTCTAGATTTAAAAAAAAAAAATCCGGAAGTAACATAGGCAGTACCGGTGTTAGGTTAGAGCTAGACAACTCAGGCCTGCACACCGATCAGGAATTAAAAAAAAATACGAAGAATAAATTAATTTATCCTATTAATAGAGTAACTGAATTAGATACCTACTGAATGCAATTGAATTATATTACATAATATAAAACAGCTCAAGTAATAAATTTCAATTTTGTTTACGAGATAACGTCATTGTCTGCGGGCGCCATGTATCTAAGGCGCTAAACAGAAGTCATAAATATGTATAACACATCGTTGGAAAGCTAAAGAGTTTAAAAACATTAATATCTAACATAAAAAGCCTTTTTAATAGAGGCCCAAATGATGGCCGGTGATTCTTTTCCAACATACCAAACCTGTGGGACTCCTCTGACAGTGAAACAAACAGAATGCAGAGCTTACGAAACATTTAGATTATCTTGTGACTTGACAAACGATCTACACTTCATTTTACTTGTCAATAGTATCTAATTCGCAATGAAAATGAGGCAATAATGGCCCTAGTGGTTGAAGCCTTAAAAAGAAAGGAAAAAAAAGGAAATAGAGAGTTACGAAAAAATAAAGAAAAATAATTTCTGAAAACTCATATTGTTTGATGGAAACAATATGTTTCCATGGAAACTAAATGAAATTTTCAATATATAATATATTCCAACTGTCGTTATATAATATACCCAATTGTCGGAATTAAAAATAAATTTATGGTACCGTTTGTGAGATAAGAACATGCAACTGCAAATATTTCAAACAGTATTTATGGGGTGATAAAACATGGGTTGATACAACAAATAACATTTATGTAACTTGTACAACGATAATATATTTAAATAATTTAATATTGATTTGCCATATTTTATCTAAAATTTAATTATTTAATTAGGTTAATATATAAAATTTGGTGGTGCTCTTAGCTATCCTATTTCTTGTAAAGAGAATGACATGATCAGAAACAAAATTTAAATAATAATAAAAATATTAAAATTTAAGCAAAATGACTCAGATTAATAGAGCATTAAAATCTCGAAATGAACCCGAAACTGGGAACGATTACTAATGTGGAATTATAGTGTAATGCAAGACAAAGCTGTACCGTACTGCTGTACTGAAAACATTATTGGATTATGTATTTTCTCAGAATCATGAAATCAGCATTTGAAATAATAACTAACCTGCCAAGTGCCTAATCCAACTACGGGCATTTTCATCTTTCCAGAGGTTACCACACTCTTCGAGTCGATTTTAGTCATGTTGGCTAAAGAACTGGTTGACAACTATGAAATGTTAACACAATAACCGGCTGTATAAGTCTGAACTGAAGGTAGTGGAAGAAGGGTGTAGGCCTTATATCGATGAAGTGGGGAGAGAGTAGTAGGGGGTCTCTCGGATTGAATCTACTGCCAAGGTCGCGACCTCATGCACAGTACTGGACCAATGTCGGGCAATATTGCATTTATTCTGAATACAACTTTTTTTAAAATGAAATTATGAGATATCACTTTTTTTCTGCGTAAAAATGGAATATTACCGTATTAATTTAATAATAAGAATTAAGGCTTCTAGTTAGCATATGTGCAAATTTTATCCATAAAAGTTAGTTTCGTTGTTAATAACTGTTTTCTTGAAAAAGAAAATAGTATTTACTAACTTTGTTTATTCATTCCTACCAGAAATGATACAAATCGACAGTGTTGAATCGAAATAGAATCAATCCCTTATCAAGAAATACAAAATAAATTAGGTGGGTTGTTGGACAAAATCTATTTAGCACCAAATGAGAGATCTTTTTCGCGCCAGGGGTTTACACTTTAGCCTGCGAAGTTCCTAAGCCCTCAAGAGTAAGGGGCATAACTATCGTTTCCATGTTCAACAGGCCTTAAGACACTGGAAATTATCAACCAAAGAAAAAAAAAATTTTAAGTTAAGCATTTATTTGAGTTGAACGTCTTAACCAGGTTCAGTTTTGTCACACTTTAGTTTTAAATAATTATAATATAGGTTACTAACATCATACAAAAATTAGCTCAGCCAGCAATGTCCAGAAAGAGGTTTTATGGCGCAAGTTGCACCATTAAAACTTTTGAGGGAAGCGCATTTCGATGGTGTTATGAATTTTCGGAGGGAAATTTTTCAAAACAGGGAACTAGGGGGAAAACATGGGACAGACCACTGCAAGTGTAATTGGATATGATCTACGATTTATCTAATTCTACTTTCACTTGTCCTGTTTTTAAAAAGAGGAGAGTAACAAACTTGCTGAAGAGGTGATGGTTCATGCGCTATCGACCTTAGGATGGGCACCCCTGCGCTCAACTGAATCTACTACAAGTCATTAACTTCAATGTTGCGTTGATCTTCGAAATGTAACCTATAAATAACTTCGATCAATTGCTTAATTAATATTATGTTCATGTAAAGGTATGTATATATTCCAGTATCTTTCAGTAATTTGTACCTCAGTGCATGGACAGTGCATTGGACAATTACGTTTTCAGCGGTCTCCTTGACTTTGCAAGTGATGCTTCATAGACTAATTATTGAGACAATAAATTAGGTGCTTATATAAAATATCATGTTTTAAACTTTATAAATATATGTTCTGTAAGAAATTAAAGCAAATATAAGTAATATGATTTTCATTCTACTTATTTTTTAATTGTGAATAAAAGTATATCTTTTAAACAAATGTTTGATAGTTTCTTCTTTAAAACCATTTATCTGAATAAATGTTCATCGCTAATCATTAATAATAGTGTGCAATGCATTACTAATTCATAATCTGAAAGCAAAGAGAGTGGTTCAGGTTTCTGTAAAATGCAAATATAAATTTAATTACTTTTTAGCTTGCTTAATAATTTCTAATAAATACCAAGGGGACACATAAAAAAACACTGGTATTGAGGCACAGCCAATCTTAGCTACCCAACTGTTCTTAAGTCTCTCGTCACTCCTCAGAAAGCAAAGATGTACCCCTCCCTCTTACTAGTATAAGCATTTCCTCAAGAAACAATGTCCAATATGCTCTGGCCACACAAAGTAAAGTTAACCTCTGAATCTATGCCAACTTACACTTCTGTCGGTAAAGAAAAAAATAAGTTCCAGGCTATGAGGCTCTGCTCTCGGCCAATACACTCTATCAAAGACGGGAGGATATGTCTAAGAGGAGAAGCATAACATACTCACCATGGCACACTCTCACTCTTCTGTGGTTCTGCCTTTGGTGGATCTATATTGCCATGGATAGTACGATCTTAATAAGACTTGCCAAACGATTATAACCACCAGGTTATTCAATACCTTATTCATTACAGGGAAGAAACAAATGGGGTTATATAATCAATAAAGTTACTAATCCTTAGCTTCTCTGTTGTAGAACAGTCTGACATCAGCAATTGTTCAGCTTCCTGCAAAGTCGACTATCAAGGTAGTCCTTTAGGATTGAAAGAAGAATACTACTCACTTGAGCATACTACTCATTAATAGCATCTAAAGCTGAGGTCTGGCCAGTCTCCTGCCTGTCTACAGCACTATGGAATTCCCAAAGGTCCCGCAGTGGTCACAGATCTATCCCAGGCGGGTATAACATAGTTCACCTCACAAATGCTTGGTCATCATCATCCTTTGAAAATTCATCCTTTTTCCCTGAGATATGGCTCTTTTGTAATAATCTTTGCTATTTCCTACAAAGTATAATCAGAGATGGACAAATGCTACCCTGAGTACCGAGTACCAAGTATTTTACTCAAATTGAATCACTATTGAGAATTCAAACATTACTTCAGTTAATCATTTCACATCAACTGAAGTAGTAATTAAATTTTTTGGTACTCAAAAAAGGTCAGTATTTGAGTAAAATGCTTGGTACTCACAACTCAAATTGGCATTTGTCCATCTCTGAGTATAATATATCTATAGGTACATGAGTATCTCCATGCCTCAGTTCTACAATGACTAGCTGTGCGCATAATTCCCAATGGTTATCTTGAATGTGATAATCCAGGGATTCTTCGCAGACTCTTTCTAGATGAATTCATTACAGAACCTTTGTTTTTGCAAGCAGACCTCATTTAATTATAAATTAACCTTAGACCTGTATTAATGACTAAGTGTAGCATGCCTCTCATTGTTACTAACTTCTGATATGTTCGCTGACTCTTGTATATTTCTCTCTTTAGGGCAATTAATACAAGTGACCACCCTGAGACAGGTCTTTCTCCCGCTTTCCAGTGCTGGAAAGGTTCCTCCATTCCGCCCCTAATATCTCAATGATTCTGGATACCTTGTAATTTAAACTATTCGTGTTGTCAACATCGGTGGGATCCCACGATCAAACCAACACCAACTGATGACTAAGAATAAGTATCCGTTCTACAAAGATTTTATGCTCAAGGTGGTAAAATCCGCAATTTTTGTCAAGTTTTTAGTGAATTACAGGAAATGAATAACATATTTTTGTATGTATATGAATAACATATTGGAATTCGAAAAATATGTCATTCCTTTTTCCTATATGTTATTCATATATATATATATATATATATATATATATATATGAATAACATATAGGAAAAAGGAATAACATATTTTTCGAATTCCAAAAAATATAAGAAATCACATGGTACATTTACAGAAGGTATATACATTGTAATATCTCTCTTATATTTTGCAAATAATAATCTGATCTTGTGGAAGATCACTTTATACTGTTGTGATACTTCCAAAATAAATAAGAGGTTGTTGACAAATAGACAAAATTATAAGAGTATTAATATATTAAATTAGAATTTATAATTATTTTTTCTCAGGTATAGGTCACTGACAATCAGATCAAAACACTCAGACAAACTAAAATTAACTGCACTAAACACTGTTTGGTTTTAAAATAATGTTAAGTATGAATTGGCAAGCTAACCTTTTTTTTATATAAACTGTTTCTTCCTTTGTTGCTCTAAATTCATTTGTCTTCAAACATTTTCCAAAGTTCTGCCAAAAACATCTACCAAAATAGTGAGACTTTCTTTTACTCAACTCAAGGTTGAGAGGTTGAGATCCTATCTCATTTAGTAACAAATATAAAGTCTCTCTGCCAAACAACAACTTCTAAGATGGTAATACTATTACTGGGTTTTACCCACTGGAACCAGTATCTCTTCTCCCATCCTCTCTTCACAGCAGCTAAACACCAATTGCTTGCCAAAATATAAACCTTTGCCCCTCCCCTCTTTGGGATTTTTCTTTTAGAGCAAACTACAAAGCAGCTTTTCCCTGAACTGGTGAAACTAGATTAGCTTGCTTTTTTATTATTACGTTAATTTATTTAATCATTTTTAACAACTCTCAATTAAGGTGTATATTAAAATATATGTATGTATATATATATATATATATATATATATATATATATATATATATATATATATATATATATATATATATATATATATATGTGTGTGTGAGATAAATAAATATTATATGAGAAAAGAATTGACTAAAAAGTAAAAAAAAAAATTATAAACCAAAATTTTATATAGAGAGGTAACCATAGCAAAATATATTTAAATAATAATTAATCGCTTAAATTCATTTAGGAAAAGCATATTCTGGATGGCTTGACAGTTGATTCATAAAGCCACGACTTCCACGTCCACCAAACATTCTTCCGTCTTCTCCACGGTCTAAGGCACTTATCTTTTCAAATTCTTCTTTTGTCAATTCAAAATCAAATACCTTTAAAAAATGAATTAATATAATTAATTGGTATATAATTGAATTTATCAATAAGATCAACTTTATAAAGTTACCAACATCAAAATTTTGTTTGATTCTATCGGGATTTGTACTTTTTGGAATAACTGCTACTCCATATTCGATCATATATCTCAAGAGGACTTGAGAAGGTTGCTTGTTGTGCTTCTCTGCAATTTCTTTAACAACAGGATCTTCCAAAGGAAACAAAAGTCGGATCCTATAAATGATGTGATAAAAAATTTTAAAACAATAAACTATGATATTCATAATAAAAATATTTGTAATTTTCTGGACTGTGTATATCTATTTATAGAATTAGTTTATAGACAACTTAACTTCCATTTAAAAATATTTCATTGGCCAAAAAATGGTACCTTTAGGTAATTTATATATCTTAATACTAGGTAAATGTAATGAAATTATTGCTATGTATTTTTAGATATTATTAAATATTATGTTAGAGCAAAATTAAATGTATCATAAAATTTTAACATGTTGTTTACAGAATTTTCTGAAGTTGGGGATGATACCGTGAAACGTTAACGTTTTAGTTTGATTATTTTTTAACCAGTAAAATAGCTTTAGATGTATTTTTACTGCCACAACTAAATAAAGATCAGGATCTGAGTGATGAAGACGAAACCAATGATTTTGAAACTCTAGAGGTAGTTCAAGATCATGATAGTGAACCTATATCTTATAAGAAGATAGTGTAAATGTATATTGGTATATAATTGTATACCAACTACAATTTTTATAATTCTACTTTCACTTGAACAGCTTTTTAAGAAGAGTATGGCAATAACATTTCTTGGAATGTAAGGTTATGCATGATTTACATTGGAGAAGTTGGGCATCCCTGTCTGTCTCAACTTCAAGTAATTAAAAAGATCAATAGTTTATTATGGAATAGTTATTTGAATAGAATATAAATGTGAATATCTGCGTTAGTAATAATAATTAGACCTATTCCGTGAGACCTTAAATAACCTAAAATAATCATGAATTTGTAAATAGACATTAAAAATTTAAACTATTATTACTTCAAGTAGAAATAATAATTAGGACTATTTAAGAAACCACTGAATAAGTTGGATCATCACATTAGAATAGTATATGATAATAATTTCTCACCCCTCAATAGAAACTCCCCTTTTCCCAAAAAATGCCTTTTGCCCAGGAAAGTTAGTAAGAGTATGAGCTCATTTAGTCACACCATTCTGTTGGCATAAAGATACCAACACTGCTAGAGATAAATATATAATTTCACCTACAATAATAATAGTTTCTCACCCCTCGGTAGGAATTCCTCTTTTCTCGAAAAATGCCTTTTGTCCAGGGGAGCCGAATGGACTATAAGCACATACTGTGACACCATTCTGTTTACAAAAAGAGACAAACTCTTTCTGCTGAAGATAGATATGTAATTCCACCTGTAGGTTAGCTGGAGGAATACGACAGCTGTCAAGAATTCTTTTAACTTGGTTTTGGTTAAAGTTGGATATTCCAATACTTTTAGCTCGTCCCGCATCAACTTGTGCTTCCATACCCTAAAAAGTGATTTTTGATTAATTTATCAATACTATTGACAAAACAAAAAAATGTAATTAATTTAATTATTATTAGTTTTAATAATTTTGAAACTAGCCTATAACATCATAGGCCCAAAGACAAAACCACAATTGTGAAAAAAAGTCAATGTGACTTATGTGCAATATTAAATTTATTTTTCTGCTAAATTGTGTTCAGGCAAAACCATGAATATCTAAAATAAACCTATATAGATCATTTGCATAAATTTAGTTTTTGTTGATCTACAAAAAGCATGGCATATGTATATGGCATGGCAATATACAGTAGCTCGTAGTAAACTATGGAGTTCTTTAGAAAGAACCGGGATAAGCCAATATATGATTCGAGCTATAAAAGTATTATACTCACATGCAACAGCAAGGGTCAAGCTCTAAGATGGCCTAACAATTGGAATTTTCAATTGGCAAAGGCCTCAAGCAAGGCTGCTCACTCTCCCTTCAACTGTTTAATATATAAGTTGAAAGTATCCTTAGCCTATTGACAAGAAAGTGTAATGGTATGGGGGCAATCATAGATAATGAATGCCTGTACAATTTACAATTTGCCGATGACTAGATCATTATTGCAAATGATGAAGAAAATGCTTCCTTTATTCAGAAGGAGGTCTGGAAATCAGCAAAACAAAAAGTAATATATGGCATTCGATAATAGTGGAAACTCCTCATTAAATGTTAGCGAATGGGATTGGTCCTCAACTGAGAAATTTAAATATTTAGACAGGTGGCTTGCGAAGAGAAGAAACACCATGAAAGATATTGATGAAAAAGTCATCAGAGGAAGAAAGGCCATACACACTTTAAATTCTGTTTTATGGAATAAAGAAGTCATGCTCCTAACAAAAAAGAGACAATACCATTCCTTTGTCGTAAGCGCTGTATTATATGTCTAAAAAATCTGGACGATTTTAACCGACTCAAGAAAATTGTTATCAATGGAGATGGATTTTTGGAGGCGCAACTGTAAAATATCAAAACTACAACGATGGCCTGAAAGAATTCTTCAGCATGTTCCATTGGAAAGGAGAAAGAGAGGTCGCCGGAAAAAAGAGATGGTTGGAAGGTTTACATGAGGCTATAGCAACAAGGGGACTCCGGGAGGAAGACTGTTATGACAGAAAGAAATGCTATAGGGATTAGATTATGACATATGACCTTAAAGTGTTGCGAATAAAGTCGTTTATATATATAAAGTACTGTGAAAGTGATTTATTAAATTTTTGGAAGATAAAGTAAACATCAAACCTTTTCTCGGGTTTAGAAATTTGCACATTCTTGGTTTCGCCTTGTGGCATAATGATACTTAATCAATATTAAAAATAATTAATTGAAGAATATTGTTAAGCTATTAAAACACTAAAAATATGTAGATGTTATTTCAAGTAATTGTATTTTTATGTATTATCTGAATTAAATAGCAATTTGTCAACAAAGGAAAAAATAATATACCTATTAAAATTAACATTTCTACAATATAAGTTTTAAAAACGTTTCAACTTACTTTCCATAGCTCCAAAAGATCAGTATTCATGTCAAACAATATCTCTCCTTTTTCACCCATCGGGAACAATTGGTCAAAGCCTTTGTTCACCATTCCAACAGGACTGTGGACCAAATATAAATCCACATAATCCAATTGCAAGGCTTCAAGTGATTTTTTTAGAAAAAGTTCAACATCTTCACGCCTATTACCAGTACCTGGTAACTGTAAAATGGATAACATTACAGAGAAAAAATTAAAGGCATGCACAGTTATATGTATATGAATAAATAAAATATACAACCAATTAAATGCAAAAAACACAACACTACCTTCGTAACAATGAATAATTCTTCTCTGGTAATTTTTCCGCTATCCAACAATTTCTTCAAAGTTGTTCCAATAGCTGATTCATTTTGGTAAACAAAAGCAGTATCAATGTGTCTATAACCAGCATCGATGGCTGCATTCAAAGCAGTATCAATTTCTTCTGGTGTTGACTAAGAATAGATAAAATTAAAAAGGTACATACAGTTTTTTTTTCAGGCATCCACTCTTAAATTTTAATTGATTTTTTAAATTAATTTATTTAAAATTTCAATGTGTTAAAAAAATAAATGTTTTCAGTTTGATTAATATGTTGATGCAATGTAAAAACTATAACTATAATTATCTCTAATCCTCTAATAATATTTCTATATTAGAAAATATCAATTATATCTTCTTTGTTATAGACCTTGAAAGATTATGAGTCAGTTGGGAAGCAAGGTAAGAGTGTGGAGTATATTAGAAATACAAGAGATGTTAAGGTCATAATAAGGAGCATCGATAACCTTATTTATAAGATTGAGAGAATAGGATAAATGTGTGATTCAATGGTTTAGTGGAGCTTTAAAGTTAATTACTTTCCTGTGAGGTCATCTACATATCAAATTTGTAATAAATTTGAACCGTTTTTCAATTAAATGTTGAAATAATTAGAAATAACCAGCAATCTCCTTTCTGTTAGTTTTGCATAAGAAATCAAAGTTAGTTCCTTCTCCTGACGAAGTATCACTCATAAAATAAACTCTATAACTAAAAAAATATTTGCTGTTTTAATAAAAAATCTATTTAAAAGTGTCAAAATACACTTATTGGAAAAAAATTTAGGAGAATTTCATGAAACCGATTTATTGTTTATTATTAATCTCTATTATTACTGATCTCTCATTTTAATGAAAATGTTAAATGAACTGGTGAAAATATATTTTGCTTCAATAGGTTCTCATAATAAGGTTTAGAACATTTAGGGAGGAGTTCAACTAGCTGAACCAGGGAACCATGTCCTATTTGGAACAGCTATTAGGATATGACATGCAATAGTCATAGTAGGCAGAGTAGGCCGCTTTATGCTTTATACTAGCTACTTTATGCTAGTAAAAGATAAATAACTGGTAAAAATGATTTTGAGTTTGAATCACTTTCAAAACAAATGCAAATGTAACAACACAAGTAACTCACCTGCCATGTACCTAAGCCCACGACAGGCATCTTCATGACTCCCGAGGTTAAAACACTCTTAGAGTCGAGTTTGGTCATCTTGTGCAAAGAAGTGGTAGATAAATAAAACAAGCAACACTACAAATAGCTTTGCAGATTCTGAACTGATAGTACGGTAGGTGATTTGTACTGTTTATAGCAGTGGTGGAAAGGAGAGAGATAGAGCCGCCACTCACTATTTTAGAGATAAGATTTGGGTCTGCCTTAAGGATGATAAGATCAAAATTCAAATTCCTTTCAGGAATTAAAGAATAAAAACAGTGGGAGAAATTTTAATTTATTTTAGCAAGAAATGTAATATTAGGACAATACATAAAAATAATAATAATTTTAAGAGATAAATTTCTAAAAAAGTCCTTGAATTCTATCAAAAATGCACATAAAAGGACCTTTCTATAACTTTTAATTTTAAAAAATAAATCAATATATATATATTTATTTTTTATTACATTATTTTAATATTAACTTGGAAAAAAATTTATAATTTCCAATTTCACAAATAATTAAAATTTGGATTTTGTTCACTTTTTAGTTTTGAATAAAATAAAATTAACATGTTTATTTCATATTAATTTATACAAATTATTCAATTTTATTAACAAATAATCTCACATCTGAAATTGTTCACAGTATTAATACTTTACCTTAATATATATTTGATATGTGGGAATGGGCAAGTGAAATTAAAAATATGCTTAAATGTGTTAATTAAAAGTTTAGAAACACTGTATATTGAATTTTTTTGGGGGCAAAATTAAGACATTTTAAAAAAAAAATATTGGAATTTAAAAACTTTTGTTTGAACTCTGTCTGGATGACTAATAAGGTTCAAGTTTTTATTGTGAAAGTGATTTTCACAATATAAACTTCAAAACCCTCGAGGAACTCTATTTTTAAAAATCAATTTTTATTTAAAAAACGGAATAAAATTCTTAAATATTGAGCAACATGTCTTTTCTTAATCATCAATATTGTATGATCCAAAGAGTATTTCAGCAGCAATAATTAATTCCAAATCGTTTTAAATAAAAAAGAAAAGAAAAAATAATTTAAACTTAGATCAAAAAGTGGACCACAGTTACCTTTTTCTTTCACTTTAGGAGTTAGTTTATTTAAGATGTGAAATTTTTCTCAGTGGAAAAATGTGGAGATTTTAAAGTAATTGGTATTGAAGTTAGGGTGGGTTACCACCATTATTGACCAAGAGATCTAAGAAATGAAACTGACTGTACTAAAGTTTTTAATATATGGTATCATATAATTGTCAGTAGCTTTATCATAATTATAACAGGTTGCAAAATGATGAGTTGATTTTTGTAAACCATTAGGTATGAACAAACAAACTATTTTCGAAATAGTTAAAATAAATTAAAACTTGATATCTTATCTATTTGTGCAATGTTTGTACAATTAGACAACACAATTAATATATGGTACTAATTTCAGAGGAATCAGATGATAAGATACAGATTTTATGTTGATTGTATGTTTCTTTTCTCTAAATATATACTATTCAAAGTGTGATGTATGTGGTTTATTTTAGTTTGTAGATTTAGAAACTGCTAATAAACTTGCTATAGCTTCCTTTGTCACTTGTGTAAGATTAACACAGCAGACAGTATATTTAGAAGTAGCTTTGCTGAAAACTTATATAGTATTAAAAAAAAAAATCAACAATAATTTTAAAGACAATATTTTTAGCTGTGAGTTCTCACACAAGTTTGTAACAAATGTTAAATTTAAAAAAAATATATATTAAAATTTTGATTTAATACTACATCAAAACCAAATCTCATTTTCATAATTTAAAACGAAACTAAACTGTTCCATTTCCACCAGAGTTTTTATAGTAGCCCAGGAGCCAAGACCCAAATATTGACTGATCGCAGGCGAAGGTTTGATTGTAAATTATGAAAGTGTATATTTTTGATGTGTATGTTCTGAGTAAAATTAGGGTATTAACTTAAGAATCGAAACGGGAAATCCATTGCGAAAAATGTGAGAAAAGTTTTTATTTTTTTTAATTATATAGATGGGTTTAGGCATGTAAAAAACAAGTTCCTAACGCTGGCCACTAAGGGAAAACTTTTCACAGCCAAAAGTCCGAGTTTTTTGATATTTTTTTGTTTTTTTCAGTATAGCTCCCAAACGATACATCAAAGCGAAAAATGTACTCTTTAATAAATAAAATAACGCTAAGTTGTGCGGCGAACGAGTACATAAAACCTAATAATTTGGATAAGTGGTATGGTAAAAAACCACGGTCAAGTAACGCTGATTTTTACCAAATTTGTCAAAAACCTAGTCAAATTACTATAAATGGCCCAATAGCTTGGAAATGAGTTGTTTAATAGGAAAAACCCATAGAACCAAAGTTGTAGAGCATCAAATTTTGCGTCCAATGAGTACCAACTATTTAAATTAAAGTCATTTAATCCGAACAAAATCGGTAATCTCCCAATGGTTAGAAATTGCTAATGAAAATATACATGTTTTTAAATATTTAAATAGTATAGGTTTCTATTCTACTGAGTTAATTTTGCTCTTCACCCAAGAAAACTAAAGAGGGGGCGTGAATATCGTTCTCCCCTCCATCCAATATTTCGCAGAACAAAAATAAATAAAATCAATAATAATTAATCTACATGAATGAATAAAATTTGTTAACGAAAATCAATTATAGGAATAGGAAGAGTCGAATAAATGCTTAAGTTAAGGGCTAGAAGTAGGTAAGCAAGTATTTTATTTACCAAGCACTAAGTTCCTATTATTGAAATGTGAATTCTTACATTTTTACATTAAGATTTTATCACATTTCTCACGGCAAATTTAAAACATCAAATAATTGAGAGTTCATGTCACTACCTCATATATATAAATGAATATATTCAATTACACTATTATGATATTTTCAAATATATCCACATACACAAAAAAAAAAACTAATTTACATATTTATTTTTATGTATATAGTGTTATATTGTTGGTTTTAAAATAAAGAAAGGGAGATCCACCGCCCCCCCCCCCAACCAGAATGGAAATTCTGCGCCTGTTACGAACTACAGAATAGGGAAGTCCATACTGCTGAAAAATATATCATGATCCATGATCATTCAACTGTAGTTTGACAGGCCCACTTAATAATATTTAAGAGTTTTCGTATTGTGTATTTCGGCTTCATTCACGGTACCTTTCGGCTCGATAAAACACCAGGTGCAGTGAAGAGCGTTGTTTTGATTAGTGAAGAGGAACTAGATAAGGTTGTTCTCATGATTGATAAAATTATTACATTAAAACAAAATGCTAACATTTATTCTGCTAAGTCAACCCCATTAATGATCCAATATTTGAATTAATTTCTATAATATCTAATAAGCAGCTCAGAATTCTTCTATATCACGCTAAATATCCAAAAATCAAAGAATCGAAGCTGGACATTGGTAAGTATCTCCAAGAGGAGTAAACTTCAAGGTTACTAATAGTAAAGGTTACTTTAATCGTAAAGGTAAATATTATTTTTACTTTTTCAGATTTAGAAATAGATGTCGATCACAATGTTCTTGTTAACAATAAAAAAAAACTCCAGCCTGCAATGGAACAACAGAATCTGCCCCTCTTACAAAATAAACGCTGTCACAAGTTCCGCTTAAAATTCACATTCAATGAATTGCATCATTTGGCAACATTCCTTCAAATTCCTTCCTCTTTACTTAGTGAATAAAGGAATTTCGAGTACTGACTTTCTTAGTCATTGGAATTTATCAATTGCCCTGAAAAATCAACAATTGATTGGTGGAATCACTGGCTCCAATTTTTGAAGCAATGTTTTCCATAAGTTACTTGATATTGTAAATATTATATCCACGGTCCAAAAATATGGTTTTATTTCTGAAGTATCCAGATTTGATAAAGCCAAATATTGGAACAGATTATCCAAGACTGTTATAATACAATGGTTAATATCTTTTTTTTTTTTTTTTGAATCAACTAAAACAGATAGATGCCAAAAGGTTAAACAAATGTTACAATTTATGCCGAATAATAACGGGATCATCCATCCAAGTCTGAATAGGCGAGTTCACTTCACAAGAGAGAGAGCGGAACAATTAGCATTAGTTATTTTTAACTTTTTTATTTGTGACTCATCAATCCAACCAATACACTAAGTCAAAAATTATGTTTTCTGGAGACGTGCCTAAATTTTTTAGCTGTGTATCGTATCCATTATAATTTAAAAAGAGAATACATCGGCAAATTGCAAAAAGTCTCTAAATATATTTTTGATAGAGCTGAAATTTTAAGAACTTTTTGAGTGAATTTGGACCTTAATTATCGATAAAAAAAAAAAAAAGTGGCGCATTGAGTGCATAAAAATGACACGAACTCTTTTCACAAAGCGCACGACTTTCTGATTTACCAAGGGGTAATTCAAAAAAATGCTCAGAGATTTAAGTTTATGAAATAGCATTTAATGACTTAAATTATTAAGGGTATTAATACCCTCCTCCCGATAAATCTTTCGCTTCCCTCTAGCACTTTGAATTTACCTCTTGGATCTTTCTCATTCCGAAAACTTTCAGACTTCATCGTAACGCACTGCTAGCATTATTAAAGCCTTCACAAAAATAGAATTTTGCAAGCCTCCACTCCAATCAATTAATGTATCGGTTGAATTTCACAAATTTTATCTCACTATGTGGTAGGCTGCATCAGTGTTTATAGAATAATGGTAAAGCAGTATATGGATTAGAATATCAATGCCATTACCTGGTGTCAATCAATCTATGACATATTATTTACCAGGGCTTTGTTCAAATTTTCTTTGACGATAAGCTTGCCTTTAATTTTTATAATCTGTTATAAAAATAACATAAGAAAAATAAAAAACCGTTTTAAGTCAGTTTTTGATGAGATTAAATTTTGATGAAATAAACTAATTTATATTATAACTTTTTCCAAATGTTATGTTTTGTTTAGGAAATCTTTTAACTTTGGATAAGAAAAGTATAAAATTTTTAATAATTTACATTTATTTAACAAATAAATGTTTTAAAATTGTAAAGTAAAACAATGTTATTCAGTATTGCAAAAGTTTCAGTTGTTCGGCTTTTATTTTATATTTTATTTTAAAAAAAAATACCTTTTTCAGCACAATATTTCTTTTTTTAGCCTGGTCTTCGGGTATTTCTCGTTTGTCATTCTTTAATGGCGGTTCTGTCAGTCCGTAACATGATAGTGTGATGTATGAAATCTCATTATATTCACAAGAGGTGGTTATTTGCTTGTTAATATTGCAACTGGAGTCTGGACTGGAACCAACACTCTTTCTACTGAATTTTGCATTTAAAAGCCGTGTCATAATATCTTAACATGACCTTGGGCTCAAATCATTCTTCAGGGCATTAGACATAACATGCTTGAATGATAATACTTAAAGCTTTTTGAACTAAAATTAATTTTTTACTTTTATTTTTAGCACCTGAAATTAGACAAAAGTCGTATTATTAGTTATTTAAAAGATATCAGTTGATTCAATGTTCTATTTCAGACACTGTTACCATTATCCCGTGGATAGTACAATAGGCCTCGTCCATATCTAATGATCCATTGTTCCCAGCTCTAAGAAATGTAACATCAATGCATCTATACCGTAAGTATGAACTGTCTATACCATCTTCTCTACACCATTTATGTATATATAATATCAAAATGACTGCTGTAAAAAAATATAATATGAGATATTAAATCATTTCAATCCTTATTTTTTTTCTTCTATTGATTGAGACAAAAACCAATTTTGCCAAATAGCAAGAAATGTTTAAAACATTTTTGAAAATTTACACAATTCTAAAAATTCAGTAGACACTTCTTTAAGTAAGTAATGATTCGATCACATAATGAATTATATTGATCTAGTTTTTAAGAAAGGTATAAGCAAATTATTCTAAAAATAAACTTGCTATAATTTTTATATTCATTTTTGCTTCCTCACTACCGAAGATATGGAAGCATTGTATTTGTGCCAAAGGTCAAAACAATTTTGTGTTCGTAATCGGTAATTTCCACTCGCGTTTTATTTTTCAGACATCAAAGCACAAAAATGATCAAATTTGGTTCGGTGTCTGTCTGTAGTCAAATCGATGTAACGGGCATATCACATACTAACGTTTATCCGATTTTCATGAAAATTTCAAGGATTGCGCGAGTTGCTGCCTAGATGGTCCCATATTAATAATATCAAATTCCATCCAGCACTTCCGCTTACGCAAGCGCAAACGTATTTCTCTCGATATGTTAATATTTCAGAAACTTCTCATAATTGGTAATTGGTTGACTGTCGTGGATAATGAAGAGAAGAATAGTTGGGGTGCTCAGTCAAAAAAGGAAGGCAAAAAGTAAATTATAATATTTATTTTTTACATATGCCGACGTTTCGACCTGAAGTTCAGGCCATCATCAGGGCTAAGAAAATAACCAGATAACAAGGTATGAGAAACTTAAGTAATGATGGTAAAAAAGATAATAAACAATGAGAAAATAAAATAGATTAGATCTAGATAAAATAGATCTAAATAAAAGAAAAATAAAATAGATAGATATAAAGTAAAATGAAATTGTTAGAATAATGACTAAGAACTAAGAGATAAATAATACAGACTGTTACATAGTGTGGAATGATGAAGTAGGCATAATCAAAAAGGGGGTGACAAAAGTGTTACATTGGGAATCTTAGAATAAAATGTAAAAACATAAAAAAGAAATATAAAGTTATATAAGAAATGAGAATAAAATAAATAGTAAAATTAAAAACATTACCTTTACATTATAAAATAAATAGTAAAATTAAAAAATTACCATCATTACTTAAGTTTCTCATACCTTGTTATCTGGTTATTTTCTTAGCCCTGATGATGGCCTGAACTTCAGGTCGAAACGTCGGCATATGTAAAAAATAAATATTATAATTTATTTTTTGCCTTCCTTTTTTGACTGAGCACCCCAACTATTCTTCTCTTCATAAGAAACTTCTCGTTCGATTTGGCTCAAAGTTGGACAAAGGGTAGGTATGGGTAAAAAACAAATGTAGTGTCAATTTTATTGAATTCTGTCCCCTACTTTCCCTTATATATATATATATATATATATATATATATATATATATATATATATATATATATATATATATATATATATATATATATATATATATATATATATATACATACATATACGCAAACGTGTTTTCCTTGATACGTCTACATCTCTAAAATCACCAAGTTCGATCTTAATCAAATTATGGTGGGAATTTAGGGATTGGTTCACAGATAATCAAATATGCATCAATTTTGTCAAATTCTATTCACTACTCAAAAAAAAATAAATAATTCTGCTTTCAGATGAAGAAATGTATTATTTGACACGCCTATAGTTTGAAAACGGCTCATTGAATTTGATCCAAACTTGGAGGAAATTTGGAGAATAATACAGAAATTGCCTAGTTTCAGTTTCATTGAATTCAATTTAATACTATAAATAATTGTTTACTATATTATGGCTGTGAAATGTGGAAGAGATTGATAATATGAAATGGGAGTTAAATTTAACTATATTTTTATAGGGTTATACAATTTTAGGTTTAATTCAAAAAGTTAATTTATACTGTGTTGTTTGATCGATTCCAACCAAACGTTACTGGCATAACACTTATTGGCGTTACGTAGATTTCGTGCAATTTTCAGTAAATTTTACTCTGAATTTGTAAAAAAAAAGGTCTTATTTGCGACTGTGTTTATTTCCATTGAAGTTCAACCAGCTCGCCGTGGTATCGAGTTTCTGTGTGATTTTTACATATATTTTTAAATTACAGCTTAAATAATTGTTCTGACTGAAGTATTGGTCTCGTTAACTCTAAAAAAACAAAAAGTTTATTTTTTTTTATGGATGTTTTGTACCACCCATTTTTGGAGTGAAAACATGCAGATTAAGTTCATATTACTACTGTTAGTGTAAAAGGTCTTATGTAAACATTTTGAACTTTTAATTCTATTTGTGCTACAGGTGACATTTCGTATTCTGCAACTGATATAATCATTTTGCTACGATGAAAAGTAGCAGAGGGCAATAAATTATGAAATTATACTAATAAATCTTTAAAGTTAAATTTTTCCTATGGATTTTTCGTTCCATCCGTTGAAGGATTACTGAATTTCCGGAAACGGCTTCTTCCACAGATTTTATTCTCATAAGAAAATTTTTAGACCTTTTAATATAGAATTTTTTTAGTAAATGAAAACGATGAGGAAACTATACTGACCCTACTTGGCCGGCTTTTTTTTGCTTTCGGAGCAAACTTCGGAAGCGGGGAGCCCCTTGAGTCCAAAAAACAAATTTTCATCCATTGGCCTGCCTCTCTGTGCAAAGATTATCTCGGAAACGAGTGGATCGATTTTGTTACTACCTTTTTTTTTGTGTTGAAGGGTCTTGATTACCGATGCTTGTGAAACCAATTGGACGCTACCTGCGC
This sequence comes from Nezara viridula, assembly GCA_928085145.1. Taxonomy (NCBI): domain Eukaryota; kingdom Metazoa; phylum Arthropoda; class Insecta; order Hemiptera; family Pentatomidae; genus Nezara; species Nezara viridula. The sequence goes on along the minus strand of OV725077.1, from coordinate 154,085,882 downwards.
AACAGCGGCTGTGCAATAAGATAACAGATTTTTCCGTAGGCTGTAGCACAAAAACGATGTTAATGAAACTTTCCTCCAATTTTCCACTTCGTAAAGTCTTTTTAATGTCCATATATTCAGTCATTTCTCGAGAAATTTTCGAGAAAAGAAAAAAGTTCCATAAAATAAAAAAAAAAAACTGTTTTGGGAGTTAGAAAACTGTTAACTCATCCTACCGGTTTTCAACGGATTTTAACACGTCGGAGCCCCCTGAGTCCTATTATCACCATCTTTCTTGATAATTCTATATGTATTGGCATGTTAATTTTATTAATTTTGTTGGACTTTTTACTATGTTTATGTCACTAGCGGATCCAGAATTTAATTTTGGGGGGGGGGGGGCTTCAGCCCGAAACCTTTTTTTTTCATAAAAATAACGATAATTACTTTGGAAAAACAGAAAGAAACTAACTACCTATATGAAATGGTGTTTAAGTGATTCCTTAAGTGATTTTAGATGTAATTAGATTAACAATAATACTTTAAGAGGTATTTTTAAAAAAAAATTTCCCATAAAACATGGTTATATTTTTCCATTTTGGAGGGGGGCTTCAGCCCGAAAGCCCTCCCCCCCCCCCCGTAGATCCACCCGTGGTTTATGTCAATAAAACATCTAAATGTACCTTTTCTGTAGCTTTTTTGCTAAGATCTAAAGTAATATATTTACTAAATAGTAATAAGCAAGATTCTTGAAGACCAAGACTGTGTGTGCAAGAACAAGACTAAGTTGACGCAAGACCAAAATCAAGACTGCCTCGGTCTCGTCTTGGTCTTGCGTTTGGCTAACACTAGTTACATATATAGGTAAGTCAAAGTAAAAAGTAATATTTTCAATAAATCCAACTATTAACTCACCAAACAGCTCTAGAGCCTTGACCAACTTTAAAATTTCTTTGCTGCAAAAATGCAGTGGTGCAAGGGACATTTCAAATCAATTTCGTCAAACCAAGTCCGATCTTGATGAATAATGTTGTACACTGAATACATTATTTCCCCACAGATATTCTACGGTTCATTTTATGCATATATTATGTTTTAGTTTCGCTTATTCTGTTTGGATTCCGAAAATATGTCTCCATGATCGAAATAAATAAATAATATACAATTTTGTGAGGGAAAATGTTATATTTCTAGAAAGATCAAGGAAATAAGAAATTAAATTTATCTACGAATGGTATTATTTCAAGTTATTCTTTAAATATATTCATAAAGTCATTAATATTTGGTTGCTAGACGAGTTGTACAAATTTATATATATATATATATATATATATATATATATATGTGTGTGTGTGTGTGTGTGTGTGTGTGTGTATTTATTTCCTAAGCCTTAGAATATTTCTTTAGAGAGTATGGCTTTCTTAGGAAATTCTCAGAAACTGAGATGAAAATGTTAAAATAAAACTCAAAATTAAATGAACTTGTCATTGTTATTGAATAAACTATGAATACAAATATTTTATATTTCAAATGCTTATTTCTTCATTTTGAATATTCATTTCGTCTTTAACATCTTTAGTATGACATTTTTCAATTATTTTTTTGCAGGTAATTGAACTTTTTACATATAAAAATTGTATACTGATATAATGAATTTCATCAAAACCGTTAGAGTTGTTTTTGAGAAAATCGTTAAAATATGGTTCGTTCATTATATAAAGTGCCACTTGCGGTTAGCCGATTTCGACGATAAAGTTGCTATAACATACTAAGCATATAAAAACCTTAAATATGCAATTTCACTTTCGTAAGACTTTTCCTTTTTTAGCTAGCCTATTAACACACAAACAGACACGCACACTCAGACCATTTTGCGGGACTTGGTTATTTCGACTCAGTGGACCTCAAAACATGTATTGCTGTTAAAAACTCATATTCGAAAATTTTCACGATCGCAATACTTTCCCTTACTATATATTCCATATATACGTAAGTGAAAGTATAAATGGATACACATTATACGCATGAATTTCATTATTAAGAAGGGGAGGTCACTGCCAGTGGGACTCTGATTTCATTAAAACTTTTAGTTGTGATATCACACCGAAAAATATTGGACACTTGTCGCGGCGTTCGTTCCATTGGACCTTAGGATACAAGAAGAAAATTATTTCATATAATTTTCAAAAAATGTATGTAATCTGTTTTTCTTTTCACTTGTAAAATATAGGGGCTAAATCTCTGGAAATTTTGTCGTCGACCGGTGGAGTCTTGTTGAATTTAATACAATTTTTATGGTTATCGAAATAAGTTCAAAGGTTCTCAGCTAAGGCAAACATTTTATCTGTTGCTTTGAAAATTCGTGTTTAAGGGTTTTTTCAGAAGCATGAAACGAATTCAAACTTTGTTTCTTCCTAAAAAAAATCTTAGGGATTCATCCACATGTTACTACGATTGTTTGTCCAATTTCTTTTAATATTGTGCTTATACTGTAGCTATGTACCAAATATATTTTTTCTAAACCGCCCTGTTATATATCTGGTATAGAGTAAAGATTTTTACATAAAAAACAGGACTGTCTAAGAGAATATATTTGCTCATACTTAAGCAAAAGTAGTGGAAGGAATTCGATGAAATGATATGAAATCATTTCGGTATCAGCACATCATTGAGAACCGAAGAAACCTGAACGCGCACAGCAGCTTGTAGTTCGGGAGCCCGTGGCAAAAAAGATTTGTCCTTATAAATTGACCATGCCCTCAAGACTGATGAGAAAAATGCACGTCTACCAGCATACCGCCGGTGGAATACAAAATGGCGACCAGGTGAACATAGATGGAGATTCAATATCTATAAGTAGAAAATTTATATTGGAAGAGGGCTTACAGATAAATAAAGCTACCAACCATTAAAATTTATAATACTTACTGTCTTAAGATATGAAATAATAATCAGTTACCCCATACCCGTGAAACATTTGAATTCAACGTTTCGAATAGTTCACTTTTTTTTGGCTTTCGCTTGTTTCGGCGAAAATATGTGTTTTAGTGATATTGATGCATTATTTTAAATTAAAGCTGACGAAATTTGCAACAGAAATGATTATATTACTTTTTATATACTTTCTTCAGATGCCTTCAGAATGCCATATTTTCCTCGCACTTGGGTATTTCTCACTATATATCCTACCCTCTTTTTCCAAATGTCTGCTTAGAATTCGCTTATATCTCCAGCCTGCCAGTTGTCCTCAATGGTTTGCAATCTTTCTTTGAGGAATTCCCTTTATACCAATCTTTTTGAAAATAAAGTAGTGCATAGAATATTCGGACCGAAGAAGAATGAGTTAACCGGAGAGTTCAGACGGTTACACAACGCCGAATTGCGTGAACTGTATTCGGGTAATATAATTGAGGTAATTTCATCACGGCGAATCAAATGGGCTTGTAAAGTTGTTAGGCTTAGTAACGAGAGAATTCCTAAAAGGTTAATATTTGCTGTGCCGAAGGGTAAGCGTCCGAGGGATAGACCGAAGCGAAGGTGGGAAGATTGTATTAAAGCCGAAATGAAGGGACCGGGTTTGGACGGCGAACGGTGGAGGGAGATATGTGATAAGCGATTGGTGGTGTCGGCATCGAAACCTTCGGGTTCGCTAAGCCTTTTATTATTATTATTATTATTATTATTATTGGCAGCTGAGTAACTTGATCAATTGTAATCAAGCAGAGGACTTTCATTTTTCTTCTCTTCTCCACTGCCTTTTCGCATGCTTCCCTGAACCATATCTTAGCTTTGTTTCTCCTGAGTACCGATCACTTCCTTAGCTGTTTCTTTTAGTCCTTGCTCTATTTCCTCCCAGTGTTAGTCCACCAAAACTTGAATCAGACAAAACTGATAGGAAAATAAACGTTTACTTTTTCTTCAGTTCAACCTGATGAACGACATCTAATAAAAATAATATTTACCAGATAATAAAAACCATATAAACAGATAAAAAAGCTGTCAGAAATTGGAGCGAATTCACACAACAGGGGATCAAGTGGATGTAAAGAGGTACGAAGTCCGTAAGTTGAAAAATCCTGAAGTAAAAACCAAATTCCAACTTGAGCTGTAAATAAATCTGAATCTTTGGATTTGGATAGCCTCCTGGTGGACCAACACCAAGAGGAAATTGAGAAAGGACTAAAAGAAACAACTAAGTAAGTGATCGGTATCCAGTAAATCCTCTGAAAGATGAAAATTGAAATTACTTGTATCAGATTATCCTGAACATGCCTGAAGAAGCGAAAATTTGGATAAATTTGACAAAAATTAATTATTTATCGAGACAAAAGGCCTTTTTTATACTAATACTTATTGTAGTCTCTTTCCCAAGAACATCTTTTATGGATAATCAATAATTCATTTGTAATAGCAAATAAAAAGTTTTATTTATATATACAAAACATTTGTTACAAAATTAATATCTTAAAAAACGATCATTTAAATAGTCAACAAATAGTTATTTTTCTAACTTTAAAAAATCTTAGTAATAAAATTGAAATTATTTGGGGAATGGGTATTCAGGATGTTTACTCATAGCAGCAAATATTCCAGTAGCTCCAAACATCCTTCCTTCTTCTCCTCTGTCTAATCCTCTGATTTGTTTAAATTCTTCATCACTCAGCTCAAAATTGAAAATCTTAAACAAAAGAAAGTGAGGATTATTTAAATATAAAGCAAAATACCATGTAATAATCATAAATATTTCAGAAGTATTTATCAACTTTAAGTAGTTTAAGAACGTATCACAACATTATTAATTCAAATTTGAGTTTTTATTTGGATTCTACAAGTTAAAATTAATTTACTAATATATATATATATATATATATATATATATATATATATATATATATATATATATGTGTGTATATATAAAGGTGAATATGTAATTATTCCACATACACCAAGACTATTGAATCGATATCAAGAATAAACATTGGATTGTTGTATATATAAGGGTTGAGCTTATTATTATGAGCTGTATGCTGCCTTTGATGCACTGAGGACCAGGCTGCTAAGATAAATTGGACTTTTTGTCTTAAAGGAGAACAGGTTCCCTCAACTGGCGATGGAACAGAAATTGCAGGATTATAAATATTTTTGTTAAAAGTAGAAAGCTGTATTGGTCCTACCACACTTTAATCTTTGAACAAGCAAACCCTCTCCTGAAAGGTCACCAGGCTGAGCCCAAGCAGAAGAAGGCCACCTTCTTGGAAACATGTTCTATTTCGTATATGTTACATATTTTATATGTTTTGTAGAAAGGATAGTATAAAAATGTTATATGCACTCACTACAAAACATAAGTAGCCAAGAGGGATGCTAGGAATGAATTAATGGGATTACAGGAACTTTTTTGCTTGGTTTTTCCTTACTTCTCAATCTTATAGTCATCCAACTCATAAGCCTAGCAAGGTACCCAATATGTTATGAAGGGGGCCAGCCTTGCCAATATTTCGCAATCATTTACTTTAAATTAACCCAAAAAGTTCAATAAACAATTTATTTAATAATTAATATTAAATTACAAATAATAAGTCTATGATGACTTTTATTTATGGCTTTGAACTTCTTCTTCACTCCCATGCATTAAATACTGTTATCATGTTACCTTAGCCTTAGCCTCATAATATGTTCCGAGTGCCGGTGCAAATGGTTCTAACAGACCGCCTATTCTCTATTCCCAATATAATAATATTCAGATTTGCTCTTCCAGTCCCCGAGTTCCTAAACTAAACATTTCTCTGAGCCAATAATTAGTGATTTCTCTATGATTCAATGATTATGGCCTCTGAGAAATAAATTAATTTTGCAAGACCCATACCAAAATTACATACAAAACCTGATTGATGAAAATTGACAGTTTTTAACAACCAATGTTATGGTTGATATGTTATAATACATAAATGCATTAAAAGCTGTTAGCTTCTTTAAATAAGTAAAGTCACGGAACAAAATAGCTGATTATTAACTCATTATTATTGTAACAGCTTACTAGTGCAGCAATTAGTGCACAGTTGTGACTAATTGTAATACATCATACTTACTTCTTTTGTTTTTTTTTTAAATAGGAGGAATAATAAAAACTTACATCAAGATTTTGTTTGATTCTCTCAGGATTAATACTTTTTGGGATAACTGCCACTCCATACTGTATAAGAAATCTCAAAAGTACTTGTGAAGGTGTTTTATTATATTTTTTAGCTATTTCTAATACTAATGGGTCTGCCATTGGACTTAAATTCTTTATCCTGTAAACAAAATAGATTAATAATTATCAATAGATAAATTAAGAAAAAAAATTAAAGTACTTATTTTTTAATCTAATTTGTTAGTTTATTTTTAAAAATTCTTTATGATTTACGTTTATTACAAATAAGTTCTTCATATCTAAGATTGAATATTATTATTTAGAATTATTAGGATATTGCTGTAATGTAATAGATATCTTTGCAATAAATGAAACTAGTGTTAATAATATTAAATATATAAACATATATTAATAGAAATACAAACCCATTTGTAGGTATCCCTATCCTTTCATTAAACTGAATCAGATTCGGAGAACCAAGTGGTGCATATGCACAAACAGTTATACCATTTTCCTTGCAGAAAGACACCAGTTCATTTTGTTGGAAATAAATATGTAATTCAACCTGAAGGTTTGCAGGAGGAATACGGCAGTTATCAAGAATCCTCTTAATCTGATTCATATTGAAGTTTGATAAGCCAATGTTTTTAGCCCTTCCTGCATCAACTTGGGCTTCCATGCCCTAAAACCATTAATATAGTATTTAAAAAAAGTAATAGCTCAAACTTAAAAGATTTGGAGTAATTATTATCAAGGCAATACTTTTTTTTTATTTATAAAATATTTATAGTATTAATAAAAATGTTAGGGTACAAGCATTTTGCTTGATAATTGTATTTATTTACAAGTATTAGGTTAGACAAACAAATAATAATAATAAGGTTTAGTGACCAACTTATATTCTGGATTAGTAATATTTGTGATAGCGAGTTTAATATGTTTAACAAATGTATCGACTTGAGCTTCCTACAGAAATGCTATATTTAACATTTATATCCTTTACATTCATTGTCTTTCATTATCTTTTTTTTTTATATTTATAACCGTCAAAAGAGCAGAAAACACACTAAATGCTATCCTAAAATTGATAATTAATTAATTTCTAAATGGAAATCAATTATAATAACTTGAATAGTATAATATCATTTTCATTACCTTCCACAGCTGAATGATGTCAGTATCCAGGTCTAGCAACAATGTTCCACTCTCATCCCTGGGTAATATTGTACCATCATTCACAAAACCCACTGGACTATGAATTAAGTATAAGTCAACGTAATCCAATTGCAGATATTCAAGAGATTCTTTCAGGAAAGTCTCAACCTCTTCAGCTCTGTTACCAACATTTGGAAGCTTTAAAAATAAAATATAAACTTTTACAATAGGGATTTATTTTTTAGATAAGGCTATGTTTTATCTTGTAGAAAGCCAGCCACTATTTTTAAATATCAATGATTTTAGTAAGTTGACATATAACAACCTTAATACTTTTCTCCACCTTTTATTAATTATATAAGACTTTGTACCAATTGTGTTTCATCAAAAACATCTCAATCTATAATCTTTTATTTATTTTTTACATGATTTATATTCTATTTTATTTCTTAATGTACAATATATATCTTCCTCCCATGTTCTTTTTTATTTATTAGCAAATGTGCACAACTCAGCTTAATTAATATAGACTTGAAGTTTATTAAACACAAAATTTTTCTAATAGTGGTACAATTGGAGACTGGTGAAAAAATCACAAATAATGCCTGATTTTAACAGAAGCTATCTTAGGTTTACCATTTAGAAGCCATCTTGAAATTGTTTTAACAAAGACAAATTGTACTTCTGATTGAAGTAAATTATGACTCATTTAGTGTACTGTATTTTAAAGTCTTATTAATGAAATAATTGTTATTTTATCACTTCCAATTTAACAAAAATGGGACACTAAAAGATACATTAAAATTTTAATTTTCTTCATTACTGCGGAAAATCGATCTATAGTTTATTCAAACTTTTTTATAGCTCCAGATCTATTCTCATTTTTTAAAATATTTCCCATTACTTATTGGGCACTATGTTTAAAAAACTAATATTTTTGTTTGGCTTAAAATGGACAAAACATTTTATTCAAACTAACACTATATTTTATAAAAGTATTTTTTTATCTCAAATGTTTTCTGAATGCTTTTTTCTAATCCAATTTTTAAAATTATTTCAAAGTCATAAAAATATTTCAAAAATTAATTTGCTCATAGGCTCTTTAAATATAAGAAACTTAACTTTCCAATTAGTTTTGTCTCATAAATCATAAACAAAAATTACAAAAAAAAAAAAAAAACACTTATTCCATTAATAAATAACAATGTTTCTCACAAATAAATAATGTAATCCAACTTCTTGTTGCATTAAATCCGCCAATGTCATAAAAACTAATGTTATTTGATTATTGACTACAATATGGCTATAAGAAAAAAGAGCACAAGAAATTCCTAACATAATTTTTAATTAACATTAAATATTGACACATATTAAGGAAATCAAGATATTTTCTGATTTTTTCCAAGTTAATGGACGAATAATATATTTTGTTATTTATTGTTATGTTTTATTATTATTATCCATACCTGAGAGGTAAAGAACACCAAATTAATTTTTTTATGTCAGGAGAGCCAATGTTCCATAACTTTAAGCTATTAAAATTTCTTTCTTAGTTACTAAATCTATATCCCAGAGATAAAAGACACCATGTCACATTTTTTTATTGTTCAAGGAAACCTATTTGCCATAAATTTGAGCTATTAAAGTTTGTTTCTTAGTTAATAAATTATTTAATAAATAAATGGATATGGTGTCCTTTACCTCTGGGGAACAGATATGTTTTCATATTCATCCATCTATCCATCTTTATCTTTATCATATTCATATCCATATTTTGAGATAGGTTATTCCATATTTAATTTATAATAAATCATGAATGAAATTAATTTATATATTTACCTTTGTAGTGATAAATAGGTCTTCTCGTTTGACTTTACCATCTTTAAAAGCTTTTTGTAGTGTGTTTCCAATGGCTTCTTCATTCAAATAAATATAAGCAGTATCGATATGCTTGTAGCCAGCATCAATAGCTGCAGCCACAGCAGTTCCAATCTCTCGTTCATGAGACTAAAAAGGGGCCAAATATCTGAAGTTTATTAAATAATAATAATAATAATAATAATAATAATAATAAACATAACAAAAACTGTAACCACTATAACCCATGGAGGGGTTATAGTTTTGGGTTCACTATTATTTAGGGAAGGTACTGGTTCTTGGTCAGCGGTCATGCTAGGAGGTGATGACTTAGATCATGCTTAACCACCAGGTTTTTCCCTTAACCGATTATTTAATTAAGGGTGCCGGCTTTATAGAGGCTGTTGTGCCCCAGGTCTTCGGACACCAGAGAAAATTCACGGCCATTGAAACAGAATAAGCAATTTATCATTGGAAACTCAGCACCCTACCACTGAGCTACCCCACTCCCCAAAATAATGATAATAAATTTACAAAAAAAAAACAACAGATTTTACAGTTTCTGCATAAAACAAAAACTATTTGAAGAGGAAGGGTGATAGCCTTTATCATAGTAAAAACTAATGTATATTCAGTGCCGATCTTAAGGCTGAACAACAGGGTAGTTGCCCCAGAACACTTGCCATATATTAGGATTTAAAAAAATAGTAAGATGAAAATGGTTAATTTTAGCCAATTAATAAAGCAACTGAATTAAATACATATTGAATGAAATAATATTCAAATATAACTTAATATAAAACAAGGTTAGAAATAAATTAAATAACTAGAATTTTTTTCTCTTGATTTCTGCAATACTCTTGTATCATTCTGCACTTCAATCTCTACTTATCTGATTGTGACCTATAAGTTATGAAATACAACATCCTACAGACATTCTTCTATCTATATCATCCGAAGATAAGTTTAATTTACGATTCCTTTATTTTATTTGTGTCGAATTATCTTAATAAGATCTCAAGATTTTTATACCCCCTGATTCAATAAGTATTTTTTAGCAGATGCTACATTATTATTGATCTTTTTGAAATGATCCAGTTGTATTTGAAGGTAGGTTAGATGCAATGGGAATCTGATCTAAATAGGCAGTACCTAAAGGGGAGGAACCAGATAAGAGAGGTGGGCAGAAAAGAGACATTTGGTGACAAGCATATCTGCCTTAATAAAATTATAACTAGCAGCAATGGCCATTTATAATGATACGATATTGAATTCTCCGAGGTACGATTTCCTGCATGGTCGCTCTCGACCTTATCCTCTGAGGGAACTCATTAAAAAAGAGAAGACTCAATAGGTCTTCCAGAAAATATGTGGCTAAGGATTACTAAAGACTGCTCTTAGGATCAGGAAAACTTATGAAATAGACATAAGTTACCTCAGCTAGCGAAGGAGCAGAATAACATTGAGTAAATCAGTAGAAAGCCCTATGGGATCCAGCACACTTTAATTTGGTACACGATTCCAAGATATTTTGACAATAAACAAACCCATTCAGACTGAGGCACTAATAATAAATGTCTGCCCAACGCCTAATGTAGGGTGAGTAGGAAGAGGCATATCTCGATATTTCTGAATATTGTTAAGCTGCTATTAGTGGTCAAGGTGGTTAAATTAAAAAAAAAAAAAAAACTGTTTCTCTACTGTGGTTTTTAGTCCAACCAACTTATTAAGTTTACCGGTCTATTATGTTTTAGTACTCTTTGGACACAGAATTTAATATGCTTTAATTTCTTAATATGCTTTAATTTCTTAATAATATTTTTTTCGTTTTTAATGCACTATCCAAGACAATAAAGTTTTTAACAGCCAAGAGTTCTCCCAGGGTGGCCCCTGTAAGCAGTTTTGTTTTTCCACACTTTTCCATTTTTGCACCCACACACACACGTGTTTGTGTGTTTCTGCGTGTGGGCGTACGTGTGTTAAAGAACGAAAGCTCTCCCTTGTTTTTTTTCATTAATCTCGGTTCTGATCCCGGACAGACTGGCTTAATATTTTTTCAATCATTAGAATAGCAGACAAAGTTCATTTTGTTAAAATAACATATATGTACTTTCATAATTAAAAACCTCCTGCTAGGAGTATCCTTTTCGGATTCTGGGAACAGAATTGCCATGGACCGAAGTTCCTCATGGAGATCGGAACCTCAGACAAATATTGGATTTGTGAAAATAAATTCTTAAACTGATTAAAAATAATTTTTGAGCTATTTTCCATAAACATTCGGCTGAAATCATTTCTCTGTATTAAAAAACAAGCAAGGTGTCGATTGAAGAGAAATTTTACTGCTTTTCCGTTTTTTAAAAATACATTAAATATTTTTTTAATTCAATTAGTGCGTTATCATTTTGAATAATTCCTTTAAGGAGACCTTTAGGCAAATCCAATCTCGGGACCAATCTTCGAAATTTGTATTGTTTATAACATGAAATTAATGGAAATTAATCAGTGCTGTATTATTTTTTTTTTATACATATTCTATTATTATTAATTAAATTTAAAAATGAATTGTTACCGGGGTTGACCAGTAGTTGAAGGTATACGTACTTAACATGGGCCAATTTTTTTTATTGTTTCTTAATTTATTTTATATTCTCCTCAGAATTAGACATTTCGTGGAAGGAAACATTTTATTACATTGTCCAACGCATTTAATATTTTGTTATTCTTTTAAATTAACCTGGTATTATTTATATTAATAAAAATTAATATAATATAAAATAATCTGGACTATCTATTATCCATTAGAGGTGTAAGGGATTCTATCACGAGAAAAAAAATTAAAATTATTAATAAAACTCACCTGCCAAGTCCCAAGTCCTATAACGGGCATCTTCATTGTCCCTGAATTTATAACGCTCAGGGGAGTCAGTTTAGGAGCCATGTTCCGATATATTTTATCAACTTTTTAAGATCTGGGAAAACTTTAATAATCTGCTTGTATAAAAATTATCCCGAAGAGAAATAAAAACCAGATTTAGTATTCCTATGATATATATACAGGAAGCAAAGATAATGAATATGACGTAGTGTCTGGGATTTTCTATATCACGGAACGTTGATCTCTCCTCTGATTGGTCCAGTCTACACACACCCACCAACCTTGGGATGACAATAACATTTACTAACTCGTGTAGAATAAACAGAATATTAAAAATGTCAACTATACATTTTATTTAATTTATTTATATATCTGTTGTGGTTACCCTAAACCTCCAATTAACTTTTTAATATTATATTATTGAGATGTGTTTTAAAGAGTGATTGCAATATAAATTTTAAGAAATCTGTAACGCATTCTTATATTAAGCGGCATAAGGATTGTAACGTATTAGTGAACAGATCTTATAATTTTTGTAATAAAGCGTGTTAACAATAATGATTTAATTTGTAATAAATATCTGTGACCCGGAAGTAAAGGACACCACATCCATTTTTTTTTATTAAATTATTTAGTAAATAGGAAACAAATTTTAACAGCTCAAAGTTATGGGAAATTGGATTCCCTGAACAAATATAAAAGTGTGATATGGTGTCCTATTCCTCTTGGGGTACAGATATTTAAATGGGCACAAGCGATTGGCATGAATATATAAAATAATTCGAAAAATTTGAACTAAAAAGGTATATATTTTGTGGGTAAAGTTATGAAATATGAACTTTTATGTGCCTTAATTTAATGTTATATTTTAAATAAACTCATGAAGCTAATTTTTTTTATATGTTAATTTGTTATTTACAATTCAGTTTATAGTTTAGTAATTATAAACAAAAGTCAAGATTACAACAAGACTTCTTTAGTAACTGGAAAGTGGCTGTTAAACTTCGTTATATTACAAATTAACGCATAATTATGATCTATTTAGTAAGGATAATATTAAAAAATTAAATGAAATAAAGATTTAAAAAATAAAAAGAGTAATGAGAAAGAGTTTTCATAAAAAGAATGGTACCCAATAAACTTTACATAGAACAGGACGAGCAACCCGCGGCCAGCGAAGGTTTGCATGCGGCTTTTCATAGTTTTTACATTTTTATTTTAATTAATAAACGTGGAACAGTTCCATTCCAGTTGTAAATGCAATCAATTGATTTAGAAAACGATATGGATTGAAGAAATACATTTTATAACATTGACATGCGTAATTTCTATCATAGTTACGTATTACGAAAAAATCCGACGAAACTAAGGAAATAATGACAATCTGGAGTCACCAGATTTATGTACAATTATTTTCAGTAATGAATATAATTAAAAGCGATCGTCGATCAATATTGAATGGTGTATAGTTAAAAATCTGCGCGTACTTTACTATGTGCCGTCTATACCTCGAAATATAGATCAATTCACAGCAAAATAGCCATTGTAAATTTAGCCATTTTTTTTTTTGTTGCATTTTCAGTCATATATCTCTGTGTATCTAATGTGTATCTCACGTGTGTATATCATATATATATGTAATGTATGTGTCAAGATTTTCTCGCAAACTAATGCCTGTGAAACAAATCAGAGCCTGCTTGTGTGCTATAGGAGCTACGCCATATGACTTGTTTTTCTATAACTGCTCCAAAATGGCTCTAACAATTTTGATGAAACTTTTGTGTAGTCTTCTACTTTAAGCCCTTTCTTACTTTAAAATGTATGCAGTGATTTCTCGTGAAACAGCAGGCAAAAAAATCATGAGAAAAGTAATTTTTTTTTGGCATAAATCAAAACAAATGCATTTTATGATCCTTCGTATTAGTAATATTTTAAAAGCTAATTAAATTCTCTGCGAAACAAAAAACATTTTTTTTTAAATTTGTAGTTGGCCTGTTTAAGTTGATCATCGCTGCTGTAGAATTTATTTACTTTCACTTGCAATATTCAAATTAGCTTTCTCCATCGTGGAGTACTTAGATTAGAAGATTTCCCTAAAATATGTATATATCATTTTTATAAACATGAATATTTTTAGTAAAGTGAATTCACATAAGTGAAATAATAAGTGTACATATTAGACGATAGATTGGACTTTAATTTGTGAAATTATAAATACTCCTTTGGATCTTTGAACCGTAGAAGATAAACATTTAATCATACCATCTCTCCTTACATAATCCACTCGTGCGAGAACGTTGCTCTAGATGAGACAGTACACACCTCTTCAAGGCCATTCTGTATCAGAATATTTTATCACTAGGCATTTACTTATACCAAGCTTATAAAATTTAAAATATATATATATATATATATATATATATATATATATATATTACATTTACAATTTAGTTTACAACATTTATAAAACTCGTTAATTGGACAATATAACGAGCATTCAATAGGTTTTTTTTTTTTTTTTTTTTGTAATAATGCATATTTGTATATAATAAGATTAATTTTTACTGTATATAATAAGATTGAATCAAACAGAAAACAGTATCTGATTCAAATATGTGATGTATTTTCAATTACATTCGTCGTCCAGTAATGATACAAAAAAAAAAAAACTCTATGGTTGGTTAATATAATTATCAAATCGTAAAATTTCCTCATAATTAGGTAAATTAAAGAAAGAATGCCTCCTGTAAAAATCTTGACTGACAAAAAGAGGTTTTTGTCTACAGAACAGATGTGGACAAATACTTTTACAAAAATTTAGACAGATGGTTAATTTTCTATATCAATTTTCAATGTTGATAAATATATTTTTATTTGCTTATGTATTTTTTTGGATGAAGAAATAGGTCCAAAAATTTTCTAATTAATTGTTTTCTAAATAAGAACTATTGTTTTAAAATTTCAAAATTCTTTAATGCAAAAAAAAAACAAACAAATATTTTAAACTTTCTTCTTCATTTGTTTTATAAAATTTTAAAAATTAAAATAGTTTTTTAGCTTATTATAATTTAATTGAGATCCAATTTAATCAGATGATGTTTTAGCTCCAATTTAGTTCATATGAATGACAAGATAACATTAATGCAAATCTGAAAGCTTCCATCTCTCATCAACAAAACTCTAAAAAGAGGGATGTAACGGCTCTCTTTTGTGACTCTGCTTTAACTGTTCTCTCAGGTCCGTATTGATGTGTTCTTATCTTTTTCCGTTCTGATGATACCCAAATTGGAGAAACTGTAACTAATTATTGTTGAACCTCTATTTTTGGATGGATAAATAATAGACTAGGACAGATAATTCTAAATATTAAATTTATTTCAAAATTTACAATATATAAAAGTATAAAATTAAATACAAACATATTTATATTATACATATTGAATTCGTTCCTTACATACAAATCAACACAAGTCGTTACATAGTATCAACACAATTATTCTTATTTTATTTACACTTTTTTATTATTGCACGTGCTTAACATGCAATACGTTTTATGATTCGATTATACAATTATAAATATTTACATCATATTAGTTCTGTGTTTCAGAACTGTATTTGGTATACATAGCTACGGACAATATAACAATTTTGGTTCCTGAGTTTTACAGTCCTCAAATCCAAGATTAAAAAACCTTAGAACTGTTGA
This sequence comes from Nezara viridula, assembly GCA_928085145.1. Lineage (NCBI taxonomy): Eukaryota > Metazoa > Arthropoda > Insecta > Hemiptera > Pentatomidae > Nezara > Nezara viridula. The sequence continues at coordinate 154,070,174 of OV725077.1, read as the reverse complement.
AATTTTTATTTTCCATGAAGATTTCATATTTTTCTAATTCGTATGTAGTCCGTTCATGATAAAATTAAAAAATTGATTTTCAATATAATGGACGAGATGACAGCTAACCTCAACCCCTTTCCGCATTATTTATATCGGCTTTATTTGATTAGAATTTCTTCGTGAAGTAGGCGAGAAGTAAGTAAGCTAAGGAAGAGGAAGTGGACTTCAGCAAAGCAGTTCCGGTGGGTTGTGACATGGGTGACTGGACCTCCATGATCGGGAATCGACCCAACTAGCTTGCATCTCCTGTGTCAGGGTGAGTCTAGAACTTTTTTTAATAGCTTTCCCATTATTCAATTTAGTGCGCATGAGGATGTTACACGGACAATTAGCGGTTCTGAAAGTCAGCTGTCAAGTTACGCATTTTGTTGACAGATTTTGAAAACTCTTTACTCATTTGCATTTCGAGGAATCTCAAGGGATAATTAGATTATTGATAATTTTTAACTGTATACTGGGTCATTGAAACATTTAATATATTGAAGATGGAAAAATAAAAATACGTTTCTCACGACTTTTAACTACTTGACGTATGTTAAATATACAATTTGAAATCTCTAAAAAAAAAAAAAAATTGTATATAAATAGTTCACACAATTAAAAGATTCAAAGATTAATTTAAAAATTATAGTTATTCAAATATACACACAGATATTATAATTATTCAACTGTTATTTTTTCTTTTTTTAAAGATACAAAAGATTATTACTGCTACTGGAAAGAACAGACAATCAATCAATATATAAAAAAATGTATGTTGAGAGTATATAAAGTGGTATGGATTCAAACACAAAATTCTAACTAAAGTAATCGATACATTGAATCCTATTTATGATTTTTTTAATAATATACGTTTTAAGAAGTATTATCAAGTGACGACAATTTAGCATGTAGTATTTCTAAAATTATTTTAACTATTAATAAATTTATTAATTTTTTATATTTAAAATCATTTGGCTTATATTCGTATATTTGTCTCCATGTTTTAGATCAGTGGAGAACTGTGATTTCTAAAAATTTTAATATCCATCTCAAGTGAAATTTTTAACATTTTATAAATCCATATTTTTTCCTTTAACAATTCATTCATATGCCATTCAAATAAAAATCATCATACTGAAGTAAATGGTGATGACAAGATGAAGCTCTGCCAAATGAAGCCTGAAAAATACTAATTTACATGAGAAGAAACTGTTAAAAAAAATTCTGAAATGATTGAAGTAATTAATCGTAGTAAAATAATAATAAACTGTTAAGTCAATATTATATATGCATATTATTAAGTTTCATAATTATATGTTGATGGTTAACTTCACAGATATAAATAGTAATAATCAACAAAATGATGGAACACATTTAGAAAATGTCAAAATCGAGGTTTTTATAAATGTTTTAAGTGAGAAACTATAAAAACCTAAATAAATCGATGTGCAAAGATAACTAATAAATCAGGAATTGCAGGATGTTGTCAAATTTAATTTTTTTTTACTTGTAGCTACACAAATTAGCACTAACAGCATCTGTGATTTTAACCATTATATTAATGATGTCTTATATATTGATGTTTATGCACTGTAAAAATAAATTATAAAAGTAATAAAATAATTGCGAATTTAATATCTGTGCACCTTTGAATTCATGATATTATCAGTCGTATACAACTTCAAAATGAGTCTGGAGAAAGAAGTGTATATAAATTAAAATAATTTATTGACATGAAGACTAGCATGAAAGAAAATAGCATTTCAGAACTCATTAATATGAATTTGAAAATTTCAGTCTAATGATATCTCTATACGTAAATTTTAATGATATTCATTTTTAACTGAAATGTTAAAATAAATATTAATTACTTTGCTAACCACGTTTATAAAGAAAAATTAAGATTGTGAAGAAATAAAGTCGCAAGATTTTGAGGCAATGGGTTTGATTTCTATTAAAAATCAAGGGTCTGATAAAGAAGAAAAATCAAAATATATTTAATCTTAGTAAATCCTTATTATATCCCATTAAAAATTCTATGATTATAGAGCTATCAATTACTAATATTTAAATCTCAGTTCATCACGTTTAATAATGATTAGTTAAATCATCAGTCTAATTTGCCCTGTTTTTAATTTTATCGTTCATTAGATTTAATGCCCAACACTATATTTATCTAAAAATCTATATTTATTAGACAAAATTATACATTTTGTCATTCAGTATCTTTATTTTCCAAAAGTTTAAATTCAGTCATTCAGGAATTTCAAACCAATTTAAATTAAATCTGATCCAGTAAAACTATATGGGACGTATCATGTTTTCATCTAAAATATTTAGTTGTGAATATTGGTCAATCGAGTTGAACTAAAACCATTTATCGATAGTTACCTACATAGACAAAGAAAATTAGTCTACAAATAGCTTAAAACTAAAAAAGAAATATACAACTTTTGACTTTTTATCTTTGAATTTTTTCCATTTAATGGAAGATGTATTCCATTCAGTGGACGTTGCTATAAGAACGTTGACAGCCTCACCATTTTGTCATGTCGAATTAGGATTCCTTGAAAGTGTTAAAAGTCCAAACTCGCCACATCTGATAGCTTGACTCCTACGTGCTTGTGAACGACGGCATTGAATCCGTTGATTTTGTCAGCCGTGTACCTGACGGTCCGTATGGTACCGTCTGGTTCCACTAGGCTGTACTCTCCGCGCACCTTGTCTCCATCACGTTCTTCTTTGACTGTCTTCATGTCCCCGGTATGAGGGTCTTCGACGCCGTATTTGTAGGAGTACTTGGGACGTGACTGGAACAAGAATTATCATAAATATTAATTAAATCGTCCATCCAGGAAAATATCATCTCGTCAATGGTTATTTGAATTGCATCTTTAAGGTTATTTAAAATGCACAATTACAAAATAATTAATCCAAGATTTCATCACATATATCATAAAATTAAAAAAAAAAATACAAAGAAGAAGAGTTGGTTGGGGTGAAGAGACACAAATAAAAAAAGAAAAAATAAGTAAATTATATTTGTTTTTATTTCTCCAACGTTTCTGCCCATGGTTCAGGCCTTTATCAGGGCTAACAAAAGACAAGATAACGAATATATACGAGAAACTAGTAAACGGTAGAAACATAATAATATGTAGAGCAAAGTTAGGATATAGGATATAGGAATAACGGTGAAAAAGATTTGGAACTTAAGAAATAAATAATAACAGTATATTGGTTCCTAACCTTTTTTTTACCGTTTTATTATGTATCCTAACTATTTTCTTATCTATTTTCTTTATTATGTTCTACATATTACTATGTTTCTACCAGTTACTAGTTTCTCATATGTGTTTGTTGTCTTAGCCCTAATAAAGGCCTGAACCTTTGGCTAAAATGTCGGCAATAAATAAATATAATTTATTTGTTTTTTAATTTTTCACTTGTGATAGCTCGCCCAAACCAACTCCTGTTCATTATTATCACGACAGTCAACTATTAATTCACTATTATAAAAAATATAAAATTTAAATAATAGGCTATACATACTTTTATATATTGAATTATAGCTGTATTGTATTGGGTATAACCATTAAAATCTTAAGAAACTTGGCAATTGAGGATCAGGGGAATAAATGGTGTTAAAAAAATTAGGAGAAAGCTTTAGATGCTTGCCGGAATTATCCTGTAATGGTGCGTCTCGTCCGTGCGCCAAACATATGTTTTAATCAAGAAAAACATAGTTTTTATAACTTTTGAAATTATTATGAGCACATTTATCTAATATTTATTACGCTCGAACACCTCGTTTGGAACAGTACGGGAGATAATGTAATCTAAGGCGAAAGTTCGCATCTTTTTGAAGAAAACATTTTGTCACACATTTCTATAATGTCCACTCTCACCATTTAATTTAAACTTGTCAAATATTACAAAAAAATATAATGGAGAAATGGGCTTCTTACTAGATTCAATTTTTCAAAAATATATATTATTATTTTTAAAAGGTTTCTTGTATTTTTAGTGGAAATAGTTTCATGATAAATAAAATGGTATATTAAATGAAATTCTAAGTTAAAAATAGTCTACTTACGTAGAAATCTATGGCGTGTTTCTCATCTCCGGAATGATCCTTCTCAAGGTGCCCTTCAGAACTATCAATAACCACTGGCTGTACTTTACCATGTTGCCTGTGCTCTTCCAAGTAGCTGAGAGCTCCTGGAGCTGCATAACCATGTTCCTCAGGTGATAGATAACCTTGTGGTTCTGGAGCAATGTAGTTATTTACTTCGGGTGCTGCATAACTTTCAACCTCTGGATAACTGTTTATCTCTGGATGTGGATAGCTGTGTGCTTCCGGTGTTGGATAGTTGTGTGCGTCCGGTGCTGGATAGCTGTTGATTTCTGGATTTGGATAGCTGACAATGTCAGATACTGGATGGTTATTTATTTCAGGAGCTTGATAGCTGTTTACTTCCGATACTGGATGACTATTTATTTCAGAACCTGAGTAGCTGTTTACTTCCTGCACTGGGTGGCTATTTATTTCAATATTTGGATAGCTGTTCACTTCCGATAATGGGTGGCTATTTATTTTAGAGTTTGGATAGCTGTTCACTTCTGGTGCTGGATGACTTTTGACCTCAGGTGCTTGATGGATGGTGACCTCAGGTGTGTGGTAGTTATCGGTTTTAGGAGCTTCATCTTTCTTTACATCCTCCACTGGTGCAACGTAGTCCTTGGATTCTGTTGCGGGTATGGAATGTCCCTGCTGAGCAGGATACCTGTTTTCCTGCTCTGACTCAAAATTACGGATATAAGAGGGCACGTTGTAATTGTGCTCGTCTGGAGTGGCATAGTCATGGACATCCGGGCTTGCGTAGTTATGAGCCTCTGGATTGGAGAAGTCGAGACTGTCTGGTGAATAATTATTGGTCTCAGGGGAGGCGAAGTGATTTTCTTCCGGGGATGCGTTCTGTTTTTCAAAGCCCAAATCTTGATTGTTTTCATCCTGAAAGGACTCAACAGAACCGAAGTCGTCACCGAAGGAGCTCTGTCCTTCGAATCCTCCGAAATTCTCTCCACTAAAAGTGGCCGCTTCTCCACTGTGCTGAGGATAGGCGCTTACCATACTGGCCAGGCATACTACACTGATGAATATTATCTGTAACATTAAATAATTTCATGGCTTGAAGATGGTCTTAATTTATAACATTTGATTTTTTTTATATTTAATATAGATTCGTTTATTTTACTAAAATTAATTTTTTTTTTATTACACAACAACATAATTTTGGTTATAACTAATTTTGTTATAAGAACTTTTGAGCAAATTATTGCCATAACAAATACTACAACCATGGAGTAGTATACTTTATAGTTTTTAAAGACGGTGTTATTTGAAATTTTAAAACGGCTAATAAAAGCGGAAGGGTCATATTATTTATTTAAAAAAAACATTTGTATTGTACATAGAGTGTGAATGTGATCTGTGAACTCTATTATAGATGTCCTAGAGACAGATTGTAATATTTTTAATTAAATAAGTTTTAAAAAAACAAAAAAAAATTTTGTTAAAAAGATTTTTTATTGTTGAAATAGAGTTGTAGAAATATTGTGGCATTTTTAAAAACCTTAATTTATTATTTATGTAATGTACTACCAGTGTTTTTTGTTAGGTAGAAAAGAGCTATCCGATTATGACATTTCCAATTGCTAAGATTTTATTTTTCTTTGAACAAGTGATTTGAAGTTTGATATTGAACTGCAATGATTATGCTTGCACGTATTACGAATTGCTTTGTCTGGTACATAGCAGCGTCTTCGGTTAATGGTTTCGTCTAGCCTCGAACCGTTATTATTGATTCTACTCTTCATTCCAGAGACGGTATTTCTTACGCCCATCCCTGTGTGCCCCTATACAATATATTTTCAATACCTCTCCACTTAAGTAAATTTTTTTTTATTTTATGGACACTTTTTTTTCTTTCTTCTTTACTAATAAATTGTTTTGTAAGGAATAAATTATAAGTTTCTATATATTTATATTATTGACAATGAAAATCGAAAACAACCGAATTCCTAAGAAGTACACCGTACACTACCTTGGACTAACCTTTGACAGAAGGATGACATGAGTGCCCACATGTTAAACTGTAACGGAAGACCCTCAATAGACGACTCAAACTACTTTACTCACTCTTTTCCAAATCTTCAAATCTAGAACTGAGACAGAAACTAAAAACATACCTATACTTACTTAAACCAATATGGACTTACTCCTCACTGATATATTACGACTTATAACTAAAGCATCTTGGTTACAGTTGACCAACACATAAGAACGCTCTGTGATTTAGAACGATTTCACAATAATTTATACGGACGTACTAACATACAAGTCAGAGATATGGCTTCAGTTGACATACCAATCAATATGAGAAGGAGAATAAAAAGGGGCTGGTGGATAAGAGACCTCCTTCCTTGACAAACCTTGGTAATTGATTCAAGCCAGAGAAGAGATACGGCTGTGTGCTATCCTTCCCCATGCCTGACATGTCAGTTTCATTACTTTAATCAGACCATCTGCTGATTGTTAACAGTTGTCGACAGGTATACATTAATATTCGAAGATAAAAAACAAAACAATATAAGTTATAGAATCTTTTTTGAAATATTTGTTGAAGTTAAGAGCTAAATTTGTTTTTTCTCTGTAGTGAACATTTTTTATAATTTGATCAACCGGGATTTGGTGTAGATTCATTTAAAATAAATAACGAATAACAAAAAAACCATAATAAAAATAAATGTGTTTTATATAAATATAAAAAACTTTATGAAAAACCCTTTACAACTTGACAAAATAAACAACCGTAAAATTGTGAATACTATAGCGGTTTTTATTCCACTAAACTATTCCGTGCTGAATAACTTATGTAAAGTTAATAAGACACTTAAAATGGATCGTGCCTTTTGCCTCTCTTCACTTTCTAGGCACTGTTGGCTATGTTTTTAGTTCAGCTCTACTTATATCTTTCTACTTAGTCTGCACTAATTTGTCTTGTTATGGTTTGTATAATTACGAAGCACCGTGTAATTATTTCTTTCATTACTTTCTCGCATAATATGTACAAGAAATTAATTTTTAAGCTCTTTAAATCAGATTAATCTCTAATAATATGAATAAAGAGTTTCACAGATAAAATGTCCGCCCCATTTAAATTCTAGAATCATTAGAAGAATAACTTTGGAAGATTTCTGGTGTTAATTAGAAGCTTACTGTGACGAATTCAAATAGGGCACTTCTTTTTATTCAACTCGTTCCGTAAGAGCTAATTGTAAATAAAGCAAACTCGGTTTTAACAGGGTTTTTCTAGAGGAAAATATTTTTTTAATATAAGAGTAACAGTTGTGGATAATAAGATTGAAAATGGACCTACATTCTTTCCAGAACGCTTCTTAAGAAATTAGAAATAATAAATAAGAAACAGGGAAATACATTATTAAAAAAAATCTTGAATGATTATGATGGGTGAAAGAAGGCACATTTCAAATTGATTTTGATCTTACACAATTTTAGGTTTAAAAATGCTCTCCTAAAGATCGTGTTTGTATTTTTTAGAGTAGCATCAAAATAGAGGCCGATTTTAAATCGTTTTAAAATTTCATTTAAAAAAAAAATCATATGAAATATTAAACTTTGAGACTCTGGAGGAATACTACCGCAGATTACTAAGTCGATTTTATATATATGTGTGTGTATTTAGAAATATTTTATTTTAAATTATCTAATTCAAATTTTTAAATGGCGTGTCAATAAAGGAATATGCAATGTTTAAAAAAGTTTAAATAACAAAAAAGGAAGATTACTTTAAAAGGTGAGACATTAATTAAATAAATATGGCTAAATAGTGGTAAAACTATTTTATTGAAAGCCGACATTTTGACCCGACTTTGCAGGCCTTCTTCAGGGAGGTGTGTTCAGTTTCCCTTAGAACTGAACTGAAACGTCGGCTTTCAATAAAATAGTTTTATCACTATTTATGACCGCCACCCCGCACCATCTTCTTCCTTTATTAATTAAATAAATTTGTTGGAGTTATGTAATATATAAAGTATAAATCAATCTAATCAGTATTTTAAATAAAATAAAATGATTTAAGTTTAAATGAAAAAAACAAAAACTTAAATACCAAAAATCTAATGGGCTAAAGGTTTATGAATTGTTTTTTAAATAAGTCGTATATTTTTTAAATATCTAATACAACACAAATATATTTTAAAAAATTTCATTCACAACTCATTCATTCAACTCATTCATTCAACTCATTCACAACTCACAACAATTTCATAGTATCATAAAATACTATTCTATATTCCTTTTAGATTGAATAAAGGTTATTTGATATTTTAAAAATATTCTTCTTCAATATGGCACATGGTTATAGGCCGAATATTGAATATATTATTGACAATTTTTTGTAATAGTCATGGTTTATTTGTTTTATTAATTACTTTTCCGGCATAGATAACTTGTATAATTTCCCAAATGTGGTATATTCACAAGTTATTTTAGAAATATTTATTCATTCACACAGCTGCTATGTTTATAAATGGCTCCTTAGTAATTTTTTTGTATTCACTGTTGATTTCTGAATTTTGACTTCGAAGATATGATGTTAAGATGATGAAAGTACTTGAAACCTTATGAAACCTACAAATTGTACTTGAAATCTTATGAAATAGTAAATGATTTTACCAAACTATGTATATACATATAAGTGTAACTAAATAAACAACATATTTTTTAAATAATTAAGATTTATAAAATTTCTATATTAATAATGGGACATTATTTTCCCAATCACTAAGACCCCTTATACAGATTCGTTTCGTTTGGGAAGGATAAATGCTTGGGAACTTGCGCAAACATACAATTAGTTAACATGCTTTGCCATGGTAAACCAATCTGCCTTTCCAATTCTCAACGTTTCCTGGATCCCTTTTTAACGTGTTGACTGTAGCACGTTATGCAAGAGGATGAATGGACAAAGAGTGGTTTTTCACAGGCCGAGGTGATTTCCCGACCGTGGAAACTGTAGCGCACCCATATGTACGTGATCACGTGCAGGACACATTCGCACTGTTTATATAATGTTCACTCTCAAAGGAGCGCATAACCATGTACAACACGTTCCAATCATAGGTGTCGTATGGCTCTCAGCAATGTGAAAAACCTCTGAATTCCCACAGATAAGCCGCTGCAACAGTGTTGGATATACTTCTTATCATTCTGCGTTTACCATTTCATTTCCACATTGGTAACATAGTACTAAAAGAATACTCTTATATAAATTAGTTTTGAAAATAACAAGAATTAACTATTCGCGAACATATAGCAACAATATTAAGAGAACTGGAACAACTCAAAATTAACTTTAAACGATCTTCATACATATCACACATCCAGAATGATAGTCATGCAACAAAATATTCCTAACGTCAGATATTTTTATGATTGGAACTCTATAATCAATTCTAAAGAGCATCCAGTCATCAAACATTAGATCAGATCCAATGGCCACATTAGGTAATTTACCTGCAATATATCAAGTCATCCCAAGATTAATGTAGGTTTTTAAAAATCAGTCTGTTTATGTTGAATTACTAATTCTTACATACCCGTTTTGTTTATTATAACATACCCCTCCATTTATCTTATTTTTATTGGAGAAAGTTAATTATTCTGTGCTGAAATTCAACTGAAATGGATCTCCCCAAATACCACTTAAGCCATGTTATGCTTTGGGAATGAGATGAAGATGAAAATACTGATTCAACTTACTGGAAAGTTGCAGAAATATATGGGGGAAAAGCCATTAGTCAACGACAGTGGTTAAGTTCTTGAGAGACACCGAGAAGAGAAGCAAGAGGAGAGCTTCATCAGAAAAAAAGTAATTCTGTCTGTTTAGTGGTGTATGTAAAGAATCCTTCATCATTAATTATCCGATCTTAACCAAACTATTACTAAAGATCTCTACTGTAATCAGCTGGATCAATTGAAGCGGTCAATTTAAAAAAAAAAAGTTCCTTACTCATCAATAGACGAGGCATTTTATTCCATAAGGATAATGCGAGGCTCCATATTGCAAAACAAACATTGTAAAAGAGACAGAAAAATGAATTTTAGTCGATGAAATGAAAATCGAGGTGTTAGCTTTTTATAATTCAAAACCAAAGGATTTTTTTTTTGTTTTTTGTAAACGTGTTTCATTGATTTTATTCACAAATAACAAATTTTATCCTCGATCACGCAATCCAATAACAAAAAAATTCTCATTAATTATGGGATGATCTGATATATTAGAGGAAACACCCTAGTCTTCTATGTAGAACACCTAACTACATTTCTCTCATAACACGGTTTCAGGAGGTTTATACTAATTAGTTTTGAATGTGTGAAATAATTACGGTTATTTTGCATATCCAAATTGATTGGGCATAAACTTAAAAATGTTTTTGGAGAGAAATAGTTTAAATTCTAAAAAGCATAGGGTGCGAAATAACCGTGATAAACCTATTTGAAATATTATTAAATGCTGACGGTAATTGTTTTGAAAATCATGAAAAAACAGATCGTCAGTATATGGGGGAATAGTGAGTTGAAGTCCCAGAAACTGTAAATGGGAGTCATAAATAGCACGTACTGAAAAGATACACCTTTATGCATTATTTTTAGTTTAGTTTGTTATTATTATATTGATTTTTATTAAGAACGAACTGATCTCATCCGTACCTGTTTCTGAGACGTAGAAGCATTTTTGTAATACCCCGATGTCTTTGATACACTTGTTTATTGTTTTCTTCTTTAGTCTGATTTTTTTATTCACGATTTTTATAATTATTGATTTTAGTTCATTATTTTCTTTATTCAAACACTAGTAATCGCCAGAAAAATTTAGCTAAATCTCCCTCCCCTCTAAACATATGAGGTATTATGTTTCCAGATACATACTTGTAGAAACCGAAAAACGAATTTAAAAAATCCGTCCGCCCGTAGTCTAAGGTTTTTCTCTGAGACTACTGAGCTGATTCTTTTGAAATTTCGAAGTCAGGGTTCACCCGAGGATGATGTTAGTTGCTGTAACACAAGACATATACAAACCTTAAATAATTAATTTCAGAGAAACCGATTTGTCTCTGTGATAAATGATCTCATTATCTAAATTGCTGCGGAAGATCATGCTTAGTGTGACTGTGATAGTGGAATAGTTTCTTACTCAACTTGATCCTCAGACGCAGCGAACATAAGAATCATACGCGCCGGGTACATAAGACTTATACACGAGGAGTACATAAGACTCATACACTCAGAGAACTTATCGTAAATCACCGCGACAGACCGCGCTATATGTGTATGAGCCAAGTTACCTTATATATGAACATGTTCCTTTGTCCTGTTAACACGTTTCTTTATACATTAGCCATGTCACCAAATAGTAATGTATTTATTTTATTCTATGTGATTTAGTCTCCTGCCCATATATTCACACTGGACCTAGCGTTTTAAAGCCCTAAACGACCACTGTCGTTGACTAATGACTTTTTCCCTATATATTTCTGCAAGTTTCCAGTAATTTGAAGCAGCATTTTCATCTTCATGTTATTTCCAAGGCACAACATGACCTAAGTGGTAGTTAGCAGATCCATTTCCGTTGAATTTCAGCACAGAATAATTAACTTTCTCCAGTAAAAATAAGATAAATGGAAGGTATGTTATCATAAACAAAATATGTAAACACTATTCAATTTTAAAGAAAGAATAAGTAATATCATCATAAACAGACTGATTTTTAAAAACCTACATTATTCTTGGGATGACTTGATATATTGCAGGTAAATCACTTAATGTGGCCATTAGATCTGATTTTCGTTTTTGAAATATATTCGAGTTGGTTGTAACCATGATTATATGAAAAATTAAAAAAAAAAAAATCGAAAATCAAAATTTTTTTAAAAAATCCGATTTATCGTAATTTGTAAAAATGGAAGTAAGATGAAGAAAAATTAAATATTTGTTTAAAAATGAGTGATTTGAAATTAATTTTCTTTTCGTTGGCCAACTGCAAATACCTAGCAAAAAGAATAGATTCCTTCATATTATGATGTCATTGAATTAAGTTATTTCCTCATTGTTCTGCCATTTCTTCACCAATTAGTAAACGCATTCGAACTACCCAGCAAGTTTAGTATTTATTTCAATACTTCAGATTTTTCATGCATAAAAGTATTCATAGTTTTCCTTTTATTGTGAACTACATATTCACATAAATCCATTAGTTTCTAGCCTCTTTATCCAATCAATTTGGGCATGATCCATGCGATTTTCTTTTCTCAGGTAGGTGTTAAGATCTTCTGAGAAGTAATAATGTTCACAAAACAAAACAAAAAAAAAAAAACACGAAAGGCATTCTCTGGCAGTGTTCTCACCCAAATCGGAGATTCAAAAGTAATAGTACAAGGCATTATCAAAAGTTCCATAAAAGATAAGCAATGCGGTAACCGGTTCTTTTTGGAAGAACGTTCTCTTCGCTTTGTTCCTTTGTGTCATCTCAGCCGTGAAATCGTTGCTTCGTGCCAGTGATCTCGGTGTCACTGGGCCACTTCGTCCCAACTTTTTGTCACTAACTTTTGAAATATTATACACCACTAAATTTAGCAATTTTATTATTTATTTTTTAAAAATAACTTACAATTGTGGGTGGATGGGTGACTATAGTGAAAAACTGAAGAAAAGGATGGTTGGGGTGATCAGTCAAAATAAAAAATAATAATAATTATAAATAATCATATTTATTTTTATGTTTGCCAAAATTGATACCTTTATCAGGGCTAATAAAAGAAAAACTTTCAGTTTTATTTTTCTTTAATCTCATTAAAGAAATTCATTTTTTGTTTTCTTTAATCTCGTGTTTCACGTAGATCAGGTATTCTCCATTAATAGTTATCTCCTTAATTTATTGTATTCTATCCTTAATATATACTTCCGTTTTCTTAAATTTCACGTTTTTTTTATTTATTTTTTTTTTTTTTTTTTTTTTTTTTTTTTTTTTTTTTTGTTAATACTCCATTCCTCGCGCGGGCTCATTACCGCGTATGGGGAGCGTCCCACGGGTGGCGGATGTGGGGATGGTCGGTGGAAATTCCTTGGAAGTTCCTCCCGGCTAAGTCCGATGGACTCGCTGACCAACAATGAGAGGGGCCCTCCAGACTTGCTGGAGGGAGGGGACCTCCAGACTTGCTGGAGGTAGGGGCCCACCAGACTTGCTGGAGGGTGTGACGTAGGATTGAACGCCCTACTCACATATCTTTAGTTCACCAAACACCACAAAAAGTCATGGATCTCCCTAAGGTAAAACGCTCATTATCCGGGGGTAAACCAGTCCCCCGTTCGGGTCTCCGGGTGGGGACTGCTTTAGGGGATTCATGCCGCAAGTTGAAATATAGGGATTTAAATATTGGTACGTGGAACGTAAGGAGTTTAAACACAGCAGGGGGGCTAAAATCGGTCGCGAATGAGGTAAATGGGTACAATTTGGATGTCGTGGCTCTGCAAGAGGTTCGCTGGCCAGGGGAGGGCTCGATGAGGGAAGGAAAGTACACTATTTGGTACGGAGGAAGCGGGAATCATTGTTTAGGTACCGGGTTTCTAATTAGGAGTAGATTACTATCCGCTTTGAGGGACGTACAATTCTTTAGTGATAGAATTTCGGTAGCTACATTTCAGGGACGTTGGTTTAAAATCGCATTAATAAACATACATTGTCCGACCGAAGACAGTGACGATGAAGTCAAAAGTGAATTTTACGATAAACTCGAATGGGTTTATGATAAACTACCGCGAAACTACATGAAAATAATTGTAGGTGACGCGAACGCAAAGGTAGGAAGGGAAGAAGTTTATATTCAGACGATTGGTAAAGAAAGTTTGCACGAATATAGTAATGATAATGGGATCCGTCTGATAAACTTTGCCATCTCGAAAAACCTGGTAATTAAAAGTACGACGTTTAAACGTAAGGATATTCATAAATATACTTGGACATCGCCAGATTCGCAAACACGAAATCAAATCGATCATGTCTTGATACAACACAGCTGGCAAAGCAGTATAATCAATGTACGGTCTTATCGCGGAGCAGAATGTGGGTCGGATCATGAATTAGTAATCGCGAAACTTCGACAAAAACTTAATATAAAAAAGAGAAAAGAAAACCGTTTCGATTTTGAGAATTTTAATTTGGAAAAATTAAAAAATCCATCAATTAGAAACCAATTCGAGCTAGATGTTAAGAACAGGTTTGAAGCTTTAGAGCTTCCTGACGAGAACCACGAGGATATTGACAAGTTATGGGTAGAGATCAGGGATAATATTAAAGCGGTCGGTAACTCGTGTCTAGGAAAAAAGGAAAATAAGAATAACAAACCGTGGTTTGATGAAGATTGCTTAAACATGTGCGAAAAAAGGAAAGCCGCTAAATTAAAAGCTCTAAATAATCCTAGCGAAGAAAATCTGGAATACTTCCGAATCTCAAAGAACGAAACGACAAAATTGCTCAAAAATAAAAAAAAGGAGTATCTTAAAAATAAAATAATTGAAATAGAAACTAATAGAATCCAAAATAACGTAAGAGACATGTACAAAGGTATAAACAGATCACGTAAATATGTAGGGCCCGTAACGTCTGGAATTAGGGATGATAATAACAATATTCTGACCGATCCGGTTGACATATTGAATAAGTTTAAGGACCACTTTGACAATATTTTAAATACGGGAAATTATGATCTGTGTCCTCCTTCTGAGTACCAGAGTGCTGAACCGTTGATAGAAGGACCGAGTAAAGAGGAAGTTGAAGTAGCTATCGGTAAATTAAAATCATATAAAGCAGCGGGAATCGATAATATTCCTACTGAACTAATTAAGGCATGCGGAGAAGCTGGAGTTTCTAAAATACATCGGTTGGTTAAAAAGATCTGGGTGAACGAGAAATTACCTGAAGAATGGAAAGAATCTATTCTTATTCCGATTCACAAAAAGGGTCCGAGGACGGATTGTAATAACTATCGAGGAATTTCACTCCTTCCGGTATGTTATAAAATATTCACTTCAATCTTAACCAGTCGAATCACGGAATACGCCGAGGAAATTATCGGAGACTACCAATGCGGATTTAGACGGAATCGTTCGACTATTGATCAAATATTTTCTTTACGGCAAATATTAGAGAAAAAATTGGAGTATAACGGTATTGTTCACCAGCTGTATATAGATTTTAAAAAGGCTTACGATTCTATTGACCGCCAGAAACTGTATAATATTCTAATCGAGCAGGGAATTCCAAAAAAACTAGTAAATCTAGTCAGGATGTGCTTGACGGAGACACTCAATAAAGTCAGAATCGGTAATAATTTGTCCGAAAAATTTGAGGTTCGTTCGGGCTTAAAACAGGGGGATTCTCTTTCGCCTGTCCTGTTCAATTTGGCATTAGAACATGCCATTAGGGAGGTAATGCGTACCGAGAAAGGGTTGGATCTGGGCGGGACAACATCCGTGCTGGGCTATGCTGATGATCTGGTACTGTTAAGCGAAGACGTTGAAACTATAAAACTAAATACGACAACGTTAATGAAAGCCGGTAAAGAACTAGGACTCGAAATAAACGTGGATAAAACAAAATATATGGTTAGCTGCAAAAATGGCGATACTACTGGTGATATCGATATAGATGGTAATATGTTTGAACAGGTAGATAAATTTAGGTATCTAGGTTCTACGATAACTAGAAAAAACGAAATTGAAGAAGAGATTAAAGTTAGACTGAAGGCGGGGAATGCTTGTTATTTTTCTGTGACAAAACTACTCAGTTCGCGCCTCTTGTCCCGAAACTTAAAAATTAGAATCTATAAAACAATAATCTTGCCTACAGTTCTTTATGGATGCGAAACTTGGCCGCTTACATTAAGGGATGAGCAGCGTCTTAAGGTTTTTGAAAATAAAGTATTGCGTAGAATATTCGGACCGAAGAAGGATGAGTTAACCGGAGAGTTCAGACGGTTACACAACGCCGAATTGCGTGAGCTATATCCGGGTAATATAATTGAGGTAATTTCATCGCGGCGAATCAAATGGGCTTGTAAAGTTGTTGGGCTTAGTAACGAAAGAATTCCTAAAAGGTTAATATTTGCTGTGCCGAATGGTAAGCGTCGGAGGGGTAGACCGAAGCGAAGGTGGGAGGATTGCATTAAAGCTGATCTGAAGGGACTGGGTTTGGACGGCGAACGGTGGAGGGAGGTGTGTAACAAGCGATTGGTGGTGTCGGCATCGAACCTTCGGGTTCGCTAAGCCTTATTATTATTATTATTATTATTATAATACTCCATTATGATTTAATATTTATTATATCTGTTTTATACTATCTTTATATACCTTATTTCCATCCTCTTTCAATTACAAATTTATTTAATAACTCATCTTTTTAAAAATGTATCTATAATAAATCTCTCGTCCATAATATACGTTCCTGTGCTTTAGTTCACATATTTCAGTTAACCGTTAAAGATTGCGCCATCTTTTATTTCCTGCTACAATACCTTTGTCTTTCCACGTTTGTCGGATTGAACAGGTCTGTTTGTCTTTCTTATGTCAGTTTTCTCCGTTTTTTCCTCCTTCCCGTCACTCTATTTTCCATATCTCCATATCTATTTTTCTATTTGTTCATTCATACATATATTGATACATTTGTTCATTCATCTTTTTTTATATCATTTTAACCTTTTATTATCTTATATGTAGTCAGTATATTTTGATAGATTTTACAATATCTCAGTTTTCCATTTATATCTATTCTTTCCTTATATAAATTCGAATTTTCTCTGTTTTGCATTTTATTCTAAGATTACCATTTTTCATTTCTCATGTTATCTTATTTTGATTATGTTTATTTCATTAGTTCGTACTTTGTTGCCATTATTATTATTTATTTCTTAGTTCTCTGCTACTGTTATTATTCTACCTACTTTATTTTACTTTAATATTCACTGTATCTGCTTCATTTTACATTAAGTTTTTTCTACTTACATTTTTTATTCTGTCCCTTTCAGATTTTTAATTTAAAATTTTTATTATTCAATGTTTATAGTTTCTCATACCAATTGTTATCTGATTCTTTCCTTAGCCCAGATGAAGGCCTGAACTTCGGTCTGAAACGTCAGCCATTATAAGAATAAATATAATTATTTATTTTCACTATTCTCACCCCAACCACTCTTCTCTTCTAAAATAACTTGCATTCAAATTTTATATCTGTACCCCGGAAGAAAAGAACATCATTTCAATTTTTGTATTTGTTAAGGGAAGCCAATGTTTCATAACTTTAAACTACTATAAATTTCGTAGTTACTAGATATCACTACAACGGGTAAGTTCCTAAACTCAACACGGATATCATCGTTTCATCCGCCTCTAAACTTAACAAACGACGCCATCGACTTTTTTTTCTTTTCGATTTTATAGTACCCCTTACCTTATTAAGTTTGGCATACGTGGAGTTGTTCTAGAGATATAGTCAAACCTTTCTAGTCAGGGTAGGAAGGTCCAGATTCATTTCGTTAAATCAGTTTCGTGTAGTAAAACAAAAAATACATAGGTATATAGATAATGTTTACATTTAAGGAAATTAAAGAGAAGGCTTTACGTGTGATGGAATAATCTATTGTTGTAAATTATATTTTGTATACTCTAGATGGAAAACGTGTTAGACAAATTTAGAGTAATATTGAAAAAATATCTTAACCAATCTATGTGGATGTTAATAGATACACGACTAATATCTTGATCATCGATATTTCATCAGGTTATAGTTTGATAGCTGGTTTGCAATGCACATCAATGTTGATTGGCATCATTTAGTGGTCCGAATTTTTGTAGTGGTTTTCTGGAAAGATGAGTTGATTCTTTTCTGAAGGACAGTAACTCTTTAACTCTGTGTTTTTAGCTTGTGAAAACAGGCAGAACCTTTCCTCACTGTATCCTGCAGTTTCTGATAAAGTTGGAAAAGGTTTGTTGATTTCTTTTCACAATAGTTATTCCAAGCGATAGTTCGATAATGATTGGGGTACCCTTGGCCGAGATGGCTGACGAACTATCAATACGGGATACGGTTGAAGAGGTAGCCGCAACCAGTTCATCCCCGATACCGTTGAGCAGGTCGGATCCTCTTTGAGAAACGAGACATCCACAGAGCCTAGGATTCTTGTGCAATCGATCCACCGATGTGTCGCTCCTGAACGAATCGGTCATCTGTCGCAATTGCTCTCCTCTTCCTGGTTGGTGCCGTACTCGATTCCTATCCTCCTCGCTGTCATTGTCTTCCGGTGCTATTGTTTACTCACTGTCTTAAGGAAAGAAATAGCTTTGATTTAACGGTCAAGAAGGACTGAGAAAATTTGTTACGTAATCGTTGTTGAGAATTCAGATGTAACTTGAAAGAAAAAATATATGTACATGTATTTACATTTCGCCAAAGATTAACTAAATCTCTCAATAGTTTAAATTTAAAATGATTACTAAGAGCTGAGGAGATGAAGTGTATTCGTTTGAATGTTTTAAAACAAAAAACTCATGTCAGATAGGGATTTGTGATTGAGTTTAAATACACTTTGTAATTAAGATAAATATTTTTCAGTTCACTTGCTTCACAGATTACAGAAAATTTAAATTCAGAATTCCTTTGTCAATTAAGTGGAGGAAATTAAACATAACATTTTGATGATGTTTTTGTGTATATCATTAAATGTATAACAGTAAATACAATCTAGGATTAGCAAACATGGGCAATAACTCACTTAATTATATTTATGACTTATTATTTTACTATTTATGTAAGCTCCAAAACTCCATTGAAAGGCTTCTTATACTTTTCAATGATCTCAGCTCTGTGTTCAGGAACTTGTACTATGTCAATTACGGCAATATAAGTAAAACTGTTGTGAAATAAAATACTATTGTTTTAGTATTTTATAGGATCTTGTGTTTTATTATACATTCAACTTTGTCTTTGTATTTTGGAAGTTCTTTACAGGGTCCATTCCCTTCCCCCAAGGTCGATGGCGCATTAATCTTCTACTTACCCTCCTCTCAGGATATTTAATTGGTTTCCTCTTTTTAAAAACAAAGGTAGAATATAAAAAATCGTAAATTATATAAATTACGCGGTTTGTTTGGTTTTCCTCTTGTCCTCTGGTTTCAAACTTTTAATTTCGGAAATTCAAAACTTCGACAAAATCAGTCCCACTCAAATGAAATGAACCCCCATCTGGTCACTCTTCTCTCCCCCTCTCCTTCTCTCGAATCGATTTATTTTTCCCTAAATAGTATAATATATTGTAATAAAAAACATGCGTATGATGAATTACCAACAAAGTTAAATATGAAAAAAAGTATACGAAGATGATCTTAAACGCCTTGAAACTTAAAACATCAACAGTATTATTCATTACCCTACTTAAGTATATCCGTTATTTAGAAGAGGGATGCTCCAGGCGGGTTCTCTTATCGGTCTTACATGGTGCATAACTATGAAAATAGAATAAATAAATTGTCAGCCACAACGGGAATCGAACCCGGGCTCGAGAATTCTAGTGCAAAACAAATCATGAAGTATTCCTTAACTTTCGAATACCAGGAAATGAGGCAGCGGATAAAGCTGCTAAAGAAGCTGCTCGTATGAATATCCCACCTCTCCAAATATACGAACCGTGTGGTGTAAAAACATTGCTAAAAGACAGAGTACGAACAAATTAGGAGTCTACGTGGAGTGGGATTCCACTGACTAATAAATTTAGAAATATTTAAAAAAAAAAAAAAACAGTGCGTAAATGCTGGAAGAGGAACAGAAGAGAAGATGTAGTTGTGAAAAGGATGAGAATTGGTCATTCTAACATGACTCATGTCCATTTAATAAGAAATGAGTACCAACCATATCGCGATACCTACCATTGCCCGCTAACCATAGAGCATATAGTACAAGATTGTACATTACTATATCAAGCCTTTGTATAAAACAAAATACGCCGTTGTAGAGAACTAGCACTAAAAGACTCAGAAAATATTATAAAATAAACAAAATTGTATCATAGAATATAATAATTAATGCACTACTTGAAGAGAAACTTCATTCAGATAGATAACTTACAAATAATAACATCATAGCTGAAGGGCGTAATAACCAAGTTGTTGATCGACTAGGACAACTCGTAACTTAATCTAAACTATTCCTTAACTTTTATATTTCAGCTTGTACCCTTGATCCTGTTAATGGTTGACGTAACGACCGTATAATACGGAGAGTACTACTTACGAAAGATCCTATGCCTCATAACACCTCCCCAGTTTAATGGCAACAATCACTAATCTACCACAACAACAGAGATTTTATCCATTTCGGGCTAATCATCCAGCGTTCCATCACCCCAAATTCAGCTTCATGTTCCACATTGACGGGAACACCATGAGCGATGAGAAACTGTTAAGTTTCACGGGCAAAGGGGATTTCATTACGACATAGCTCTCATTTCATTTCCGTCAGTTTTAATTTGATGATAGGAAGTGGCGAGAGGCCTGTGATCCTAAACGATTCACCGCTTCCTCCAGCCTATTCCCATTGTTCACAGTTCTCTCCTCTCCGTAATTAGTTCCTTCAATGAACAGAAAGATCCAGAGCTCTTCACGCAAATATTGCTTATAGTTCCCTTATTCAGAGGAGTACGAATATTTCATAGTCATTACCTGATACTTGTCCATTTTTTAGAAGTGTCCAAACTCAAAATTCACGATTTTTCAGGAGTAGCAAAAACAGAAGTTTTTTATTAATTAAGTACTACCAATGAATAAACCCTGGAATAATTAATATTATGGTTTATGATCTTATTTTACTTTTCATTCTACTATCGTACGGATGTAATTGTTAGTTCTAATCGATAGATAAAAATAAAATTTCAGTCAAACTACAACTAGGATGCTAAAAAGTGCCGCTCGACCCATTAAAAGTAGACATTGCAATCCTACTGCTGGAACTTACTGAAAAACTATTATTTTCGAGATGTATGATGTAGCGAATGGGTGAAGTAGCAATACTGTATAGATTGATTAACTTTGAAAATTATCAGGTACTAATTTAATGTTGAGATATAATAATGGTTAGGATTTATAATCTATTAGATTATCATATATTAGTTTGATAGGAGAGATGATTGGAATTGTATAATATAATAATTCAATGATAAACTTTGTAATTTATGAATTCATTCTGTTGATTCAAATATATAAACAAGTTAAATCAAATATATCAAGACATTTTTAACATTAATAAGATGATGGAGGGGTTTGATAATGAATTGATTCGTTCAGGAGCTTGTGGGTAAAATTGGTAGCGTATTCATTTAGGAAAAAGATTGAAGATAATAAAATGTTGATTTATCATGATGAGGGGATGGCTGTTAAAATTCATACTTTATTAATTTATTTAGAAGATGATGTTTGGAATTAATAATGCTTTAAATTATTTAGGATGAATCGGATTTGTAAGGTACTCATTTTTTAAAGTGTTGATGGTTAGGGTAAATTAAATAAAATATTCCTGACCGCTTTCTCTCCTAAATCATCGTATTTTCAATTTCATAAATGGCCTTCTATATCTAAATTGTATCTTATTAATTTAAGTTTTAGAATTGTTGCTACAAAAACTACTTCTATTATGCGAATGTGTAAAAAGTATATTTTCTCTTGTAAAGTTAATCATATCTTTCAACTTAACTCAGCTATATACAATCCGTTTTGATATTTAATTAAAATTATCATATAAATATATTAATATATAATCTAATTGTTTACCTTAAAAAAAAATCTTATCAAGAAGAAAAGATTCAAAGAAAGAAATCTATCGTGTGCTAGAAAAACCTAGTTATGATTTTTCCTCAAGCTTTCCAGGACTATAGTTAATTCAGTATGTTACGGTTATTATCACTTTACGCGAAACATTCGAAACCCACTTTTGCCCATTTTTTTTTTTTTTTATCATCGTGAAAAGTACGAGTACGTAGTGAAAGTAAGTGAAATTGATAGATGCTTAAATCGTACTACTGTAAAACAAAATGACACACAGAACAATTTCGTACATATGTTTTAATATAAACTAAGTTAGTTGTTAATTTATCTGTATATTATTGACAATTCATCAAAAAACTTTCATGATTCAGTGATTGATTCCCCTGGTATAATGAAAACAAAGCATTAAAAGAAACGATATGAGGGGTCCAGAAAATATTTTTAAAAAAATATCTGTTGCACATTTTAATGCATAAATTAATTATGTGTCTAAGGCAATTTTTAAAATTATCACATTTAATATATTTTATCCATTTGAAAGGAATTAAATGGTTTCCGATCTCACGAACTTTCAAACGTCTAAATAGCAGTTCCCATATTGTAACTTCTTCTAAAAGAAGGTTTTCTCCAATTTTGTTTTTAGGAATATCAGTGATTCTTAGAACATAAACTAACAAAATACAAATTTTTTTTTTTTTTGTGATTTTGTTTTGCCTATGCATACAAATTTTATTCGGTATAAAGGATATTTTTTTTCAAATAAATGGTTTTTCTTTGTTCTGCGAAAAAATACTGAACTATAGATCCTTGTCTCATAAAATCGAGATAGAGGTTTTAAGTCATTCGTCGTCTCTGATCCTGAGACCTTGGTCATATATAAAATTTCAGAAGGAAGCTACCCGCTTGAAAGAGAGGGGTTCTCCACAGGATCTATGGTACTGTGTGCGACCAGAGGACTCTCTCGCCAATAAACCTTTATTAAGATTCTTCTGAGAATAGACACAAATTAAGAACTTCACAAGAAAAAATTTGATCTCAATTATGAGGTGTAACTAAATGAGACGGCTGGTTCATAGCGTGTCTGTGCCCTGAGATTCAATTCTCAAAGGTCTGCTCGAATATCTCGAGTATCTCACATTAACAAGCACCGTGTTTTTGTCTGTTGGGATAGTTAAACTAGTTATTAAATATTTGGAATACATGGATTTGTTTGTATAGTTGTTATTTAAAAAGAGTTTAATATTCAAATTTCCAAACCAACAAAAATTATAAAGTAGCATAATTCGACCGAAAAAAACGATTTTTTAAAAATATGATAATAGCGGGTTTTCTTGAAAAAAAGCGCCAAAAATAAATAGAAAATGTTTAATACATTTTTCAATACTTTTGCTATATGCAGGATGAACCACATTTGTCAGGTAATTGATAAAAGCAGGATAAAAAAATTAAAAATTATATCTAAAAATGCTAAAACAAGAAACAATATTCCTGAGATTTATTATTTTTTTATGCTCAATGGGAGAAATAGAGAAGTGAACCATTATCCCGTTATTGATTAAAAATTATTATCAGAATACAAAGAAAGGTATATGGGCATGTAATTTGTAAATGTATAAATATGTAACAAACATATTCAAAAGGAAAAATGGAGCTATCCAATTCATTGGTAGGAACAGCGTTGCTGATTTGAGTATGAATTTCACGGTGATTACAGTTAATCTCTGTGAATAGAGTGCCATGAATAGTCAGAGGACTTGTTAGGGACACCGAGTCACTGCCAGTTCGATTACGACTCTTGTGTTTCTTAGATATATAACATGACAGGTGTTAAATATTGTAATGGCTGTTATTATTTGCTATAACGAAGCATTCGGTTTTTAGCCAGGGTATCATAATAGCAAAAGCTAACTAATCCACTTCAGCAGCTCTTCAAGATGACAACTTGAACTGGACATATCTGAGAGAATGAATTTAATTTAATAACTATCTGTCTGAAATTTTATGTAAAATATATAACAATAACAGTTCGGAAGTTTAAAAATAATACGATTTTTATCTCTGCTATTCAGATTGTTTCTTAAAATTATGATGAGCGACACAGCTTCGAATCGGTAGAAAGGGTCCAACTAAATTAAATAAAAAAGAAGGCGGATACCGGAAAGATAAGCAATGCCATGGGAGTTGCAATTCCAAGGAAGGAAAGTTTGGAATAAGATTCCGGTCTGGAAAAAGTGGAACTTAAACCCTGCTCACTGCGCTCCATGGCTAACCGTCACCATTACGCAATCATTGTCACTTAATATTGAATAAACTTGCGGTTTATGGCCCGTCGTGCTTATCCTATGTTCAATAACAATCATGTAATAAGTCTTTAATAACTATTAAAATAAAATATACATCTATAATTCATTTTTTTTTTTTGTGTGTGTTCATTTCATTGTTTCCTACACAACGGGATTGAAGTTCAAATATAAGATTTAATCTAGACAGTATTGGTGTACTGGACATCTCAAATTAATGGTGTACGATGTTATGATAAAGCTAGCTATGATAAACAGCTTCGAGACCTGAACTCTAATAAGGACCTTAGAAAGAAGTATTGAATAATTTGAGAGGATAATCCTCCGTATCGCATTGATATGGAATCAAAGCACTAATGCAAAGAAGAGCCGGTATGATAAAGAACTGCTTAGAGAAACTGACTGCTCAACATATCATGGTATGATAGCAAGGAGGTTAAGATTGGCGGGACATGTAGCTCGGTGCAATCCATCAATAAGCGTCGGCAAAACAATGAATGCATTAATAATGGTATCATAATAAAGAGACCACACGGGAGGCCAAAGTCCAGGTGAATAGATTAAATTGATGTAGATGCTACAGAACTGGGTGCAGAAAATGTGGAAGCAATGACCTATGATGGGAGTGATTCATAAATGCGGTCAAAAGATCTACAAGGCCCGTTAAGCTAACAAAAATCCAACTTTCTTTAAATATGTATATAATAAAAATCGCAGAAAATGTTAGAGTTAAATACGGTGCTACACGAAATAGGGTGGTCAGTCCTACACCCGATCGGTGTAGGTTACCTGCAGTAGTCTGACAGGTGCCCCGGAGGATATCCGGGGACGGATCTAGGGCAATGTGGTTTTTCCTGGTATCCACCAAAGACGGAGGTCACCCAAAGCGGGCAGTCACTCGTCCAACTATTTACCACGCTCAATGTTGTATTAACTTTTATTACCTATTGCAAGCGCCTTAGTCGGCTATCCTGGCCCCCTATTAATTATTTAGATTAGTAGAATGGGAGAAATAGACTTCTTAATTTTACATTCCAATTAATGAATGTGATGTGACAAGAGAGCTCAACTTTAATTTGTTTTTATTTCTTTTTGAATAAAAATTTTCCGTCCGTTGGAAATGTATATTTTTTCAACATCTGAAGATACTTGAAATATTTTAATGATTTAACATTAATTAAATTATTTATTTATTATAATTTAATTCTTATATCAATGGTACCACTAACAATATCTATCCAAGCCTGACAAAGAGAAAAAAAGATAAGAAAGTGCATTGAGAAATAAAATACATTTTCACTAGCTAATTTGTCTTGGTGAAATATGGTGGACTTTTAAAGAACTTTCGCAATACTTTCACTATTTCTATAAGAGAACATTGAAAGTCTCTTGAACATCCTTAAGTCAACAATATATTAACATAAAGTAATATAGTGTTAAATTTCTCTTTCACGCCTGAATTATTATTTTTCGAGACTTTCCCGGCTTATATTATTCGTATAAGATGGAACATTGTTTTCGGTAGGTTATGTAATCGTGCCGTTGCATGTAATTGTAGTCAGTACATTACATTATTACAGAAAAATGAGAAACATAAAATTTGTTTTTAATTTTCTTGCATTAATAGCATATTTTATAAGTACCGTGCACGAGATGGCCAGATGATTAGTGCAAGGCTAAAAAAAAAACTTTTAGGAGGAGGGCATGTTTTTAAGGGTTATGAATTTTCGGAGGAAATCAATTTTGTGTTGAGTTTGAATTTATGAGACATTAAAACCAGGGAATACAGGAAAAATATGTAACAGATTAAAGCAAGTAAAATAAAAAAACGGTATCACTTTATCGGATACAAATGAAATACTTCTGGAGAGGGAGATGGAGGGTGGATATACCCCATCTCTTTTAGGGTGAATTCCTGTTGGTGTACTGTTTACTGTAGAAGAAGAACGAGAAGAAAAGTAAATTTTACTCTGGGATATTTAATGCCATAAGAATAATGATAATGCTCTCAGTAAATATCAGTTAAAACATGTTTAAAGGAAAGAACTTATTAAAAAAAAAATTCATGATTAGCTACTCCCGTCTAGTTATTATTTCAGTCATCTCACCGGTTTGCATCAACGATCATTATTCCGATGAACACAATCATTCTGTCTCAAATGTTCTAATATGAAAAATAATGATTCATCTAGTAATAAACTAAGTAAATAAATAAAAAAAAACCTGTACCACTAAAACCCATGGAGGATCTTGGATTCAGTACTAAATAGGGAAAGCACTGCTTCTTGGTCTACGGCTGTGTAAGGAGGTAATTTGAGCGAGATCACGCTCAACCGCCAGGTTTTTCCCCTTAACTAATTTTTTTAATTAAGGGTACCCACTTTATAGAGGCTGGGTGTGCCACAGGAGGGTCTACCTACCCAAGGTCGCCCCACAGCCAAAGAAACAGAATAAATATTTTTTCCTTCATGAGCCGGGATTTGAACCTGGGATCTTTAGCATTGGAAGCTCAGTATAAACTTCTTTAAATATTTCTGAAATTGAACATAAAGCTTTTGTTGATTAAAAAATATGAATACAATAAATTATGAATATATATATTATGAAATACGAGAATGACTTGAACAGCCTACGTTATTTTTATATTATCGCTGAATCTATTTTTGAAACTACTTTTTTTTCATCCTTTATAACCTGAAATTTTAAATTGAGAATTATGGATTTAATTATGGATCATTTAAATATGGATTTACTTAGGATTACTTCGGATTAGCCACATTCTGAAACATTATCTTTAACGAAAACATTTTTTTCCGACTCTAATAGGTGGGCAATCAAATGAAAATTAATAAGCTACAATCCTTGAGCCGAAACTAATCCTCTAAAGCTTAAAAGATTCAATTTAATTTTGCTTCTTATTTTTTCAACACCTCAAAGGAATTGCAGACTCCAGGCACTACAGTCATGACCTTTGATTTCGCGAATAATGCACCATGGCTAAACCTGGGTTTCAATAGCACTGATGAAGTTGATAGGGAAATACTGGGATCTTTCTGAGTTCTACGTTGTCCTGGAAGTCTGCCAGAAATTTCTGATTAAATTTTCTGTAGCCGAGAGCTTTGAATCTTGTTCGGGAATCTTGTTGTCCTCTTCCAAGAGGAGGCTATGGATGTTGAGTAATATTTTATACAATATACAAATTTCAATGATTTTTTTTTTTGGTGATGCTATATCAAAAAATATTAGATCCGAATTCGAGGGTTCTTGCGAATACGTCCCTAAGGGCCTATGAAAAAAAAAATATAAAGTTTTAAGATTTATTTGTGTTATTGTTTTCTATCTTTGCTCAGCATGGATTTCTAGTTTATAACAAAAACCAAAGAACGCTTGCAGTATAAGGAGGCCAAGTAATTTTTTTTTCAGAATAACCTATTCAGGTTCGTTTCTATGGTCCTTAGCAACTTTCAAATACGATCTTTTTAAAGAAATTAAAAAAATAAATGTTTGGATTATATTTTATTGGGACTTTTTTTAAAATTAAGGCATTCACAACTTTTCATTTTTTTTTTTTCCAAATTCAATGTTATGCCAAACATAGAAAGGAGTTTTTTTTTTTTTTTGTACAATATTCTATCAATATAAATCCCTTTAACTGTTTCATCTTTCGAACATTACGCTTTCGTCCCAGTAGAATTTTCCGACCACTGGGTTGATACAGGGCTACACTAGCCAGAGCTGGACTACAATACGGAAGCACAGGAGCACAATATCTTACTCATTAAGCTACGACGCTCCCTAATAATTTTATTATACGATCCGCCTTCAAATGATACTGTCCACAATACATACGATGACGTGAAAGTCCTAGAAAATATTGGAAATAGGATGTCTAAGAAAATATTACAGCTGTTTGAGTAGTCTGACAGAGCATAACTGGGTAGAAAGAAAATATTAGAGGGAAGGTATAATAAGGACCAGGATGTGAAATAGTTGCAGAACCCGAAATATAAAAATTATTTCAATTCCAAATTCTTGATTGGACCTTATTAAAAACAAATCATTTTTATATTTTAAAAAAATATCAATTATAAATTTAAAAAAATATGAAAACTATCAAGTAAGCAATGATTCTTTACCCAAATCGTTTCGTATTCGAAGTTTTTGTTAATTTCATTACTATTATCAGAATATCTTTTAACATAACTTTTTTTATGAGAGAATTAATATACTCCGCATAAAATTCTAAGCGGTAATTCTAATTGCAAGTAAAAAGGTCTGGACACATCAACCATTTTCATTCCATGTTCGAAGTACTGGATCAAATGGTTACACATAGAAAATTTAAAGTTGTGCTTCTTAAAAAAAAAAATAATAAATAAAATCAGTACATCTATTACTACCAGATATATTCCCGGAAAGCTATTGTAAAAAATCTCTCTCCGCAAGTATTGGTATTGTTTATTCAATATCCAATAAACACAAATCTGTGACTTGGTTCTAAAAAGGGCCGTCATTTTTTTTTATTATGTATGGTTTTAGTATTAAGTAAGTAAGTCATTAATTATCAAAATGACAAAGGCTTTATTTCGATTATATTGGCAAGTAACGTCATTGATAGTGTTTTCTGACTTGTTTTTTTAAAAGTTTGGGTATTTTCCATATTAGGGATTTTAATATTGAAAAATTTATCACGTAACAATACATGATAAGTAGTATACTAATTTTTAAATTATTATAGAATTTAATTAATCACGGATCATGTCAAATTGATAAGATCTTTTGAATTGAACTCATGGTTTTGAAAATTCATTCTTTTTTAAATTCGTTTTTTCTATACACCTTAAAGCGTTTTCCTGATTTAAGGGCTTATAACTTTTTAACGATAAATTTATTATAAACCTAAACATATATATATATATATATATATATATATATATATATGTTTAGGTTTATATGTTTTTTAAAGTAGGATAATATTTTTAAAAAAATTATAAACCAATTTTTAAGCAACCGA
Organism: Nezara viridula; assembly: GCA_928085145.1. Lineage (NCBI taxonomy): Eukaryota > Metazoa > Arthropoda > Insecta > Hemiptera > Pentatomidae > Nezara > Nezara viridula. The sequence goes on along the minus strand of OV725077.1, from coordinate 154,040,887 downwards.
ATTCCTGAATAAATAAAAAATGTCAAATAAACTAATTTATAGTAATTTATATGATACTATCAAGGATTAAATACACATGAAAAGTTGAGGTAAGTGTTCATATATGAAGGAGAATAATTTTTTGTCTGTAGGTATTTCACTAAGCCCTAAATCATGAAAATGACTTGTACTACTTTGGCATTCGTCTCAATTAGTTTACTATTAATTTGTAATCTATTTATTTTTAAAAATCTTTAATAAAGTTGTAAAATAGTGTTTAATTTTTAATGTACAAGAAATGGTTGGATTATTGCAAAAATATATTTAGAAAATTAAAATATCTATGTTCTTGGATGAATTTTCTCTCGACGTATGTGGTCGGAATTTTCATATTTAAGTACATATATGTAAATTCCGATCATATACGTTTTGTTCTATCAAGAGTGTACTTAATATCTTAATGAAATAAATATACGATATACTTATTGTAGTATTTTTTCCCATTTAATTAATAAAATAAAATTGGTTCTGTTATCTTCGGGTACTCTTAGATGAAAAAATAAAAAATAATGTATATTTTAACAAGAAACTAAAAGAAAGGTAATTAATTTTGTTATTTTAATTTCACATATAAGAAAATGAATTGCCCAATTTTTCGAGTTGGATGAAAACAGCACATTTCAACATGAGGTATGATCACTTAATCCTCTTCACCTTGGAAAAAAAAAAAAAAAAATGTTCAAAACTATAAACTTTGAACGGATTACTGTACATTAATTGTTCATAGGGGGAAAAAAACAGTGATCAAGTGACTCCATTTATTATCCACTGAGACCAACTACTAATGTGAAGACATTAGGGTTTTCAAAAATTAATTTATATCCTATCCTGATTTTTTTTTGTTTATTTTTTGTGTATGCTGTTCATTCAAATTTAAAGTTAAATCAAAGTTCCAGACGTTGGTCATTTTTGTTCAAAGGTAAAGAAATATAAATGTAATAGAATTATTCACCACTTCAATTTCACTGAACTTCATTGTGATCTACAGAGATTAATGTACATTTTTTAAAGCATAATTTAAGTTAAAATAAGCCACATATTAGCCACGAATGATCAAATGTATCGAATAGGCAAATGAATTTCCATTCGAAGACACGATTTGGTTTCCACTACAAGAGCGAGGCCTACCTTGAAGTCCATGCTGGTTGAGGGAGGTGATGCTGAGCGCTGACGGTGGTGGATTGAGGTGTACTGAGGGGCGGCCGGCAGTCCCTAACTATTTATTCGCGGCTCGTGGGGGTGGCGAAAGCTCTCCCTCCTCCTCTTGCACAAGGGAGGATCTCCTCCTCAAGGCCGTCCTTCGTTCTACAAGGGTATCCCGATTGGCAGACCGAGGAGGGAAACTAAGTCCTTCTTACATTAGAAAACGATACACGGTAGCTAATAGATGAAATATAAAATTATTATAATGTTGAAGAAATTGTTGGCTGTAGGATCTTATAAGAGAAATTGGTTGGGGATTGAAGCAAAGTAAAAATAATTTTTTTTTGTTTCGACGTTTCAGCCTAAGTATCAGGTCTTCTTCAGAGCTAAGCAAAGACCAGATTACAAATAAATACTAAGAAAATAATTATATTGGTATAAAAAAAAATAATTACAATAGTATGTCTAGGTAGTTAAATTTAACATTAATAAACACGTGAAATGAAAATTTTATCATATAGTTTCTTTGTATTTATTAATTTGGTAATACAAAAAATACTTCTTTTTTTTAATCTCATTTTTTTACTTTTTCTCAAAATTTATTTATTGGATTTTACAGCAATACACAACAGACGTGATGTTTGCCGAAGTATAATTCTGATGGTTTCTAATGAAAAACAAACGAAATTTCATTCTCCATAGTTTGCAAAGAAATGTCTTAATTAAGTTTGTCAACGAGGAAAATAAAAATCTAAATAGACAACGTGAAGAAAAAATAAATAAACCAAAATAACAAAATTAAATACAAATAAAAAAAAGTTTGCCAAATAAGGTCAGCATAGCTTCCTCACCATTCATATATTATTCATTGGAGAATAAAATCTTCAAAAGAAACTGTTTTCTCATTTGAAATATTGCAATCCTTCAATGTTCGCGGGTTTAATATCCGCGAGCTGTGTTCATCAGCCAATACAAAAATGTGCAAGAGTTCCAAATTTGCAAATCACGTACTTTAATATTGAATATAACAAAAATCCTCGTACAGTCTATATGAACATTCATTGATAGGTATGTTTACACTCACGGTTAGAACACAATTCTATTGAAAACTTCAGTTTTTGTTTGTTCGATCTTAACGAAACTGACATTTTCCATCAGTCAGAATAAAGCTAATTTAATGTGGAATACAAAAATGAAGTTTACACCAGTATGTTCTTTTTTAGGAGGAAATCAAGGCCATGGCAAAACTTATGGAACTTCAAAAGACATTCGTTTTTTTATACTTCTATTTCTAGTTAATATTTAGTTCGTCATAAGTTTTAATAATATTTAAAAATTATATGAGATTCTCCATTGCATTAATGCATTCATTTATATTTTCAAGCATAAGTGAAGTAACTCCACGAGGTTCAAATTGGATGAATTTTAATATCATCTAGCTAAATTGAAGGTCATCGCTATATATCAATAGTCAAGATCTCAACTTCGGTCTTTTTCTTGGATATTTCATATTTTTATTATTATATTACGTAATGTATTATTCTATATTTCATTTCTTCATGATCTTAGAGAATTTAGAAGTGTTACCAACAAGTAGTTCTTTTTCTGATAGACTTCTTTGCTGTTCATGATTCTTCGCTAATAAAATACAGTGTTCCGCTGTTTAGTACTATGCCATAAGTAGAGACCGGGTTTTCATGTTATTGAACATTTTGTTCGCTTTGGTGTAAAAACTTCAAAAGCAACAATATATCCATTTCACGATCCGTTGACTAACATATTGAAATTTCATTTTGCATGAAATTGTACGTTTTGGTTTTTTGGGCTTAATTGCACATTTTTGGTTTTAATTGCATGATATTTCATATTTTACAATTTAAGGGTTAAATTTCAATTTTGGAAGTATAAAATAAAATGCTTGAATCAAATTTCTTTCATAACATGAACAAGGCATGTTAATAAATATTCATTTACATTTATTGCTTATTGATTACATTTTATATACTATATAAAGTTTGTAGTTAAGAACAGGGGTGCCCAAATCATGGACGGAAAAAAGCCGGAAATATTTTTTTTTAAATTTTTTGTTCTCAATATTTTTATTTTATTTGTTATATAAATTCGGCCATTATTCACCAACATTTTATTTATTAGCTATTTTATTAAGTCGTTTCGACCATCACTAGGGTCATTTTCAAGTCTGGAAAAATTGTTATGTCATTGTTAGTTTACATTTACATTTACAAAAAATATTTTTATTTCACATACTTAACTTATCTAACAATCCATGCTATACAATTTCAATACACATTGATTTTTATACTTGTTTTAAAAACCTTTCATGTACGTAACTTTACTCATTATAAACAATTTACTATTAGCTTATCGAGTCCTCCATTAAATATTCATTATTAAAGTCGTTTTAATTTTTCAGAGAAAAATTAAATTGTCCTGATATTTAAGAGTTTCCCCTACGTCATTTTTGGTGGGACTGACATATAACGTCCTCGTGTGGACGTAAAAAAAATATCCAAATCTATGTGTATTGAAATTGTATGACATGGATTGTTAGATAAGTTAATTATGTGAAATATAAATTTTTTTAGTAAATGTAACAAAACACTACTGGGTTACACGAGGAATTATGAATTTTAATAAAAGCAAAGGAGCTTATCACAAAATTCACTTTTTTAAAATTTAAATTGATCTACCGCAGTAAAATCAAGCCTCAATTTAAAATGCATCGGTTTTTTTTTTTTTTTTTTATATATGATAAAATTTATGCAAGCTGGTTTTCTTTAATACTAATTAGATTAATCGTTTTTCAAATAAAATTAAAATTAGACTTTTCTCAGATTATACACGTTACACCTGACTTAAACTTATATTCTATAACTCTTAACATAAGCATTAATATTATAAATTAAACAACAAATATGGTTTTTGCATGTCATCATTTTTAAAATTTTACACTTTTTGGGTTTTTACTGGACGGTCTTGCCAATTTTGAGTTTTATATTGCACGTTTTTGATTTTTTATTACACGAAAATCCGTTCTCCAATAATAAGATTTTTTAAATTTTAGAATAATTTTTCAAAATTATTTTGTTTTATTTTTTAAATTTCTCGGATTCCTGGTTGTTAGTGCTCAAGAACATCCCTATTAGTACACGAATACGCAAAGAAAAAAATATGGACTAAATTATAGAATCTTTCTAATGTGTTGAATGAGGAAAAATGTTTAAAAATCACTATGAATATAAATTGTAAGATAAATAAACATGGTGTACAATGAATAACAGTTGTTTTTAAATTTATTTATTGAATGATAAAACAATCTGTCACATGGATATTGGCTATAAGGAGTAATATAACATTCACACAATATGTAGAAAAAAAAAATTAACAGAAGGAAAATAACTAAATAATAATAAAAAATTATATGGAATAAATAAAATGAAGTAACTTAAAGATAGATAAGTTATAAAAAAATACATATATACCTATATACACTATTTATGATCAAGCCAGGAAACTCTACAGGCACTATTTATTTTATGATACTTCCATTAATAAAGAGTTAATTTTAATATTTTTTGTTTAATCTATTTGATGCTTAGACAAGATTTATTTTTGTGGACATATAACAAAAAAAAAAGTAATAATAAATACATTTAAAAAATATATATTGTGAACAAAAAAAATATTTTAATTATCATGTTTATCAATATCCATCATCAGTTGAATACTTAGCCAAATTTATATAAATATAAGGCACTCACGAAAACAAATCATCATTTCGTATGGTTAAATGAAAAAAAATATATGTTTTTCCATGTTCTGCATAGGTTGTCAGACTTGTTTAATTAAAAAAAAAAAAAAACTTGTAGATAAATGGTATTAATCTTAAACCGAAGATCCCACTGAACTAGCAACAGATCTGGAATGGCTAATAATATTACGTGATGCATTTCACCTTTTTTTTTCTAATAAGTTTTTTATATCATAACTTATTGCTTTTCTAGTTCAGCAGGAAATGACTTGGAGACTGGTTTAGGACAAAAAAATAAGTACTTTCTCGAATATTTTAAAGGTGCTGTCTTTTGAAAAAGAAGAATGTTTTTGCAAATAAGTTCTTCTTTATAAACCTACATCTTATACAATATTATAGATTAGTGTGAGCTACCTTTAAGCAGGCAATATTTACACTATTTATATTTACTAACAAATTTATACGTTTATGAAAATGTTTAATATGCTGACGAACATTGATATCCATTTACCGTTATCTCTTCAAGTATGACAGGATTACAAGATGAATGAGTGGATGAATGAATTTTAGTGTTAGCTAAACTCAACTGGCTACATCTTTGGTGTGAGATCACCCTGAGGTTACTTTAAAAGTATTAACAGGCTCAAGGAATGTATAACCAAAGAGTGTAAAATAACACAGAATGACCTTCTCCTTTTTTTTTAATTAAAGGCTTCAACCACTAGGGTCATTATCGCCTTATTTTCATTGAGAATTAAATTTTATTTTCAAGTTTTGAACATTCCAGAAAAGAAAATGTTTGTCAATTTCATTCGTATTGTTCTGTAAAATGATGTGTAGATCGTTTGTCAAGTCACAAGACAGTCTAAGTGTTTCGTAACCTATGCATTCTGTTAAAATGTGTTTCACTGTCAGGTTGTGTGAGTCCCACAGTTTCGGCATGTTGGGGAAGAATCACGGGTCATGAGGTATCCATGGGTAATACGTGTATGACCTATATGCTGACGCGCAAGAATTACTTATCTCTGCGGTTATTCCAATTTGACGATGCTCAACAGAACACGTTATCCTTTATCTCTCTCAATTTATTTTCGGTTACATGCGACCATGTCTGTTCCAATTTTGTCTCCATTTTCTGTTTGATGATGGTTATAAAATCCTCCACATGTACGCCCCGATATGGTATTCCATCAGTAATGGCTTTTTGGCAGCTCAGGGACCCAGACAAAAATACTGACATATTATTAATATTTGCGGATTTTAAGTACAGAATGTTTTGTATGGTGACATTAGATGAGAAAACACTTCTTAGACTAATTAAGGCGGATGTAGAATCTGTGACCATTTTTTGTTTAGTGGGCTGTATAGCATTTAAACTTTTATGTATTGCAACAAATTCAGCAGTATAATTATTACATAGTGCTGACAGAAAAAAAAATACGTTGTCGTTCGTTACATATAACTGATGCTCCCACGGCTGCGAGCCGTCAGTGTAGATAAAGTCTGGATCACCTAGTCTTAAAGTTTGAAAAATTCCTGATATTCGGTACACAAGTCACATCATATTAATAGAAAAACAGGGCTAATTATTGTATTTATACACTTGTAAATTTCATATATCAATTTTAAAAAATCTTTAAAAAGATATCCTTGACTCTTTTATTCTTTAAACACACTACTGATTTTTTTTTAATAACATATTACAGGAATCATAATTAGTACTAAAGGGCTTTTAGCAAAAGGCATTTGTTTTATTAAACGTATGAAACGAGTAGTTTATTTAAAGGGTATTTCAGCAGAAATGAATTTATGAAATAGAATAAATTTGAAATAATTTTTCGTAGTGTACAATTTTTTATGCCTTTAGAAAAGTGAATACAACGTTACGTTTCGTGATTTTTAGGTTAGGTATAGTTTAGAGTTATATGGGTAGGTATAGTTTTGAAGTGAAAAAAATCACTGGTGTATTTAATGTAGAAAAGAGCCCAACTCTTTTCTCATTGGTTATTTGTTATTTCAATTAGTGTCTACTTATTATCTTATAATAAATTAATCTAATTTTAGCATTCTCATCTAGCAACCTCATTCCAACTAACAATAAGAAATAGTACAGACAGGGTTTGAAGGCTGTTTCGGTTTGTTTACAATGATTATCCATTATATTATATTTACATTGATTATCCATTACTCCTCCAAGAGGATCTACATAAAGTGTTTACCTTCAATTCAATTTTATCATCTTTTTTTTTAAACTCTCCTGTTTAAATAACTAAAATGAATTGATTGTGATCAATAAAGTCAAAGTAACTTTGGTCTGATTGGAAAGTAGATATTTGAACTTATTCAATTAGCTTAAGTAAACCAATTGTTTGTCACTTTCTATTGTTAACTAGCTTACATACTTTTCATTGTTAATTGAACTGTGGGTTCAGTTGAGTAATCAATCAGTTTTAAATTAATGTTATGGTACAGGGGAGAAAAAAAGAGTGATGAGTAAATGAGTTTCCTTTCTGACAATATCAACAAGATAAGTATGTTGTAACGACACCATTTGGGTTCTGGAGCAGAATTGTTTTGGAGTCGGCCCCAATTTTTTTAAATGAAATTTATCAGTTAAACCCAGGCCCAAACCTTAACCTTCAGTTGAAAATTTTACAGTTCTGAAAATCCAAACAGTTCCTCACGTCAGAAAAATATTGTCATTTATTTTTGCGTTGCTATACAATGTTAAATTTATTATCACAATTTAAAAACTTCTTGAATATTATTCTGTAAAATGTTGAGGTCATAAACTATCTATCTTTCAAAAAGAAAAAAAAAGATAGTGTTTAACTTCAGCAATGCTATTCGGCAATAGTAAGATTATCTTGGGTCACGCCTCTGCCTTGGTTGAATTCACTGATGTCTTTATTTGAGTAGAGTCCTTTTCAATGATTTTTGATATAAACCCTGAGTTACGATGGAATGAACTTCAAGGTTATGAAACTATAGTTATTCTGCAACATGGAGGAAAAAATGTTACTTTTTCAATCGTACCATATTGTAATATTATAAGTCTTATGATAATAATCTTAATGAATAAAAGGAACACATGGTGAATCAGCTGATGCGAAAGGTCGTATTTCTACATCGTCTCTCAGAATTTGCTTATTTTCCAGTGAAATCTTTGAGATTATCTATTCAAAACAGCCCAAGAGTACATAACAACAATTGATATTTATTGTTTGTTATAAATTATTGGGTTATTTTTATTTATTTATTTTTTTTTCCCTTATAAGCGATATCACCATCAGGCCATGTCTAGTAGAGCGTCTATCAAGAGATTTCGGCCGTTAGGCTCAACACCTTGTTCTTCGCCAGTCAAACAAAAGCCTCGTCAATGTCGTCAAACACCTGCAGTAACGCCTATTAGCTCCAGAGAAAATGAAACCCAGCCAGAAACATCATCAAAACCAACAATTGAAGAACTCCAGTAACAACCAGGTACATCTTCACAAGAGATAACCGAACAATCTCCGTTTTTCACCCCTAACCCCTATCAGGTGCTTCAGAATGATAAAGAAGTGATGGAATCCGCTTCAATACCAAGAGATCCACCCATATTCGTTAAAAACATAAAAATTTTTCAGTTACTATGCTCACAACTGAACAAAATAACAGGCTCTGGAAGCTATTCATGTCTAAGCAGAACAAAGGACACGAAGATATCACCAGATACAGCTGAAACCTACAGAAAAATTGTATCTAAAAGTATCTCAGTTCTGCGCATGCGTTAACCCTACACATACACTCTTTATTTCGTCTCTTATAAAGTGACTTTATTATCAGTGAAATAATTCATGTTATTTGTGAAAAAGTAGTGTGAACTGTTTAGTTAACAATTAAGTTGAAACTGGACATAAATAAGGTGAGTAATCACTTATTTATAACGGCATTGTGAACAATGTAAATAGACCTGAGGATAGTGATAGATAACAAGCCGGCCATATACATTCGCTAATCCGACCAGTGGGCTGCTGCCCTTCGGCGGAAGCACATCTACGTTTCTCAGAATTCCACAAATTTGCGTAATATATACGTAATTGATAAAAGACTTTTTTTTACAAACTATTACATTTACCTCTAATTAATTAACATGAGATGCGATATTTTCACATGGTAATGTCGAGCAAAGGTAGCAATCGAACTTTAAGATCTAGGAGTCTAGATACCACAAAGAGTTCACCAATCAAGAAAAGGGCTAGACGCTCTAAAAAAAATACCCCACCAGCTACACCAGAGAGCTCAGTTGACGAAGTCGAAAATCAACCTGGCACATCATCACAAAATATGTCAACACAAGCTATATCAATACAAGGTACGTTAGAAGAATCGCCCTTTTTTACAGCTAATCCATTCCAAGTGTTGTCAAACACACAGAATGAACAAATGGAAGCAGTACCCATCCCTAGTGAACCTAAACCCCCACCAATATTCGTTAGAAACATTAAAAATTTTCAATTAATGTGTCTACAATTAAATAATATAGTGGGCTCAGGTAAATACTTATGCCAAAGCCGCATTAATGACACGAAATTAATGCCTGACACCCCAGATACGTACAGAAAAATTGTCAAGTATTTATCTGACACTAAGGCGGATTATCACACATATCAACTGCGCCAAGAGAGAGCGCTCAGGGTGGTGATCAGGAGATTACACCCATCAACACCGCTGGATGCCATTAAAGAAGAACTAACTGAGATGGGGTTCCGTGTTCGCCAAATAGTGAATATATTCAAGGAAGATAGAGAACAGCCTGGCTCAAAAAATAAAATACCGCTCCCACTATTCTTCGTTGACCTTGACCGAACGCCCCCGGTCGAAGACATCTACAAGGTCACACGCCTGTACTACACTAGCGTTGTTGTAGAAAAGCCCTACACTAAGCGCGACATTGTACAATGCCATAACTGCCAGGCTTATGGTCATACGAAACGCTATTGTCACCACATTCCTAGATGTGTCCGGTGCGGTGATAAACATAAAACAGAGGACTGCCAGAAGTCCAGAAGAACACCAGCTGTATGCGCTTTATGCCATCAAGGGCACCCAGCGAACTACAAGGGTTGCCAAACATATAAGGAACTAAAAGCAAGAATTTATTCAGCTCCAAGAGAAGAACGGCCATCCAGGCCACCAAGACAACCCTCTAGAACTGTAAATACAAGAGTGTCCTATGCTCAGATATTCAAAGGAGATACTGCACCCACACAAACTCAGGCCCTGCCACAAGAATCTCAACCTCGAGTATTCACATCTCAACCTCAAGACCCGTATCCCATCTCTGAACCTAGGCCTAATAACCAGGCATTCATTCCTCCTCCTCCCAATGCCACTGACCTCACAAGCCTATTGACTTCTTTTCTCTCTGAATTCAGATCACTCATCACTCCTCTCATTTCCTTGCTTACCAATGTTGTATCCAACCTCATCCCACTGCCGAGAAATCCTTAAATGTCCCCAATCAAATCCCTCTCCGTCCTCCTTTGGAATGCGAATGGTATTCGAAATCACATCAACGAGCTAACAATCTTATTACAGGACAAAAACATTGATGTAGCATTAATAACTGAAACTCGACTTACCAACAAACGACCACTTAACATCCCCAACTATCATATCTATCGAACCGACCATCCTGATGGAACAGCACATGCTGGCACTGCCATAATTATCCATCAATCCCTTTCCCATCACCTATTCCCTTTGCCGACCCATAATTTCCTACAATCCACTGCCGTGATAATCCAAACTTCTCCTTACCCAATAGCAGTAGTTGCAGCATACTCCCCGCCTAAAATACCTATCTCAGAATCCCAATTAACTTCCTTCCTTAACTCCTTAGGACACCACTTCCTTCTAGGTGCAGACTTAAATGCTAAACACCAGCAATGGGGAGCCAGAACCACAAATTCCAGAGGACGAACATTGCTATCTGCACTTAATTCCCATCACAGCAACATCCTCTCACCCAATTCTCCCACATACTGGCCAACAGATCCTAACCGCAATCCCGATCTCCTAGATTTTTTCATCCACAAAGGTCTAGGGTCCCTTAATTATAGCATTTCAAGACTTGATGATCTTTCCTCAGACCATAGTCCCCTAATCCTAACGGTCTCCACATCACCAATTCCCAAACCACCTCCACCTTCATTTATCAGGGGGCCAGTTAATTGGAACCTCTTCCGTCAAATACTGGATGATAATATTGACCTTAGAGTTTCCTTAAAAACACCTGCAGACCTAGATGAAGCAGTATATTCCATGACTACCTTGATCCAACAAGCAGTTTGGACTGCATCTTCACCTGATCCTTCTAAAAAATACCGCAAAATAAATCCTCTACCCCAAGACCTACTGGACCTTATTAATAGGAAACGATGCTCTAGGACCATCTGGCAAAGAACCAGGCATCCTGATGATCGGAAATCATATAACTATTATTCCAAGCAGGTAAAACAAAAACTGGCTACGTTTAGATCCCAATCCTATAATTCCTATCTTTCCTCACTATCTGCAAGTGATAACTCCCTCTGGAATGTAACAAAAAAAATCCTTAAATTCCAATCCTTTTCCCACCCCCTCCGCCGTGATGATGGTTCCTGGGCTTCGTCAGATGAGAATAGAGCAGAAGAGTTTGCTAAACATCTATCGTACACATTCACTCCTCATCCTGAACTCCATCCCTCCCATACTGCTGAAGTTAAAGAATTCCTCTCTTCATCGATTCCTCTCTCCTTACCTCCTACAGCCGTCAACCCCTCTGAGGTCAAATTCCTTTTAAAGAACCTAAAACCTCGCAAATCTCCAGGACACGATCTCCTTACTTCCCAGATCCTCAGACAACTTCCCAAAAAAGCAATTATATTCCTTACATACCTATTCAACTGTATCCTCCGCACAACCCACTTTCCTCTGGTGTGGAAACACTCCATAATTATCCTTTTTCCTAAACCAGGTAAACCTGTTAATTGTACATCATCCTATAGACCGATAAGCTTACTTCCCATCCTTCCAAAATCTTTGACCAAATCCCCTCCAACCCCACCATCTCACCCCCCACACCAACCCCACCTAATTCAACCTCACACTCCCCACCCCATACCACCCCCTTCCAACTTAATATTCCCCACACCACATCCTCAATCCCCCCCTCCAACAATCCCATTATCCAAACTTCTCTACTCACCCTCAAACTCCCTTTATATTCCCCTCATTCATCAAACCCTCACCCCCACCCAAACCCCCCCCAATACCCACTACCACCCACACCCCAAACCCCCTACCAAACCCTACCCCTCATCCTTCCCATCCACACCCCCCAACACCCTAATCTTATTATAACCCCCTTCCTATACAATTTCCCTAACACACACCAAAACCCTATCCACCCAACCCTACCATCACCCAACACTCCCCAAATATCATCACCATCCACACACCACCCCACTTCACCACACCACTCTACCCTCCCCATCCCCTCCCCCAAACCCAACCAATCTCCTATTATCCCCCCATTCTCCACCCCCAACCATCCACCCCCATCCCTACATACCCAAACCCACAACTCCTCCTCACCATATCCCCCCCCACCAAAAACCAACCCAACAAACCACCACCTCCCCTACCCTCAGACACAGTCCGATACCTTGGCTTCCTTCTGGACAAAAGACTGACTTGGAACCCACATACGAGACTTAAAAGACAAGAGCTCAACCGACGATTTGGTCAGCTATATAGATTACTAAACAGAAGATCTCATCTCTCAACAGAGAACAAATTATTAATCTACAAGACCATACTGAAACCTATCTGGACCTACGGACTTGAACTGTGGGGGACAACAAAATCATCGAATATCAAACGCATCCAATCCTTCCAGTCCAAAGTCCTTCGAACAATAGTCAATGCTCCATATTATGTCACGAACAAGACCCTACACCATGACCTTAACATCCCATATGTCCATGACATCATCCCATCCAGATTCTCCAACTTTCACCAGAACCTCATTCATCATCCCAATCCTCTAGCGCAATCCCTATCCAGCTCCGAGCATCCATACCATCCCCCTCGAAGGTTGAAACGGCAGTGGCCTCGAGATCTTTTGTAAATATGCCTTTGGAGTCCTGGCAATGGCCAGCTTCTCCACTCATGTCCTGAGCGTCTGTGGCTGTATTGCCCTCTTTCAGTCTCCACTGGCTTCTAATACTAGTGATGCGACTGGAAAAGTGGCACTGGGATCTTCCGGAGTCTTGCTTTGCCTTCCGCGTGTGGAGGTAAAAGCCTGGCTCGGAGATTCTTGGGCAAATGTATATATTGTATATAGTTATGATTGTGTTTAGAAGTTTTTATTTTATTTTATTTTTTTTTATTATTTTTTTTTTTTTATTTATTTACCTTCTTCATCAGTATTATTTATTAACTTCTTATATTTATATTTATTTCTTTATTATTTGTATATATTGTATGAATGAGAACTTTTAGCCCTAATGCTTATAGCCCTCCAGCAGTGGCTGATTGTATTATTATTCAATAAATAGATTTAAAAAAAAAAAAAAAAAAAAAGTATCTAATGGAAACCAACGCGGATTTTCATACGTACCAATTACGGCTAGATCGAGCTTTGAGGGTAGTCATAAGAAATCTACACCCCTCAACACCAACCAAAGCAATAGAAGAAGAATTGAAAAATTTAGGTTTCATAGTGCGCCAGATTACAAATGTACAGAAGAAGATTAAAGAACAGCCAGGAGTAAAAGTCCCTCTACCCTTATTTTTCGTAGATTTGGAGCCAAATCAAGGGATCGAAAAAATAGAAAAAAATTAGAAGAATATACTACACATGTGTTATAGTAGAGAAGCCATATCCTAAGAGTGAAATCGTACAGTGTCACAATTGCCAGGCATATGGCCATACCAGGACTTAGTGCCATCATCTTCCGCGCTGTGTGAAGTGTGGAGAGCAGCACAAATCCGGGGAGTGCACAAAACCGAAACGGGATCCTGCAGTTTGTGCTTTGTGCCTTGAAGGACATCCAGCGAACTACAAAGACTGTCAGATCTACAAGAATATCAAATCAAGATATCAAAAATCCCGAACCCAAGAAGAAGCAGAGGCATCAAGAAGAGAACCTAACGCATCAAGAAGAGGACCTTCAAAAATAATTGACCCAACGGTGTCTTTTGCACACTTATTAGGAGGTAAGAATGATGTTACTTATTGTGAGACCCTGCCGCAACAACAACACATGCCTCAAAATTCTCAACCCCGCCTTCAACATCTTAATCAAACTTCACCTAATCAACAGTTTTATCAACACCAAATTCCCCACATTCCTCCTCCCTCAAATACCACAGGTCTTACCAGTTTATTTACATCTTTCCTCTCCGAATTCAGATCCCTTGTTACTCCTTTGATATCTCTTCTCACCAATCTTTTATCACATTTTATCCCTCCCGCTAAAAATCCTTAAATGACTTCCAATAAACCTTTATCCATTCTCCTTTGGAATGCGAATGGTGTTAGGAATCATACAAACGAACTAACTACATTATTACTTGACAAAAATATTGACGTGGCACTAATTACTGAAACTCGACTAACCACTAAACAGCATGATGCCCTCCAAAAAAAAATCACAGCTACATGCGAATCTTTTTATATCGTTTTAAACAGCTGTGTACGCAGCCAGTTTTTAATCATACTTCTGTCAGGTGGGTTACCTTGCACGATTGCTCCTCCCTTACCTAAGGAGAAATGGATTGGAACCACAAATTCTTTACAAAGACTCCCAAAGTTCTTAAAGTGTGGGTAGTTCAGTTCATTACAGTCATCAGCTGACGGAATCCATTCCTTAATAATGTGTCTCCCTCATCAATTTGGCCCTCAATGCCTATTATATGATACAGGCTACAACAATATGCTCAGAAGTTTCTGGTATATCATTACTAGGACATAATGGATTGATGTTATTACCATGCTTAAAAAACTTGGCTTTGAAACCCCTATGCTCCGTGAGAATCTATGAGACCCAGTAGTGCGGAAGGACCTATGTTTTTTTTAGGCGCCATCCAATGATGAGAACGAACTTCCCCAGTGTATATCCATTTGAGAGCCATATATAAAGGCTCCAGAAGATTGTCCCTGTGTGACTGAGACCATTAAGGACTAGGGTCTCCATATTTCTTAAATAATTTAAGTGAGTTACTATGATGAAATTACTCCAATCCTCATTCCAAGATAGCTAAGAATTCCACTCGGAAATATTCGTGATTCCTTGTATGACTATAGGTTCTTTTTTTTTTTTTTTTTTTTTTTTTGTCCTCCCCTTCCTCGCCTTTAAGGGTATACGGGGGTTTTCCCGGACCAGGGAGTGTGGGTGGGACTCCGGGCAAAAACTCCTCCGGGCACCGGGACGCGAACTAGTGACTATTTTTTTTATCAAAGTCTTATTAGGTTGCCGGGCAACGGCGGTGCAGTGCACACGCGTTAGCCATTATAGGGTGAGCCATTTCAGTGGTCTGAAGAGGATGGGCTGATTCTTGAAATCCACCATCCACAACTTCTTTCTCTCGCACCATTCCCCAACCAGGTTGGCGCAGCGCTCAGCTTCATAATTTAATGTCGCTCTGCTTACGTCTTCAAGCAATAAATAAATAAAGCAGTAATTATTAGTAGAATTTTTACAAAAACTTAACTTCTTTTACACCTGCTTCCTTTCCCGACGTTTGATAAAGTGCTTCATAGTCCGTAGTTCCTTTGACTATTAATTTTAGGACGCTTTTATAAATTATTATTTTAAGGAAGAAGCATAGATTTGATTGTACCCATGGTTGACACAGCCGATGGTTGAGATCTTCAAACTACCGCCCGCGGATATCATCCCGGCAAACGCCCGCAAGCACCTTCTATTCAGTCCGTAAAGGTTTGTTTGATAATATCGAAAAATTTTAAAAACTATTTAAAAATGTGAAATTTTGTTAAAAGTAATTTCTTCACACACAGGGCTACTACAGCATTTATTGCGTGCGTTTTTTTCGCTCAGAAAGCTCATTTGTCAGGTATCATTTATAGAACTTAATTTTTTTCATCACAAACCATGGCAAGCGGGTTGGATGCCTCAATTTGGCCAGCGGGCCAAAAAGTTTGAAGACCCCTGGTTTAGTACGCTAGTATTCACCCACCTGATCTTTTGGTATTAGTAAAATAGTGTCAGGCGCTTGTCAAAGGCGATACCCAAATAAACTCCTGCCACCTTATTTGTTTCCAGTACTCCTTAGCAATTGGGCGCTTGTGCTTCTCGTATGAAAAAATAATGCAATCGTTCTTCATGAGATTGACTGTAATATTTAATGCTTCTTGTCTATTTGTTATTTTTCACAAGCTTCCTTATCCTGCCATAGAACGTTCGTTGCAATTAAGGAGCTTCTATATATTGCAATATAATCGGCGTATACAGGCTACTATAGCCTTTTTATAGTTTACTCCAACAGTTTCAGCCATGTAAAGGAAGGAATTTATTGAGATAGCACAAACTCTTAGGGAACACCGTTAGTGAGTGCAACATCTTTCGCTAAAAATTGTTATAACAATATGTGGTAAATATTAGTTTCTTCACCTAGCTGATAGCATTAAAGAAAATCGTTTGGAAAGAAGAGTAACCGACTTGTTGGTTTAAATGGGAATAATATACTTAAATGGGAATAATATAATTTGTAAAGAATCACGATATGATTTCTTGTTTAAAATGTTGACAAGAAAAACGTATAGATATTTATGATATATGCTCGTTAAGTATACGTACATTATTATCATTGCACAAAATACGGTTGATTGGCAACGAAGGATAAATGTGGATGATTTGAAGATTATTTCATTATCGTTTATTTTTGTTTTCATTTGAATCTATTTTAAAAGGCGAAAAACGATCAACCAATTATCTTGTTCCCAGTTATCTTGGAACCAAGCATAAATTATTAGCTGACTTTTACATCCAGTAAGTGGAAATGGATTACTTTTAAAACAGAATTATAAATTAATTACTCTACGATTAAAACTGAATATGATTAACTTATAGAAAGCGGTTACTTTTTTAAATGGTTATTTTTTTATGTTAAAAGAAAACAATAAATTAGATTAGAGCGATTAGTGGAATGGTCAGGAGAACTCGAGCGTGATACAACGCACGTGTGACTCCATCTCAACCTGTGAAATAGTGTCCTAGCTCTGAGGCATTTCACCTCACCAATATCGTTTTGGAATTATAATATTTGCTAGCAATTTTTTTAAAAGTATACTTGATCCACCATTTATAGAATTAAATAATTCCTTGAAAATTTATGTTTATTCTTAAGTCTATTAGCCTAACGAACCCAAAGGTTCGTTACTATTGCCTAGGAAATAATAGTTTCTTTTATTTATATATATTAATTCTTTCGTTATATATATTAATTAAGCACTGACATTGATTTTGTAACGGAGAATTTAAGGCGGTTTACAGACCTCGTAACTTCTTACATGTGGCTTCATTTAAAAGTTTCCCTACGACTGACTCTATTATCTTTTCAGGAATGTATGGATCACGATACTCCTTCCGTAGCCACTGACCTAGCAAGCAATTGTACCAGAAAACTAGCCGCATACCTTACGAAGAATCATTGCTCCACAACCAGAGGTCAGATAAAAGCATAACCGGCACTGGAGAGAGGGGAGCATTTTAGGAGTAAGAAACAGAATAACGCGGCATTTAGGAGCGGTAGACTTTTCATCCTTAAGGATTAGTTGATGTATAATTCTAAGATTCAAAAAGGAAGCCTTAAGTCTAACATAAACCTGTAAATTATTAACTAGTAAAAGTTTCACTAATTTATGTATCATGAGAACAAAATTTATTGGAGCAATGTGCTGTTTCTAATTGATTGGTCTTTCTGTTACTGTTGATACTGATTATTTCAATTTACGTGACTGTCTTTTTATATAATGATGATGCCTGAATTTGCCAAAAGTTGAGTTGTTAAATATTCATTACTACTGTTTAAGAGGCTGACAGGCTGACTGTTTTTAGAATCTTTCAAAAACTGATATTAAGTCGAAGAACGTCTAAAGGAAAGCCGTTAAATAAAATAAAATCGTAGCATATTTTCATCAGCATTGTTTCAATTGTTATTTTATTAACTATTGAAACGTGGATATCTGAAGTGAACTTGAGGTAAGATTTATAAAGGAGAGATTTATTTTAAAGTACGAAAAAATCTTTATACTTTGTGGTTTCATTATTTTAATATTTATCTACAATTGCAGGCTTCAAGCGGGGGGGGGAGGGGAGAGATAGTCCACAATAAATGTTCGAGGGGTCGAAAATATGGTTTCGCCCATCTCCCTCCCCAATAATTTGAAGTAAAAAATAATTAAAATTGATAACAAATAAATTACATGAATGAATAAAATGTGTAAAGTAAAGTCGATTAAGAAAAATGAAAAGTAGACTGGTTGGAATAAGGTAAGGTACGTATGTAACTATTTTATCACAACCTAAATATTTATATTCCTTAAATTTTCATTTATCCTTGGATAAATTAAAATTGGAAATATATCATTGGATTTTATGATTCATTCACTTTTTTTTTGTACACTTACATTTTTACGTGATTTTCTTAGACATTTTCTATGATAAAGTTGGAAAAATATATTTAATAAGTACAAGTATCAATATATTTTATACAGAATGTTTTTAAAAACATTTTTACATAACTAACCAGAATGTGATAAAGTTTTATTTTTATTTGGAGGTTGTACAAACTAAGAAATCAAAAGTGTTTTTCAGTTTTTAACATTAAACATCATTAGCTGAAAAAGTTCTAGAAAGATAACTATGTTATGGAGGCTGTCCCAATTTTTCTCATATTTATTGTACAAAGATTTGTAACATATACAATTGTTTTGTTCAGATATTTTCAAGGACATATAAAAAAAAATCTTACAACTATCTGAACACATATATAAATTTATTTTTAAATATTCAATACTATATTTGTTCGTTTCACAATAATTATTTTGGATTCTTACACTGATTACGCATTTCGTTACCAGAGAATGATGTTAGGTTACTTAAATTTGAATCAGAACGAAATCATTAAGAGTGAAACCGAGCTTAGGGCTTTTGAAATAAAATAAAATATATAAGCATAATTTTTATACCTTAAATAAGTAATTAATTAATCAGTTATAGGATCTCATAAATACCAATAACCAGAACAGATTCCTGTTTATTTAGTAGAATACTACAGCTATGTGAGTATTTATTTTAAGTATTTTCTGGTGGTTTAGCCTTTCTTGTATTAATATTTCCGTGCCTATAAAGTCTGATTAGCTGGTAGACATTGCACAGGAGCCAGTACTGTGGCTGGGCCCCTGATGAGCCAAAGTAATGAGGCCCATGAGATGATCCCCAGGTATAATTAGTTATCACACCTATCAGATAGCCATCAAGTTCTCACTTTCTTCCCACAGTCTATTATGCATCCTTCCTATTTCCTTCTCTATATTCCTGGAATATAACTTCCTTACGACGTAATGTCATAAATTTACAGGAATCTTCATCTGCGTACAAACCATTAAATTTTAAGAAACCGAATTAATGAAATATTCAACGATTTTACAACGATATACTTACATAAGAAAAGAGAAAATTAATATTAATTATTCAACCAGAGAAGTTTAGTATTATATAGTTTATATAGTCTTTTATATAGTTTATATAAACGTTTTCTTTCTCTTCAAATCTTAATCGAAGACAGTCATGAATTATATTAATATAAAACAAAACAAAAATCTATATTCTCGGTTACATGGAATCTATACTCATGGGATTGACGGAAGAATACTAGACAAGAAAGCTTTTTAATCCATACTTAGTGATATTCCTTGACTCCATACCAGGTCTGTTCGGCACGGCGCATTTCCTCCTCTAATTCCTCCTATATTTCTGTAGACCGTCCGCTTCTTCGCTGGCCCTGGAGGTTCCAATTGTGGGGGATTTTAACCCTGGCATTAATTCCCCGCTCTTACTCTCCGGCACGGAAAAATCCCGTATAACCTAAAAGGTGAGGAAGGAAAGAGCAAAAAAAAAAATGTATGTTCCATTTTTTGAGAAATTGAAAATCAAAATAAAACATTAAATCACTTTGAAACATTGTTATCTTCCACTAGTGTTACTATTTTCATCACATAATAGGATTTTTTTTATTTTCATACAGTTTATGAGTTTTCGCATAAATAAATGTTTATGATCGAATTTACAAATATTTACTTGAATGTTTAGTTTTATAAGAAGTTTATTTAGTGATTTTTTTTTTTAATAAACTGCCGATCGTATTCACGTTGGTCTAGATGGTGGGCTTTATTCGGCTAAACATTTATCCGAATAAAACAAAATTAAATATTTACAATCGAATTAAAAGTTCAAGGGAGGGTGACCCTCGGAATCCGGCGTTACCACCCGCACTTTTCCTGGGATGAACTCATTTCAATGTAGCCAAAATCGTCTCCTCGAAGCCCTCTAAATTTTATGTATATAGTATACTTTACAGATAAATACATTCTATTCAAGTTGGCGATCGAAAAACCTACATCGCTATATACTATGGATTTCCAAACTACGTCCCACAGTACAGATTCGACCTGCAGGCATCTTCAATCTTCTTCTTCATCCTCCTTGTGCCTTTCAGCGTGGAGGTGCCTCAGCCACCTCCCGGTCTCTGGCCAGCGCCTTCATGGCATTCATCCCGCGTTCTCTTTGAAATCCCAGCTTGGAGATGTGATACATCCACTTTAGCCAAGTTCTGCCCGGGGGACATCTTCTAGTTGACCTAGCTTCGAAGTACTTCCTTGGAGCCCTATCTTCCTCCATTCGGTAAAGGTGGTCAAACCATTTCAGCTGCCTCAACCACTGGTTCGGCCAGCCACTCTCTTCAGGTATCTCATTCCTGCAGCTGTTAATCGGCTCCCGTGCTTGTCCAGTGGGACCCAGATTTCACTTCCGTAGAGGAGAGTAGGTAGATATATTTCCTTGGAAATGTGCAGATTCACGTTTTTGTCCACTTCTCTCTTTCCAACAATTGTGTTGAGTAGTTGGTAGTAGACATTATTTGCCTTTTTGATCCGGTTGGAAACCTTCCCATCAATCTTTCCATTCCTGCTGATGGCTATACCTAGGTAGGTATATTCCTCAGTCTTCTCTAGGATTTCTCCTTTGCATCGGATCTCCACATATTCTTCATTTCGTCCTATACACATTACCTTGCTCTTATTTGCATTGAGCATCATTCTCTTTCTATCCAGCTGAGCTTCCCACTCTATAATCGCTTGCTGCAGATTTTCTTTTAAATCTGTTATGAGAACAATGTCATCTGCAAAAACCATAGCCTGAGCAAGGATTGTCCTCATATTCCACTTCCCAGCAACTGTCCGTGCTGTCCTCCTCTTGCATGTTTTTAGAATTTCATCCATGAATATGATGAACAGTAGAGGGCTGAGGCTGTCTCGTTGTTTTAATCCTTTTTTTCATTTCGAAAGGTTCGGAATCTTTTCCATTTATTCTTATTAAGCCTTTTGCGTTGCGATACGCGAATTTTATAGCATCTATTAGTGCATTGGGTACATTTTTTGCGGCTAGAGCTGCCCATGTTTCTTGCCTACGGACCGAATCAAATGCCGCCTTGATATCAAAAAAAGCTAGAAACATGCTCTTCCCTCGTTCTCATGCCTTTTCAATGATAGTGCTGAGGGAGAATACGTGGTCCTGGGTCTGGGGGTGCGGTCTGAATGCTGCCTGCTCAGGCCCTTCAATCAGGCCCGCTAAATTTTCTTTGATTACATACAAATTTGAAAAAATATAAAATTTAGCAACTTACTCACACAAGAGATTACTACATTTATTACATGAGTTTTTCACTTAGAAAGCTCATTTCATTTCTAACGGGTTATTAATAGGACACAATTTGTTTTTTCATGACAAGCCATGTCCCGCGGGACTTGGAAGTCATAATTGTATCTACGGCCCGCGGAGGTTAGTGAATGTGTCAATGGAGCCGCCAGCTAATAATTTAGAGACCCCTGCTATAGCTATAAACTGTAGCGCCTTAACGAATGTACCGATTTCAAACTTGGCTAAAGTCTCCTTCTCTGGAAGCCCTTTTTTATTCATTTATCTATAATAGGGTTTCACCTCACCGAAAAGAAGCTTGAATAAAAGATAAGAGAGGTCATAAAATGAGATATCCGAATAACTAAAAAATTATACACTTTGTGGATGTTGTATAGTCTTTTGAAAGTTTAAAGAAATACCTAAACCAAAAAAGTATCCGTAGAATTCGGACGATGGGGGTGCAAAGATCTGTTGTTATCTATATTTGTTAGCAAATTACTAATGATAAAAAAAATATTTAGGCCAATATTAGGAATTACCTATTATTAATTTTCCCCTAAGTTTCAAGAAAAGTTTATAATTTCTTCACAAATACAAAATTACCTACTTAATGAGGAAGAAAGAAGAATAAGATTTCATAACCTATTTCTGCCTCTTTTAATTTAGAACCTTTTAAAAGGAACAACATTTAAATTAAAATATTAATTTTATAATGGATTAGTTTTTTTTTTTTGTTCTGTTTTAGTTAATGAACCATTAATAGTTGATGGGAAACCATAACATCATCCGGATTACCAAAGAGACATTACCTAAGGAGATGAATTGGTAATAGATTTAATTACCACTACGACAGCTTTTGTCCTGAATGTGAATGATATCTCTCCACCTACGAATAGCTTCCACGCACGGCCTCTCATTCGCCGGGTGCATTACTTTCTATTCCATCACCTACCGAACGCCGCGTCAATTCCTCATGAAGTGTCCATAGCACGTTATATTGTTTCTTAGGTACTTTCCAGTCCTGTTTTATCGAAAGAAATTTGTTCAACTTACCCATAGACTATTTCGAGGATAATTACTGGTTGGTCGGGTTATTGTTCTGAGGTGGCCATTATAGGTCAGAGGAAAAAAAAAACTGTTGACAACATCGTTGGTAGCTTTCAATTTATTTTATTAATCTTTCCTGAACTTTATTTTTCAACATTGTAATATATGATATTAATTTAATTATATATATATATATATGTGTGTGTGTGTGTGTGTGTGTGTGTGTGTAATAAATAACCAGCCCAAGAAGGCAGAGGTGGAGCAGGCTTGTTGAGGCGGCAAAAGATCTTGGACTATTTATTTCCAGTTATCTGCACGCAGTTCTATTTCATCTTTGTTGGTTCTTTCTAACCATCTGCTTTTTGACCTTCCACGTGGTATACAATATATGAATTTAAAATAATTTATAACAATTTTTGTGAATAATATATTATTAAAATAGTATGATATACAATATAATTATGTTAATATAATATAAAGTTATTAATATGTTAATAACAACGAATGTTAACCAACATATACGAACTCATTAAAAATCATTCCATGACAAATTACAAAGATAACCCAACATAATCATAAATTGAATGGCCACAACACACATGCCAAGTACACATGTCTGTCTACAGATTGTATCTACTTCTAAGATTGAAGAAGAACTGGATGAGGAACATCATCGCCTAATGCTACATTAGTGATATATCTAATATCACACCAGGAGGAGGTGCCGCTGGGTAGTGATCCCCGTCATGCCTCTCATACAACTTTTCTAACAGGAATCATCATTGCACTGGCTGATAATATTTTGTTAGAGCTTTGGATAAAGATTATCAGATTAAAAATAATAAAAAAAAAAGGATTGTTATCAATTTTCCTTAAAAGTGAGAGATTTTTAGGGCGATTTACTGTGGGGGCGATACCACATTACCCCCGAAGCCGGATGTATCGAGGATAAGAAATCTACTAATGAATGAAAGATAACTTTATTTATTGCTCTTTGCCATTTGTTGACTAATATGCCATAGGAATTATTTACATGAGTCAATTAGCTTATTTATATTACATTAAAAAATCCAAAAAAAATCCTTTCAATTGAAATGGATTTTTGGAGGAGATCTAGGATATCAAGGATCGAAAGGGTAAGAAACATCACTATAAGGAAGAGATTGGAAATAAAGTAAAATATTCTAGAAGCAATGTAAGAAAGGAGACTCAGGTGGTATGGTCATGTGAGACGAATGGGCGACAACAGGATACCAAAGATAATTATGGATTGGGAGACAGAGGGTAGAAGGACAGGAAGATCTTCAGGAAGGTTACAGTGGTGGAGAGTATGGTTGGTAGGGGACTGTCGGAGGAGGATAGGATGGACCGGCAGAGACGGGAGACTTGCTAAAGAAGGAGTTTGGTTGAAGAAAACTACATATTGAAGAAACTCCAAATAAAAAAATAAATTAAATTTAAAAAAAAGGAGGTCGTAGTTTGGATTAAACAAAAATATAGAAAATTTTAAACCAAAGAAAATGTTGTATTGTCAAAGCAATATAACATTGTTCTACAAATGGCCTTAATTTATGAAAAATATTTTTGTCAGAAGTTATTTCAAAATTATCTTTTCAGATAATATAAATGATTTTTCTAAATAAAACAACCAAACATTGAATTTTCTTTTGTTTTTCTGACAACTATAATTTCGGCCAGCTTCATAGCTAGTGATTAAATAGGTGTGATTAAATAAGTGTCAATAGTAATTTATTTTTTGGCAGTGCTTGAAGTGTAGTGCTGGAATACCACAACTCGGGTTATATGTACCTATATTACCTCTTCAATTGTAATGATGAAATAGATTATAATGATTAAATTTCACCTTTTATGGTTATATTTTATTAGCTGAAATAGATGCTTAATTCTATTGAAATCTCACCTATCGCCCAAACTGAAATAACAATACGTGAATTCTACTCCTGGAAATTGGCCAAGTGACACAGATTTTCCAGCTAGCTGGGTGAAAACACCTTGGAACATGTAACAGCGGGATCCCAATGGTGGTTGGGCTCCCTCTGCTTTCTCTGTTAGACGTTTCTGATCAGGCGGTCTCTTGGAGTATCGAGCAAACTATACCAGAGCCAGGTGTAAGAACCATTTGTATTACATCATCATTAATTTTCAAAAATGGCGTAAACAACTGCATTATAATTTTACCATACTGGAGAGAAAACTAAAAGTTATATTACACGAAAAAATATCGGAAAAAGATGTCGGAAATGAAAAAATAAATTATGGGTGATAATATTCAAGGCCCAGTCATAATAAGGTTTTTATTTTGGCCGACGTTTCAACCCAAACATGTGGGTCATCATCAGGGCGTGGTTCGAGTACTGAATATATTCAAGTACTATAATACTCGGAGTACTTGAATATTTTCAGTGCTACCACGCCCTAATGATGACCCATATGGTTGAAATGTCGGCACCAATAAAAACCTTATAATGATTGCGTTCTGAATATTTATCACCCATGATTATTGATTAATAAATTATTTTTCTGTGGTAATTACGGTTTTTCTATCTACCTTGTTTATTTTTCCAAATGTTACCATTCTTTTTTTTTTTTATATACATTGACAGGCAAAAACCTCCACCTACTTGTTACCCATTAAGGAACCACGTTGGAAAGGTTGGCTCTGGGAAAAATTACAGGCTGCATATCTTTCGTTTCTTCTTCTCCACACCCTTTCACGCCCGTCTGGAGATCGAACAGCGAATCTTGACTCATCTGTAAGAAGTACAGCACTCCATTCGTCCATAGTCCAATGGCTATGTTCTCGAGCAAAAGCCAGCCGTGTTACTCTGTGAGTTCTGGTCAACTCTGGTCCTCTTACTGGACGAAAAGCCATTAATCCATACTCATTGAATCTTCTTCGAGCGGTACGTTCAGAAATTTGCACACCTCGAACTTCTTCGAGCTGATGAATCGCTTGAACAACGGTAAGGTGTTGGTTTCGTAAAATTCTCAAAGTCAAAAACCGGTCATCCCGTGGTTCTGCTCCCCTAGGTCGTCCAGAAACTGGCTTTCTATTGTAAGAACCATTTTCCCGAAAACGCCTGGCGGCGCCTCGTAAAGTTTCATATGGAACTCCGATGGCATTAGCTGCATATCTAATGGAACGTCCATCATCAATAAGTGCCACACCACGCGCAATACCCTCAGCACTAAGAGGCATTTTTAAACTTAATATTGAAAAAATTAAAAGCCGGAGACTAAGAAATGTGCTGCAAGAAACGGCACTGAACTAATGATACTGTATAAACATTTTGATTCCATAGAAAGTAAACATTGGAATCTAGAATCATTTCATTGAATTAAGCATTAAGGGTTTTTGTCCTCTATATTAACATTCCGAATTAAAAACAAACAAAAAGATTACCTATTTATTCATTAAAAACAATAGACCAATCCAAAGCAGAAATATTTTTTGATGAAAACATGATCAGTTATAAGGATGACACAAAATTGTCAAGAAATTCAGTTCATGTTTTTATTGGGTTAGCCGACGTTTCGACCCAAACATGTGGTTCATCTTCAGGTCTATCGTTAGGTAAATTTTGGTTCTCGTCTCGACTTCCAAACGATAGCCCTGAGGATGACCCATATGTATGGGTATAAACATCGCTTAACCCAATAAAAATATCGACTGAAATTCCTGACAATTTTTTTTCATCCATTCATATTTATTATCATATTTAAAGTATGTATGTATATAAAAGAATGGTAATGTTAGTCATAAATTATTAAAAATTGAAATTGTTAGCATAAATTGTTTTTTAAAATTGTTAAATAATTGAATACTTTTGGTACAAAATTTGATTTTGATTTTTTCCTTTCTTAAACCTGGTTTCACGTTGTTTTTTAAATTCAATTGAGTAATTTTAGAAGAAATACATCAAATCTTTTTAATATTAGATCTTGAAAATTAAAGAAAAACGTGTTTTTATAATTTTTACAATATTTCCAAAAAAAACTTTGTCCAAATTGAAATTTTGAAAAAATGGGTTGTCAATGAGTGGTCACGCAAAAGAAAAAAAATATTTATTTTTAAAATTCTTGATGTGGATTTAGAAAAAAAATAAATCAACACAGAAAGATGCAACTTTTAACTCCCAATATTATCTTTTTCTTCTTCTTATTAATCGATTCCTCTTCTACCGTAGATTAGAGCAGAGGATCCTGTTTATAGAGCCTGACCCCTTTATCTCGTTCTCGTACCAGGTGACTGTTAGTCTGTTCCAGTTCAACCAATATTATAATATATTAATATGTAACTTTTTTACTTATAAGCCGATACAAAAATATAAATAATTACTGATAAAGGTGACAACGTACCACTGAAGTTTTGTCGAAAACAGCTCCTAACTTCTTAACCCAAATAACATACAAAATGGACGTCAATAGTCCACTACCAATAGGCCCAATGATAACGAAAAAAACAAAACAAATAAAATAAAAAAGTCTCAAGATAAACGAACCATGGATGATGAGTTCGGTATTTTTTTTCCTGTCCATTTTCCACACTGACACTGTTCAAATGTTTTCCCTGGCGCCGATTCAAAAGGATGTTACATGACAAATGATAGGCGGTGTAATTTATCCCGGGTTGGGTAACAACAAAAACATCGAAACTTATCTATCTGTGTATAATCGTCTTCCGAGTCGATTTGTATAGGTCGACCCGAAGTATTCGCTTAAAAAGGTACATATATTGAAATTTTGACGATACAGAGATTAGCATTTCCGTTGCTCAAGGATGACAAGCAGAATTATGAAGCGTTGCACATCTTTTGTCCGCTAAATATCTGTCAAAATAAATTCGATAATTATATTTTAGGTGTTGGATGGCTGAGCGGACTAATGCGTGTACATTGATGCGTTGCCCGGCAAATTGATAATCAAAGATAATATGATAAATTAATTACTAGTTCGCATCCCAGTGCCGGAGGGAGGGGCTTTTAACTTTGGCATTAATCCCTTGCCCTCACCTCTGGTAACTCAGTTTGCAGTTCATAATAATAAATAATTTTAGCCTATTAATCAAGTTACTGCATTGGAGACATATTAAATTTAATAAAATTGAAATATTACTTTATAACAAAAACACTTCTAGAAATAAAATAACAATAACATGTTATTAGTAGTATTAAACGAAAAAATAGTAGTTCATTTAAATTTTCTAACATCAAACGCATCCAATCCTTTCAGTCCAAAGTCATCCAAACAATAGTTGATGCTCCGTTCTATGCAACCAACAAAACCCTGCATCATAGCCTTAATATTCCATTTGTCCTAGACCTTATCTAATATTTGGAAAAATTTTCTAAATTCCATCAGATTCTTACAAAACATCCAAATCCGCTTCCACAATCCCTGCAATCCTCCTCGAAGGTTGAGGCGGAAGTGGCCCAGAGATCTTTTGTAGTATATATCTTGGAGTTCTGACAAATGCCAGATTCTCCACGCAAGACATGAGCAACAGTGACGCGCTTGAGAGAGTAGCTCAGGGATCTCTTGGAGTCCTGCTTTTCCCTCAATAGTTGGGGTTCCCTACCTGATTGTATATATTGTATATAGGTATGACTGAGTTTTTATGTTTTTAATTTAGTTATCTTTAGCTTATTTTATTTTTTATTGTACATAGTTCTATGATTATTATTTTACTTTTGTTAATTTTATGTTTTCTGTACATATCGTGTGAATGTGTTCATATCTCACTATAATTATTGTCCACGTGACAGATTATTGTATTTCTAAATTAATAAAAGAAATGCTAAACTACCGCCATGGCGAAAGCTATAAGAATATCAAAAATTAATAATTGTGTACAATCGTTATTATGCTAAAAATATGTTGACATTATATTTAATCCATACCTCGTTTTAAATAAATACAAAATTATATACTCAACTCTAAAATTTTAAAAGCAAAAAATTACTATCGTATTTCATAATACATTTATTATCCTTCAGAGATGAGTTAGTAGTAAACTGATCAATTATAAGGATGAAACAAAATTTTCAGAAAGTTCAGTCCATGTTTTATTGGGTTAGCCGATGTTTCGACCCAAACATATGGTTCATCTTTAGGGCTATCGATTGGCACCTTTTGGTTCTTTTCTCGACTTCCAAACGATAGCCCTGAGGATGACCCATATGTTTGGGTATAAACATCGCTTAACCCAATAAAAATATCGACTGAAATTCCTGACAATTTTTTTTTTATCCATTAATATTTATTATCATATTTAAAGTATGTATGTATATAAAAGAATGGTAATATTAGTCATAAATTATTAAAAATTGAAATTATTAGCATAAATTGTTTTTTAAAATTGTTAAATGGACAGAAACACGTTCTAAGATTGTTATGGAACCAATATGTTCTATGCCACCTATCAACTAAAATCACATGCCAGATCTTGAATCTTATGTCTTTCCCGAAGTCATGGTGAGAGGCACCAGGCGGACATAACTATTCCATGCAAGTGTTATGTTTTACAAGGAAATGTTACTTAACAGTTTTGTCCACGGTTGCATTGCAACGTATGGAAATGTCTCTGCAATGCCATCAATAAAATTCTCACTGTTTATTTCCGATAGCAAGTTAATAGTAAATATTTCGACACATAAAACGCCTTCCTAACATTTCTATGAAGTAACAGATCTCAATGATGTTTTTGTCTGAGTTATATCATTGATTGCCGAAAAAATTAATCATCAAACGTGAAATTCCGGTAATGCCAGGAAATCGTACCGTGGAATATGATTGAAAAAAATATAAAAGACAAAATGTTTTGATCTTATGATTATTTATTTATAATTCATTCGTGTGCCTTACTTATAGATTTCAAGGGGTTTATAATTTTTTCCATTTTTTACGTGATGTTATCCAATAATATATTTTAAACATAGGATTCTTAATTTTAAAACATATTTTCTAATTATTAAACATTATTTCAAAACACTAGATCAAATTTGAAGAAAAATACTGTGGTATTTTGTTTTAAATCAATATAAACATAATAATGTTTGTAGTTAAAATAGTAATTGGGGCTCTTACGAGTTGAGTAGGTGAACTAAGACTTAAGTTGACCTCCTTCCAGCTGTTTGACTTCCTGAAAAACTTATATCAACGTGTGATTAATGTACATGTCATAGAATCTACGCTAATGAATATTAAATATTAAGTTGAAGGAACGTGTAGTCTAGATTTTATATATACACAAAAAATTTCTCAGAATTTAAAATCTATCTCATTCTCTCACTCACTCTATCTCTATCTTGGACAGTAGTTTTGGCTTTATAAATGTACCATTTTACAATTACAAAAAAATATCTCAGTAAATATTATTTTAAACATCAAGAACATTTTTTTTTTTCATATATCAATCCTAATTAACATGAATAAGTGTTTTCTATAAAGCTATTCTGATCTTCTTCTAGTTATGTGTACATTATTTAATCGATTGTTTTTGAATTTTTTTGGTCTTATTGGTTGCTATTGCCTAAGAAGGAGTTGCAGGTAAAATTCTGAGTACGTTTTTTAGTTATAAAATAGATCGATTTTATATTTCGAATTGATGAAAAGTATTTCTATATTTTGATAATAAATAAAAAAATTAGATTTAAAAAAATTAAATAAATAATTTAATTGAATTGTTGAAGGGAATTTTTTCTAATCTTTACTAGACGATTTGGACATTATTCCCCTGGAGCTTTCATTCAAATTTAGGTCAGGTAAAATAAACTTTTTTCGAATTTTAGGCTCATAAAGGAAAATATGGTTGTGCGTTCATAAGCGTAAGCTTAGGGAATGGAATTTGATAAAATTGATATCAGACTAACTATGCAGCAACTTACAAACATCTACCTAACCACTTAATTTATTTATTTTTTATTTTGTAATATTTTATTTTTAATATTTAAATAATGAAAACATTGATGTTTGAATAAAAAGTATCATTTTATTTTCTTTGATTTTGTTTTTCGACTCAATTTCGTTATCATCAAATTCCGAATATATAATGAGGAATCGGAGTGTGGTCTAGAAGACCGCAAGACAAACGATATATATATATATATATATATATATATACATAAATTCACTCCCATCCTCTATGACAAATCTCTCAGCGAGTTTTCCTTCTCCGAGAACTCCAGCGACAACTTTCTTTAATTTATCTTCTTGTAAAGATCGGTTACCACTGCAATGCAGCTCACTCAACGCACGATCTTTTGGCCATCTTTAATAGTTGTTCTTCCGTCAATTCAGCGGTGTAATGAAAGACTGAACTTGCAAAGGTGGTATTTGCCTTTACTGAGTCAGCAGGTCGTATATGGTGTTAGGCATGAGCTGGTAATAAAATAAATAATTGAAAAACTTGGAATATAATAGTCATATTTTAGTAAAATACGACTCACTATAGAAGACTCATGAAATATATGAAACTTATATTAAATATTGTTCATTCAAATATTTGGTATCAATAGTACATGTATAGTCGAAACTTATTTTAGCACTATTTCTTAGGTAGCAAAAGTGAAATAAAAAGAGGTATACGGAATAAGTCACAGCTTTTAGTGAAACTACTTTTTACGTTTACATTGAAAACCTCAATTTTCTAAGTATAACGTAAATCATAGATATCAAGGTAATGTTCTTTTAAACTAATCGAAACATGTAATATAACCTTTATGACGACATATATTCTCCATCACCACAGTATTACCTTTTAGCTAGCATCACTCATAGTTTATTTTTTTCAAGCAATTTATCAAATTTTTCTACAGTTGCTATTCTTAAAAAAAGTGATTTAACTAACTACATTGAAAGCATCTTGAATTATTACTATGTTATTAATGAGGATAGATTTTATAAATTTAAGTTAAATTAGAATTTAGTTATTAATAATAATCTAATTGATTAATTAATTAATTTTGTTTTAAATAAATATACTAACAAAATGTGTAAATAATTAGAGTACAGCTTACATAAAGATCTAATAATATTTAGCTATATAGAAATAATTACTGCTTAAATGAGAAGCATTAATTTAAAATGTAGAATGCTTGTTTTATAATTCATATAAAATAATATATAGATGTAAGTAAAAAGTGGGAGTGGGGTAGCTCAGTGGTAGGGCACTGAGCTACCAATGCAAAGAGTTCATTGGCCGTGGGGCGACCCTGAGTTGAGAGTCCCTCCTGGGGCGCACCCAGCCTCTGTAAAGTGGGTAGCCTTAATTAAATAATTAATTAAGGGGAAAACCTGGCGGTTGAGCGTGATCTCGGTCAAATCACCTCCTTGCACAACTGTTGACCTAGAAACAGTACTTTCCCTAAATAATACTGAACCCCAGACCCTTCATGGGTTGTAGTGGTACAGGTTAAAGTAAAAAGTACCCTTATTAACAGATAAACGACAGTTTAATTCTCATCCTGGGTGGCTGCTAGCTCGAAAAGTAATCAAAATAAGAAAGATGTTATATAACTGCATCATAACTAGTTATGTAATTAGCCACAGAAAAATATGCATCTATTTATCAATTAATAATAATTAACACCAATAAAAAAATTTAGCTACTTTGCAGATTTCGACGTAATGCTGTGTTTAAATGATACGTTATTAATCTCTGAAGAACAATTTAAATTATCTTAAATTTTACATTAAAGCTGAATCGCTTAAAAATTGTAAGTGGATATGTGATGATATTTAGAAATTCACTTCAATTAAGATTGTTTATTTATTTAAAATTTAATATTTCTGGCTTTAAGTTCTTTGTTTTGGGTAAAACATTAATGAATCCAAGCTTCAAAATGAAAATTAAGCGAAAAACTAAAAATATAAAATGTTCAACTCTTTTTTTTTTTTTTTTTATGAACTGCTTGGCTCTGAAACAATGTCTTTAGGGAAAAAATCTTCACTATACATTAAAAAGTTGATAATAATTTGAAATTTAACCACCATATCATCATATATTAATATATAACGTTGGAACAACAAAATAAGGTGTGTGCTATAGACCACCGATAGAAGTGAAAACATCAACAAGTTGAGGTTAGTTATATGAAATACCAATTATAAATAATACTTCATTATAAAGAAAAAGAAATGATGACAATTTCTTTTGCTTACAGTGTGAAGGTTCGATTTATAGTTTTGTTTTATCTTCAATAAAACTAGTTATCACTTGGTTGTCGACACTATTTTTCCCCTTTTCGTCTCTCTAACACGGCATCAAGTTAAGATACAACTTTGAATAACAGCCCATTACAAAGAAGATGAAATGGTGAACATTTCCCTCACTAACAACATGCAGGTCAGATTTTTAGTTTTCGAGATATTTTTTTATCCATATTCAAAAACAGTTCAATTAGTCGACTTTACCCGAGCGTTGCACATTGTAAATCTGACGGCTTAATCTAATTCACTCTTGAAGTTTTTACTTCAATAATATGATTATACATTGTTATCACTGTAGTTTAATCAAATATTGGCAAAACTATCTGGTGGCACTTATGATATATTAAATGTTTAGTCAGATATTATTTAGTATTTCTTAAAAGTTAAAATATTATCACGAACACAAATATTTGCCAGAGAAGGTTAGACCGAGAGGTGGGACGGCTGCCTCTCTGTCCAAAATTAAATAAAATAGCGATTAATATAAACTAACACTTTTTGAGCAACCTATTAAGAGCGACTGGTTGGTTTCTAGTTCGTTAAGCATTTGAAAGAAACTAAATAAAGATTGATTCCCCCACCCCAAAAATTCATTTCTCCATTTTAGATAATTTCTACCAATACATAGTGTAAGGATAAAACAATCCCTTCTGTTTTGAACTTTAATTTCTTGAATACGACCCTCATCTATTGCCTATTTAAAAATCACTTTGTTGTTCATTGAATAGCTGTATTTGTTGTGCTTACAAAATATCAATAATAATAGTAATTTTGTCAACGGGAAAATAATATATACTTGGTTATTTATTTGTTGAAAAGCAAATAAAAATTAAATTAATAAATCTAGTGTGGTGTTTCACACAATTTTTACCTGTCACTATAATTTCAGTAAAAATTAATTTTATAATAAATTAAAAGTGAAATATGACAACTCCATGCACTTATGTATTGTTTGATTTTGAAAATAAATTATAAAACTTTCATTGAAACCTCTATTTTTCATTTAATAATAAATAAAATTAATAAATTTATAGGCATTATTAACTACGACAATTAAATGTTATTAGTTTTACATCAATTTCGATTGCCTTATACGACTTCATACGTTAGATATTTAGTTTTCTAAAATCCTCAGCTTTGAATCGATTTATTATACATCTGCATTACGATATATTAATCTTATTTTTGAAAATTCGTTTTCATTACATATGAAGTTTTATCAAGTATCAATTTTATCAAGTTTACTGAAATAAATTTCTCAGTATACTTGATAAAATTGCCTTATAAGACTTCGTGTGTTAGATATTTAGTTTTCTAAAATTCTCAGCTTTCAATCGATTTACATCAATGTTACGATATATTACTCTTATTTCCGAAAATTCGTTTTCAATCTGAGAAAATATTACGCTCATTTTCTCCTTCAGTTAATTATCAAATTGATATGTCCAAAACATTCTACAAACGAATGGTTCTGATTTATATGCAATCCTTGGTGGTTTAATTGTGCAATCTAAAAGGTGGTAAAAGTTTGCACGGATGCCGGGATGCTCACTGGGCCTTGAATCGGAGCACTGCAATCAGTTCGATTATAGAAGATTTATATTGAGGTATGGATTTCAGGAGAACAAGGGTTTTTGCTTCTAAACTAATTTATATGCTTTTCCATGAAATAATAAATCGAAATAGACAAAATGCACAACTAAAGACATGAGTGGGTAAATGTATCATTTTGGAAACTTCAAAATTTTGAAAATAGGACAAATAATGTTTTTTTATCTGAGCACATTGCCTCTTCATTCGTAGGAAAAATAAAAACACTTTTAATCGAAAGAGTAGAATATTCGCTTTGACACACCACATGCCAATGTACAAACTCGTTCAGATTATCCGGCCCGAAGGACCACATTATCAAATAATAATTGTTTTTGTCATAATTTCGTTAACTATCAATACTGTTTCTTAGCGTTTTGATCACCAACATATTTTATTTTGCTATCGGTGAAGGGAACATTAAACTTACTGATTGCAATTAAAAGACAGACAGCCATTATAAGTTTCCATAATTTCGATGTTTTATGTAATGAAATCTCCCTTATTAATCATATATTTTCTAAATACTTTTTTTTATTTATATCATATTATATCTTGTATGTGCTATAATGATAACATTTTTCGGTAATTTATTTCTATTTTAGAAAATTTCCAAATATACGAGTGTATAACTTGTTTAAACTCAATATAATTAAGAATATGTAAACAATGTGCCATCTAATCTACAAGAAATGAAGAAAATACAAACAAATAAATAAAAATAATAAAATTGAAATAAAACACCTACCAATCATAAATAATGATGATGATGAACAAATGTGTCACGACTGACCAAGGATATGAAAAGAAAAAAATATGACAGAAATAAAATACAATTGTAAGTTTATGAATCAAAGAATCACAAAAAAAGAAGCAATTGCCTCAAATGTCACTCAATATCTAATCAATCAATTTTCCGTAAACTTAAATATCATACGTGATCACAAGGAATGAAAACATAACATAAAGTTAATGTAGAACAGGGAAGAAAATGCATCAATATAAATCATTTAATTATGTTCTATATTTTATCATCTTTATGTCCTGAAGATGCCTTAGTTGTGAAAAGGTCCATCCATTAGTTAGTTATGTATTGTAATTTGTGAGAATAGAAAAAAAAAATGTTAAATGTGTATGTTGGGTTAGTTAATTGAAAAATACGAAGATATTTTACTTCTCAGTTCAGGCGAAATAGAATTTAATAACTTGTAGATCAAATACAATTTTTTTTTTTGCCCTCGCCTTTAAGGCTATACGGGGTTTTCCCGAGCCAGGGGGTGTGGGCGGGGATTTTATAAGACTCCCCCGGAACCGGGACGCGAACTCGTGACTATTTTAAATCCATTGTATCATAGATCAGGTTGCAGGCAACAGAGGTGCTGTGCACACACGTTAGCCCGTACGGCCACTCCGCCCACTAAATACAATTATACCTGTTGTGTTCTATTATACTTCTTAGTCTTGCTCCCTGATTTGAAACTTTTTATACAAAAATGCATAATTCCGTCGAAATGTGACCCCCTAAAAAATTCAAAAACTCTCAACACTTGCCCCTCTCAAAAATTTTGAGAATGGAACTTGAAACACCCTTCTACTAATTTATGCACGCCGAGTTAGTTAACTGAATCTAAAGAGTTTGCCATTCCTTGTTTATCGCTTATTGTTGATCACTTTTCAATTCCGAGTTCATACTATTTGCCCTGAAGAAGGCCTAAAAACTTGTATTAAACATGGACTTGTATTAATTATACTAATTTTAATTAGAACCTGTTATATTAAGATGTGGCACGCTTATTATTTGTGATATTTACTCGACGTACAAAGACATGATGCTTAAGAAAGTTGTGAATTGAAACATTGGAATACACATCATAAGGTAACCTTAAAGCATACATAGGTAACCTATAGAATACTGAGCAAAGCGGCGTTTAATGTAACCAGCCGACGTTGGACTAATATACACTGGTTACAATTCGGACACCTTCCTTGTAGCGCAAGCGCCGCGACCTCATCTCGTTACGAACCAGTTGTATAAACAGATTTTACCTCTTACTCCTTACAATATCTATTATAGTACTCGACAAAGCGGTCCCGCCTCGACCACTATCCCGCCACAAACAATCTCTTCTTGGAGGATCTAGTGTTACCCGGTTCTGTCACAACCAGGACACCGGGCTACGCCCTTCACATCACTTCTGTCAACGGGGTAAATTACGATGGCGAAATCTAGGAATGTCCTGGAAGCCATCATCGTTCTCCTTTCAACAGGGGGATCTATAGGCGCATAATATTCGATAAGGAAATTTAAGAAGATAAAATAGTGGATTTTTAAAAATGTAAATATAAGTTTCGAGGGGTCATAAGCCCAAATAACCAAATGTGTAAAAAATTTGTGTATGTGTGTGTGTCTGTATGAGTAGTATAGCCCATAAACAAAAAGAATTCAGACACTGAAATTATGTATTTAACTTATATAGAACATTTTCGCTAAAATCAACTTCGTTTTCGTTTCATATGAAATATCATTTTTCAAAGGAAAGGTTATTTATTAAAACAAGTTTATGAAATAAAAACATTTTTCTTCAAAATATTTACCCTCATTTTCTGTACATTTCCAACTTTTCAATTGAAATAAATCTAGTGTGTCCACTCACACGATTTTCCTACCTATTTCAGAAAAGTTTTTATATCTTTACATATGTTCATGAAGAAACAAAACAAAATTTAACTAGATTTTTTTTACTGAAAATTGTTCAAAGAAAAAATTTGAGTACGATTTATTTGATAAACTAAAGTAATGTAAACCGGCTTAAGGTACATCAGTGTAAAAATTTCAATACTCTCTAATATTGCTGATCAAAAACTTTTTGCCGTGGCTTAGTTTTGTCAAACAATAATTTCTGATAAAAGTACAGAAAATAGTGAAGCTTGTGTGATACGGGCAACAGATTTTCTTACTTATTAATTAATTAATACTTTAATAATATGTAATTAATTAATTAATACTTTAATAATCTAAATTAATACTTTAGTAATCTTTAATATCATTTAGGTTGTAATCCTATTGATGTCACTTAACAGGACTTAAATGCCAAACGTTCAAATTGTCTTCCTCTAAAGTACCTTAAATTAGGTTTATTTAAAGTAAGGTATCTCTCCAAATAAGGAATTGTGAGAAAATGCTAAACATAAGTTTTGAAAGATTTTGATTATTGAATAAGGAGAAAAAAAATATATCGTTGGAAAGCGAAGAATTTTAGAAAATAAACAATATCTAATATAGAGGGTAATGCAGAGTGACGAAAAATTATAAATTATAATTTGTGAAAACTAATATTATTTAACGGAAATCACATTTTCAAGTAAATTATATGAAATTTATTAACTAAATGTAAACATTTAAATTTTTACTTTCACTCACCTAAATATGTAATATATAGTAAGGGAAACTATTGCAATCGAGAAAATTTTAGAATCTGAGTTTTTAACAGAAATACACGTTTTGAGGTCACCTGAGTCCAAATAACCGAGACTCGCGAAATGATCGATGTGTGTGTATGTTAACAGTCTAGCTCAAAAACGAAAACTCATACGAAACTGATATTACGTATTTAAGATAGATATATGCTTTATTCATGACAACTTTATCTTTAAAATTGGCTAACCGGAAGTGCCACTTTATATCAACAGTGAAACACATTTTTTTTTCAAGATTGAAAAGTATTTAAAATCCACCAATTAAAAAAACTATTTCATTGTACTTGTGCGAAAGAAGTAGTGTAATATAAAAATATTTAATGGATGTATAAAGCATGTATACCCTTAAATACATTTACTCTAGTTTAATAATTCTAGATCTGATATTATATTTACATAATTAGGAAACAACGTCTGTCTATACTGAATAACCTATTACAAAATTAAATTAGATAATAATTAGATAAATTTTCCTTTGTGAATTACATTATTCACTTACAATTAGTGTGACAAATTTTGACCTATCTATGGCGGGCAATGAAAATCTCGTAATTTCATTTTAGTAAACTTTATAATGGAAAGTAACAGTTTAATAACTAATAGACTTCCAATCCACAATCGTATAAATTGATTGAATATATTGATATACTTTCAAATTTCTCTAGGAATACATATGTATATACATAAACTCAGAGACTGGAGTTATATGGTTTACAAAAACAGACGGAGTACCTAAACTTTTATTATCTACCGTTGATATAATTAATATGGTTTTTATTATTTTAGTGGCCTTTACAATGGAAAATGAAAGTTTCATAACGGTAAGCAATAAGGTTTTTATTTCCTGCCGTTGATATAATTAGTAGGGTTTTTGTTATAGTTAATGATTTGTGGGCTATAAGCTTTAATCTGTAGCTCCGTTAAAAATGAATTTAAAAAAATCTTTAATATCATAACATTGCTAAAAAATAATTTCTATCCAAAGTAAATGAAAGTTGTGTGTTGCGAGCACCAGATTTTTTTTTTCATATTTGAGTTTACATTTCTATTAAACATTTCATTGGGTAGCAGTTTATTGGTCTTCAATTATTAAATTATGTTGATGATGAATTGTAAACCCCTGAGTGAGAATTGCCGCTGAGAAAGCGAGAATAAACTGGCAAAGTAGACCACAGATCTAAAAATAATAATCGAAAAAAGCCAATAGAACAGAAAGGGGAGATCTCTCTGAAATGAGCGTGTTATTTTCTAATGACATATCATTGTGGTGATGGATTGTGAACCTTACGTCACAATTGGACCTTTCTATCACCGTGAAAGGGGTCTGCCCTGGGTCCGGCATTCACTTGCACTCAACGCTCGTCTTCAATTATATTCAATACGATGGTATAATTGTATCATTAGTAGGTAGCAAAGCCATTAGTTGAAAAAAATATAAAATACATTAAAAAAAGCCATATAACAAAGAAGATTTAGTAATGTTTCCAGTTTGCTCAAAGATATGTTAGTGGTTAGTGAAAAATAATTAATCACTGTATTAAGTTAAAATATATTGTACCTACAGGTTTCTCTCTGCTTACGTAAGCAAGAAAAATGGTTTTCTTTACTATTCCATTTAGTAGCTAAAACACTGTTAATTAAACTCTTTATTCCATTTATGGGTCTCCTCCATCCAATGGGAGGCATTGGCAGATCTACGAGAAGAGGAGAGTGGATTTCTGGCTGTAGCCCCTCAAAGTGGAAAAATTATGTTTTTTTCATTGATCCATATTTTTTTTATGTGAGTGATCAAAGCTAAGTACTTAAACAATTACAAGGTGTGTGCATAATTTTTCGCCGTTTTAATCTACAGAATTTTTGTTTATCTACGTGCATCTTGCAACACTGAAACCAACTTTATTCAAGAGGTAAGCCTCTATATTCGGGTTATAAGTCTTCTTTAAATATTTAAAGTGTATACAACGTTGTTCATATCTCTCAATTTAGACCTCTCAATACCGTCTTGCGGTAACAAAATTAAACTAATTATTTTTCAAACCATTTTTCTATAAACTTAATGCATTCCAGCTCTATCAGAAAAAACATGCAGAGGATAGTTTCATCGCTTTAAAAATAATTATTTTAATCTCGAAGACTAAAAGAAAAATATATTTCAGCCCGCAACCATCACAGATGATCTATTGAACTATAATAGATGCGTTTGAACCAAGCTCTGAAACAAAAGCGACCGCAATACGAATAGAGACACGTAGAGACACGGAGAGAATAAGGTAATTTTACTACATGATAACGCTCGACCTCATATTGCAAACCCGGTTAAACCTTATCTAGAAACTTTGAACAGCAAGTTGTGCCATACACGCTATATTCAGCAGACATAGCTCCTTTCGACTACCACTTGTTACGATCGTTGACTCATGGCCTGGCTCAGCAGCGCTTCCACTCTTTTGACAAAACTATAAAATGGGTTGATGACTTGATTGCTTCAAAAGACATATCTTTTTTTAGTCTGGAATCCGTATGCTACCTGAAAGATAGTAGAAAGTAGTGGCTAGCGATGGACAACAGTTTGAATGACCTGCGTTTTACCATTTGTTATAAATTAAGTTTTCATTGTTATAAAAAAAACGACGGAAACGTTTTTCCACACCCAATATATATTTTAAATTATAATATATATTGCTACTGTTAGTGTAAAAGTTGATATGTAATTTTTTTTTTTTTTACAGAGGAGCACACAAATAAACACACACTTCATTTTGATTTTTATGTTTATGATTTATTAGCATAATTTCATATTTTGTTTTCCTCTCCTATTTTCTATTGCATCAGAATACTTATTGCAGTTGCAGTCTACCAAATGTCACCTTTAGCAAGTAAAATAGATGGTAAATTTTTACATGTGACGTTTTGCACTAGGAGTAGCGATATACACATATTCTAAATGTAAGCACGTGTATAACAAAAACGGCTTCCCTAAAGAAAATTACTGGATCAGCTACTGACAAAAGGTGAAATTTGAG
Source organism: Nezara viridula (assembly GCA_928085145.1). Classification (NCBI taxonomy): domain Eukaryota; kingdom Metazoa; phylum Arthropoda; class Insecta; order Hemiptera; family Pentatomidae; genus Nezara; species Nezara viridula. The sequence continues at coordinate 153,999,593 of OV725077.1, read as the reverse complement.
AGCTACACCAGCCGCAAACATTCGTTCGAAGGATTAATTGCTTATTTTCGCTTTAAAAAAGTAATTTAATTTATTAATTTCTTACAATTCAATTTAATTGTCAGCTGATACTCTTAAAAAACAAATTAATCTAACTATTGCTATTTGTAGTGCAAAAAACGATGAGCAGTGTTTAAGCCAAATGTCACAAATAATAGATAAATTTTCCTTGTTCTAATAATAAAATATTCAGCGTATTTTACCTGAGGGTGAGGGCTTTGTCGCTAAACGTCGCTTTTAGCAGCTGATTGTGATTTTTTGTTTTTGCATAGTCTTGATTTTTTTGGTATCTCCAATGTTTTCGGATCCAAATCGTTTGAAAACATTATCATTAGTTAACCTCGATGTGATCTTAAATAAGTATTCGAATAGAGTGTGAGAGCTTGGGAGGAGAACATATTTGTAATAGTATATAAGAAAAATTGAAAGAAAACATGTCTCCTTCAGTATCAGAATTAAATTATGAAATCAAGTTTATGATTTCAATGAAATCGATCTAAACCTTGAAATATCGATCTACACCAGTGAGCCATGGATGCACTGAAAGCGTGAAGATTAGCAACTTAAGGCGTCATTCTACTTCAGGGTTCCAATTGGTTGGCCAAACAAATGATTTTCTACACCGTGTGTGCATTTTAGGTTCAAATATATGTGTGTGTGTATATGTGTAACCCATTAACTATATATGTATGAACCTAAAATGCATATATATATATATATATATATATAGATCCATATAGCTAATATGAAAATAAAATTACTATTAGACCACTGTCGTTAAAAATTCAATAAAATATGGCACAAAGAAATTAAATTCATTGTAAAACAAAAAGAAAATAGTTAACTGTAAGGAATCGGGAACCAACTGATCTAAGATATAAAATAAACATACAATACAATTTTTTTTTAAACAGCGGATTTTTAATAGAAGTTTCATTATTATTATTCTAGAATAATGTAATTTTGCCTTTCCTCTAATTTAAAAATTCAGCTTTTATTACATTGAGATATTTTTAATTTTTCATTGTTTTTTTTTAACAACGTGTGTAGTTCTTTTGAGCAACATAATTATTATTTTATAGTTAGCTATATTCCATAATTCTCACCAGAAATTGAATATCCATTCATATTTCTTGTGTGATATTATATTTTATATTCTATATTATTCATTTCATTTTAATCAAATAATCAGAATAGTTTTGGAGTTGCCTTTCAACTGAAAGTAGCAAAATTATTGTAAAGAATTGTCTATACCAAATATGACTATAATATAATATTATCCATATTTTATCATTGGTTCTTTAAAATGATATTTATGTATAAAATTATATATTATTATTTTATATAAATTAATCATGCATCCTAAGTATAAATAGTAAATTCCTGTAGTAAAAATAAATCTAGACTGATAAACTCAAAATGAGGAAAATTCTGTTGTCAGGACACAAGGCTTACAAAATCACTTAAATTTACTTCTTGATGAAATTAATTATTTTAAAAGAAATTCCAAATAAACGTTTCTAAAATTAAAAGTACTTCAAAACCCTTAACTGAAAATCGTCATACATTTTAAAAGTTCTAGTTAAAAAATAACAGGAAAAAAATAAAAAATAAATGTTTCAGTTGTATTGTTAATGTTTAAAAATTTTAATCAATAATCGGAAAATCGAATTGAAAATTGGTTTTCAAAGTATTACACGCGATTAAATTAAATGTACAATAGCATAAAATTTGATTTATTCTTATATTTATATTTTGTAAACTATAAATTTATAACTATAACTGATCTAATAAGTAAATAAATAATGAAATTAAATTACAAAACATAAATATTTACGTATAAATCAATTAAAATATATAACAAAGGAAATTTGGTTCAAGATTCCGATTTTATTCAAATTAAATCAAAATTCAGATAAGTAAGAAATAAACAATTTCATGGAACAAAATCGAAATCGCTCAATTTTAGCCAAAAAGATAATAACGTCAAACTTCACAAAATGATAAATTTAATATAATAGTCCTTAGAAAGTACTATAATATAATAGTCCTTAGAAAGTTAATCTGACAAATAACCTATTTTTAACACGATTTAATAATCGTGCAACAACGTGTAAATCCGGTATCTAATTATAACTTTAATTTTTAAATATTATTTATTATTATTATATATTACTTTTTTATTTATTTTTTGTTCCTCCCCTTCCTCGCCTTTAAGGCTATACGGGGTTTTTCCGGGTCAGGGGGTGTGAGCGGGGATTTAAAAGACTCCCCCGGCACCGGGACGCAAACTCGTGACTATTTTAAATCCATTGTCTCATAGATCAGGTTGTCGGGCAACGGCGGTGCTGTGCACATACGTTAGCACATTTGGCTACCCCACCCACCATTATTTATATTATCTTAGAGCTCATTATTAATAAATTGTTATCTTAATTTTTATTCCGGTTTTTTGAGTTAAGTATTTTTCTGTACTGTATTTGGCACTCTTAGTAACATTACAAATATTAAACGCATACTTATCAACAAAATTTTTTTTGTCAACACTCGCAAACTTTACAACATAATAATAGTAAAAGTTTTTAATAATTACGTACTATATTTTATTTTTATAATGTTCGTATATTTATTAACGATACCTTCTGATGAATAGACAACATCGTTCTTATGAATAACCTATATTGTCAACTATTCTTTTTCTTGGATTAAAGTCAAGGTTTGACTAAAGTGATAGAATGTATGACCAATAGGCTATTTCTATTATTTTTTTAATTATTACTTTTACTTAGCTGTGTATGAAACAAAGAGTTATGAAATATCAACGCTCTATGAACCCGCATTTAGTTGATTTGCTTACTTTTCTATAGGTACCTTTTTGTTCCTCGATTACCCATTATCTCGACATCTCTTACATAAGGAAGAGAGAGAGGTGTTCTATAGGTACAACCAATTCTATTTTAACGACAATGGGAAGGTTGAGATTCATTCCAGAGCCACGCCCAGGCCGAGTTCAAACCGGCTTCGTTACACTCCATGATGTTAAAGTCGACGCTATGACACGCTCGGCCATCGTTATTCGGCCTCATTATTCTAAAGGGACATTAATTCTATCTATGACGAAAGAAAACAGGAACTACTTGTAATCGATTGGCGGATAAGCGACCGGTAGCCAGGAACCAGCAGCCGCAGTGCAGAGTGCTGACCACTTCCACCCACCGGGAGCCAATGTCCAATCTCAGGGCTCAATCAATCCGCTACAAATGAACTTTCACTCCAATTTCTTTCTACCTCCTTCTTATCTTGCATCAGCATGTTAGAGTCGGTGTACTTGAGGCGGAATATCCGGCGATTTAATCCAAGCTGATTGTAAAGTGCCAGATATTATTTATCATTAATAGGCTTATAATTTGAAAAACGTCATAGATTATTTATTTTTAACTTCTGAATTTCGCAACCATGAATGCTATAGCCTTTTTGGAGTAACTTTTTTTTTTTTGTAAACTTTACATTGTGGTAATTAATTAAACCATTAATTCTAAACTACATTATCTGCCTATAACTATAAGTGGAGAATTATTGATAAAATACGTGTTTTAGCTTGTCTGTTCAGGACTAGGCTCAGTGGATCATAATCGTTTATTTCCGTTTAACACTGAATCGAAATTTTTCACGATCTCAAAATTATGTCATACACAGGTAAGTAAAAGTAATAATTTATGCCAAGTTATAAATTAAACTAAATAAATAATAACTTATTGAGATTAATTAACGAATAATCTTGTTAAAATAATATTCCTGAGAGTATAAATTAAATGATTGGAGTAAAATTATGTATGTTTGGTATAGGGTTAACTGTGTTATAAAAGTTTCAACAAAATCCTGAGATTTTTCAGACAGACATTTTTCGTATTAGAGCAGTCTATATGATCTTATATGATCCTAGGTCCTATCCTTTACACAGTTTATACAGCTGACATCCCAACCTATCCCAACACTGCAATCACCACTTATGCCTATGACACATGCCTATCAGTAAACAAAGACCCATCATTTGCATCGTAAGTCCTTCAATCAAACACCGCAAATCTTGAAGAATGGTGTCAAAACTGGAGAATTAAAATAAACTCCAATAAATCCCACCAAATCACCTTTACCCTTCGTCATAAACCTATGACTTCCTGTCCTACAGTTTCCATTAATAATACTCCACTTATCCCTGTTGAGCAAATCCGCTACATAGGACTCCATCTGGACAAACGTCTAACTTGGAATCCTCATACCAGACTGAAATGACAAGAAAGTTTCTCGAAGTTACCGATTACTTCAGCACTTACTAGACAAACGCTCTAAACTTCCAATTAATTACAAAAGACTCATATATATGATTATAATAAGGCCTATTTGGACTTACGGAGTAGAGCTATGGGGCTCCACTAAACCCTCGAATTCCTCTCGTATACAATCCTTCGTAAAATCCTCAATGCTCCCTACTTTGTTACAAATAAAACCACCCGTAATGACCTTAATGTTTCTTATGTTTAAGATCTGGCTCAATCCAGATACCTATCCTTCCATAATAAACTTCAGAATCATCCCAACCCTCTCGTTTCTAACCTTGCTTCCTCTTCAACTCCTGGTAACCGTCCGAGGCGTCTGAAAAGAATGAGATCACGGGGCCTCCTTATTTATTTATTTATTTATTTAAATCTCTGCCCTGCCAGTTTGGCAATACGAGTGTTTGCAGTATTGGATAGCTACACGTGTGTGCATAACTAGCCAATACTGCAATCGATACAATAAGATTTTCTGTTTAGCTTGGCTCTTCCATCCTCTGTGGTGGAGCTTCTTCTCTTCTACCCAAATAGAAGTGGGCTGGGCCAATGATGTCTTTCCACCCGTACACAAAGGCCTTGTAGTGCGGGTAGTTCTCTCTGGTCACTAGCTGAGGTAAATCGCGCTCTGATAAGACATAGAGCCCAGTCTCCCTCAGCAACTTAGCCCTCAATGCCTCATAGGCGGTACAGGCTAATAAGACGTGCTCGGCGGTCTCCGGTACCCTACAACTTGGGCATAGGGGATCAATGTTCTTACCATGTTGAACAAGCCTTGCTCGGAATCCCCCATGCCCCGTGAGGAATTGCGAGACCCAATAGTCCGGGAGGAGCCATGTAGTTTCCATTCTTGAACCGACGGTGGGGAAGTATTTCCTTAGGGTTGATCCTTTTGGCGTTGTCATCCAACGCCGGTTCCATTCTTCTAATGTGCATTCCCGGAGAATCCTCTTCCATCTGCTTGGGTCTTCACTGATCCTCACTCGGAGATTAGCCGGTAGATCCACCAAGCCATCTCTCTTCATTTCGTGCCGAAAGTAGTCTTCACGAAGTTGAAGATCGATTGGAATACTTCCGGCTAAGACTTGTACCGCCTCATGAGATACTGACCGGTACGCCCTAGTGACACGCAGCAGAGCCATACGCTGGATCGTCGCCAACCTTTTCTTCTGTAGGTGCGAGAGAGTCTGACTCCACGCAGGGGACGCATATCTCAGGATACCCAAGATGACTCCGTTATAAATAGCCAAAGTGGCTGGGTATCTGAGACCCCAAAAGGCGCCCCCGATGCGACTCAGTCCATTAAGAGCCAGTGCCACTCTACTTCTCAGATAGTCCAAGTGAGGGGTGTAGTTAAACTTTCTTCCAGTCCTTATCCCAAGATAGGTGACCGCCTCACTTGGACGTATCGTTTCTCTCTGTATATTCAGAGTGATAGGGTGGGCCCTGTCAGTCTTCCCCCTCAAAAGAACGGACTGAGTCTTTGAAGCCGCCATCTTCATCTTCTTTCTCTCGCACCATTCTCCTACAAGGTTGGCGCACCGTTCAGCCTCTTCCTTTAATCTGGCTCTGCTGTTCGATGCCACCACGACTGCGAGATCGTCTACGGGGCCTCCTACTGTAGACATATCATTAGAGTGCTACCATTTGGTAGTTACTCAACAAGTGTTTTCAAGTCATTATATCCATATTTATAAATTTACCAAATTTATTTCTTTAATACAGTTGTAAAAATCATTTAAAAAAATAATAAAAATTTTTTAAAAAAGATATATGAAGTATAAATTGCAAATCTTCTAGAGCATACAAATGTATTAACCAAAATAAATAATATTTCACTCCAAACTGTTCACATATTGTGAATGTGTAGACCTATTTTGGGATGACTACTATCTTCATTTGGTTATTTATTAATGACAGGCAGCAGCGGATCTATGAATGAAAGGAAGGGACTAACCGGGTGAAGCATCCACAAAAAAGAAAAATAATTTTTGAAGCGAAAACTTCTTTAGGCGTGCACTTTTTTTGTGGAAAGTGAATAAGATTGAGCCGTCAGATCTCCGATTTGTACGGACTTTTTCATACACAGGTAAGTAAAAGTAATAATTTATGTCAAGTAATAAAGTAAACTAAATAAATAATAACTTGTTGAAGCATCCACAAAAAAGTAAAATCATTTTTGAAGCAAAAACTTCTTTAGGCGTGCACTTTTTTTGTGGAAAGTGAATTAAATTGAGCCGTCTGATCCCCGATTTTTAAAGCTCGGGTAAAGTCGGCCGGAGTCGACTTATTGAAGTATTTTTACAAATGGATAAAAATATCTCAAAAACTAAAAATCGGACCTGCATACTGTAAACGAAAAACATTTCCAGAATTTCATTCTCTTTCTAATGAACTATAAATAAAAATTGTATTTTGACGTAACGCCGAGTTAAAGAGTCGGAAAGGGAAAAAGATATCCCTAAATAATTAAATAATAACGACTGTATTAAAAAATTGAACAATTTTGAAATATCACAAAACTTTAATACCATGTACAATTTAGAAACCAGAGTATGTTACAAATGACGAACAGCGAGACAGAGAAAAGCCCATCAGTGATGAGAGGAGATGTGATAATACTATGTAACTCAGTTTTTCAGCACCGATGAGTGAGAAAATTGTCACTTACTCATTTACGAATTGAGAGGCTTAGTTTGTTTTATTCCTATAATTGTGAATTATCCCTATAGATTTAATTAATAATTGCTTGAGGTGGTTCGGATATCTGAGAACGCATTCCCAGAGCTGCCTACGAAGCTATCTCAGAAGGGAAAAGACCACAAAGAAGACCCAGGAAGGTTTGAAGGAGGCCTTCGACAGAAGGTCTGGAGTGGAGGAAGGGGAGGCAGCTGGTACAGGATCGCGATTTATAGACGAGGCTATTTCGAAAATCATCTCACACTGTGATGTGGTAGAAGAGGAAAGGCCAAGAAGAAGAAGAAGAAGATTTAATTGTGAATTTTCATTTCCATAGCTTTAATTTTTTTTTTTTTTCAATTTAACATTACAATGCACGAACGCACCACTTTTCCACTAGTTGACCGCTAACCATCCACCTAATGAGCCATTGGCCGATCCAATTATTATATAATGAAGAAGGTAAGAGTATTAATGTATTAATTGATAGTCAGCCCTGAGCGCTGGGCGAGGAGAGGCTGTGGGCCCACTCGGTCGAGTCCAGTGGAATGCGGTCATCAGTTCAGATAGATCACTGGAACGGGCCTCTTATATCAGTCCTCCACTGCTTTCCTCTCTCTCGTAACAATGTCTGTGCCATTCGAAAGTAGAAGTGAATAGATTTAAATTACAGTGCATTTCTATAAGAACACATGCCTGAAGCATATCTGCATATCTGAATATGTAACACGGGAGTTTGCCTTTAAAAGTTGCTAAGTTGTTCCATACTATAATAATCTAATTTCAAATTTGTAGACGTATTTACATACCTATTTTAAAATAAAAGGAAGGAAAGATTTGTTGCATTTTTACTTTCCTACCTATACTAGGTAAGGAAAGTATTGAGATCGGATCAAATTTCCGATATGCGGTTTTCGACGGCTCTATACGTTTCAGAGCCCCTGAGTCTGTGCCTAGATTTTCTCGGGAACTAGAGAACCGATTTTGATGCTTCTTTTTCTATTTTGTAGGGTTTTGACTACTGATTTTTGTGACACAAATTGAGTTCTCCATGCGCAATAGCTTCTGCGCAATAAACGGAAAACACGTTTGATCAATTTTCAGGAAAATAAATCTCATTAATTTTTTTTTTTACTTTCACTTACGTATATATGTAATATATAGTAAGTGTAAGTAATGCGATCGAGAAAATTTTTCAATCTGAGCTTTCGACGGATTTATACGTTTTGAGGTACCCTGAGTCGAAATGACCAAGTCCCGAAAAATGGTCTGTGTGTCTGTGTGTTTGTATGTTAGCAGTCTAACTCAAAAACGAAAAGTCCTATGAAACTGATATCACGTATTTAAGATATATGCGTTATATGCACGTATATGCCTTAGTTGTGACAGAAACTTTTTACTTAAAATCGGCTAACCGGAAGTGCCACTTTATATCAACGCTGAAACACATTTTCATAATTTTCTCAAAAAGGGCTCTAACGATTTTGATTAAACTCGGTGTATCATTGTATAATTAAGTGGTATTTATTATCAATTATGTCTTATCCCCATTGATGTCACTTTACAGGGCTTAAATACCCAATGTTCACATACATCTTCCTCTAAAGTACCTTCAATATGGTTTATTCTAAAAAGTTAATTTTTTCACATTATTCAGAGTTACAAAAAAATGCTAAATATAACTTTTGAAAGAATTTGATAAGTTAATAAAGGAGAAAAAAAAATGCAGAAAAACCTGCGTAGCTGTAGACTGTAGCGCCTAAACGAATGTACCGATTTCATTGAAACTTCGCTAAAGTCATTTTCTCGACACCCTTCAAATTTATCTATATAACATACTTCAGCGAAAAGAAGCTGGAAAAAAAGTTACGAGGGATGGTAAAATTAAATTCCGAATAACTCAAAAAGTATACACTTTTTTGGGAATGTTGTGTTAAGATGTTTCAAAGGTATTTAAATCGCCTAAAAAACAAAAGAAGTTTCATCGAAATCAAAGCACTATTAGTAGACTTTAAAATATTTTTACTTCGTATATATGTAATATTTTTGTTTTTTGATGGACATATGTAAAGATATAAAAACTTTTCTGAAATAGGTGGTGTAGCATATTCTAAATCTGATATTTTGGGTTTTTTAGGGGAGTGTAAATTAGTTCATGTTTTCTGTTGCAATTTAATTATGTTTAAACATATGTTTAAATTTAAATAAAACATTGCAATTTAAATAAAACATATGTTTAAATCACGTTGTTTTAAAAAGAACATATGTTTTATTAGTTATGATGTAAAACAAGTTTTTGGATGATATAATAAATGAGTTAAAACATTTAATTTGATGTATATTTAAAAATATAATAGGTAGGAAAGTCGGGTGAGTGGACACACCAGGTTTTTTAAATTATAATAAATATTGGGCATTGGCTGAATTTGACAGACAAGCTCTAAGGGTGTTATTTCATAGATCACCATACCAACAAAAATCATAGATAACCTTTTTTTCTGTTTATTTGGTCTGATAATCTAGTCCTGACTGATCTATGAGAAAAATGAACAATGGTAAGGGTTCAACTATTCGTATTTCAGACGTAAGAAACTTCGAGTTTCAACCTTTGCAAAGAAATATAAACATCACTATGTACTTTTTAATCTAAAAAAGTACGTCTAATAATGCCAGTGTCACTATCTAACGCAAATAATAAAATTCACACTCTAACTTACATACTAACGCAAGTTGCGCCATCAAAATTTTTGAGGGGGCATATTTTAGTGTTTTTTTTTTTAATTTTTGAGAGGGTAAATTTTTTAGGGGGTTATGAATTTTTAGAATAAAAGTTCTATACTAAGGGACAAGTGGAAAACATGGAACAGACCGCAGCAAATGAAATTGTATATAATCTAGGCTTTTTATAATTCTACCTCCTCTTGCTCTGTTTTTTAAGAAATGATGAGCAATAAAATATCATGGAAGGGGAATAAAAGTTCCTGCGCCGAAGATCGTGGGGAGATGTGATGGGCACCCATGTGTTGATATCGAGAAATAATATAATAATCGTATAATTAATATAGAAATAATCGTCTTCGATTTCATAATAAATTGAAAACAATTAATAAAACAATGGCATAAACTTACATTCCGATAAACACTGGAAGACGATTGAAAAGAGTTTAACAAAGTATATAAAATTAAGTAATTTGTTGTTTGCTTTTCTTCATGTCTGTAAAATCATTTTTTTTTTCTATTTGCAGCTAATTACTATTTCAGACCAACTGCTGATTAATAATTTACAGAAATACATTTTAAAGAAAATTTGAAAATACAAACACACATTCCAGCTACATAATTATATAATTTTTTAATAATTAAATGAAAATATTTGAGTATATCAGTAAACTAAAGATATAGTGTAATATTCTATTCAATTCAATGTAATGTTGAAACCTAGACCACTTACTCCATTTCTACCTTGATAGTTTTATATAACGATTAGTAATGCTAATAACAAAATATTATAGATACGTGAAAATAGAACGATTAGAAGTATTTTTAGCAAGATTTAATGTCATCTAATCGAAAAATGAGTTTTCAATGACATCTAAAAAGTATAATTAAAAAGTATATTGAATGTAATATCAATATGGATAATTATACAAAACAGAAAAAATATATTATGGTCTACATGATGGGACAGAATCCTAAAACGTCATCGTGATGAATGTCAACCAGTTTTTTTAATTAAGCATTAGTAAGTCAATTTGTTTTTTTTTAATATTTTATTTATTTTAATGATAATAATAATAAGACTTAGCGAAGCAGGAGGTTCGATGCCGATACCACCAATCGATTTTTATTTATTAAACATAAATAATAAATATAAACTCTCATTGCTCATATTCTAAAATCATTCATTTAAATAATTTATAAATTAAATCACAGATTGGGGTGCTCATAGAAGATCTGGGATATTAGCTGCTCACTCAGAGCTGTGAATAGATTTCCGAGTACATTTGCAAGTGACTTATGAAGATTGATGAGCCCACCAGCGCTAATGTAAGCTTTGCCTGAAGTATTCCTCTAATTAGAACCAAAGAGATTTCACTTCTATCTTGGAGCACACAAGTATAATCGAGAACCATCTTTAGTCTTCACTCAGCAAGCAGAGTGAAAGAAAGTGGTTTGATGGAGTAGATCAAGATGATTAAGAGTTGAAGAATGAATGAAGTGTATTTTCTGTCTTTGTAAGATTTTTCTGTTAGCATCAAATTATGGAATAATTTTAAAGAAATCAAGGTGCATTTACAATTTTTCGAATAATTTTTTATTGTGCGGTTTATATTTTGTTAATGAGACGTGTTTTCTCGAACATCTCGAAGTTCTATTCCTTAGGTCTAAATAGATGTATATTAGAACTCAGTATAGTTTCCAAATATAGTGGTATAAAAATTGTGTGGAGATCTGTAGTACAGACGATTTGATAGCTGATCATGTACATTTCAGATGTGTTTTCTGATGAGTTTTCCGTACAAGTATTGTCCAAAATACTGTTTAAAATTGATAGGAATAAGTTGTCAATTATTACAAGAGGGCATCAAGCATTCTATAGGGAAAACAAATTTTAAAAAATAAATTACTTATTAAAATATTAGAATTAGCTAATTGTTAGAACGACCATGTGATTATTAAGGATTGAGCAAACTGCTACTCACAACGATTTCTTTAATTTTAATTACACATGTCAGTGTATTCAAAAAGTCACAAAATGCATTTTGGAAGGAGTTAAATTTATTTATTTTTTACTATTTCTTTTTCGTTCTAACAATTAGCTAATTCTAATATTTTAATAAGTAATTTATTTTTTAAAATTTTTTTCTCCTGTAATAATTGTAACTTATTCCTATCAATTTTAAACAGTATTTTGGACAATACTTGTACTGAAAACTCATCAGAAAACACATCTGAAATGTACATTTTTTATTAACTCTAATGTTACGAATATGTTTAGTAAATTTGTAACAATTTTAGGCAACTAATTCTTAAACTTGATAAGTTCGATAAAATAAAGACATAATTACTAAAAATAACTGCAAATAACGTGTGTTTCATTTTCAATTAATATCCAATAATAGTATAGTATATCTAAAAAATAACGTGATTTTATTTTATATACTAAATGTAACGAATACTTTTCTCAGATTCATACTAATGAAAATGTCCATAATTTATAAAGAACATTGATTTTTGACAAATCGTGTAGGATTTCATCGCCAAAATTATGTTAAAACAACTATTTCACTATTAAATAATTTTTAGACAACTTCTTACTTTATTTTTTTCGTGAAATACAGTCCTGGAATTGAAATATATAAAAATAATGATCATTGGAATCTGTCATTGAAGACGTCAGGAGCAAACCAGGAGGCAAACAGTCAGGAACTGTTTGAAACCAGAAGGATAGGAGCTGTAAGATTTGAGCGTGAAATATTATCATACAGCTTCAAATTATAGTTATATTTGTTAATAATTATGGGATCTCCCATGGATTTTTCCCGGAACTCTGGGGTAGGTGGCTTTTGAACGGTTGTCAGTATTTTCCGTTACAGGTTACCCGGTCTGCAAATGCTTCCTGGATCTATCATTTGCTGCAACTTAATGGATCAGTGCACATTCGAAAATCACCTCGGCCCTTATCACTATATCGGGATTTGGGCATGCTATTCATTGAGCAAACTGATACTCACAACAATTTATTTAATCACACATGTCAGTTTATTCAAAAAGTCATACAATGCATTTTGGAAGAAGTTAAATTTAATTTTTTTTGTGAATTTCACATTATTCATAAAATCAGGATTTTATTTATTTATTCAGAAAAAAATTAAACAAAATATTGTATGCATGGTTACACTGCTTTTCATTGCAAAATGTTCTGATTTCGAAACGAAAAATATTATTACTTAGTGATTTAATTATACAGAATGCTACCCAATGACGTATTTTAATAAACCAACGAAATATTTAATTTATGATTTTATTAATAATCATATAGAAGATGATCTAGTTGGCGGTAAAGTTTAATACATAAGAAATTAGTAAAATATATTTCTTCATCAAGGACGTTTCATCCGATTTTCGCTTTTTATCTCATTATGTCGTATGAATGCATTACTAGTGTTTTATTCATATCTTTCAGAAGTTAGTCTCATTTCTTGTAAATTAATGTAATAACTTTTTTCTCTTCCGCTGTATGTACATTCACTATGTATTATTTTATGATTTCCATCTTCCATATATCTTAAATGGATTAAGGCTAAATGCGGCCAAAACTCAGGCCATTCTCATTGGTTCCAAGCCCCTTCTTAGATCCCACACCAACTTTCCCTCACTCTATCTAAACAACCACCCCATCACCTTCTATCCCTTTGTTAAAAATTTAGGCTTTCTCATAGATCAAACCCTTTCCTGGAATCACCATATCTCTCATATATCCCGCCGTGCAATTTCTACCCTCAAACTATTCCATCACTTCCGCCATCTTCTACCCCAAAATACCCGTAGACTCCTAGTTTCCTCTCTCATCTTTCCCCACTTTGACTACAGCTGTGTGGTGTACGATGGCCTCTCGGTGGAACTGCGTGATAGACTCAAAAGACTTATGAATTGCTTCGTAAGATTTGTAATCGGAACCCCGAGACGCTCCCGTGTCTCCCACCACTACACTGAGTTAGGGTGGCTCTTCCCCTCCTTAAGAAGACAATATTTCCTTGGCACTTTCCTTTATCAAATCATTACCGATCATCGTCCTTCTTATGCCTACAACCTTCTCCAATTTAAGTCCTCAATCCATTCACTCACTACAAGATCCCGACCCTCTGACCTATACATCCCTTCTCATAGATCTGCCTCATTCCAAAATTCCTTTATAGCCCGCTCTGTCAACTTTTGGAATTCCCTCCCGATCAAAATTCGACATGCCACTTCCCTGTACACATTCAAAAACCTCCTATTCCAATTCCTGTTCCAAAAACAGTCAGATACCAGCTAACGAGTAATATTATATATGTATTGTGTAGCAATCATATAATCATAACACTTGGTAAGAGATAGTACATGCATTTCCTACTATCGACGTAGGAATTTCAACACACACATTTTTTTGTATTTTTTTTTTTATTCAATTATAAGTAACTGTTTATTTTCATATATATATTCAAGTAAAGTTTTTTTTTTTATGAAATGAACTCATTGTATCTCTTTTTCGTTCTTCATTTCTCAAAGTGTATGTTTATGTTGTTCAACCCTTAAATATAATTTTGTTCATAGTTCAAATGATTCGTTCATAGTTTTAATTGTTTTATTCATAATTTTAAATGCTCTGTACATAGTAGTATCTGTATTGTATATAGCTTGTGCACCTAAGGTTTTCTTTACTTTTTATTTTATTTTATCAATTTCATTTATTGTTTCAACGTTCAGGCCAGTAATATTCTATTATTTTGTACATTATTGTTATTCTGAAGGGACTTAGTCCCAGAATAAAGTTTTTTTTTCTATCTATCTATCTATCTATATCTTGTTTCCTTAACATTAAAGAATTTCTAGATTTCTGGGTACCATAAAGTCAGTATACAGTGTGGTATGCTTTTTGTACTTTTTGTTATTTTTTATTTGCTTATTTTTGCCATTTTTTGCTATCAATACTTGCTCTTTACACTTTTTTCTGCTCGAGTAAAAACAGGTTTGTGGCAAACGTATAAAATATTATTATACTTCTGGAAAATAGCAGATGATAAAGTTTACAAATACCTCAAAAGAAAAGAAATCGATAGGACGATTTAGACATCGATAGAATATTTAGTAAATAAGAATTAGAACTACGTAAGGGGTTAAAATTGTCCAACCACCTTCATAGAGATCTGAAAGTTAAAAAAATAGATTGTCCATCGATTGGCTGAATGAATAATAGCCAAAAAAACACAGGTACTTTCAAAACTAGAAACAGTGTATTTTGTATGATTCTTTTGTAATGAAAAACAAACAAACATACAAAAGAGGAGTAATTGCTATGAAAAGAAGAATATTAAAAGCAAGAATATATAAACAGCCCAACCGTGACGGATATTGTTTGCTTTCCGGAAATTTTTGTAGCCAAAGAAAAATGTCCATAGCTCTCCAGATCGGTGAAATGACCACTTTTCCAGCTGGCGGTTGATTTCCTCCAATCTGACACACTAGTATAGCTGTCGACCTTCTTGGATCTGCCTTACGTAGCAATGGAAGTTCTGACGTCTTGCGTTTGGTGATTTATGGTGAAGAAATGTCTTCATCAAAGTCAAAGATCCTTAATGACCTAGAGGATAGAATTTTATTATTGAATTAAAGATTGTACATATGAGAGATTTGTTTAAAGCTTGAACAGTGAAAAAGTTATATAATATTGTACATAACTAACTTTTACAGACATAGTAGATGTTTTGCCATTTAACAAGCTTGCTCTATCTCAGCTTATCTTTGGCTATTTCTTTGCAGCTATTACTACGTCTTTATTGATTCTGGCTATCTATCTGCTTTTTGGCCTTTTGCCTTCTATTGAGGCATTCATTGGTATAGAGAGGCTTTCAGGTGGATTGTTTCGAGCTGCATGCCCCGCCCATCTTAACCTCCGTGCCTTCATATCATGATATATTGATTGACCAGTTTCTCTAAATAGCTCTTTATTGGTCTTTCTTCTCCAGGTGATAGTACTCTGATCCCAGATCTCTCCGGTTATCGGAGGATTTTTCTCAAATTCTTTCAATATGTTTTTGTAAGGCATTGGTTAATGTCTCACAGCCATATATTAGAACTGGCTTTATCATAGCATTTTACACCCTTGATTAGTGAATTCTTGAATTTTTCGGGATTTCAGTATCTTTGAAAGGTAGAAGACAGAGAAGAAAGCTCTGTTTGCGCTTGTTATACGCTGTTCTACTTCCGACACCTGGTCATTCATTGAAGTTATTATGGAGCCGAGGTATTTGAATTTTTCTACTCTTGAGAACGAGTCTCCTTCTTGGCCCACTAAATTATTTGTACATAATTACTATTAACAGGTTTGGGTCAATAGTTATGATTACATTTTTATTATTAAAATATAGTCATTATTCACATTGAATTTACCTCAAGCCAAAAAGAAATACCTTATATATTCCTTATATATTATATATACCTTATATATTCCTACCTTATTTTTCTTTTCATTCTTTGAATACTTTTAAGTTCGGACCTACCATGTATTAGATAACCTTATCCATAAAATTGCTTCCTTAAACAAATCTTTGAATATTTATGGTACTTTGTTCTGGAATTCCTTATATATTTCTATTCATAAATCCTTCCCTAGATTGTCCATAAAACGTAGCTTTTCTCTTCACATACTCAATTATCTATCCACTTCTCTTACAAAAACAACATACATTTATGAAGAATATGGACAAGGCAGTGGTAAAGAACAAAACACACACAAGAAAAAAAGTAAAAACTATTTACTGAATGCTGATCATTTGAGCCACATAGAAGGCTTCTTTGCTGCTACACGGACAAGATACAAACAGATGTTGATCATGGAAGTAAACAGAATGAAAATATTTAAACAAAATTAATATAAATATTATAAATACATATCAATTTACATTCTATAGTATAATTATACTTTAACGAACTGAATATATATACTATTGATATGTTACCTCTTTATTTCTTGTAGATTAATATAAATTTTGTTCTGATGATATTTTAGTACATATAATAGATATTGAATAGAAACCATAAACAATGAACTGTCCAACAAAGAAAAACATGCTGCATGAGCGGCAAAACGGTAGAAGGCAGTGCCTGGTCCGACATATCGACTGTTCCTCAGTCTTCAGCTTGCGACAGCCCGAAGAGGATGGGCAACACAGAGAGCAATGTGACCAGCGGTGTCAAGAAGCAAGCCGACACCTCCTCCATCAAGATCTACAAGCTGGTGGATCTGAAAGGTATCTCGACTGTGCTCATCAGTTTTAATCAGAGTAGAAATTGAGATCGAAGCTTACGGAGGAAATAGAACAATTGGAGTAGATTATGCACTGTTATGCAATTGGATTGGATAATTAGTCGGCAAGGCTTCTGTTCACAATTTTTTTTTTTTTGCTCAAGTTCTAAGTCTAAAGATAACTTTATATTCATACGATACATTGCCGATTAAAAAAATAAAAAAAATAGAGAGGGCTGTTCAAGAATTCTTGGTCTTAACGCAGTTGATTTTATATAAAGTACTGGCAGTCTAGAACTTGATTTGGTCACTCATTGAATAGCATAAAGTACATATACAATAAGTAGGTATAAATATGTTCGAAACAATTACAGCACTACTGTTAGAAAAACAATGGAAATAGTAAGTAATATTTTAAATTGGAGTAATTTAAAAAATGGTGAAAGGTTTCAAAGGCTGAATTACGAATATCTCACAAGAAATTAAGATTAATTAAAATCATGGATGGTTAGTGTTATGATAGTTTTTAGTCGTTAATTTTCTTATGGAACTTCCAGTTGACTCTAAGTTTCATGTGAGCTAAAATTTGGTATGTAGGATAGTTTTCTAGTCAGAATACTGCAATACATATATTCGTCATTTCTAAGCTGACTAGTGTATTTTTTTTTTTTAAGTTTTGCGTATCACTGCAGTTCTTCCAAATAAAATTAGAAAGTTGAAATTTTGTGTGTTAATTGAATTGGTGTTGTAAAATTGTCTTTTAGTGGCCTCAACTTTACTTTATTACTGCTCTGAACTTAAGATGACCATTTTTGTCTAATGTTACATAAAGACTTCGTGAACGACCCTCACGTCCACACTAAAGTAAAAAAACCTTTTTATAAACTTCGTAAGAAGAAAAAAAAACTGAAAGGAACTGAACACACCGCCCCGGGTGAAAACTGAGCAAAGCGAAGAGTCAGAGCTGTCGCAACGTGAATGAAATTACTCAACCCAATGAGGCAGTTTCCCTGACTAAACGTTTCGCTACGACTTTACAGTTTGGACCGCTCAGGGTCATGAGGACAGCTGGAGGTTAAGCTTATCCATGTCGCCACACTTGCTGTTCAATATTCATTTCGCTATCAGCTTAGTCATGCTCTTGTGTATCAAACGGTAGAAAATTGATTTATGCCAGTATGTGGCTTATCACCAAATTACATTGTTTAAAAAAATATTTAAAAATTCAATGCATTTTAATCAAATAGCCTACTTCACAGAGAAGTCATAAATAGAGGTGCCAAAGTAGATACATATTTTCTGTCGCATTTTCAAATACCCATGACGATTTGAGACGAGAATTTGCTTCAGTAAAAAGAAGTCTTAATTGCAAAATTGTCTTTGCAATGATAATTTCCAAAAATTACGGTAACTTATGTTTCAAATGAGTAACAAACGGGAGTAGGTATTCGTGATAAAACAAAATTTGTTTTAAAACAGAGTTAGCTATTATAGTGTTATTTTAGAAAATTAGAAAAATCGTAGATCATATGCAATTACATTTGCTGTTGTCTGTTCCATGTTTTGCCCTTGTCCCTTAGTCCGTAAATTCATAACCACATCGAAATTTTCTCCCTCGAAAATTCAAAAAAACAGTCAAAATATTTCCCCCTCATAACTTTCGATGGCGCAACTTGCGCTATGAAACCCCCTTCTGGGCACCCCTGAGTATTACAGTTAACTATAGGATAGAAATAAATTTGATGAATACCATATTGTAATGTTAGTAGGGGATCAAAAATGCAATTAATTAAGGAAAAAAGAAAATAAAATTTCAGCTAAGAATAGGTAAGATTATTGTCTTATGGACACTCAACAGTTGAGTTCCTTGGTATCTACCATTCTTGTTTTTCTATTATATTTTATTGAACATGTTGTTTTTTTAAGAAAATCTATTATTGCTTCTATATTAGTGCTGTTATCTCCTAATATCTTTTCGAGATTTCGTTCTATTCCAGTCTTGCAAAATATGGCAAATCGTCAGCTGCACTTTACATACTTCACAAATCGGAGGTATAGATTTATCAAAGAGAGGAATCCGTATGTCCAATTTTCAGTCTAGTAATAACAACTGTTTTATGCTTTAGTATCTTTTTTTTTATATTTTATAATTTATTTTGTCCTTCGATGGTTTCCCAAAGCTGGCTCCCCATATTTTTAGTTTGACGTTTCAAATAGCTGCATATAACTAAGTAATATATATATTCTTGATCTGAAATGAGGAATATGCTGCTTCTTTGGATGCCCTTTCTGCCTCTTTTTTTTCCTTCAATACTCATACCATGCTATGGTATCCGAACGACCTCAATTTACCGACCGATTAAAAAATTCTACATTAAACTAGTCAAAGGATCAAAAACATTGTTAGCCGAAGTGGAGAACCATCACTGTGTCGCAATCTCATGTTTTTTTGCTTTTTGTATTTTTCCAATAATTATAACTTCCGCGTGTTATAAATGAGTTATACCCTATCGGTGAAGCTTCAATTCTTGCTTATTTTGCAATCGACAGCTCTCTTCAATACCTATAAATAGCATTGATAAAAAGGTAAGATATTAAGGTTTTTGGGTTTTTTGTCGGCTGGCTGTACAGGCCTTTTGGATTTTTGGCTGCCTGGAGCAACCTTAGCTTTTTTTTTATTTTTGGTTAACCCCACCTCAAAATGACGGACAAACAGAGGAGGAAGGTGAGGATTTTTCTGTGGGTACAAAAAAACCTAAAACGGAAAATTTATTACGAAAATCTGGAAAAAAAATATTATTTTATTAATTTCTATATGTGTACTTAAACATGAAAAAAAAATTTCTGACGCAGATCACTAAGGGACGGCCAAAAAAGACAGATTTTTTCGATCTTTATTTTTTCAATTCCGATTCATTTCCTATATCTCATAAGCAATAAAGACAATAAAGGACTTTAAATTGTGAGTCGAACGAGTACCTAAATGAGTAATAATTTGATGAAGTGGTACCACGATCGACGAAAACAGATTTTACAAACTAAGTCAAAAACTTAGGCTTGGAAAGGAGTTTCCAAAGAAAAAAAAACTCATGGTAAAAGTTGTAGAACATTAAATGTCGCGTCCATTGAATACCAACAGTTTTTATGAAGGTCACTCACTACACTTGATCGAAAAAATCTGTCTTTTTTTATTGTAAAAAGTTTTCTCTTGGTGGCCCGCGTTCGCAATTTTGTTTTTTGCATGTTTAAATCCACACATACCAATTTAAAAAATAAAAGCATTTCTCACATTTTCAAAATTTCCCGTTTCGATCATCAAGTTATTGGCTTAATATTCTTTAAGTCAGCCACGATTTTTCAGGTACCATGATCCGACTTGTATACTCTCATTTTTTAAATATAAATGTTATGAATATTGAAAAAAATATTTTCAAAATTTTCATCAGATATTGTATTTTTTTTTTGTATAGTTTCTCGGACTATAAGTGCTAATATCACATTAACTATTTTAAGCATATCGCTACTGTTAGTGAAAAACGTCGTACGTAAAAATTGATTTTTTTTTACAGACCATAAAAACTGATTATTTCCTTATTATGTATTAGTATATTTTCATATAGTATTTCCTTCTGCTGAATTCCATAGTAGCAAGCTAATTATTGCAGTTGCAGATTACAAAATTTCTTCTTTAGAACAAATAGAATAAAAATAAAATTATTACATTCGATCTTTTGCACTAACAGCAGGAAAATAAGTATAAATCATATTTATGTATTCTTATAATCTTTGTTAGAGTATACTATCGGCATTGATCCTCTGGTTTGCAAAGCCTGATTATTATTACACAAAATATGGTTATTGTCATAGGAGGAGGACTTCTCGTCGAATTAATGAAACGTGCTGCGCAGACAAAGCAATACGCCGAACTTGACCACGCCATAAAGACCAAAGTGGAACCGTTCTTGTACAACAAAGGCCAGGGGAAGATGATGCCCGTTAGCCAACTAGTTCTCATGAGGAATAAAGAACGACCCAGGCACAAAATGGTCATTCATCCTACAACATTCTATCTACGAACATTATATTTAAAATAAATAAAATTATTTTTTTTTAATTTATAAATTTTTGTTTCAGTTACCTCCTTTGCGAAACTTGGAAAATCCTGATGATTATGACATTGAATCTTACGTCGTACCTGAACCAACAGAGGAGGATCTAAAAGGTACTGCCAATTTTACAATTAAATAATATTTTGAATTATAAAATTTTAAAAAATATATTTAAAAAATGATGGATTCTAAGCGGAAATCTTTAGCCTCATAGAAAGAAAAAGTTCACTTACAAGTCGTTCAGCCAATTAAGACATCAATCATCAGGTTTAAACCCAAACACACCTAAATCGTATTACGAATCCAATAATGATATAACAATGATAATTAGCCAGTCCTGTATTAAATGTGATTTTATGATAAATAAATAAGGTAAGTCTCTAAACTCAGCGCTGAGCAGCGCTGAGGTCGGGATCAGGAATCCTCTTTTTTTATTTCATTTGTATGTTTTTTTATCAAATAACTCTCTACCTCACTATTTGGGGGAGAAGAGGGCTGTTCTACGCATGGACAACAAATCTATTCTAATCCAGGCCGGAATCGAGCTGCCGTTGCTAGACTCGAAAATCTTGAAGTTTATAATTTAACAGGCTTGGTCATCATGAACTCCGGGATAGGGAATCCTTTTGTCTCGCCCTTTAGGCGATCCCTATGCGGGATTTGTTCCAGGCCAAGGGAGAGGGCGGTGAAATATGCCAGAATTAAATTCGAGAGGTTGTGATGGACTAGAATGTTGGAGCGTTGCCCGTTGTAGCACGCTCGTGTCTAGCGGCGCCGGTTCGAATCCGGCCTGGGAAGATTTAAATTTTATTTCGTGACGGATCCTCGGAATGGAACTCGACGTTCTCACTCTTGTTAGAATAGGTTTGGTTGTACCTCTAGAACAACCCTCTTGATCCTCACCCCGTATGCCAGAAATACGAAGAATTCGTACGAAGGAAAAATATGAAACAGATAATCGAGAAAGCAACTGTAAAGAAATTTCAATTTTTAAAATTCTATTTCCACTTGCACATATTGTAAGTAGAAGACAGCTATAAAATGGCTGGAAGGGAGATATTCGCACCATTTTCTTTGAGAGAATGGGTACCCTTGTATAAAAATAAATTTTAATTAGTATGTTCAGATTAAGTAGTAATTCACGCATTGAGATCCCTAGCACTTACAAAGCATCGTGAAATTCTGCATGCCCAACATTTGGAAATTAAGTTACCGAGCTTTTATGAAGTTCTTAGGACATCAGATTAATTCTCAGTGCAGTGATCATCTGTTTAAACTAATTGTGCAGAGCGACTGAACTAATAATAAAACTTTTGATATTCTGTTTCACTGCTCAATAATTACTGAATGGGGAAATGCAAAATTTTGTTATAGGTAAGCTACCCATCTATCTTCTCTTCCCAAAATGAGATGAATGGACCTCAACCAAGATTTCCTCCAAGAACTAAATATTTCTTGCCATGCCAGTGATTGATTATTTACAAAATGCATAAATAGGAAAGAATAACTTAACGTGAAGTATGTAAAAATTAATTTTTTTTTTTTTTCGACTAGATCCGAACAAATACCGAGAAGTATGCTGGGACCTGAAGGAGAGGGGCGCTGTTGGTGAAACTATCCTCCACCTTTGCCTCCTCAACGCCACATCGCTCCATGCAGATCTGGCCAAGAGACTTCTCAGGTTCTACCCCAAGCTCATCAATGACGTCTACATGTCCGATGAATACTATGGTATAAAGTTACAAAATAATAAAAATAAAACAACTTTTGAAAAGTTGGAATATGTAGACATTAATCATGAAAGGGGAGAGTCATTATAAAGGGCCTTTATTAAAAATATAAATGTGTAGCAAGGCGACGCTTAAGTTTCACTTAATAGTCTACTTTCATAAGAAATTATTTTTTTTAAAACTTAAAAACCATAAAAATATAACTCTATTAATAAATAAAAACTTAGTGACAATGACTATATAAAGGATGATAATTCAGTGCACTATATGTTTTTTATAAGTTTGTCATTTATTTTCCTTTTCCTTGAAAACATTTGCCCCGTTCACTAAGGTAGATAAAGTAGACAATATTAAAAGTCATTCATTTTTTTTCTTCACTCTCTATTAGATCCTATGAATTTATATACTATATATTAATTCTTCTAAATTTTTAATTTTCCATGATTTAATATACATCTATTTTAGTAAACTTATTTTTGGAATTCTGTTAGGAAACTGCAAAAATATTTCTTGCATTAGTTAATTGACCTGTTCTTTCGTAGTTCATATTTACAGATTTTGCATTTCTACTAACTATGAAAGTATTCAAAGTTGTAAAGCCATTTTCGAGAAAATTATATAAGTCTACAGATTTACAATTGGCATTTTCAGTCAGTTTGTTTTAGTAAACAAATTGCTATAACATCCCAAGCATATACTTTGTGGTGGTCATGGATTTGGATACTACCCAATCATTCATTTAACCAATGGAAAATATTGGTGATATTGGGTTTTCAGGTGACGTTTTTACTCAGGAGCTGAAAGTGAAAGGATGATCATTAATAACTAAAGGAAGAAGGATGCCATTAAATCTATGAAGGAAATTGGAACCTTTAACAATAGACTGAGTTTTTATAGCCTTTAGCCTTTATTAATTCAAGCTGCTTATTTATTTAATATCACTTCGTTTCGGTGTGTCCTGGCCTAGATTTGTACTCGTCACGAAGTGTAGTGCGCCTCTTGTCACAACTACACCGATACGACACTAGATACGACCGATACGACCGTTACGACACTAGATACGACCGACGTGCCTTGTAAAATTATGTCTTCATAATTGTTAAGGATGGCGTCCACCGTGGAACAGGTCGAGCTCTCGCCTTCCGGTGTTGGATGGTTTCCTCAGTAGCATCACAGATGATATCAGTTATCCTGGAGAGTCTGTAATCCAGGTCATCAGTCTGATCCGTCTCCTCCAGTTTCCTCTTCTTGTAATATAGCCTTTGCTGAGGCCGTGGAAACTTGTACAAGTCGCTTTCCTACGACACTAAATACTATTGATTGATGGTCAGAACTCGTTTCAGATCCGAGGGCCCAATCGGTAATGCGGTTAGCCAGCAGCGGTGATGCCAGAGTCACATCAATCCAACTCTGCTCTCTAGCACTAGAAAATGTATGCGTAGCAGAGGGGTTGTTAATTACTACTAGCTGGCTCCTAGATATGAAATCACCGAGCTTAGCACCCCTTTGATTTGTTTGAATGGACCCCAAACCGTATTCCAGGAATTGGTATCTTAGCATATGATCACGTTCCGAGAACAAGCTCTGGTCATATCCATGGCGGATATGTCTTCGTCAACATCATTTCTATCAGAAACATAAGCCGATACCAGCGTAAGGATAACGTTTCTTCACCTGATGAAGCAAGGGACATTATCCTCCGAAGTGCACTGCCTCAGATCCATCACATCGAGGTTTGTATTAGTAACACTATGGTAGTCCTGGGCCTCCTCACTCCAATGCTCAGGGCGATAACCCTCGATGCGAGGCCAAACCCCGTGACCATGTTCCCACGGCAGCATGGTTCCTGGACCGCCATGACGTCGAATCGCTGGAAGAGAGCTCGATGCATCATATAAAAGTTTTTTTTGGTCCCCTCCACGGCCCACTTTAAGTGCATAGGGCACAGATGACATCCCAACAAATCCCAACACTGTCATCACCACATATGCTGATGATACATGTATCCTATCAGTTAATGACGACCCATCTATTGCATTCCAAACCCTTCAATCCCACATCACAAACCTTGAGGAATGGTGTCAGAACTGGAGAATTAAAATAAATTCCAATAAATCCCATCAAATTACCTTCACCCTCCGCCGTAAACCAATGACTTCCTGTCCTTCAGTATCCTTTAACAACACCTCACTTATTCCTGTTGAACAAATCCGTTACCTAGGACTCCATCTGGACAAACGTTTAACTTGGAATCCTCATACCAGACTGAAACGACAAGAAACAGCTCGACGTTTCCGACTACTTCAACACTTACTAGACAAACGCTCTAACCTTCCAATCAATTATAAGAGACTGATTTACATGACTATAATAAGGCCTATTTGGACTTACGGAGTTGAGCTATGGGGCTCCACCAAACCTTCAAATTCCTCTCGCATACGATCCTTACAATCCAAAATCCTTCGTAAAATCCTCAATGCTCCTTACTTTGTTACAAATAAAATTATCCATAATGACCTTAATGTTCCTTATGTATCAGATTTGGCCCAATCCAGATATCTGTCCTTCCATAATAAACTTCATAACCATCACAACCCTCTGTTCTCTAACCTTCCTTCCTATTCGATTCCTGATAACCCTCCGAGGCGTCTGAAAAGAAGATGGCCACGTGATCTTCTAATATAGACATATTATTAGAGTGCTACCAATGGGTAGTTTCTCAACACGTGTTCCATGTCTTTATACCAATTTGCGAATTTACCAGATGTATTTTTTGTAAACAGTTGTAAATTTCATATAAATAAATGATAATAAAAGTGCATAGGGCATTCACGTCTGCCTGCCTTGTGCTTTCGTTGGCTAGATGGCACATCCTCCCGCTCGCAGTTTATACGGGTCCACTCTTTATGCCAGTCAATTCGTTTTTTGGGGGAGAGGGGCAGTCCTTAAGCATTTGGCCAATATTCGCACACCAGATACAGACTAAGCCATCTAATGGGCAAGTTGCCTTAGTGTGGCCGTAGCCCTGACACTTTGTGCACTGTAGAGCGTCAATGCAGTATTTAATGGACATCGACCACCATCCCCCAATTAAGCTGGCTGTCTCTAGGAGTAGAAACCTAACCATTGGATGAACTTATCACCCAATTCTTAGTAAAACCGTTCATTAGAATAGAAGAGAAGTCGAATGTCATGAGGAACAAGTGGTGTGGGGCTCGTTTTTTCAGGTATTTTTTCTCATAGAATTTCCAACAGTTGCACAGATGTCCAGGTGTGAGACACACCTTTAACTTCCAGCTTTATTCAATAGTTCTTCTTCATTACAATTGCTTGCAGGCCTCTTTCAAGCAACTCCTGCCATCCGATTACTTTGGTGGCTTTGGACCTATCATCCATGCAAACCAAGACAGATCCTGGCTTAGTCGCCCGAACTATGGATGCCTTCACACCTATTTCATTCGGCGATGGCGGGCCTTTAATAATGTCTACCAGAGTTTTTCTTATTCCGCTAATAATGTAGTATGTCGATCTTGGAATTTGAGTCTGTTTAGATGGCAATGATTTAACTATTTCCGCTATTGGCATTGGTTTTTGATAATGGTTGTCGATAAGATTTTCCTTCGCCTCAGGTTATTTTTTGCTGGAAGCGTTGTTCCTCTTCTTTTTCCTTTTACATACCACCACCGTGAAGAATTCAGAGGCAGCCGAGAGTCCAGCCTGGTTAAGGTTTTTTCGGTTTGTGCCGAGGTTCCTTCGAACGTTTAGGTTCACGATAAAAAATGCTACACTTGACGTGGTGACATAAATTTTGGTGGAGATTTATCTACTAAAATTTCTTTCAATACATCGTGCACCTTCTGTGACGAAAGCGTTTCCAAAATAGCCTTTTGAACAACGGCAGAGACTCCGCCTAGTTCATTTTCCTTTTCCTGAGTTTCAATAATATCAATCAGACATTGGGCCTTGATATTAATCTGGTCTCGGACACTAGAACTTAATTATTTTCAATAGCCATCGAGATGCTCTCCTGTATTTCATTAGCCTGACGAAGTTTGCTTTTAGTATTAGTCTTTTCCAAATCCTCTGGTAAATAAGAAGAGTCTCTCTTTGATTTGCAAGATTTCCATCCTTCTGTACCCCCTCCATCTCGAGATTGTCCATGATGATTAAAATTTTTTATAAGTAAGATAACGTTATCTGCAACTTATAACCTTCCACTTTTAAAACTAAATAAAATACTATATTCACCCAGAGTTTTTATCTTGACATTTAAGGGGTACCTTATTACTCCTTTAAATGTCTTATTAGGAAGGGCCTGCCCGAACAACAAGAAATCCCTAGTGATAAAAGTATAGTACTCTATGTACTTACCAAATTTGCACCTACACAACAAGTTAACAAACTATTTTCACTGCAGCTTTCTATGGTCCTTTCCACCCACTGTTGAACAGTTAATGAAATTTCCCATATCTAACCTAAACAGTGATTGTTTAGGACGTGGGGCTAGTCAGCCCTCAACCCCTGAGTCAGGTGGAGGGGCTCCCTCCTCGGAGCTCCCTGACTCGCTCCTCCATCCAGATCGGCTACCTAAGGAAGATGCCCCTAGGGAGTTTACAGTTGATGACCTTTGTCTGTGGTGTGAGGGTGAGTCTAGTGTGCTGTATTAGTGTACTGTATGAGTGTGAGTGTACTGTTCCCCCAACCTAGATGGCCAATGGCTCTATGCGGTACTCCGGTCGATGGGGACGCCACTTTAGAAACAAAGAATAAGAAACAAAAATTTACAATTAATAAATAAAAATGATCTAATATAAAATTTTATACGTGTGCTCGTTCAATTTTATCCTCCTAAAAAAAAATTTTAATTGCCTCGACTACATTGAAAAATATTTACTTTACTATTTTTTGCAATTTTTGATTTGACACAAAATTGCATGCCTTATTTATTGTATAACAACAATTTAAATTAATTAAATCTAATATGTATACTCTAACAATTAATATTTAAAGAAATACAGGCTAAAAATTTAAATACATAATAATACTTCTTTCCTGAAATTCCACAGAATTTTAAAGTTTAAGAATGTTATTTTCCTTTTTTCTTTACATATATTTTTTTTTACATAGCTATCAATATTTCTAAAAAAAAAAAAAAAAAAAGATATAAAACTTTTTTAATTATTCTTAGATAAAACAAAAAAAAATAAAACAGTTGCCCGTCTAGCCTCTGTAGGGTCCAGGACAAGTTGTTTCTGTTGCTTCCACGTACGTATATAATAGTTTCATTAATATTTATTTAACTATTTACTGTAGATGAAGACAAGCGTTGTAAGTAATAATTCTAATAGATGATATTATAACTAATATGTTCAGGTGAAAGTGTCCTGCATATTGCCATAGTCAACGAAGATCCTGCGATGGTGAAATTCCTACTAGACAGCGGTGTCAATGTCAATGAACGCTGTTTTGGCAACTTTATGTGTCCTGAGGACCAGAAGGCATCGAGGACTGATTCACTCGATCATGAATGGGTCAACTTGCAATCATTTACTACTTATGAGGGGTTAGTGCACAATTATTATTATATACTTACAAGATGAAATTGAGAAATAAACATGGTATGATTAAGGTATCCCTTGAGCTACTTGAATTGGTTGGTGTATAAATGCAAAAGAAATATAAACATTCCCTCTGGGAGCAATAAAGTGAGGGTTGAGAAGGTGCCCGGATGACCAGAAATGAGAAGGTGGATAGTTAAGAAGCGCTTAGAACAAGTATCTCTTGCATGTGAGCACATCAGCGGCATTACGCTTAGCAATGCAAAAAGGCAATTTAACACTTTAGCTAGGGATGGGCGATAGTCGAAAGTACTATCGATATATCGATAGTTTAAAACTATCGATAGCCCTATTGATGTTCATAGTGACCATCGACAGTTCGTATCATCCCCTTTGACACAAATTATTTGAATGTTGTATACACTTAAATAAATAAATTTTAATAACACGCCTTCAAACTTCTATCCATTTATTGATGTACGAGATATGGTGATAACTTAATAATCTAAAAATTGTAAAAATTATGATAATGGAAACGCCACATAAAGAAAATAAATGGATGGAGATGTGAAGGCCTGTTTACAAATCTTTCTTGCTGATAAAATGGTCTTCACCATAATAAACCTGCATCGCCCCCTTAGGATCATCCAAACTTCTCCAGCATTTGATACCTTTTTAGCAACATCTTGAAATATTCTGTTCATCTATCTACTATATATTCATTCAGCCATATAATGGATGCTGATGCTTATTTTCTTTTCTGATATTTTTTTTTGGATCTTCCTTTCTCGTTCGCTTAATGTATTTTTCCAATTTTTGGGTTCAATTACGCGTTTTCCATCTTTCATTGTGCAGAGAGAATAATGCATTCAATATTAAAATTTCCTATTTATTTATGACGTGGTCCAACATCCATACAAAATAAAGGAAATAAAAATTATTTTTTTTATTAGTGATATATGAGATTTACTATATATTATTTTAGTTTATAAAACAGATATTAATATGACTAATTTCCTGGGAAGTATATACAATTTAAATTACCTCTAAGAATCAGTAAATATACAAAACAAAGTGTTAAATTGCAAACGTTAAATAAAAAATTCAACATATTCAGCAAAATATTTTTAATTAAGTTTTATTATTATAATTTTATCATTTTTACAATAGAGATCTTCTTAAACGATCTCGGTATCGAATAAAGGAAGTTGATGGAAGATGATAAATTCAAACTACAATTAAATAGTTTTATCAAATTAAATGCTTGGTTTTATAACTAAAATAAAGTTTTATGACAAAAACACATCAAAATAGCTTGAAAAACATTCAAAAAGGCATTGGATAGGTGAGTTCAAGGTGTTTTTGGAGTTTCAGATCACAAGAGTCCATTCATAAGTCATAGTCCCCTTTATATTTATAAATGGTACACATAATGTGGTACTTCTTTTTTGACTGTGATTGTATCATTGAAACTAATCATTGGATGGGAGTAAGATTACTGACAAGCTGACTGATATTCAAATGTTGCCTCAATTACTTACATATAAAATAATTAATACTTTAACTAATCATAAGGCCAAAATATGAGGAAATTCAATTATTAATGATATTTATGGTCATTTCGCTTTGAAATAGGTATGTATATTGGGGTGAGTACCCACTATCCTTTGCGGCCTGCCTTGGACAGGAAGAATGCTACAGATTGATGCTTGCACGAGGAGCTAATCCTGACAATCAGGATACCAACGGAAATACCGTTCTTCATATGCTAGTCATATACTGTAAAATAGTAAGTTTAAATATATTTAACTCAATATTAGATATCATAAATAATGAATAAAATACTTCATAATTTAGTCTGACTAAAGGAAAAATAAGTAATAAGTAGGATGAAAGCATTTCAAATTTTATCTTAATGTTGATTTTCATTAGATTGTACATTTATTTATTACATTGGTAATAAAGAAGTATGTTTTCATTTAAAAAATAAAATAGATGTTTCTACCAAATAGTTATGAATGACACATAAAAAAGTGAATCGATAAATTACCATTGAAAAAGTATAACTATATCTTTTAGGACTATAATCTTTAAATTATTATTTATATTTCACAATTTTCGTATTGTTTTATACTTGTATGTGATGTCAACTTTTTAATAGTAGATTATAAAACTTTGTATAAAAATCGTTAAATCACAGAACTAAAAAAGTTAAATATATAATAAATATGAAAAAAAAATCTAAACGATGAATGAATTATTATAATACACATTACTAACTTCAGAAAAAAGTGGGTTGACCTAATCACCAATGGGATCACAATCAAATTAATACTGATCAAAGAGAATTTTGGTAATGAAAGTATTAAAATCATCTGCAGAATAATGTTTCTTTGCAATTTGATATACTTACTGATTGTAACTAATTTAAATTTTCAATAAATGATAAATATAGTTGGGAGAAATATCTTTGTTTGGAAATGGTAATCAAGCCAGTTGGGCTTGAATTTAAGCATCAGTTTAAATCCAGTTTTGGAGGAAGGGGAAAGAGTGTTGACTTTTATACTGTTGCAGAACTACTAAATGGATATAATAGTAGTTATATAAATATACATATTTACTGTCAGTTTATTATTCACTATTGCTATTTTTTTATTTTTTTACTAGCAAACTTTCGACATGGCCTATGAAGTTGGTGGAGACCTATCAATAAGAAATGTCCAATATCTAACACCATTGACATTGGCAGCTAAATTAGCTAGGATTGAACTATTCTTCCACATATTAAATATTGAAAGAGAAATATACTGGCAGATTGGTATGTTACAAAATTATTCGGTCACATTTAAATTAAAAAATGAAGTTATTTTACTCCTTATTCTCCTTTCTCCTTTAAATGTTTCCCATTAGATACATACGTACATACATACATATATATATTAAACTATTTATTAAACTAGAAAGTTTTTCTAAAAGTAGGGTACATGTTGTATTATAATTGGAGGGTGATAAAAAAAAAAGTCTCAAATAATTTATGACTTTTTAATAGTCTACTTTAACTTAGTTTAGTCACTCAAAAGTCCTCTTTAAATGGTTTCAACAATGACAAACTCTGTTTTCATTTGGAGTAAATTTTGTCTACTTTACAGTGGAACTATCGTTAATGATATAAATTAAATATTTCTGTATCTATCGCTTTCTGTTCAACAAATAACGTGATTTACTTTCCTACTTTGCTGCTATAAATTGTACCATCATTAATATAAACTTTTCTGTAGCTCTTGAGGTCTTCAACAGTCCTATATATATAGGCTATCCCCATAAGTAGAGGAAAATATTTAGAAGGGGTTTAATGTACATCCAAATCTACAAAAAGATAATATAATTAAAGGGCTAATGTCTAGCAGAAAAGTAGGATGTTCAAACTTTGTGTTTTTTAAATGAGACACATTTTTTGTTGAAAAGGAAGCAATAACTAAAAAAAAATTTTAAGTAATTAACAATTGATCCACAATTAACTAGACAAAATAACGAAAATATTGAAATATATATATATATATATATATATATATATATATATATATATATATATATATATATATATATATACATATATATATTTCAATATTTTCGTTATTCAGGATCAATTTAACCATTTATAAGAAAATGAAAAAGTTACAATTCAAATGGAATGTGAAAGAAAATTTGGATGATTGAAGTCAGAGTATCTTGATCTTTAGTTTGCTGCTATAGCAATAATTAGTTGAGAAATACCAAAATTGTTAGTTTATTCCTCATTCTATACCTCAATAGGTCTTACTATGCCCCTGAATTGTATGTTTTATATTATATAGGATAAAAGAATTTATGAAATGAAAAAATAATTTTATTCTGGGACTTGAGTCCCCTAAAAATAATAATAACATGGTACAAAACATTGGTCCATTAGTCTGATTTGACAGAATACAGAGAGGTCATTTGAATATTAATTTCAATTGTTATCGCAATCATACCTGAATAACAATAGTCAAAACATTAACACAAGTAAATTTTAAATGGTTTACATGTATACAAAGAAAAAGTAAATAACTGAATGAAATAAAATTTAATGCATAAATAAGAATGTTTGAAAGTAGGTGGTGGAATAAGAGTTGTTTGAAGGAACTTAAGGTTGAGAATTTTCGTATGGTGATGGGTAAAGAATTCTAGAAGGAGGTAGTATGAATGGCAAAGGATTTGCTGAAGAATTTAGTTTTACGAGAAGGGATATATAAATCAATAGGTTGAGATCTGATATTAAAAGAGTGGATAGATGATCGTAGAGTGAGGAGTCCCATGATATAGGGAGGATTTTTGGTTCTTAGGACCTGGAAAAGAAAAACACCAAGAAGGAATTTTCGTCAGAAAGTAGGATAAAGCCACTCAACTTGGTGTACCAGTAGAAAACATGAGAATGCCTGGAAATTCTCATGAGTCTCTTCAATTTCATAGTTATTCCAGGCAAGGTTCTGGCAGGGGCGGATCCAGGCATTTTCTCAGGGGCGCACCTCTGTACCAACATGCTCCCCATCCCTACCCGTTCCATCACCACTACCCATTTCCCCCATTCCTTAGCTGAGTTTAGCCACTCAAAAGTTCTCTTTAAATGGTTTTAACAAAACAAACTCTATTTTTATTTAGAGTAAATTTTGACTAGTTTTCAGTGAAGCTATCATTAATTATTTAATTAAATATTTTTTTATCACTTCCTATTCAACAAGAAACGTGACACATAAAAAATCACAAAACTTTAATTTCCTTCACAAAACTTTCCTGCTAAAAATCGAACCATTGTTTATATAATCTTTTTCGTATTTATTGAGTTTTGCTATCACTCCTTTAAATATTTCCCTCTGCGTACGAGACACCCTGTATATAATGCGAAAATAGAGAAAACTACAGTCACTAACCCTTAATTTGAAAATTAGATAAGGAACCTCCAAACATAACACTTGATATAAAAACACTGTGGCACTCAAGAGAGATAAATAAAATACTTATGTTTTCAATGTTTTAAAAATCGTGTCATTCAAGCATTTAACTTGACCCTTGGGCAGTAGCTGATCCAGGATTTAATTTTGGGAGGATTTTATTTTTTTAAATTACGGCAGTCAAAGCAAGAATTACTTTTGCTATGAACTGTTCCATGTTTACCCTTGTTTCCTGGTTTGAAAGTTCTTTTAGAATAAAACCTAGCAAATATGTTAAAATAAAATTTAAAAATAAAACCATTTTCTTCTGAAAATGTGCAACTCCTCAAAAACTTTGAACACGCAAATTGCGCCATTCAATCCTGTTATGGAGCACCTCTGTTACAATTGAATAATATAACATAATTCTAATTACTATTATTTTTGCAATATAAATTATTAATAAATCATGGATTATTATCAATAAAATGTTTATTTTGCAATAAGTAAGCTCTGTTCGTGGTGGCTTCTCTGGCGCTCTTCAACCATCAGCTGTATCCATATCATAAACGAAAGGCCTCATCAAATTCGTTTTGATTCCAGTCATCAGTGACTGTATATGGATGAAATGCTTGGTAAAAAACGTCAAAGCCAAGCTTCCTCCAATCAACAGTGAAGTCTTATGGTCTCCAATCCAATTTATGAATGTCTTCTGACGAACGGGAACGATACATGGAAGAATTTTGGCAGCAGTCTGAACGTAGACGAGAACGTAACGAATCCTAATTTCATCAGGTCTTCCAACATAGTAACACATCAACTCTTCTTCATTATCAGATCCCGTCGTCAATGCCTTTTGTTCTGTTGTAAACCCCTCTTTGGATTCATCGAACAATCTTGTATCCGAGCCTTCTAGAAACTCTGCAACTAATATAACTTTCATCTCGATTCCAAGATCACTTTTACCCCAACCCCAACCAGAGGATTGCGAAGCGATGTCTAAACAATGTTTTAGATCAGGATAGAAGAAAACTCCTGGCCCTATATTGCCTTTGTATTGCATCAGGGCTGGATAAAACCCCAAATGTATAATAGAGTGCATTTTTTCAAGGCTGTCAGTATAAAAGGCAAAATAACTTTTTTTGGTCCCTTTCTTAGCTTGCCAAGTAGTTTCCATTGGTGATGCACGGTTGAACATCAATTTAAAAACATGATTTGGTGCCTGAAAGTTAATCGCTCTTTCAACCTTGTCGAAAATAGAGTGAAAAGTTTCACAAGGCAGGTGTTTCAACTTTGGTTCAGGAAGAAGAATCAGCAGCCAATGCAAGATAGCTATGACAGGGTTACTGGTCTTTGGCTCGGAGAGGTCGTTCAAAACAAGCATCAATAGTTTAATAGAAGGTATTTCTTCGTTTACCAAAGATAAGCTCTCTTGGCCGATATCACTCTCTTCCACAACGGATGTTGGGTAAGGCTTTAAGGTGCTTCTTGTGTCACAAGCAGCCATATAAAATGTAATTTTCAAATCTGAAGTTTCGGGATTACTTTTTATAAATTTTAATATTTCTCTTGCTTTGATTCTGTAGTTAATACAAGGCTTTGTAATTAGAGCTAAGGCTGTCTCTGGATCAATGGTGGGTCTCTGATGATTGGAAAGCCTCGTTCTAACAGTTCTTCTCATCGACAATGATAAATTTGCCGTCATGAAATTGACTTCTGTTTCGACCAAATACCTCCCCGGAGACTCGAAATTGATAGCTACATTGTCTCCTAACACGTCTTCTTCGAAGTTATGATCTCCTAGATCTTCCGATCTGTCTGATATAGGCGCGCCAGTTTGTGCTAATAAATTATTTACTTTTGCTTCTTTTTTATTACTCAAATTACATAAACTTTCATTTATTGATCCAATATCTGGAAATTTTTCACCTCGACTACCTTCGTCGTTTTCAGAAGGAATCTGCTTTCCTGTCTTATGCGTCTTTGCTTCTGATGAACCTGGTCGTATTTCTCCTTCTTCCGCTATCATGGTTTGATGGGGTAAATGGGTTTTTTGGATATTTACGATGTTTTTAAACTGGATACAATTCTTTGAGCCTATAACTATATACTAACCTCCACAGAACTAACAATTTAGATGATATACTTGTGTTGTCATAGTTATTAAACTAAACACCCGTTAACCTGTAGTAACACTATTGTAAGTATAGGCATTAAAATATGAAATAAATATTAATGTTTTCATCAAAGGCGATAAAAGTTTACTTAGCCGTGTGTGAATCATAATTTTCAACATGTCTTTTATCAATTTTATTACTGTTGACATACAGCAGTCTTAATGGGCTTTAATCGTTGTACTAGTAAAATTATCAAAAATATTTCCACTAAAATTTAGACTGATAAGCATTCTGATTCTGATTTAGAATGAATTTGCACATTATTCGTAGCAATTGAACGCGGAACTTATTTTCCCTCAACTCTATCAATTAGCAAATTAAATAAAAATTCATCGGCCCATATCTTTGAAATACAGTTGTTTAATAAGTTTAATCTTACTTTTGTATTTAATTTTTACCTGCTTTCGAAGTATATATGCAACAAATTTAATCAAGAATGTTGAAGATGTAGAAATGTATGCTCAATGCATGGTTGCTAACTAAACTAAATATTTTTAACTGGCTTGTTTTTTTTCTTTGTAGTCAATAGAGATTTTTCGAGATGTCATCTGTAATATTTTTCATTTACAGACATTTGAATTTTCTTGGATTCGGCAGTATTTGCTCCTACATAATTTTTCGTTCAAGGAGGGATAGAAAAAATGTTAGTTCGTCTCACTTACTCGCTTCAACAGATATTTATTAAAATCTACGATATATCATGCTCACTCTGGGAGTTTACGGTTCCATCATAATGTTTCGTTGACAGTACATAGGAGAAATCTTGAAAACAAATTAACACATGGAAATCGTATTTTTTTAAAGTGAAAACTTCTTTAGGCACGTTTTGCACTTTTTTTTTGTGGAGAGTGAATTAGATTGAGCCGTCAGATCTACGATGTGTAACGCTCGGGTAAAGTCGGTTTGAGTCGACTAATTAAAGTGTTTTTGGATATGAATTAAAGTATTTCAAAAACTAAAAATCCGACCGGCATACTGTAAGCGAGAGATCTTATCAGCATTTCATCTTTTCCGTTATGGACTTTTATTCAAAATTGTATGTTAACACGACGCCGTGTTCGAGAGACGAAGAGGAAAAAATAGTGTCGAAAACCAAATAATAACGAGTTTCATAGAAGATATGAATTAAAATATCTCGGAAACTAAAAATCGAACCCGCATACAGTAAGCAAGGGAATTGTTCAGCATTTTATCCTCTTTATAATGAGCTATTGTTTATAATTTATATTTCATATTATTTTATTAATTTAGCCTTGTTGATGTTTTTACTTCTATCTAAAGCACAAATCTTAGTTTTCCTCCTTTTTTTGTATTTATTTATTTTTTATCTTATTTTTTTCTTTGTAAAAACGGCTTAACTGATTTGGACGAAACATTTTTCTGTAAAACTGTAAAAAGGTTCCACACAATATATCTAGACTTGCTATCCGCTACTTAAAAATTAATTGGCTGAGTATCAAAAACCTTTTTTTTCGCTTTTCATAGAAAAATAGCAAAAAAATGAAACAAACTTCATTACTTAAAAATCAAATCAATTGTAGTATTTTATTAATAAGTGATATTTTATTTTATATTTTATAAATAAGTGAAATCTTTCGACACATAGTGGGCTGACCTAGCCAATCTAGCAGAGCGAAAGTCAAAATATCGATTTTAAATATTTTTAGATAAAAAATTTAAAAAACGAGAGTTTACAAGTTTGTATAGTTAGGAAAAGAAGAATTAATTAACACGTTAGCTGTTGAGCATGATATATCCTAAACGTCTTTCCTGACGATATCGCTTCCCGGCGACCGATGCTAGTTATGAAGTTTCTAACGGCATCGGACGCCGGAGACATGCATCAGTTACGAGGTACACCGCTATTTTTTTGACAACAAAGGTGAACTAGTGGGCGGGTGGCCGAACGAGCTAACGTGAGTGCACAGCACCGCCGCTGCAACCTGATATATGAGACAATGGATTTAAAATAGTCTCGAGTTCGCGTCCCGGTGCTGGGGGAGTCTTTAAAATCTCCGCCCACACCCTCTGGCCCGGGAAACCCCCGTACTGCTGCTATATGGCTTTACGGCTTTATAGGCGAGAAAGGTAATAACCAAAAAAAAAAAAAAGGTGAACTAAATTCCCTAATCAGAGTCTCTATCTGTTGATTGTGTCCTCATTAATGGCCAGCAATCGTAGGAGTTGACTCCAACGTCCGTTTATATGACGAAATTGATATTGAGTTCGGCTCTAGCCGGTGACAAAAACACATCGGCTCCACGGCGGTTCCTTTTTTGATAGGGTTTTATTCGCCCAATAGAGCCAAAACTTGATATGTGACCGAAGCCGTACGCTGGAGACCTGCTTCTTGAATTTCGAGAAAATCAAGAAAAGAACTTCGTCAGGACCAGGAGGTAAAGAAATCAACGTGCCTGTGGGACCGGGGTCCTTATCGCTGTGCAGCACAGGACTTGTCGGCCCCCTCCACCTCGGGCCCCTCCACCTCTCAGCGGCTGCCTCCATCCAGCAAGGTCAGTGGCGTCTTATCAATTCAAACAGCTGTCACCGAAAGAGCCCAACCTATTTTGTTGTTATCATTTGTTTTATTATTTTGTTTTATTTTTTTCTTTCTCCTCTCTTATTTAAGAAAAAAATATATATATAAAAATATGCATATTTCCTGTAATACATTTGTAAACGGATTTTGCTTTCCAATAAAAAAATCACTGATTACAGGATAGCTTAATTATTGAAATTAATGAATTATTATTTTTAAAAAAATATTATTTAGCTTTATCAACTGATCTATTTATTCAATTTTATTTATTATTTATTCATTGGACGTGGGTGTGTGTATTTAATTTTTAACAATATATTTTATATATTTAACTTGTTTTTATTCATTAACTTATTTATTAATCTATTATTATTTAACTTAGATTTTATGAATTGTATGTTTTAATTTGTTTTTACTTGTTAACTTATTTATTAATCTTTTATTGATTAACTCATATTATATTAATTGTATATTTTAATTTGTTTTTAATAAATTGATTTTATAGAATTTAAAGTTTTACCATAATTTTTTTTTATTTGTAATCGCCTCTACCCTAGAGGGTCATTGGCGGCTAGTTTTCTATATTCTATTGTAGTATTTTGTCTCTATTAAGTATTGCAATAGGGTGGCTACTCCATCTTCGATGTCTCTCAATATCTCTTTTATTGTTGTTGGTAGTTTCAATTTTTGCCGAATGTTGTTGAACTCGTTGCACTCTACTAACAGGCGTTTTACTGATTGCGGTTTATTGTCACACTTTTCGCACGTGGGTGCTTCTAGTCCTCTGAGAATGTACCCATGGGTAAACAGGCAGTGACCAATTCTTATTATACACAATATGGTTTCTTCTCTTCTGGATATTCTGTTGCTAGTAGCCCACTTGTTGCAGTCTGTTTTAATTTCTAATAATTTTGACTTTTCACTTTTCCATCTATTTACCCTATTTTCTAACAACTTCTTTTTTGATGCATGTATCCAGTCCTCCACTGTGGTACAATTTATTGAAATTATGGCTGGTGCCTCTCCCTTCCTTGCTAAGTTAGTTGCTTGGTCTGCTCTTTCATTGCCTTTAATGCCACTAAGAGATGGAATCCAGACAAATATAACTCTGACCGTTCTTTCTTTTAATTCCCACCATAGATTCAATATATCTCTTTTAATTGAATTGCATTGCCATGGGTTTCCTATTGCTGTCATGACGCTTTTGGAGTCTGATGCTATCATCCATTGATTGTCATTGGAATTTGATATCCAATGGAGGGCCTCCATGAAAGCAGTAGCTTCTCCAGTAAATATGGAGCTCTCTCCAGGTAAGCTAAACAGAAGTTGGTGTTGGTTTTTATTATTATATACAGCGCAGCCAACCCTATTTTCCATTTTGGAGGCATCGGTATATATCACATTAAAACCTTTGTATTTCTCTAATAATTCAAAAAAGTAGTTTTGGATATCCAGTGGGTATTCTTTGTTACTGCTTGTCATTGATACATCTATAGTCGGTCTACTGTTCTTCCAGTTAGGGGTTTTGAGGTTAGGGATGGGTCTAATTGTGTTTAAATCCATGTTCACATTATATAGCGTTTTATAAATCATCTGTTTAAATGTGCTTTCCTCTATCTCCTTAAGCCCTCGTCTACCAGATCCTTCATCAAATAGTTTTGAGGTCAAGGGGTGTTGTGGACATGCTTTTAATTTGGATACATATTTTATAGATAAATATATTCGTCTCATCTCTAATGAGGGTTCTCCATATTCGGCATATATACTTTCGACTGGAGAAGTTCGGAAAGCTCCTGTGCAGATTCTAAGCGCCGAATTGTGGATGGAATCAAGTATTTTTAGCGTTTTAACGTTTTGCGACATGTTCCATATATTTGGATGAGTGTCTTTCTATCGGCTCCCCAGCTTGAATGGGCAATGCATTTAAGAAGTCCAATTCTTCTTGTACATTCGTCTTTTAAATGTTTTATATGGTGAACCCAAGTCAGTTTCTTATCAAGTATCATTCCCAAGTATTTATAGTTTTCTACATACTCGATAATGGAGTCTCCTAATTTTATTTGAGGGTCTATAAGACATTTTCGCTGTCTGCAAAAATGGATACTTTTGGATTTCGTAGCTGATGAATGCTAAAGATTTGCTACGGGCTGAGATTACTGTATCATCTGCGAATAGTAAACATTTTTTTTTTTTTTTTTATTTAATGGAATTTACAACTGTATACAAATACAACAAGTAAATATGCGCAAATATAAATAATGGCATGTACAGGCCTGAAGAGTTACTACCCAGTGGTAGCACTCTCTAAATAATTTTAAGTAAGAAGATCACGAGGCCATCTCCTTTTCAGACGCTTAGGAGGATTATCAGGAATCGAGAAAGAAGCAAGAGTGGAAACAAGCGGATTTGGATGGGACTGGAGTTTATCATGAAAGGATAGATATCTGGCTCGAGCTAAATCAGCGACATATGGTACAATAAGGTCTTTATGAATGGTTTTATTTGTAACAAAGTATGGAGCATTAAGGATTTTACGGAGGATTTTGGATTGTAAGGATTGGATGCGATAGGAATTCGATGGTTTGGTGGAGCCCCAAAGCTCAACTCCGTATGTCCATATAGGTCTTATTATAGTTATGTAGATAAGTCTTTTGTAATTAATAGAAAGTTTGGAGCGTTTGTCTAATAAGTGTTGGAGCAGTCGGAAACGTCGAGCAGTTTCTTGTCGTTTCAGTCTAGTATGAGGATTCCAAGTAAGACGTTAATTGACACATCGCCGGGGCCTGATGGAGTTCTAATCCGCACGATTAAATCTTTTGATGTAGCAAATATTATCAGAACAATTGCGGAAATAATGCTGAAGGTGGCCTATGTCCCAGAACTTCGACAAGGACGCACAATATTAATATATAAGGGGAAAGGTGATGTAAATAAAATCTCCACCTGGAGACCCATCACCATTTATTCTATTATGCGCCGAATCATGGAGAAGGTTCTGGACCACGAACTAAGAAAGCAGGTCACCTTCCACAGGAATCAGAGAGGCTTTATAAAAGGCCTCCCGGGAACGCACGTCAACGCAAGGATTATCGACGCTATATTAAAAGATGCAAAAATTATGAAAAATGATTGTGCGGTAGTCTTCCTTGACGTTGCCGGTGCTTTTGACAATGTTGGCCACAAACACATCGTGAACACCTTAGAAGCAAGAGGTGTGTCACCGGATCTTAAATGTGTTATATCGGCTTTTCTCTGCATGAACACAATCAAGATTAGTAACGGTGTTCACGCAACTAGCCAAATCAAAGTGCTGCGCGGAGTGCCCCAAGGAGGCCCTTTGTCATCGTCGCTCTTCAACCTGGCCATCGACCATCTCTATAGCGACCTGTGCGATGAAGAATTTTAAAAAAAAATTGGATATAAGTTAAAAAGCTACCAAGGTTGTGTAGTCCTCACAGATTTCGCGGATGACCAGGCAGTGTCGGCGCGTGACAGGGGGGCTGCAGAAAGAGTCATCGATGCCCTATTCCAATCGATTTTTTATTATTCGGCTGAGGTTGCTGAATATGCCGAGAGATTGGGGGTATTAGAAATATGAGAGCTCTACGGTAGTCGCTTCGAGAAAATTCGTACGAGGAATGGACCAATTGCAGGTGGCAGGGCATTGGAGTTCGCCATTTTAAGGAGACCCCGAAAGCCAATAAATACATATACGATAAGGAAGTACTTTCTGGGTCTGAATGGTCAAATGCCCTGAAACTAAATATTAATTATGCACTCATGCGTGGAGTCCCAGGTGTCAGCGGACAGGTAAGAGAAGTTGGGTCCCTCTGTCGCAAATGCAACAGAGAGGCAGAAACACCAGCACATGTGCTTGGAAAATGCCCCAACAACTCCCTGCTTATAATACGCCGTCACCACAGAGTCAAACACTCCTTAAAGAGTCAAATACTGCTTAAAGAGAGAGATTACGCCTGTTTCGAGGAAGTTTATTGTATAGATACGGATGGATCCACCCGATATGCCGACATTGTAGCATTCTCTAAGACGGGAAAGTCGGCGATGATTTTGGACCCTACCGTGAGGTACGAGACCAATGACCTCGATCAGGCAGGCAAAGTGGAAAGAGAGAGAAAAAAAAAAGACCTATGAGAAATGCGTTCCATTCCTTACTGAACAGTTCCGAGAGAGTTTCGGGCCGAGAGAGTTCCACGTGAGAGGCCTTTGGTTCGGAGCTCGCGGAACGATATCGAACTCAAAAAGGAGCTTCATGGAAGGCCTTGGTGTCGACATAAAGGACGTGGCAAGGTTGGCGGAGAATATAATCCTCGACTCCCTGGGAATTATCCATCACCATGTGCATGGACAGAGAGAGAGTTTGTTCATGGGGGGAGGCAT
This sequence comes from Nezara viridula, assembly GCA_928085145.1. NCBI lineage: Eukaryota > Metazoa > Arthropoda > Insecta > Hemiptera > Pentatomidae > Nezara > Nezara viridula. Next base: position 153,957,075 of record OV725077.1, on the reverse strand, counting down.
GCGTGTTTTACAACATTTTTACATTATTTATTAACCACGTCCACTGCACTTTATGTATTTGTGTGCATGTTATGAATTAGGTTAGGAAAAGAGAGGAGAAAATCTTGGGAATGAGAAAAATGTATAACTGGTGAAAACGATGTATAATGCTAATAAATGAATGAAAGAAATAGTAAAAAATAAATAAATAAAAATATAGGAAAAAAAATTATAATAAAAAAAAATATATATAGATTAAAAAAAAAAATTGTATACTATATAATTGTATATTAGTTTTGGAAAATTGTCTGTAGCGATTAATAAGTATGCTGTGTTTAAAGCAACCCAATGTAATTGGGCAGCACCTTTTTATGATAATAAAGTGATTCACTCTTCTCTTTATTTCAGTAAACCTGTGTTATTTTTAGAGAAATAAATCTTAAATATTGAAAATGAAATTAGAAAAAGTTTATTTATTACATATAATTATAATTTTCAAGATATAATTTATAAATTATTTATATGTATGTTATTTATTATTTATTTATTTATACATGTTAAATAAGCAAAATAACAGTCTATGAAGAACTCTCAAGAGCTACTGCGCGACAGAAGCCTGAAGAAGATATAGTCTGTGGGCCAGACCCCCTTACCGTGCACTCCTCCCCCCCCCCCACATCTCTATAAATTGCATATCGTTGTGTTCCTTGTAACTATTTATTAAAAAAAAGCCAATGTTCCCACAAAAAAAAGTGAACGCACTGCCCCAAAATGGCGTCCAAAGATGGCGGATTGACGACTTTGACTTTAGTTAGTTTTTTGGTCACTGAGAATCAGCATTTGGCTTAATTTCCTCATAGTTGGTCTTTTATTAAAGCTGAATAGTTATAGAATAATAAAACATGAAGAAATATTAAAAAATAATTGGCTTATGCCATGAAAAACACCAGTAAAGTCAGTTTTCTTAACAAAAAATTGTTCAAGTTACAAATCAAGCGTCGTTTGTAATTAAACGGCCTACAATAACGCAAAACGTGCTTAAATAAACCATCTGGAGAATATATTTCTCTTTCTAAAACGCTGATTATTTTTTACAAATGTTTAAGCAGTTCCGTAGAAAATGCACTTATGCGGCAGAAAAGCGGTACTGGCGTGGGTGCCTACAGGCCTCTACCACACCATTCAGTGCCCATAAATGGCTTAGTTATAGTGATATAATAACATTTTTGGTACATTATATTGGTTTAGTTAACGAACAAATATTAATGCAATAATTTAAATGTAAAAAAAAAATTAAAATTTAAAAAAAAAATTATTATTATTTTTTTTTAATTTAACCTCCTTTATTCTTTACGTAGGTCGTTTAAGAAGACCTCAATTGTAAAAATGATATAATTATAATAATAAAAGTTAATTAAAAAATACTTTGCTAAATATCTTGATTTTTTTTATTTAATTTAACACTGTGTTTTGTATATTTACTGATTCTTAGAAGTAATTAAAATGTTTATATACTTCCCAGGAAATGAGTCATATTAATACCTTTTTTATAAACTAAAATAATATATACCTAATCTGAACTATATATAATGTATAGCTACCTGGTTGTTTAGTAAAACTCATATATCACTAATAAAAAAATTAATTTTTATTTCCTTTATTTTGTGCAGAAGTTGGGCTATATCATAAATAAATAGGAAATTTTAATATTGAATGAATTATTCTCTATGCACAAAGAAAGATAGAAGGGGTGATGCTATAAGTTCTTCTATAAACCAAAACTGATTGTTTGGATTTGATCTCAAAATGAGGAAAAACGCGTATAATACATTAAGCGAAAGAGAAAGGAAGTACTAAAACCTCGGAATAGATAAAAAGGACCAGTATCCATTATATAGCTAAATGAATGTATAGTAGAGAGATGAACAGAATATTTCAAGATGCTGCTAAAACGAGATCAATTGCAGTTTGAATGATATTAAGTGGACGATGTAGGTTTTTAATGGTGAAAACCACTTTATTTTCAGTTGCTGAAGGTGCACATCGGGACTATATTTACTTTAAAGCAGAATATAAAGAGGTATATCGAGAAAGTTATAGATCATAGCTTTCCTTGTGATTTTTTAAGGAATCTTATATTAGTTATAGCTCGTTATTGTTCAGAAATTGCGGAATAAATTGTTCGGAATTTGTACCATATCATAAAAAAATAGGAAATTTAAATATTGAATGTATTATTCTCTCTGCACAAAGAAAGATGGAAAGGGCGAAACCGAACTGCTTTGATAGTTTTGCGCGTACATAGGCAACAAGCATATTAGAAAATAACATAAAAGGACTGCGGTTTTTACCTTTACAAGAAAGGAGGTACTAGAAAATGTAATACCCATCAAGATCCATTCCTGTTTAGTGTACCAAACAAATTATACTCAAGATTCGTAGAATCTGGAATAAGAAATATTGTCGATTGCCAGAGTGATATGGATTGAGAAACTTAAGTTGCACATTGGAACTTTGCACATTTCTCGATATCTTGAAATATTCTGTTCATCTCTTTACTATACATTCATTTAACTATATAATGGATACTGGTCCTTTTTATCTATTTCGAGGTTTTGGTACTTCCTTTCTCGTTCCCTTAATGTATTATCCGCGTTTTTCCTCATTTTGAGATCAAATCCAAACAATCAGTTTTGGTTTATAGAACTTATAGCATCACCCCTTCTATCTTTCTTTGTGCATAGAGAATAATTCATTCAATATTAAAATTTCCTATTTATTTGTGATATAGCCCAAATTCTGCACAAAATAAAGGAAATAAAAATTAATTTTTTTATTAGTGATATATGAGTTTTACTAAACAACCCGGTAGCTATACATTATATATAGTTCAGATTGGGTATATATTATTTTAGTTTATAAAAAAGGTATTAATATGACTCATTTCCTGGGAAGTATATAAACATTTTAATTACTTCTAAGAATCAGTAAATATACAAAACACAGTGTTAAATAAAAAAAAATCAAGATATTTAGCAAAGTATTTTTTAATTAACTTTTATTATTATAATTATATCATTTTTACAATTGAGGTCTTCTTAAACGACCTACGTAAAGAATAAAGGAGGTTAAATTAAAAAAAAATAATAATAATTTTTTTTTTAAATTTTAATTTTTTTTTTACATTTAAATTATTGCATTAATATTTGTTCGTTAACTAAACCAATATAATGTACCAAAAATGTTATTATATCACTATAACTAAGGCATTTATGGGCACTGAATGGTGTGGTAGAGGCCTGTAGGCACCCACGCCAGTACCGCTTTTCTGCCGCATAAGTGTATTTTCTACGGAACTGTTTAAACATTTGTAAAAAATAATCAGCGTTTTAGAAAGAGAAATATATTCTCCAGATGGTTTATTTCAGCACGTTTTGCGTTATTGTAGGCCGTTTAATTACAAACGACGCTTGATTTGTAACTTGAAAATTTTTTTGTTAAAAAAATTGACTTTACTGGTGTTTTTCATAGCCTAAGCCAATTATTTTTAAATATTTCTTCATGTTTTATTATTCTATAACTATTCAGGTTTAATAAAAGAGCAACTATGAGGACATTAAACCAAATGCTGATTCTCAGTGACCAAAAAACTAACTAAAGTCAAAGTCGTCAATCCGCCATCTTTGGACGCCATTTTGGGGCAGTGCGTTCACTTTTTTTTGTGGGCTTTTTGGCCACATTGGCTTGGACATTGGCTTTTTTTTAATAAATAGTTACAAGGAACACAACGATATGCAATTTATAGGGATGTGGGGGGGAGGGTGCACGGTAAGGGGGTCTGGCCCACCGTGTAATAAGACCATGCTTGTGCACTGTACTGCCATGGCATCTGACGCCGTATATAATGTATATGTATCGGACGCGGGGAGAGGGTGGGAGGGGGTGATATAGTAGAGAAATCAATTTTTATCAGTCGGTACTTTTGTATCGGTCCTCGGCGTCCGACAACTTTTTATCAGATATAATGATTATTTACGCTGGTATCTTTACATCCATCCAACTCCCATTCAAATATTTTTAAAAATTACCATTATAGAGACATCGTAAGATAAACAAAATTCGAAACAATCTCGGCCGTTTGGTAATCGAGACAAATATCGGAGCCCGAGGACCGTAACCGCAGCTAACCTGTTAAATAAAAAAAAGAAACAACATGTGTAAAATGATAGGAAATTACTCAATTCATTACAAATTAGCAAATGTCAAACTGCTATTTGTAAATATTGAAAAATATTTGAACTCACTTTGCTCATTCGATGAAAATTTTAGGCTATAAAGTTGTATTTTGTATTAGAGTTCTTTTTTTTTTTCAGGTGAGAATCTCTTTTTTTCTCCTTAAAAATAATTGAACCTACATTATTATTTTGGTCAGTAAAAAATTTTTCGATTCAACATTGCACTCATACTATAGCCACATTCCAAATATAAATTTGTTATAATAAAGCGCTCCTAAAAAAAATAAACCAGAAAAAAAATATCTTATTGGATACGGTTCTTTTCGATTTCGACGAGTTTTTTTTTTTCCATTTGGTAGAGAATTTAGGTATCTTTAAAAACCCATAAGTTTAATTAATCAAAAATGGTGTACTTATCGAGTTATTCCCAAATAAAATTTTCAGTCCATGGTTACTTTATTTTATTTTCAGGGAAGTATGTTGTAACAAGAATTAAAAGGGTTTCAAGGAGAAAACTTTTTAACCAAGTTAATGAAAACCAAGTTTCATTAAAATTGTTACAGCCATTTTGTCACCTTTCTTCATAACGTTTCACGTTTTTCGGCCGCCATTTAGAAATTAGCATTCCATCCTCTCTGTCATGGAATATTATTCAAAATTGTATGTTAACGCTACGCCGTGTTAGAGAAGCGAAAATGAAAAAAATAATTCGAAAACCAAATGGTAACGAGTTTTATGAAAGATATGGAATAAAATATCTCAGAAACTAAAAATCGGGCCTGCATGCTGTAAGCGAGGGAAATGTTAAGCATTTCATCCTCTTTATATTAAGCTATTATTTATAATTTATATTTTTTTTTTTTGCACTTACATATATTTATCCGCACTTGTCAATTATAACTATTGACAATCAGCAGATGTGCTGGCACAGTCATGAGAAAATAATAATAAAAAGGCTTGATAGGCATGAGGAAAAGCAATACCCAGCGGCATCCTTTCCATGGCTTTTACTTACTTACATACAATTACGTAAGTAGGTCCCTCATCCAGACCCTTTTCAGTCGTCTTCTGGAGTTCTCCGGCATAATAGTCGTGGCCATTTCTTTAATTAGCTGGTTGGAGTGTCCATGTAATTTATTATGAAATCGTTTGTAGTAAGTTCGTATGTGTTCATTGATCGTTGGCACGTGTAAGTCAGTGTGTAAAGTGTTATTATTCACGTACCAGGGTGCTTGGGTAATTAGTCGTAGTATCTTAGATTGAAAAGTTTGAAGTCGTTTTATGTGTGTTGGTTTTGCAATTCCATATATTTGAAGTCCATAACTCCAGAGAGGTTTTAATAGGTATGTATAAATATTTAATTTCTGTCTTGCTTTTAATTTCGAATGTCGTCTTAATAATGAATGCAATAGTTTTAATCTGTGATTTAATGATGCACGTTTTTTCTTTACATGTGGACCCCATGTCATTCTTCTGTCAAACGTCAGGCCTAGGTATTGTACTCTATCTGTTTGTGGAATCGGTATGTTGTCTAAGTATACAGCAGGGCATGTTTCTAGTCTTAGAGTAAACGTGATGTGTTGTGACTTTTGATAATTTATATGAGTTTTCCATATTTTACACCAATCGTTTATTTTTTGTAAGTGATGTTGTAGGTTAAGTGATGCCTGTGTAGGATTATCGTGTCTAGTAATGATAGCAGTGTCGTCTGCGTAGGTTGCTGTAAGTGTGTGGATACTTTGAGGAATGTCGTGTGTGTATGTGATGTATAGTAATGGGGCTAAGATTGACCCCTGAGGTACGCCAGCTAAAATAGGTCGAATTGAGGATATACCTGAACCATGTCGAACGGAGAAAAATCTGTCTGAGAGAAAGGAGTGAAGAATTAAGTAGTAGGTTGGTGGGAGTATGGTCTTAAGTTTGAAGAGAAGCCCCTGATGCCATACTTTGTCGAAAGCTTGGGCGACATCCAGAAATACTCCGGTTGCATATAGTTTTCGCTCTAGTGCTGTCGATATGTAGTCAGTTACCCTGTGTAATTGTTGTGTTGTTGAATGTAATATTCGAAACCCGAATTGATGGTCAGGAATAATCTGTTTGTCTGTTAGTATATCTAATAGTCGTGAGTATAATAGTTTTTCAATAATTTATATTTAATATTGTTAATCTAGCCTTGTTGGTGTTTTTATTTCTATCCTGTAGTCTAAAGCACATACTTTTGGTTTTTTTAAAAATTGTTTATCGAAATAAGAAGAACTAATCAAAATTAATTTAAAATAAGTGTCCAAAGAAAAATGTAACAAATTAATTTTTGATTACATAATGTCTCATTCTCTATATGATGATCAGTTACCTTATAAAGATTTCGTATTTTTTCATATAAGTACATTTAGATTTTTGTCCCATTAAATTGCTAAAACGGTCCACTGTGCAAGGCTTGCGGTCAAGGCAAACCTCTTATCCACCTCAAAATGTTTAGGCAACTTTTCTAATTAAGGCAAATAACTCTCATGAGTTCAATAAGACAACATTCAAAATTATGGGCAACACTCTAATTATATGCAGTGGACTGTATCTTAATGGATTGATAGGGTATACTGATTGTGCAAAAAATAGCTTACCGTCTTTATAACAGCTTACATCGTTTGGTTATCTTGAGGACCCTCAGGTCCAGTGGTGGTGTGTCCAGATTGGCTGGTAGTGGAGAAGTGACCGAGAAAACCAGCAGCTCTTGAGGCTTAAGTATTATCATTTAGATCCTCTAATCTGCCCCCACCACTCATCGTAACGAGGGAACTTCAAACCATTTTTGGCACAAACATAAACATGCAACGGCAAGGCTTAATCGCTGGCAACCGACCATTGAATGAACTGAGACTAGGAGGCCCAATTCATAAAATACATCTCGTAGAACGTACATCGACAAATCATTTTAAAAATTAGACTCGATCTTTTTTGAACTTTCAATTAGTTTATCGGTTCTAAAACTATTACTAAGCAACAAATTAATTTCACGATAACTACTCCATCAAACATGCCATCAATTTTTGTTTTAAATATTCTTTTGTGTCGCATCGCTGACGAAAAAAAATATTCATGGTAGAAAAAAACCTTTAATAATCCGGTTCTTAGTTTGATTTATATCGCTACTGTTAGAGCAAACGATCGTATATAAAATTTGGGTGTTATAAAGGATAACATTTAAACTGATATCTTTATGATTTATAAGTATAATTTCATACTTTATTTATTTCTGCTATTTTTCTTGGTAGCAGATTACTTATAGCAACTGCATGCTACCAAATGTTCGACTTTAGCACAAATAGAATAAAAATGAAAAATCTTTACATACCACCTTTTGCACTAACAGTAGCGATATGAATAATGTTTTATGACTACAAACAAGAATTTTGTTTTTGATTTTCTAGTATATTTACGAGACTAGAGTAAATTTGGTTTCCGTTCTTCATTTTTGGTAATTTTATGTGAAAAATCTTGCATCTGTTTTTTTTTTTCTTTTATTACCTCTCGCAATTGTTCGTCTATTTCTGGAATACTTATGATATTGATGAATCAAAATCATTATATTCATTAAAAATTCGCTATAAAAAGTTAATTAATTTTAAATTGAAAATATACACAATCTTATCTATATTGTAATTCTTTTTTTTTTTTTTTTTTTTTCAGGCAGCATAACTTGTGCAGCTTACCCACTTTCACAAATCGATACTATTGATATTGTGACTGGAAACATCAGCAAAAATTCTGCTTTAAATCTTGTCGTTTTTGGCGTTAGTAACGATAAGTATTGTATTTAACTATAAAGTATGAAAAAAATCTGAATCTAAACAAAGAAAATTGTTTCAGGAAAAGGATGAACATTTGGAACTTATGGATGGTGTCCTGATCGACCTTTTAAACGCAAAATGGAATGCCTTTGTAAAATTTAGGTACATTCAATCAATGTATTGAACAAATAAAATGATAAAATTATTTGGAATGTTGTATTGATCAGTACTTAAGTGTGTTTTTTGTTTGATTTTTCTAGGTTTTATAGACAGTTTTTCTTATTTCTCTTTTACTTCTTGATTTCGCTTATTTGTTTCACTCTACGACCTGGACCTCCACCAGTTAAACCAATATCAAGTTTCAACAGTACCAAACCCAGCGGAAATAACATTACTGCTGAATTGTCGCCAGAAAGCAATGCAACTACTGTTCCAAAATGGATTTACAAAACAGAAATTAAAAAGTATGATCCCGAAGACAACAGTAGTCAAAACAGCAGACTTAATGTAATATTACGTGAAGTCATTTTGACATCTTTGAAAGTTGAAGATATTGATAAAGTAGTTTCTTTTTCAAATGCAGAGCCGCAAGACAATTCCAGGGAAGATGCAGATGGATTGGTTTGCAATGGCGATTCTGTTCATTCCTGTTTAGGAAATGGATCTGATGTTGTTGCTGTATTTGGAAAAGGCAAGAGCCCAAAAGTACCAAAACCTGGAGCCTCCGCCGATGATTTTGTAAGTTCATATTGTTCATTTTCATTTGTAAAAAAAAAAAGTAAGAAATTTTAGTTTTGTTTATTATGGTTATATCACCTGCATTGTTGAGCTGATTTGTAAGGCATTTCTAGTTAAAACATAACCATGTTTCTTATCAATATAAAGTTGTATTTAGATATTTTATGAACTATGGGACAAACAAATATATAATTGGTCATTTCACTTTGCTAACGGGAGGATCTACAGGGGGGGGGGTGACAGAGGGGGAAAGCTTTCAGGCTGAAACTCCCCCAAAATGGTATAATATAACCATGTTTTATGGAAAAATATATTAAAAAATTATCTCTTAAAGTATTATTGTTCGTGTAATTACATTTAAAAGGACTTAAGGAATCACTTAAACACCACTTCATATAGATAGTTAGTTTCTTTCTTTTTTTCCAAACAAATTATCATCATTTTTGTGAAAAAAAAAAGTTTTCAGGCTGAAGCCCTCCTAAAATTAAATTAGATACGCTAGTGCTTTGCTAGAATTTAAGTTTCTTGTTTTTGATATTTTCCATCTTCTGTCCATATTAAGTTAAGAGAAATAAAATAAATAGTTTGGTTTAACAATAATATTCCTGTTTGTTGGTTGTGTTTGCCATAGTTTGTGAAATGTCTAAATGCACCTTTATTCAGACAAAAAATGAGTCATCATTGGGAAATAAAAAGTTACCTTACCTAATGAAGTGTTAAAGGATTAACGGAGCCAAAAAAAAAAATTATATTAAAAATAGATTATAAAAATTATGTTTTTTATACATATTAATTTATATTTATTTTTGTGTCATAACTTCACTTAATGAAATCCTAGCTTAGAGTTAGTTCAAAATAAAAAAAAAATTTAAATCACAATGAAATCTCCTACTAATCATGCTTATATCAGTTGTTCAAAAATTATTCAAAACATATATTTTTTCATATAAAATTTAGTAAATAAAAATACTTTGTAAATTAAATTATTAGGATGTTGATAATAGAATATCCTATTTCATACAATATAATAATATTATTATAAAAGAAGTGTTAATTAAGCCATGCATTTTGTGTTTTGTTTTTTTCTGAATATGAAATTAATCTTCCGGAAAAGAAGAAATTATAAATTATGTAATAATATTGATTTAATAATGTATAATATACCTAAAAATAATGAAGATGGCAATCAACTAATTCATTTATCTATTACAGTACAAGCTTTGATCTCAATATCAAATGTATACTTAATAATGGTACGTATTTCAGGGAGTCTTTATTAAAAAGAACAATAAATAAATTTAATAATTTATTAATATTTGTTGTCAATAAATTATAATTTAGATTATTCTTTAAACATACAATAAAAGCCTTGCGTTTAACCAAAATATAATTGCAATGTTTGTTTCACATTAACGTGGTAATATTATGGTCATATTGTTCTATGTTTAGAGTGTAAATGAATTTAAATAGACACTCTCAATACAGAACAATATGATCATATCATTGATAACACTTGCAGTCTGCACAGCTTGTGCCATCAAAATTTTTGAGGGGAGCATATTTTAGCGAGTTTTTGAATTTTTGAAGAGACACATTTCGGCGGGGTTATAAATTTTTGGAATGAAAAGTTTTATACTAAGGAACAAGAAGAAAACATGTAACATACCGCAGAAAGTGTAATTATATATAATCCAGGATTTTTCTATTTCTACCTTCCCTTGCTCTGATTTTAAGGAGAGGTGAACAATAAAATATTTTAGGAGACGGGAATTGGTTCTTGCCCCATCGACCTTGGGGAGGATGGGCACTCCTGTGCACTGTAGTTAATTTTTAGCAGATTGAACAAATATAAATTAACCTTAAACTCAAATACTAAAAATGCTGACAAACTCTACATGTTGGCTATCTTGATTTTTCGAATAACATTTGCCATTAAATATAACTGTTGACATCAAAAGCCATTAATATTAAATTAAACTAATTATGCAATATATATATATATATATATATATATATATATATATATACATATTCATTATCTTTCAAAGTGTTTGTGTTGGCATGCCATCTTTTTGTTAATTCTTCATCAAATCCAATGATACAGTCATAATTTTGAAGATTATCTTTCCCTTTAGTTGCAAAAAGTAAGCACATCCCAAGAAAAGTCATACAGTTAATTAATGAAGAAAAACAAATTTTATTTTCCCATAACTCAAAAAGTATACAATTAATGAAAGATTATACATAATAATTAGTTAATTAATTTGTTTGTAAAGAGATAAAACTACAGATTTTGAGTTTTTTTTAAGTTAAATAGCCATCAGTTGACCTGTTAAAAATGCAAAGCTTCCATATCTTCGTTAGTGTGGAAGCAAAAACAATTAATTCTAAACAAGCAACAAAAATCAACTAGTAAGCATTTAGCTTAAGGAAAATGAATAAACTTTTACAATATTTGAATACAGATAGTTTTCAGGATTATGACGACACTTGGTGGGAAGAATTTGGACAATGCAGATTACTTCAGGTCACTTCCTACATTGAAATGACCCGCCTTATATCAGAAGTCTTGTTGGACATCGGAGCTTTGCTATACATATTAGCAGCATTGAGAGAAGCGAGATTTCTAGGATGGAGCATGTTTGTGGAGAATTTGGTAATTATAATAATTTTCATCATGAAAATCGAGAACAAAACACAAATAAGATGTTATTTATGGAAAATTACATAACAAAAGTCTCAATAATAACTAATTCCAAGTGAACGCTTGGAAATTCCAGGCATCATTAAGATTAAAACATTACTTGTAATTATATTTAATGTGAAACTAAAATATAATTTTCAAACGACTGCGTTTTACAAGATTGGTAATATAAATAAAGAAGTATGGGTTAGTTGTTGCATGGGTTTGCTGTTTGCTATAATAAGAATTCGAAACCATATTGACAGGCCAATTTTGGTATTGTTAGAAATATTCAGCAATTTAAAAAAAATAACCAAGAACATCTTTGTTCGAATCTGAATAAATTACAGTCTCAACATAAATAAATTAAATTAAGAACATTGAGTCTCGTCCATTCCATTACTATTCAATCATAATTTTAAAATATCATAACGCAGATTATTTTCAATTCAGATTCCAGGTAGTCAATAGCTTTGTCTGTCTACTTGGAAAGCGAGATAAACTCCCAAAATGATATCTCCCAAAAAATTAAGCATAGGATAGTAACCGCTAACAGGTGCTTCTACAACTTATCCAATAACTTCAGGTGCCAGTATCTTTCAAGGAAGACAAAAATCAGCCTGTACAAAACTGTGGTCCGTCCATTAGTAATTTATGGATCGGAGGCATGAGCCATTAACAAGGGGGATGAAAAACGGCTCTTGGTGTTCGAAAGGGGAATATTGAGAAGGGAATTGTATGGGCTCTTTGAAGATATCGATATCTCCAAAGTCATAAAACTGAGAAGACTTAGATGGGCTGGCCATCTAGCCAGAATGGACAATGGTGAGATAACGAAGAAAGGGGCCACAGAAGAGATCTTAGGGACGAGGATAGTGGGAGGACCGAACGTGAGGTGGGTGGATGGTGTGACTGAGGATGCAAGGACTCTTCTAGGTGTTCGGGACTGGAGGACTGCTGCTGAATATAGGGCCATCTGGTGAAAACTACTTGAGGGGGCCCGGACTCAGTGACGAGTTGTTGTGCTGTAGTGTATATATGTATATACGCATATATATATATAGTGTATATGTGTATATACGCATTAAACAATAGTTGATGCTCCGTTCTATGTAACTAACAAAATCCTACACCATGACCTTAATATCCCATTTGTCCTAGACCTTATTCCAGAAAAATTCTCCAAATTTCACCAGAACCTTACCTATCATCCAAATCCCCTTGCACAATCTCTATCCAACACCACCCATCCTTACAATCCTCCTCGAAGGTTGAAGCGGCAGTGACCCAGAGACCTTCTGTAAATAAGCATCTATTGGAGTTTTGGCAATAGCCAGATCCTCCACTCAAGCCCGAGTGTGTATGATTAGGTTAGTTCTTTTGTTTATATACATTTATTTTATTTTATTGTATTTATTATTATTAAGTTTCTGTATTATTTATTTTTATTATTGTAAATAGAGTGTGAGTGTGCTCTCTGAACACTATTATAAATGTCCTTGATGTGACAGAATGTAATATTTCTAAATAAACAAATAAAAAAAAAAATATTAGGCATTGATGACCTCTGGGTTTTACACCTCTAAGCCCTAAACAACAACAGCTATTTAGTAGTAATACTTTTAGTCCTGGTGATACATATTCAAATAATTTATTGAAGAATGTTAAGCTTCAGTCTTCTGTTTTGAAATCTCTCAAAAATAACCAAACCATTAATTATTACCCTTTTTGCTATTGCAAAATCCAAGAAAAAACAAAATGATCAACTAATTGTATAATTAAGTGATCAGATACATATGAGTACTTTTTTAGAGTTTTCCATTAGTAAATCGGATAATCATTTTTAAAAACTTTTTTGATGATCTGCATAATTAAAGAATTACCTACCTGTGCATAGGTACTTTAACCAAACAATAATGATAGCTCAAAGAAATATAATTTCTGATGTCTCAAGTACTATAGTAACATAGTTTTTATTAAAGTTAAAAATTTTGGGTTTTTACTTTCAATAAATAATTATTATGCTATTAAATATTTTACAGTTTTAAGACTATGTACAGAGAGAAATTTTTTTAATTTAAGCAATACTCAAATACATTGAGTTACTATAAATAATGTTATGATAAAAAATTGTAAATTTACCTCTTATACTTCCTTCAAAAATATATAAACAATTAAATAAACAATATATAAAATAATCAGCAAATTACAAATGCTGGCTACACCCATGTTCTCTATATTTTTTTATTTTAATTTTTGTATGTGCTGGTCAGACTTCTTTCAAATCAGTGATACAATTTTTAATAAAATAATATATGTATGTAGTTAGAAACTGAAACAGGTTCAAATTTAAATCATTTCCTCTCTAGATGACTGCTCCTTCAAGAGTTATGTTTTTGTTTTCATGCTGTTTGATGCTAACGATGCCATTTTTAAGATTTACCTGCAATGAAGAAATAGAAGACATGATGGCAGTTATTATAATGCTCACCACTGCTCCTTATTTTCTGTTTTTCTGCAGGTAAATAGGAAATATTTCAACCTTCGTAACAAAAATTCATTGAAACTTAGAACACTAAAAAATATATTTTTTAGAGGTTTCAAGACCGTTGGTCCATTTGTTGTGATGATATATAGGATGATAATGGGAGACTTGTTGAGATTTGCTACAATATATCTTGTCTTTGTGATGGGGTTTGCTCAAGGTATTACTGAATATATTATATCATCATAGTTTTCAGTTAAAGTTAAAACAAAAATGCTTTTTTTTACAGCATATTATATCATTTTCCTGTCATTTGATAACCCACTGACACCCGAAGGAGTGGATGATTCTGTAAGTAATCCTATTCCGAACCCAATGGAAGCAGTCATGGCAATGTTTTTTATGTCAATGACAAGTTTTGGCGATTACTATCCAGCTTTAGAAAGGACAGCTCATGAATTCTGTGCTAAGGTAAATAAAAACAATATTATGATTACATGTAATTGTTCAGAGTTGATTTATTGATATTTATATTGAACCAATATCCTCATTCAGCAATACTTAGAGTGATGTGCACAGGTAAATTTGTATTAATTATTATTTGCACTTATACTTTATAAAGATGAAAAAAAAAAAATCACAAAGCTTGTGATTTACTTTCATAAAATAATAAATAAAACTGATATTTCAAAGAGCAAAAACGATACTGTATTCATGAAAAGTCATCTCAAAACACAATGTTCATGGTTTTTTGATGGGTAGTTGATTTTAGGGAGTACCGGTTTCAGGTTAATAACAAGTTATGGGCTTTTCTGGGTACTGGATAATGGACAATAACCAGATATGGAATTTTCCAGGTATTGCATTAAGTAATAAGGTCATTGAAACAACTGGCACTCAGTGATATTTTCCTTAATATAAAAATTAAATTATGTTCTTTATTATAACTGAGAACCTTCAAATTGATGAAACTGTTCATGTTGGCAGATACAACTTTGAGAAAGTTGTGACTCCAGATAATGTATGAATCAGAGGGGCTGTAAATTCATGATTACATGCAGTGGAATTAAAATTGTTACTTAAATAAAAATAACTTATATTCAATTAACTAAAAAAAAAATATCCAATTGGTAAAACTGATATTATGTTATGAATCACCGGATACCCAGAAAATTTTGTTAGAAAAGATTAGCTCGATCAGGATATTAATCAGAAATTACAACTGGGTGCCAAGTAAATGCTGGATTCCAAAACTATTGTTGGGTAAGCTAGGTTCTGGGTAATATTGCACTATTAAAAAGTTAAAAATTATGTTATATAAGTTAGTATAAAAAGTTATATTATGTTATATAAAATACGACATAAGAAAGTTAGTATGCTATATTTTATTTTTCAGCTTTGTTTTGTGATATACATGGCAATAGTAGCAATTCTACTGGTTAATATGTTAATTGCTATGATGGGAAATACTTATCAAAAAATAGCTGAAACAAGAAATGAATGGCAGAGACAGGTATGAGACCTATGTATTATTTAATAACTAATAAATTTAAATACATTTGAATTTAAATTCAAATATGCATAGAATATATTTATGAAAATTAAACTAAAATTATTTATCAATTTATGGAGTTAGACGGTAGTTGAGAATCAAAGTTTTTAAATGCATCGATATACTCATGTAATTAACAAGAGATTAAATATGTAAAAAAAATTATAACTTATGTTCTGCAATTTTCATAACATCTTTCTATATCAAATAATATCTAATAATTTAAATGCTTATATAATGTGTTTAATGTAGTGGGCCAGAATAGTATTAGTGGTTGAAAGAGGAGTAAGTCCATCAGAGAGGTTAACTAAACTAATGTGGTACTCACAGCCTATGTCAGATGGAAGAAGAGCGCTGGTACTGAGGCTAAACCAATCGGTATATTGATTATTTTATAATTTTAAAAATCATAAGCACAATCAGTGTATATTTTATTTCCATTAACAATTTACATGGTTACAATGGCATATAATGATATAAGCATTCAATTTGTCTTACTCATTTATTGGAGAAACTAAAAATATAAATTTGAAACTGTTTAAAAAAAATCTTTGGCAGTTGAATTAGCAGCCCAAAGGTTGAATATCTGTCATACTGGTTATCATTTTGTTAAAATGCAAATGATAAGTTATCAGGATTGATCAGCTAATATGCTTGTTAAGTCTGCTATTTCTAAATTCTTAATTTAGTTTAGCTCTTAATTAACAACTGCTAATATTGAATGGTTGCTATTTTACAATCTGTTCTTTACAAATTTCATGAATTATATTTCATAAAATTCTGCTATTCAATTTAATATTCAAAATAATTTGTTTACATTTAATAAGTAGATTGTGCAATAATATTGAAAGTAAGAAAAGAAACCCTTATTTTTACAATCTCGTATGTTTAGGAGCTTTCGGTACTCTGCATTAAATTCATCTAAAAATATTTTTAAATTCACATTAAATTAGAAAATATGAACAATACACATATATAAATGAAGAATAAATATACAATATACATATAACCATATAATAAATTAGAAAAGTTCTACATTAAATTTGTTAAATGTCACTCAGGAATTTGCCTATATTTCCACATACCTTTACAATGGTCTTTCAATCCATTTTTGGATTTCGTTCTTAGTATAAATTTTATCAATCATTAAGATTGGTGTCTAAACTTACAAAAAAAATTTTTTTTGGGCTTTCGATCTGAGTTAAAAGAAAAAATAAAAAAAATTGTGAAGTTCATGGTGAAATAGGTGATTGAGTGTTATAATCCAGTCTCTTTTAATTAACCAGAATCAAGAATTTACTTAAAAATATACATATCTTCCTGAGTACAGCGAAAAAACATGTATATACATCTGACATACCCACACATATATTCATATATATACCCCTACACCACACACAATCACCTATTACACCATGATTTGTACAATTTTTCTTTATTTTGTCTTTTAACTTACAGATAGAAAATACCAAACATTTTTTTTTTTGGTGTAAATTTAGACACCAATCTTAATGATCGATAAATTTATACTAAGAACGAAATCCAAAAATGGATTGAATGAGTATTGTAAAGGTATGTGAAAATATAGGCAGATTCCTTAGTGACATTTAACAAATTTAATGTATAACTTTTCTAATTCATTGTATGGTTATATATTTATATTTACATATGTATGTTATATATATTTTCTAATTTAATGTGTATTTAAGAATATTTTTAGATGATGATGGTGCAGCAGCGAAAGCTCCTAAACATAAATGAGACTGTAAAAAGAAGGGTGTTTTTTCTTAATTTCAATATTTTTTTTCTTCAAAATACTACTTAATTCTAATAAAGTTCTATCACTCAGTAATACTAAAATATAATTCCATAACATACAGCTTTGTACCGAATAAAAGTAACAGCCATTGAAAAATCAGTGGCATTATTATTTATAGCTGGTACATTGATGGTTTTACCAATCATACATTTCAGAGACATTTTAAATATAATAATTAATAACATACAAATATAAAAATTAAATATTATGTGGCTCTATAGGAATTTCTACTGATAATTGAAGACATACAGACATAAAATTGAAAGGTATATAGCTTGAACTCTGCGAACAATAATCACATAACAAAAATTAACAAACATCCACAATGACTGAATGAAAGAGGTGCAAAAGAGACTATCCAGACTAAAATATCATTAATTACAGAACAAGTTATTATAAACTGAAAATGAAGTAACAAAGAGACATATATATTCAATTTATTTTGTTTTTCATGAGAATAATTTATCAGTATTTAAAAAAATTACTACTAGAAAACTAAGTTAATAATCAATACATCAAATTGCTATGTTATGATTATAAATAATTTTATTTATTTTTTATAGGAGGAAGATAAAGAGGAAATGAAAGAAATTCTAGAGATGAAAAGAATTCACAACAGAATGGTACAAAAAAGGAAAGAAAGGGAAAAGTCGATGAACAAAAGCCCAAATTTGATCAATTTAAACAGTCCGGCTGAAAATGTTAAAAATACAAATCCTTTCAGTTAATTCAGTTAACAGAACAAAGTGAATTAAACACAACAGAATAATCTTCTTATGAAACTATGCAAGTAAAATTGATAATTATACAAATATTTTAAAAGTAGAGTTTTATAACTGTTTTCATAATTAATTTTTGTTTAATATAAGTTTTTGTTTTTATTTTAACTCTAAGCCAATAGTACTAGACTATTATGCGAAATAAAATTAATAATAAAATATATATCTGCACCTTAGAACAAAATGGGTGCAAGTCCAGGGCCCAGCTAGGCTCCATTTAGGGTCCTTGGCTGGAGTATGAAATGGGGCCTCCTTATCAGGACAATATATATAGTTCAAGGGAGTTATTATAATCGGATAATAGGTTAATAAACTACAATAGGTTATGTTTATTATTTTTATTTAAAATATTTTAGTTCCTGTTATCTTAAATAAATAATGTAATCCTCTTCAGTTTTATTTTAAATAAAGCATTGGTACCTAAGTTGGTTAGCACACTGACAGCCATAATAGTACCACCTCCCAGCAAAGATATCAGGCAACTCATAAGTCGAAAAATGCAAAATAATTATATGCAGGGACCTCAGACGGAGCCCACCAGTCATTCTACAACAATATAAAATTACAAAACATTTATGTGGGGGGCCATCGAAGGAATCCCA
The DNA here is from genome assembly GCA_928085145.1 of Nezara viridula. NCBI lineage: Eukaryota > Metazoa > Arthropoda > Insecta > Hemiptera > Pentatomidae > Nezara > Nezara viridula. The sequence continues at coordinate 153,938,415 of OV725077.1, read as the reverse complement.
GAAAATTTCAAAAATACAAAACTATTATTTTGGGAGCCAAACATACCAGAGTACAAGGAAAATGAAAAACAACGACATTGAGGACTTTCAAAAGGGACCCTTATCATTCTATACGATAAGAAAAGTATAAAACATACAAAATAATTATTTATTTGAACAAATATACCATTTTAGCTACATTATATACCATTAACTACAAAAATACAAAATAATGACATTCAGAACCCTCAGAAGGGGCAAACCCCGAATCACTTTACTGTGATAGAAAGTTAGAAAAAACATATATATTTGTGGTCCATTAGAGGAACCCCAGAAAATTTTAGAAATACAAAACAATTATTTTTAGGCCAACCATACCACGGTACTAGAAAAATACAAAATAACGATATTTAGGACTCTCAAAAGGGACCTTAATCATTTTTCGGCAATAAAAAAGTACAAAACATTGATTTTGGGGTTCTAGAAAAATATAAAATAATGGTTTTAGGCCCCCTTCTGAAAGCTCTCAGTGATTGCTGTCCACCTAACCTGGTGAGGCTCTGATTTATGCTGGTTTGAGTACACAGTCAGGGGTGCCCATCCCCCTTCCTCCCCCAGGTTTGATGTTGCCAATCCCCCTCTCTCTCTCTCCCCAGAAATTTTATTGTTTCTCCTCTTCTTAAAAACAATGCAAGCAAAAGTAGATTTAGAGAAATCTTAGATCATATTCAATTACACTAGCTTATTTATTATTTATTTTAATCCCTGATGTGCCTTTTATGCCGTACATAGTAGTAAGATTTAGGCAGATCAGCTTAACATCTCACAACTGCAAGTAATCCTTGATCATCTGTTCTTCCATGATTTCCTTGAGTGCTCTTCCTAGACTTTTCATACCAATCATCCAGTAGTTCCTTTTCTTCCTAGATTGAAATGGGCTGGGTCCACCGCGGCTTTCCATACGCACACTAAATCTTTATTGTATGGGTAGTGTTCTGCAGTGCCTAGCTAAGGGAAGATTCTCAATTACACTAGATGTGGTCTCTCCCATGTTTTCTTCCTCGATCTCAGGTTTAAAACTTTTCACTCTGAAAATTCATAACCTCGTCAAAATGTGCTCCCCTGAAAAATTCAAAATCTTGTCAAAATATGTCCCCTTCAAAAGTTTTGATGGCACAACTTAAGCCATGGCTTCTAGGTATCCTTGCACACAGCAGACATTACCTTAACAACCAGCACAGCCAGACTGGTGGCGGTGTGGCTATGTATATCCATGAAAGCCTTAAGACCCAAATACTTCACTGTACTTCTCCATCCGATCACCCACATGATGAGTTCCTTATCGTTTAGATGTTCTGTAATGCCTCTCCTCTCCTATAAACCATAGTATATTGCCTTCCTAAAGTTCCCTTTGACACGTCTTTTGAATTGTCCCTCTTCAACTTTGTTCCCCTTTATTCCAAAATTATCATTTCCAGTGACTTAAGCACTACTTTCCTTTCCACCTCTTACGATAAACCTTATTTTGAAAACCTCTTTTTCTCTCTTTATCTTTTCATCGTTCATTATTCTACCACTCATCATATCTGTAAGTCTGACATTTCCTCACCCTCTGACTCTCTGGATGTCTCAGCAGAAGAGACATGACACTGCCCGCAGATGCTTTAGACCTACTAGGCTAGTATGTAAACTGACACAAAACAGAATTCGATGATCCTAATCCACCTCTTTCCATGAATCCTTCTCATCAGCTCATGGTTCCAAATCCAAATTACTACTTCTTTGTAAACTCTCCCTCCACGAAGCTTCCAGATCATCTCCATCAGCAGTTTTTCCAGTTTCACCTGATGATTTAAATTCATATTTTATATCGGCTTCCTTTTCCATTCCTCCATCAACCTCTTCCTTTTTTATCCCAAAAACATTGTTTAATGAGGATGACTTTTATTATTCAGACATTTCTGCCACAGACCTCTTATCCTTCTTTTTTTTTTTTTTTCTGTTCTTTCCTACCTCGCCCTTTAGTCTATACAGGATTTTCCCGTGCCGGAGGGTGAGGGCAGGGAATTTAAAATCCCCAAATCCCCTCCGGCACCGGGACGCGAACTCGTACTTTTTTCAATCTTCTCAAATCTGTAATCCGGTTCTCAGGCAACTCGCGGTACTGTGCACACGCTTTAGCTTATTCGGCCACCCCGCTCCCCACAGACCTCATATTCACCGTGATGAAATTATAATCCAATTCTATTGGTCCAGGTGGCATTCCTGCCAAATTAATCAAATTATGCCTGCTTGAAATCCTTCCCATTCTTCTTTTCATTTATTATTTCTCCCTACAGAACTCAGTATTTTCCATCCTTTGGAAAAAAGCCACTATCTGTCCTTTAAATAAAACCACTAACCCTTGTTTCCCCCAAGATTTCCGGCCAATCTCAATCCTTTCAAAACCCCTTGAAAGAATCGTGCAATCCCAAGTTCCCAATTTCCTCAAACAGTGCAATCAACATGAACCTTACCAGTCTGGTTTTCGACCAGGTTATTTCACACAATCTACCTTAATTAAAATCATTAGTGATGTTCAAACTGCTATAGATAAAAAAAATTAACCGTCCTTGTACTCCTTGACTTTTCCAAAGACTTTGATACCATTAACCATTCCATCCTCCTTTCCAAATTAAAATTACTAAATTTTTCCAACATCTCTATCCTTTGATCTCAATCTTTCCTTTCTCAACATGCACAAGCTGTTGCTATCTCTAATCAACCTTTGTATTCTTATCTTACTCTGACTTCAAGAGTGGCCCAGGGCTCTAGCATTTCTCCTCTTCTTTTTATTTCCTATATCAACAACATTCATAAATTAATCCTTCACTGTTCCCATCACCTCTATGCCGTTGATTCCCAAATTTACATGTCCTCTCCCTCTGTTTTGTATGATAAGTTTGCCAAAATCCAAGATCTGAATTGGATCAATGTCTGGGTAAACCTAATGCATTAAAGTTAAACGCTTCTAAAACTTAAGCCATTGTCATTGGTTCCAAACCCCGTCACAGATTCAATTCTAACTTTCCTGTCCTGTACCTAAATGACCATCACCTTCAGCTCCTCAGTTAAAAACTTAGGAATTTTCATTGAGCAAACCCTTTCGTGGAATCACCATATTGCCAACATTTTCCAACAGTCAAATGGTACCCTGAAACTATTCCGTTGCTTCCGCCATCTCCTACCATGCCCACAAATAGACTCCTAGTATCTTCCCTCTTCTTTCCCCCACATTGACTACAGTTGCGTGGTGTACGGTGACCTCTGGGCGTAACTTGGAGACAGACTGAAAAGAATTATGAATTGCCTCGTGAGATTTGTCAATGGGATTACGAGGTGGTCTCGTATTTCCCACTGCTATGATGAGTTAGGGTCTCTTCTCCTCTTTCAGAAGACAAAACTTTCTAGGCACGTTCCTTTATCAAATAATCAATAATCATCGCCCGTCCTACACATAATATCTCCTTCAATTCAAGCCATTTATCCACTCAATCTCCACAAGATCTTGTCCCTCTGACTTTTAAACTTCTTTCCAAAGAACTGCCTCATTTCAACACATCTTTATCGTCCCTGTTCCACCACATTTTGGAATTCCATCCCGCTTAAAATCCGCTATACATCATCCTTATTCACATTTAAAAGCCTCCTTTTCTAATTCCTCTTCACAATCCAATCAGATACTGGCTAGTTATTTATTATGTAATGAGATTTTAATTCTTTTTACACATTTTTTTTTTTTAATGTTATGAGTATGGGAAAGATTACTTGTCACTTTTTGCAGAGCATTGTGAATAGGCTTTTTTTTCTATTCATAAAACTCTGTCTATGAGATATATTTCATTTGTAACCAACTTTAGACACTCGACTGTACTTGTATATATGGAGGGATATGTATATATGTGTGTGTGTTTATTTATAAATATATATTTTTTCTTGTCTCAATCTACATCGTAGCATGTAGATTACCACATCTAAAGGAACAGATGTAAATCAGTTATTTACTCTAGTTAGTTTCTTTTCTGTTCTTTTTTTATTACTACAATGATTTGCTTATAAAATTAATTTAATTTAGTTATTTTTATTTCATTGTTTTTAGCAGCTACATTGGAGCACTTTAATCCTTTAGCTCATATGCATTCTTTATTTTATCCTGATTGCTATGTATATACTTATCTTATAAGTTATGTTTTAATTATCCTTTACTGTATTAGTTCTTTTGGCCAAATTTAATGTTAATCGTTATGAACAATATTGTTATTCTTAAGGGACTTTGTACTAGAATAAAATTGGTTTACTATTTCTATATTAATTGGACAAAATATAAGTCTAAAAAAAAACTTATACTGCAAGTGTATGCTGTTTAAGTTGGAATCCATCTTTCACATCCTCACTAATACGAGCCACCTGCTCAGTTGTACATCGATGCTTTCGGAAACCTGCTTGTTTTGACATCTTATTTTCCCTATCTAAATATATCTGCAGCCGGGCTAAGACCATTCTCTCATAGAGCTTAGAGAAAACACTTGTAAGCGAGATAGGTCGGTAGTTAGATGGACAAGAGGAACATTTGCCTTTTTTGAGAATTGGGATCACCTCAGCCTTCCTCCAGGCACAAGGATATTGTGATGTCCAGACAGCATTGAGAAAACCCAGCACTATGAGCTTAGCTTTCGCATCTAGGTGTATAAGGAACTCTGGCAATATGTCATGAGGGCCACCGCTTTTTCCCTTCTTTGTTTGTGCCAGAGCAAGTTCAAGCTCTTCCTTACTGAAGTGTTCTCCAAAAAGTTGGCTTTCAGAAAGGTTAAAACATAATATTGGTGGTGCGGTATTAATTCTCTGCTGGTTTATAGTTAGATGCGCTGGCAAAGAATTTACAGAAGCTCCTTGCTATGGCAAGTCCAGAAAACATCTCCTTGTTATTAAACTTAAAGTCTTCCGTTTGGCTTGAATTATATTCAACTTTAAGTTTGTTGTAAGTTGTCTTAGCCTAACAATGTCTTCCATTTTTCTTGACCTTTCTGCATCCCTACTTTCTTTTAGTTGTTGTAGATTATCACTCCAGAATGGAGTGTATCTCTTCATAAATCCCCGAGGGATAGACCGCTTTGTACACTCGAGAATTGCCGCTTGAAGTCGTGCACAGCTTGTATCTACACTCTCCGTAATGGTTTCAGGAGTAATGGCTGTGTGACTGAGTTGCGAGAACTTTTTCCAATCGGCCTTTTTTAAATTCCATCTGAGCATTCGAGGTACTGTATTATTACTTGAATTTGAGTGGCCACTAAGGTATGCAAGCATTATTTTGTGACCAAATGCTCCAGGTGGAGGGGTAACTGTGTGGAAGATCAGCGGAGCTATTCGGGGGTGCATCAGTAATAGATCAGGGTGGGTGCTGTTACCTTTATAATCCATAAAAGTAGGCTTTGAATTTTTGTTTTTCACAAATTCTATCATATTTGTTTCAATAAATTCCTCCATAATTTCTCCGGCTGAATTTGAGTTTGCGTAACCCCATCGTCTGGAGTGTGCGTTAAAGTCTCCATACACAAGGGATCTATCAGTCAATGAGTTTTCCAGCCAACTCAAATTCAGTTTATTATTAGGTGAGTTGTAAACCACAAATATTTGATGGTGGAGATTGCTTGACCATAGATTTATTTTCACCCTTTCCAATTTATCATTTGCATCCATTTCTTTTTTAACTTAGAACTTAGCTGTGGAAGATCTTACACCAACAAGTATCCCCGATGCTATTTGCCTAGCTCTTGGCAGTGAGTAAATATGGAAATTTGGGAACCTAAAATATTCCATATTGTCAGCAACAGCACCTGCCTCAACAATGCAAAATAAATCAATATTGTTTGAAATTACAAAATGCTTCAACTCGGTGTACTTTTCACTGGTGAGACCACCTGCATTCCAAAAAAGAGTCTTTAAGATGAAGTTTTCATGGCCTTGAGAAAGGCTGTTTGCGTTGGCCTGGCTTAGTGCTGGCCGCGCCATAAGTCGCTTTTGGTAAAACTGGGCGTCTGGCGACTATGTGATCGTTTGGTTGGTTATCTAGGGGCACGACGAGGACAAGATCATATTCATGATTATAATATTCATGATTTAAAATTATCAATTTTCAGGGTCTGAACCAACCCTAAAAAAAGTATGAATAAATCAGAAAGTAGAACAGCGATACTGGCCATACTCTTCCCATGAGTGCAGTATGTAATATCTGAATATTGAGATCTTCTATCAGTACGAATCCCTCAAACCATTCATAAAACAATATTGTCTTATACAAATAATTATTATAGATCATAATCTATAACTTATATAGATAACCTACAGACCTCATAAGGTATTTCGTTTTATTGTGACTCAATGTTGTTTACGCAATTTATGAGTTTCTGATGAAATTATTTTATTAACGTACACTATGTGGTTCCGAAATTTTGATCCGCTCTTCTTAAAAATTAGGGATATCACGTGTTTACCAACATATGGCATTTTGTCAGTCTCGATGTAAAATCATTTAACTAAACAAAATTTAATTTTCATCGTTAATAAATTATTGTTAGTGAAATTCAGGTATAAATAAAATACTCCAAATCAAAATACTTTGTACTAGATATGTTTCACATTGAGATTATATACAATTTATATTATATTATATTCATATTGATTAAAGATACGCCAACTATTTAAACGAGCAAGAGTCCAATATCATAGAGATATATTATTAAAAAGTAGTTGACATGTTAGTTTTAATTTAATGGAAGATTCAAATAGGAAACTAGTATATTAAAATGGAAACTTTCATGTAAACCTGCTAACAAGAATTGATAAATATGAATTACTAAGTTTGATAAACTTCAATGTCTAATAAATATTTAATTATAATAGTAACAATTAGAAGATTATTGGTTATATTTCAAAGAATTTTATGTTCAGTTACAGAAACAAAAACAGGCTGTGACTTAGTCAATTCGAAATACTAAAGACTGTGAATAATAGCATTATAAAATAAAATAAAATAATGTGCTATCATATTAGTCTGTAGGTTATTTAATTAAGTAATTAAAAATAAATGTGTTAATTTCCTCAACTCTTTTAGAAGTTATGTATAGTTTTAAAAACAATAAATAGAAATTTGCAATAGAATTAGTTTTAATTTAATTTATCCCAATAAAATATTTGTATTAAAAATAATACACCGTCTAGCTTCTTTGAGACATGGGTCTTAAATAAATAAGAAATAAAGGAAATTTTAGCTGTAAGCAATTCCACTGTACACAGATCTGAAAGAATGCTATTACTAAGAGTAAGATTTAGAACTTACAAACATGCTAAAGGTTGAACCTTAATATTAGGGAGTTATTAAACTATAAGTGTTTAATATAATGAATAAGTACTTTATTCAATTTTTATCTATTTTCTGATAAATTTAAGCCTTGACCAAAAAAGATTTAAACAAAGTAATGTTTGTTACGTGCAGTTCCACAGCATATTCATTGATACTATCTGTCCATCTGGTTTTTGGACATCCACATTAGTTTTATCCTTGAGAAACGATTAAGGCATTCATTGTTATACGGAGACTTCTTGATGGACTGTTTCGAGCTACTTATCCTACCCATCTTTTGTTGCATTCATATCATGAAATATTAATTGGTCAGTTTTTGCAAGCAGTTATTCTCCTCTACTATGTATTAGTACTCAAATCTCAGATTGCTCTGGTTATTGTTTGGAGAATTTTTTTATCAAATGTTTTCACATTTCTTCTTAAGGTGCTGTAGTATGCATGTTTAACTGATATTTAGCAGTATATCAGAACTGGATTTTTCATAGTATTGTAGATTCTCCTTTTGAGATTTTTTAGAGAGAAGAAAACTGTGCTTGTTATATATTCATGACTCACACCATTGGTTCTTTATTGAGGTTATTCTGGAGCTGAGGAACTTGAATCTGTCTAATTATGGGAATGATTTATCTACTACCCAGTTCCTGTTGCTGGGGTGGGTTTTTCAGTTTATTATCATTTATTTTATCCTTTGATGTATATATTTGTTTGTGATCACCTTTAAAAATTGAAGAATTTTGTTTTCTGTCCTTCCTAAACTAAGCCAAAGATCAGAATACATTCAAGATCAGAATAAATAAAATATTTACTACAACAAAATTAATCATTTATTTTTATTTTTTAACAAATACTTTTTTATAATAGTCTCTTAATGGAACTAAACTTTATCACAAACAAAAAACAAAATTAAACTATTTACAAGATACACGTGGAAAGACACATAAATAATTCAACTATAAGATTCATATGTATATATATATATAAAAAATATTTACACACTTAATAATGAAACAATTATGCTCATCAGAATTATCATACTTCTGATCAAAAACTATCCATCCTTTGTGCAGAACATAAAAATCTAACACCTCGCCTATAAATTAACCATTAGTGACTAGGTGAATAATGGTTGAAATAATTTTCTTTCCTTTTGGGTGAGTTTGCAAATTCATCCGTGGTTCTTTGATTTTCTGATCGAGTAACTGAAGTAATTCTTTCTTTATCGACTCAAGCAGTTCTGCAATCTGGAAATATGTAATTATTAGATATAATAGTAATCTCAACACTAAATGCTAATAAATTGCAATGATGTGCACTTTTAATTGGGAGAGTGTCATTTCTTAGCCCCAAAGCAAATGGTCCATTTGTATTACCTCAGTGTCCAGCACTTTATATGAAATTAAAGGTGCTTTCTGTCAATTTATTAAATTAAATTTAAAACAAAATTGAAACCATAAAATGGTGTGCATTTGGTCAGCTCCTGATTGTACAATTCGGACTTGAAAATAAATTTGAATAATTATAATTATACCTGTTCTGTAATGAAAAATGATTACTTAACTCTGACTTAAGAATGAAATTGAATAATTGTAATTCCTGTTCTATAGTTTTAAATCATTACCTAACTTAATACCATCAGTGCTCAGTGCAACACCAAAAATTAAACTAAACATTTTGAGTCATGAGGTAGCAGTAAATGATTTATATACAAGTATTTTCCTTACCTCATTGGATTCAACTGTAAACATTATCCAGCCTTCATCAATCGAAACGACAAATTGGCCACAGTTTAGCTCAACTTTAAGAGACCCTGCCGAAAATAAGACTAAAGCTAATACTGGCACCATAGTACACTCTCTAATGAACACTTTCGAAGTTTTGATCTTCTCCTGGTAAACTAAGTAAGGACTAGGATAGAACGTAACTCCATGATTCACAGAAGTCGGGTGTAAATGAACCTAAAAAAAATTAAGCAACATATTAAATTGAAAATTTTTGATTAATAATATTATTATGTCAATAAAATATCCTGTTAAGGCCTCTTCTTTTTAACTATAATAAAAATTTACGAGTATCATTAGAAAACAAGAAAAAAAATAAAACATTTACTTTTGGCCAAAACTAACATAAGATTGGGAACCAGACAAATTTTACTTAATTGATTGTTAAAAACAAACCGATAACTCTTAAAAACCAATCAACACATCAAAATGGTGATACAAGAATGGATCAAACACAAATAAGCGTTCGCTTGAATATACCTGAAGAGGATCATAAGAGAAGAGGAAAGTAAGCAGAAGGAACGGGATTCAATAGTTATATAGATAAGTCCTTTTTTACCAAGATGAGCAAAGAAATTGATCTCATATAGTACAGGTAGTGGGAACTAATCTGATAAGTGAGTCATGTGGTCCTGTTTGCCTATTCCTGAGGTTACCTAAAGGTTGCCGCCACATCCTAACCAAGGTGGAATTGTCAAGATTGATTTCTGGGTGTGATCATGAAATAAATATTAACTGGTTCAGGTGGGAATCGAACAACAACCCTATGTGCTCAGCCATTAGGTCATAATAGTATGATATATCTACTAAAGGTTACATGATATTAAATCTTCTCCTTATCCATCTAAAAATAAATTGATTACCTATCCACAAAACTTTCACTAAGAACTTAAGCTTCACATTGATGCTGCTAAGTCACCCTTATTAATATTAATTTTTATAAAAATATATTTATATTTGAGATGGATGTCTTTTGTTAATACCATTAGGATGAGATAAGAAATAAGTCTCTATTGTCATAAATATTAATTTATTTGGATAATTCAGAAAATTTCTTCCTAGCTTCAAAGATTAAATTATACACGAGGCCCTTACTGTGATATAGTAATGCCATTGTAATGATTTTCAATCATGTTTAAACCATAATGAAATTTAATTCAAAAACAAAAATTTTCATTTGAGCAAGTTAACTTGAAGATGACTTGGGTAGCATACAAGAAAACATTCATACTAAGATACTATTAAGATGTAGTAATGTAATAACTGAATCAGTGTTGATTGTCAGATTGAGTGCATACAGTTTCTTAAAAGCAAGGCCATTTAAAAAGAAACTTCGATAGACCACATAGCGGACCAATGCAGCGAAGTCAAGCAGCGGGAAGAACAGAGCGACTAAAACAAACACATGCATTTCAATAGAAGTATGCATAATGGAGCGATACTGCAAGCATGGTAGAGTTATGTGGATAATAGTATAGCATTCAAACAAACTTTTCGTACTTATTCTCACTCTATAACCAGAGTGCATATTATAATAGTAAAATTATTAGAAAAGAATTGTCAGTTCAAAATAAATCTTGGAATTGTTATTATCAAAAGTTTTTTTATAGTTTAAACAGTTTACTTTTATTTTCTCTAAAATCAAGCAATATAAAAAAATATTATACTAATTATTGCCAGAAATAAGCAAAACCTATTCTGAGCACCGAATACGGAGTATTTTACTCAAATTTAATCAATTGATCCACAATAATAATGTTGTGGTAAGATGAATGAAGTTTAAAAGGAGTTTTGGCAATAACATTAGTATATGGTTTATCTAATAAACTAAGGGTGAGGAATCTACAGCCTTGAAGCTGCATGCGACTTCCACGAGCTGTCTGCGGCCTCAGAAGCAGCATTCGGTCGGCATTAGTTTTTGAGTGGTCTTTAATAATCAAGTGCTAGAATTAATGATCATTTAGGCTATGAAAATTTAATAATAAATAGAATTAAGTTAATTGCATTTATATCAGTTTATGTGTGTGTGTGTATTTACTTATAAATGAATAGAAATAGTTACAGTAAAATATAAAAAAATATTGTAGCTTCTATATCACTGCCTTAATACAGCCTATAATGATAAAAAGGTTCCCCGCCTATGATATAAGCATTATTTACCTAACGCATTATTTACCTATTTTTGTTTCCATATTTTTATAATAGTATTAATAAAACAGGAAATCCATTCTGAGAATAAAAAGCACAGATGGAAACTAGTGAACGAAAGATTGAAGAAAAGTTGAACATAGAGAGTGCTTGCAGTATTGCTCCACTAATTTTCATCTTTCCACTGCTCGATGATATGGTGTTAATTTACTATACGGTCGATTGTTCCTCTTTGGATTCCAATAAAATTTAAATATTTATAAACTTTATTTAATTTTTAAACACATATCTAATAGAAATTGTTTTAAACGAAAATCTGCCATTTAAACATTATAATTATAAATAAATAAAACATTTGCCAATCAGTTATATCTAAACTTAAAACTGCTGAAATAAATATCACTTAGGCATCACAAAACGTTTATTTCCGGATTTCAGATTGGCAGACTAAATAGAAACAAGTCAACTAAACTATATAACAAAGTGCTGTAAGCATTTAATCAAGTGCCTCGAGGTACTCATCGAACCTATTGTTTCATGCAAATTGTACATTTTTAAAATAAGAGAAGAACAATCAGGGACTCACATGTGTTTGTCTCATCCCTCCTTCCTCTGACAGCTGAACAAGTTTAAATTATAGCAACTTACATTAATAAGTAGTTAAACCTCCCACATAAATAAATATACAGCAACAAATATACTTACGTAACCATCTGTTTTTGTTTTAAATCTTATGTCATCCGGACTAAAATCCATAGGTATGTTTCCAGATATATGGGCCTGGTACATTTTACTCGGAGTGTGTACTTTTACAATATTAGGATATAGGGCTGCACAAAGAAGAGCAGCTAATAGTTTTTGATTCTCTCCATTTGCATTTAGCTAAAAATAAATAAAATATATTGCAATCAGAAAAAAAAAATAGAATATACACTATCAATATGATTTGTAATGATAATTATAACATATTCTGAAAGCCAGCTTTTTGCAAGCAGATGTTCAAATATCTATCACACAATTCAAGACATATAAGGCTAGGTTAAAAATATTTTCTAATTTTGACTTATAGTATTAACATTCCTAGCAATTAACATACATTATAATTTTATGTATTTAATTAAAATTGGTGGTAAAATTTTCAATGGGTAGTTTCCAACATATTTTTACATTTTACAGCTCTTTGAGTCCAAAAAACTCATTTTTAACTATTGGGCTGTGTATGTATGTCAGGATTATCTCTTGAACGGGAGCATCAGCCTTGTTACTTCTTTTTTTGTTCTGTAGAATATCAGCCAGTGGGGAGGAGGGTAGCTCAGTGGGTAAGGCACTGATTTCCAAAGCTTAAGTACTCGTGTTTGAATCCAGCTGATGGCAAGTAATTATTTATTCTGTTTCACCAGCTGTGGATCAATCCTGGAGTTTAGAGACCCTCTTAGAGCATACCCAGCATCAATAAAGTGGGTACTCTTAATTAAATAATTAATTAATACGGAAAATCTGGCAGTTGAGTGTGATTCCAACCGTCTCAATCCTTATCACCTCCCAATATAACAAGTGGCCCCAGACCTTTAATAGGTTGTAGTAGTATAGATTTTTTTTAATTTTTTTTTTTTTTTTTTTTTAGGATATCAGCCCCTGAAGTCTTTGTATCAAATCAAGCACCCTGTGAGCAGATGGGCAATAAACAAAAAATATGTTTTCTATGGACTAGCCCCAAAATAGATCTATTGATTTCAATGAAACTTGCTCTTAGTCTTAGTCTTTGAATTTTCATATATGTACTACATTTCCAAGACAAAAATGTAAATAAAAGTAGTTTTGTTACAGCATAACTAAAATGATACACTTTATGGAAAATTATATTCAGAATTAAATTATATTCAGAAAAAGGAAATTAAATCCCTTGAAGAACAGAAAAAATTATAAAATCCAAGCAGTATTAGCAAATATACAGCTAAGTTATAAACTATTTGTTCATACTTTTCAAATATTTTTATGGAAACTCATTTAATTTTATTACCATAATTAGGTAAGATAAATAATCGTAATAAGATAGTTTAGATGTGCATTTAGTCAATAAATGTTTATTACTTTCTTATTGCTGTTAGGTAATTTGGTTCCCAACAAAACAAACATAATAAAAAAAATCATTGAAATCGAACCAGTGTTAGCAAAGATATTTAATTTTAGAGTATCCATGTTTTAAAAAATTTAACGCAGGATCTTCTACAATATTCATCAGAATAATTGTTGAATTGATAACAAAGATGGGAAAAAAATCAAAGGCACAGTGAATATTTAATGCCAGAAGTAAAATCCCTTCCGGCACCGAAAAGCGAACTCGTACTCTTTAATCTTTCAAAACTTTGGTTATCTGGTTGGCAGGCACCACACGGTGCTGTGCACACACGTTAGCCAGCTTGACCATCCCGCCTCTAATGATACGTCATATGTATACTTGCCCATATATTACTATTATCCAAACTTTTTGGGATTAATAATGATTCTGAATCACAAGAACAAAGTCGCAATTCATCCCCTGGCTTATGAAATTCAAAATCTTTTCCAGGATCAAAAACTTTCCTTCCTCTTTGTGTTTTTAAATAGAATATCAGAATTTCCCAGGTTCTATAATAAATTCCTTAATTTTTTTCAGTTCCAGTAAAACTAGTATTACCATTTGGTAATGAGAAATTTGCAAAACCAAGAGACTGAAAACCAAAATTTCATTTTTTAAATGATAACAATGCAGTATTTTTTTTTTTTTAATAAAAATATTTTAGCACTAATGTGTTAATTTTATTTTGAATCTTTATATATTATTTCTAAAAGGTGTTTTTATGTCGCAACGCAACCCTGACTTTGTCAATTCTACATCAAATCCAATGATTGAGTGCTCATTTTAAAGGTCTTCTTCTCCTTTAAGTGGGAAAAATAGTCAGCCTCTCCCCCACCCCCAGAAATTTAAGGATAAAAGTTATCAATGAAAAGAAACTTTATTTGTACATAACTAAAAAAAAGTATGCATTTTTCTAGATTGTATCCACAATTTTTAGAATGACTACTAAATTACTAACAAAACAAAAACAAAAAATTTGGACAATTATTAACAAAGATACAGTCAATTATATATTACTGCATTTCCAATTCTGCTACCATTTTATCCTTACTTAAAATACTTTATTATTTCCTAAAGAGAATTTATACCCAATTGTTATTTGTGCAAATATTATGCTCAATTATGTTAAATGAAAAACTGTAATCAACCAAAGAAATCACAATTAATTACTCTTCACATAACACATCTAATTATTTCCATATTATTTTGCCATTCCTTCACTAAACAATTATTTGCAAGGGCCAACTTATTTTATATACTACAAAATATGAAGAAAAAATAATACACATATGTTCATATGATACTTACAGCTGGACCAGTCATTTCGTATATCTTATCTTGAATATCATTCTTCCTATGTCTTATTTTTATGTCCCCTGGGACAAATCCAATATCTATTAAGAACTCCAGAAGCTGAATTTTTATTTCTATAAGGCTAACTAAAACTTTTACTGAGAGACAGTTTTCATTCGCATAGTTATAACCAGCATTTCTACCTTTTTCACAGGCTCTCATCCAGCCCTGTTGGAAGGAAGAAGAACAAAATTTAATCACATCATGAAAAAAGTACTTTAGCTTATTGATTAAGAATAATTAATGATCAATAACATTTTTCTTATAACATTGCAGAAACAATAACTTACCATCAATTTTAACGAATAATAAAAATCTGTCACACGTATAGTATCTATAATTCAAAATATTGATTTCACCCACCTGTATCATTTATTAAATATTTTGCATAAACATGCGTATGTAATTAGCAATGTTTTTCAAGAATACCATTAAATTTTAAATTTTTTTAAAAAGTGGCAGATCGCTTATTTGAAATTTCAGCATTTATAGTTTTGAAAATTAAAAATATTAAATAACTATTATTATTCCTTATAAATCAAAATATATATGGGAGTAAAGGGAATTTAAGAAATACCTTATAAGCTTTGAGAGTGGTAAGCTGATCGGAATTAGAAGTATTAAACTCCTTCTTTCTGTTATTTGCCTCCTCTCGTCTGCTTAAGGGTACAACAAAAGGTGATTTGTGAGAAAGAAATGCGGCCATTGTAAGGGTGGAGTCTAAGGCACAAAACATTGCCCCCAACAGAATTAGTTTGCCAATTCTAGCATCAACAGGCAAGGCTGCGAGGTGATTTCCAAGAGGTGTAAGGACAAAAGATTCGTCTAATGCGCCGACGTCTTTAAGCCTTTTTAATGCCCCTTCAACATTTCTCATATCTGGTGGTTCAAGGAGTCCACCTAAAAATGAATATTTAGAACAAGATTAGTCATCAGGTACACATAAACACTATCTAAATTTATTTGTAACCCATCAGTTCATTCATATTCAGCTGTAAGAAAACAAAGAACTAACTTTAATCCATTCTTCGGGCTAATCTTAATACTGGATCTAAAATAAATTTGATTCAAGAATTTTTTAGTAAAAAATACTCAATTTCACCTCTAACCATCCCAAACACCAAATAATAAACACAGCCCGAAACCTAATAAACAATGCAATTACATTAACTGACCAAACTTACATTTCAAAAATAAAAACTGAAATATGCAAAATACTAACAGAAAATGTCTACCCAATTAAACTAAATAAAATATGGTACAGTAGAGCACACAACAGAATACACATACAGAATTGGAACAAAAACAAAGAACAAGAAATACCAAAAACACAAATAAATAATATCGAACAACAAAAAAAACCTTAACAACAATTTATTACACAGTTTTTCAAGGAGACAGACACAACAAATGACAACATCCAAAACAATAATCCACAAACAAGCAAAATTCACAATAAAAGAATATTTAACAAAATGACATACATACAACTTACAAAACAAATTAAAAAAGTATTCATGAACTATGACCAACCGGAAATCTAGTTTGTCATATATAACGACAAAAAATTAAGTAAATACTTGACAAACACAAAAGACAAGATAGACCCACTGGACAAGAAAAATGTTGTTTATAAAATAGACTGCCAACATTGCCAATCAATATATATAGGTGAAACTTCAAAAAAACTAAAAACCAGGATAGCACAACATACATCAAACTGCAAAAATAGTAAAAATATTAACATAACAGCACTAGCAAACCACAGTATTAAATCATTACACACTTTTGATTTCAAAAACCCAGAAATACTGGCAATAGAACCTAAAACAAATAATAGGAAACTACTGGAAGCTATACATATAACAGGAAACAATGATAGAACAGTAAACTATAAAACAGATACAAAACATTTAGGTACACACTATTCGGACATAATATCCAACATTAAAATTAAAAAAAACAAAAACAACAATAACCAAAAAAAACACAACAAACAACCATAATAAGAAATAAGAGGATGGGTACAAAGTACAGAAATAAAACTAAAAATAGCCAGATGTTGATTAGTGTAACAGTGAATATGTGTAACACCAAATAATTCTTAGAAAGTGTGACAAATAATTAATTTTTGACAAATGGTGCCACATCAAAAAAAATGAATGGTAAATAATTGTAAAATAGATAAATTGGAATGATATTGTTAAATTGAAATTAATACAGAAAATGTGCATAATTTCAGTAAAAATAAAAATATTGTTCTGATGATGGGAAAATTGTACCGAAATGTAAGAGAAAATAAGCATAAATAAAAAAATATGAAGAAAATTGGAAGTTTTATTGCCTAAAATATGAAAAAATAACTTTAATCCATTCTTTGGACTAATCTTAATACTGGATCTAAAATACATTTGATTCAAGAATTTTTTAGTACTAACCTATCACTTGATTTAGGTCCTTATCAGCGAGACAGGGAAGAATCTTCACTCTCAGAATAAGTTGCTCGAGAGGTACTCGGCAAATTTCAGGTACAGGCTGAGGTGACAACACATATTCGTACCTATGCTTTGTGTATAAGTGTAAACAAACTCCAGGCATGACACGACCAGCACGCCCTTTTCTCTGCAATGAGTTGGCTTGAGAAACCCATACCATTTCTAAGCTTTCCATATTACTATTGGAATCAAACCTAAATACACACAGAATTTATTATTTAATTACTAGAAAGTTATTTGATGAATAAATCAGCCATTACTTTAAATAATCAAACATGTATTGACTACTCGTCATACTAATTTTATACACTTACAATTTAGACGTATTTGTAAATAATAATAATAAGAAAAATTCATCTATTCATAGATTAGAACAATTTAGTAGCTGGTTGATTATTTTCCCATAATCAAGCATTAGTACAGAAATTAAACAAAACATTGGAGAAGTGAAAAATATCAAATGAATGATTTTAATTTTAAGATGTTTAACATGTGAAACCGTGGGGTACTGTTTGTGGAATATAAAAAAAAAAACTAGAAAACAGCTATCATATACTTCATGTTAACATACTTCTGCATGGTTCCAATTATAGGTCAAGATTAAAAAACTCATCAAAATATCAAAACATATACGTCCTGCAGATTTATTATTACTTACTATTCTCAAATAAAATAAAATAAAATATAGAGGTATATACCCTTTCTCTTTCATCTTTCCAGTGTCTATAACATATACACAGTCATCGATTGTAATGGAGGTTTCAGCAATGTTTGTTGAAAGAACAATTTTACGAACACCTGGTCTGGGTTTCCTGAAAAAAAAAAAAAAAAAAATATATATATATATATATATATATATAATATTTAAGCATATAATAAAAAGATTTCATATTTATTTTACATGTTTTAGCACATAAAACGTAAGACTAAAACATCTAACTTCAAAAATTTCAAGTAAACAAAAGCAATATAAAACTGATTGGTAAATACTATTAATTTACCTTTGTCCTTTTATAAATAAAGATATGCACTATATTATTTTTGTTTTATTTCATTTTATTTTTCTCACTGTTTCACTTGAATCATGTTTAATATTTTGTCATTTCGATGCTATTTCTAACAATAGCCTAATACAATACCACAAAAATATCAAATTAGGATTAAATATTATTAGTTATACTCAGAGAACTCTCAACACACGCTTAAACTATTTCTAATTTTCTCTTTATCCATCACACCGAGGATTCCAATAGGTTATAACCATAACATGCTAGGTTATAAACCAGAAAACATGGATCATTATACGAAAAAAACTGGCATAAATCGATTAAGTAGTTTACACGGTCAGTGGTTGCAAATAGATTTCCAAATAGACTATAAAAAATAGACTTTCCTTTTATATAATTATAAAGATCAGGAGAAACTTCAACCTATGGCCTATTCATAGTAGTAACCTGGCTGGATCTGGCCCACGAGCACCTCCAATTCCTTTGATCCTTTGATTACATAGTAAACCACTTAAATACAAGGTTTCATATTAAGGACTGTCCAATAATTTTATGATACAGATTATATACATTGAGCATGAGAACTGAAATAACTGAAGGTAAGCTAATTGTAGCAATCTAATAACAATATCATAACATTGAATGGTTTGTATATAATGGAGGTTAGATAGCAATAGAAGTTATTCGGTTTTCACAAACACTTCCAAATGCATGCAAGTTAAATTTAGTACTTTTATAAACCAGAAAATTTTTAAACAATTTGCAATGCGATATTAAAAACTAATCAGTCTATAATATAATAGATACAATACAAAAAGTCATAATTTGACCACTAAGAAATACTCGAAAAACCTTAAGGTTTGAGAAAACCTAACAACTTTCTAAAGATAATTTTAATTTTTCACCAATCTAATACATCAGAAGTTGAAATTAGCGGGAGAAATCCCAGCTTTAGTGTTCAGTTCATTGCAGGCCTTCAACCTGACAAATACACTTCTAACCAGGCTTTCAGTTTCAGCCTGACTAGACCAGTCTGCTGGTTCCTGGCTGTTGGCCAGTATTCAGTTACCTTTATGACACAGACCCAGTTTCAAGATTTAAGCAGCTAAACTCACTTGTTTCAACTAACCTTTTACCAAGAATAGTGCTTTCCATTTCAGAGTTCTAGCGAAAAAATATCTGAACAGTATTTTATTTTTTTAATTCATATTATATATTATTAATTCATAATCATTATACAAATAGGCAAAGGCAAAATGGGTCAGTCCCTTTTTCTCCTCGGTTTCTCAACAGATTTTCTTGCTTTGTTTAGTAGCTATTGAAGAGTTTTAGTGTTATCAATAAATAAAAACTGCAAATAGTGCATACAAATAAAAATATAAATGGTAGTTTATTCAAAACAGCTAATCTCCGAAAGTTCTTCACCGATTTCTTTTAAATTTTGACACACGTCTCAATAATATTTAAAAGTTTTTTTTTATACGTTTCATCATCATCAGGCCTTTCCTTTCGATGCAGCCCAAAAACGTCATTCGCTTTAGAATGCAGCGCCAATACGGTTTTAACGATTTTAATGAAACTTGGCTAAAGTCTTCCCCTTGAAACATTTATAATTTATGTATATAACATACTTTCCCGAAAACAAGCTGCATAAATTTTTATGATGAATTCAGTATTTTATTTGCGAATAACTCAAAAAGTACACATTTTTTTATAATAATACCAATATTTATTTGAAAGTTCTCTGAATTCCCTACAAAATAAAAAAAAATCATCGAAATCGGATTGTTTGTTGCAGAGATATATCATTTTAAACATTTAGTACTTTTTCTTTTGCAAATTCCGATTTCCTTTATTTTAGTTCTTGATAAATTGAAAACTTTTTATTTACTGAGATAATTGGGACTATTATTTGAAGAGATGATATAATTTAATTTTAGTGGAATGATACCTCATAAATTAAATTTAAAAATAAAATATGAAGAGAAGAATAGTTGGGGTGGTCAGTCAAAAAAGAAGGCAAAAATAAATGATAATATTTATTTTTACTGATAATATTATTTTCTTAGCCCTGATGAAGGCCTGAACTTCAGGTCGAAACGTCGGCATATGTAAAAATAAATATTATCATTTATTTTTGCCTTCTTTTTTGACTGACCACCCCAACTATTCTTCTCTTTATTATTCACGACAGTCAACCATTTACCAATTAAAAATAAATTCTATAGTCATACTCATTGTTAACTTATATACTGCACCAACATTAGTTCATGGAGCACGAATGAGAGTGAAGTATTAACAGTGGCTACTTTAAATTAAAGAATTTTAATGCCAAGAATTAATTTAACATTTTCTGACACAATACTTACATTCGACTTTCAAAGAACAACGTTCCTATTAATAGGTGCATTTGCTTTGACCATAATCAAATAGCAGGGTAAAAGTTTTGGAAAAATGTGTGTATTATTGCGACGTTAGTAATATCGCATGGACAATTGTATGTGGCAGCAAGTAAAACACGTTCATTTAAAATATTGAAATTTATATTTTCAACGGCAATGGGCATGGATATGCACTAACTTATAACAGAACATTTAAAAAGAGCATTGTTTACAGAGAAGTTCTGAATAAAAATGGATTTAAAGTGAATTGAAATTGCTAATTTAAATTTATTTTTTACTTGCTTAATCATAACATTAATTTATTGTGATAATAATACACATAAATTAAAATGGAAATTAAATATTTTTGAATGAGTCTATTTGGTATTACTTATAAATAATTTTAAGTAGCTTAAGCTCGATTTTCAATTGAAATTGAAATTTTGTTTGTAGCAATAAATGAGGATTTTTGAATTGTAATCAACTCTTTATTTATTTTTTATTTAATTATATGTTTCCTCGAATTTTCAATAGCTATGGTCGAATTTCAACCACTGGGTGAACACTAGTATGAATTATTATACTATCTTGATAATTTTACAATCTCCCTTGCATGCCACCAATTAGTTATAGATATAAATAGTAAATTTTTAAACACAATACCTTTTGAAAAGATATTCAATAAAAATAATAATTATTTATTCATTATTTTATTTTATTTTCAACCCTCCCCTGCCTGAAGGTAATAATATTCAATCTAGTATGCCACAGTATGGGGTCTGTGGTAACTAACCTTTAAATACACAATTCATACATTTTTCAGTTGATCAGTTTTACTTCTGGAACCAATATAAATACAAATATAAGTATCAAATACATTTAATAGAAATAAATGCGTTTCCTTGAACCCCCTACATGCCGTAGAAACGAGAAGTCCAGGAACACAGCAACATATATATGGGATCAACCATTAGCAATATTAATATCAGCTTCATTGGTAACAGCCAATATTTTTGTCTTAATGGAAAAATTTAAAAGGAAAATACATCTTTATTGGCAATAAAACGTAGGTAATCCCCACATATATTATTGCAATGAGGCTCGAAATCGGTTTTGTACCAAATATTAGCTCCTGTCAAGCTCAAATACCATGAATGGGATACCGTCGAATTCAGAATTTCACGGGAGGTTAGCTAATCGTACTCTCTGCTTTTGTTTTTTATCTCAAATAAATAAAACCGATACAAACATTATGCTAGGCTTCATTACTGGAACGTCAGTAAGTCTGTAGATCGATACAGGACAAATTGGGCTTTGAAGATTTTGAAATGTACACCAAGCCCAAAAACGTACTATTTTCAAAAATAATGCAAGGCAAAGGGTTCGCATCCACACAACCTTGTGTTAATTGTAGTACCGTCATGAAATACATATCTCATTTCGCCGACTTGAGGTCCCTATGATCGAGAGAGGAGTTTATATTGTTTATCGAAGGCGTTTTGTTGTTGGTAAGACATATCACCATTAATTCATCATCAAATCGCAAGATTGAGCCATCGTTTTTGAAGGTTTCCTTCTCCTTCAAATGGAAAAAAATAGTCTTATAATCCCGAAAATTCAGTAATAAAAGTTATGAAAGAAAAGAAACTTTATTTGCGAATAACTAAAAAATTATACACTTTTCCCTAGGTTAAGTCCATGATTATATAAAAGATTATTAAATTCCATACAAAAAGAAAAAATATTCTTCGAAATTGGACAGCGAAAATACAGCTTATTGAAATTTGTAAACAATTTGGTTCCAAACATTAAATACAAATTTTATTTCCTTTCTCGATTATACTTAGCGAGAAAGTAACAATTGATTTCTCTATCTTATGATATGTTGCATTATTTTATTTTCTTATTAATTTGTCATTTGATCAGTGAATATAATTTGCAAATTTTCTGCACTTTCTGCAATTTACTAGTTTTATTATTACTGAGAAGTAATTGAGTTAGATGGTTTATTTATTTCACAGAATGAATACTTTTTATTGTTTTCTAAAAATTATATCCTTTAAACAACCAATGTAAAACACAAATTAATCACAAATCAAGTTCAGATCAACAAAAAGCCAAATTAATTTTATTTACTATTCTTACCTGAATACTAGTGACTGTTCTTCAGTTGTCAGCATAGAATGTAATGGTAATATAAGAAACTTGCTATTTCTAGGATGGAAAAGAGGATGAGCCAATAAACATTCACGGAGACTTAAAATTTCGGCAATACCCGGAAGAAATATCTGAAATAAAATTTATTATTTTGCAGCAATAATTCTGAAATAAAGATCAAATAAATAAAATTATTTTTAATTGTGGGTAAATGGTTGACTGTCGTGAATAATGAAGAGAATAATAGTTGGGGTGATCAGTCAAATAAGAAGGCAAAAATAAATATAATATTATGATGATAATATTGGTTAAAATAAATGATAATTTTAGTCAAAATAAATATTATCATTTATTTTTGCCTTCTTATTTGACTGATCACCCCAATTATTCTTCTCCTCAAAATTATTTTTAAAATAAGCGATGGAAACCATATGAGAAGACAAACTACTTTGTGAAGGATAATAAAGTATAGATTTACTTTTAAAATATCTGGTGCATAGGTATTTTCATACATAGTGAAGTAAAAACTCAAAATTTGTATTTGTAATCATAACTCAGATTCAAAACTTTCACAATCATAATATTTTTATTTACCATATATTTCTTATAGTTAAATGAAAGTAAAAACAAATCAATACTGCAAATTAAATTTAATTATAGAGGAAAGAAAACATTCAAGAACGTCATGTTTCTCATAAATTGGTCAATGGTTTGCCCTAATAAAATGCATTGATTTTCTTAATATCTTAGAAAGCTATACTTTGAAGTTGATCAAGAAGAATTTTTATTTAATGCTTTACTAAATCAAATAGATTCTTAATAATATAAAGTAATAAAAAAGTTATTTGTTTAAGAGAATATTAAGAAACTTAAATAAAAATGAATCAATATTTTCACTTACGAGGATTGATCCTTCCTGTGGATACTGATGATTTCCTTCTATGACCCACAATAGAGCAGACTCAATTAAATCGTTGTTTAATCTGTCCAAGTCCATTAAATATAAGGTTTTGATAACCGGTCGGGGGAAAGCTGCAAATTAATTTGTACAATGTAATTTCTAACCTAAATTGTGCCAATATAATTAAAAAACTAAAAAGTAATAAAAACAATAATACCTCGATATCTATAATAAAATTGGCAAACTGGTAAGTATTCATCTCTATTTGATTCTTCGGGCACTAAGAAACTTCTTCTCTGTACTTCGGCTAATTCACATTCTGCATCAAGAGAATCAATATCACGACTACTTTGCTTACCGATTTTCCGAGTTAATTGTGAGAATTCTTCTAACCTAAAGTCAGTCATATTGATTATATCTTCTAGCCAAAATTGTTCTACTGGATATGTACGTCCTAAAAATAAATAAAATTAGTTTATAAACACTGTTCAATGAACATATCATACGTGATACTTGAACCTGAAGAGCAAATGAATCACAGAATAAACAAAACAAGAATTGTATGAAGCCTTCTCTTGAGAAAAAGAAACTTAAAAGAAGATCCTTGTCAGGCAACATCAGAAAAATAATAATTTTGATAGTTTAACTTGTAATAAACAAAATATAACATTACAAGGTTACATTATGTGGTGCAAGATGGTTGTCTGTTTTGGACCTAATTTGATCAAAATATTTGAATACTTCAATACTTTTTTTTTTGGGGTCAATAGCCCATTGTCTGCAGTATGACAATACTTAAATGTCACATACCTGGAATTTCTATAATAGGGACTCCACCAAAATAAGATGAAAACAGCTGTGCATTAAGAGTAGCACTCATCAATACGATTTTAAGGGAAGGTCGCTGATGTAGTATATCTTTTAGAATAAACAATAAGAAATCACTGTAACAAAAATAAAAAATATTAAATAATGAAGTAGAAAATAAGCTTTGACAATTAAAATTTATTACTAATGAGACTACGATACCTTTCCTCGCTCCTTTCATGGACTTCATCTATGATAACATGAGTAATTGAATCTATTAATGGTTCTCTTTCTAATCTTCTAAGAAGAATACCTGTGGTACAAAATAACAGCCTAGTATATTGAGACATTTTTGACTCCAATCGAATCTGAAAGATTTCATTAAAAATTTATTAAAATAACAAAAAGGAAATTAATAAGTTTAATATTAACATATTATATAAGCCTAAAGATGAAGGATTGATTTGAAACTAAGCTATAATCTCAGATCTATTTTTCATGGCTTCTCACTTGTATAAAATATAGGAGCAATTAAATGACCTAAGACCATGAAAAGTAATGAGTGAGTGAGTGTGTGTGTGTGTGTGTGTGTGTGAGAGAGAGAGAGAGAGAGAGAGAGAGAGAGAGAGAGAGAGAGAGAGAGAGAGAGAGAGAGAGAGAGAGAGAGAGAGAGAGAGAATATTTTGCAAGAAAATTATAAGTTGATCTAGCTGAAAGAAACCTACTTGATATCCTACAGTATCCCCAATTCTTTCCGCTCTTTCGGCTGATACTCTTTCAGAAACACCAATAGCTGAAATTTTCCTTGGCTGAGTGCATATTATTTCAAAATGTTCTCCATCCTTTCTGTTGATCAGCCAATCATCAAGGAGAAACTGTGGGACCTAAAATTTATATTATGAGAATAAATACTATAATAGAATAGAAAACAATAAACAGGAGAATATAGTGTCCTAGAAATCATTTTCCAAAACATAGAATGATAAATAGTTTGTTTCATAAATACATTACAGTTTAAATATTTACTTTTACAAAATATGCATTAGAGAATGGACTAAATCTGTTTTTTGACAGTACATTTTCTCCTAAATTACCATCAGTGTTAACCAGGAATCTATGTAGCATAAAAGAGATCATTTGTGCATTAAATTTATAATCAATTACTTACTTGAGTTGATTTTCCGCAACCTGTTTCACCACTTATTATAACAACCTGATTGTTTCGAACTGCCTCAATTATTTCAGTCATTTTATTGAAGGCAGGAAGAGACCTCCTGAAGGTTAACATGGACAGATATTTGGGATTTTTAGTTTTTTCAATGAATTTCGAGCACAATTCTGCATCAATTCTAAAAAATGAATAAAATATTAAAAAATGTAAAAGCTTACATACACAGTGAGTAATAATCAATGTTCAACAAACAAGTAAAATGAAAATTGAATAAATGACTTTGAGGAACAATATATTAACTTAATTGTAATTAATAGATATAATATCGTAACTGGAAAGTCAGGGTGGCTGAGCTATGGTGCTTGCAATAGGAAATAGAAGTTAAGCAATGTAGAGTGTGATAAGTATTTGGATGGATGACCATCCACATAGAAAAATCATGCAGACCAAGATCCTTATATACTTATTTTCAAAATTTCTTCACCTAAAGTACGTTGATTATTTATTTATTTTTTATGTATAATAATTAACCATTTAACATTGACAACTGATATAATAAATAATGAAAATTGATTGGTGTCTAAAAAAGAAATAAGAGCTGGAAACTAAATGGAAACAGCCAAAAGCGCCCAACCTTTCCCGATTCTCTCCCTTTGCAGATACCCGATACCTCTCTAAACAGGGCTTTTATATTGTTAGTTTAACTTTTATATATCACTCATCTATAATTTTTTAAAAAGGTTTTTATATGAAATGTTGAGGATCTACTAATATAAACCTAAAAATGAACAATATTTAATGATTTACTAACATTAAATTATTTTTTTAACAAGTTACATGATAAATGCTTCTAATAAAACTCAGAATTTTTCCAAAAATCTATTCTTCCCTAAAATCATTAGTATTGTTTGATGTGTATACTATGCACAGTTGTAAAAGGAAATGGAAAGTGATACAAACATATAAATTTTACCGATTTGATGGGTGGAACATGATAATGAATTATTTTAAATGAAGTTATATCGTGGTTTTCACTTTGACTTCCCTACAGATGAAAATACATATCAACTGAAATGTTGGTAGGTAAGTGAAAGTTGTGTGATGCACACCAGATTGTTTTTTTAAATTTTAGAAATCATTTTTTCAACCATTTAGTGGTTTTTCTAAACCAGCCTTATTGCACATCAAAACATTAGAGAAGCTGACAATAAATTGTTAGCTTCATTAGACATTGCCATATAAAAATTCTAAGGATCGATCAGTTATTTCCATTTTTCTTTTATGAATTAAAATTTTTTTTTGTGGGTGTATTAAACACTAAATCATCAGTAAAATATTGGAATAAATATGATTGAAATGTTAAAAAAATACTCCAGAAACATTTGAGACAAAGAAGGATTCAAGGTTTTCCAACAATAAATCTAGCTCAGGAAAAAAAATTGAGGTCATAACTGAGCAGAAAAAGTCATGAAAGAGATCATAAAAAACATATACTAACTGGTATATCATTGAGACTTATACAGAAAAATATCTTATAATATAATACAACAGTTTTTTGCCATAATGATCTCTTTTCCAGCTCTCAGGAGCAATGTATTTTGATGAATAAGGTATCAAACAAAAGGGAATTAAATGGAGCAGTGACGAATCATAGTAACATCCATCCAAAATCTCAGAGCAAAAGTTATGAATGAAAGGAAAATTTATTTGCGAATTACTTATAAAGTGTATTTTTTTTTCTTAATTAGACCCATTATTATTTGAAAATTTACTCAATTCCCTACAAAACGAAGAAAAGAAATCATGAAAATCGAATACGAATTTTCATTGCGATCAAAAATTAGAAATTATAAAATAAGGCTCTGTTTATTTTTTCACCATATTTATTTTAATTTTCATAGCTACGTTTCGGGCAGTAGGTCATCTTCAAGCCATTTTATTCAACCATGCTTTTTGCATGTAGTCCAAAGTCTAATTGATAATATGCAAAAAGCATGGTTGAATAAAATGGCTTGAAGATGGCTTACCAGCCGAAACGTAGCTATGAAAATTAAAATAAATATGGTGAAAAAATAAACAGAGCCTTATTTTATAATATTGGAAAAATTTCACCTAAAACAAGCACATATGGATTTGAAAAAATAAAAATATTTTTCTACTAAGTTGATCTGAGGCAACCAACTCCCTTTGATTTTTTTTCAAAAATTACAAAAAGTGTGAAAACTTCAATATACTTCCACCTGTTCACATGAAATTTTGCAGAGATAAAGGGCCTTATAAAATACACGAAATGACACAAACTGTACCCCCCCCTAAATAATTTGGATCTCAAATAATAAAATAAAAACCTGTTAGGAGTTTTTATTTATTGACTGTTTATAGATGTGTTAAATCAAAAAGTTATTTATACGTTCTTGAAGAGCAATAATCCAGCTTTCCAACAGTTCTAGAAACATTGAATTAGGATAAAATCCTGAGGAGTTATGAATGTTTTAGTTAATGCCAGGTAAAAACATCATAATGAAAAGTGAAGTTGTTGCCATGAAGACACAGCTCTTCTATCTATCTTATAATACAATACGATCCCTTTTCCGGCTCTCAGGAGCGATGTATTTTGATGAATGAGGTATCAAACAAAAGGGTATTAAATGGAGCAGTGACGAATCACAGTAACATCTCAGAAAAACAAACAAACTTAATTTAGCCATGACAGGAAAAGTATGCAATTTATGACGAATTATCTTCATGAATAATTAAAAGGCCACAAAATTTCCTACAAAAAATATATCGAAATCGGACCATTATGAGCAAAGATATATGCTACAGTAAATTGTACATATGTTTTAGTTTATTTTCATAAATTAACTATTTTAATTCGATCAAGAAAAGTCTAAGTTATGGTGTATAATTAACATTGATGACAGACGTTTGATAAAATATAGTGGGATAGCTAACTTTTTCTTAAATTATTTTATGATTTTATAGTGTGTGTGCGCATGTTTAAGTTCAAGAACATAAACATAAATTTTTGTATCAATAATAATAATACAATAGATTCCATCTTATTCATTCTTGTTGGGATTGAGACATCGTCATTGATGCCAGAGAGCCAGTTGAGCCAGTTAAGTTCTGAACCTTATCTACTCTGGAAAAAAGTATGCAATTTTTTTTCCCCTATTTACCACTGCTTAATCTGAAGGGTCGGTTAAGTGGTTCAACTTACTATACTAATTCCAATTAAACTTTCCTTTTTGTTTTAAATTATTATTTAAATAATAAATCTCCTAAATATACAAAATTACACTAAATTAACTAAAAATCCAACTCACATGCACTCATAATATAAAATATGACACCTACCTATCCACCAAAACAGCATCACGCGTTAATTTCTTGTCTGTAGCTGTTGTGTAGAGATGGTCATCATCATCATATTCTTCAAGACCATTTTCAGGGACTGATTCAGAATCATTATTTGGTAAAAGCAATTTCCATGGCTCATAAAACAAGTGTGATCTTTCGTTTAATGAATTAATAATTTCCTCTTGCCCATTTGTCAGAAGATCAATAAGCGAAAACACACAAGGCTGTTGGAGTTCTGAATATCTACTAGCTTCGTCTAGTAGCAATTTGGTGACTCTTAAACAAGAAGATGTTGGAAATTCACTTGATTTTGCTGTAAGAGAGACAAGTGGTGGCTCCAATGGATAATGACAGCCTATAAAACAACAAAATAAATAATAAACATACGCACACATATATATTAATAGAAAATATAAGTTCACCAAATACAAATAATTTACATACCATATGGAAATCTGACTTCCAGGACAAATTTATTTTTATTTTCATTGACAACACTTAGTTTCTTATCCTTAGGAGGTGGGTTATGAGAAAAACGACATTTATCACCATAACGACAAGTTCCTTTAAAATAAAACCTACATATGTCTTTTTCATTTTTTTTTCCCCTTCGATCTACTTTTGATGGTTTCTTTTCTTCAAATAATTCAGCAAGATAAGGTAATTCTAAGTGGATGTGCCAAATTTGATTGGCAATTATTTCTTCACAGCCTGAATCATATATTGACCTTAAGGAGTCTAGTTCTTGAGTCCGTTCCTCTAATATGTTTACAGGAACATCCTTGGGGTCAGGCAGAGGAATATTAAAGTAGCGGCACAAGAGGAGCTCATAAGCGTTTCCTACATCACCAGAGGTAATGCCTAGAGCCTCACGGCAATGATGCGGATGAAAACCATATCTAAAATTCAAATAATACAATGAGATAAACAGAAAACCATTGTTAATCATGAAATTAAATGTGAAATCAACTTACTTTTCGAGCCTTGACTGTGCAAATTGATTTATCCGATCCTGAGGGTTGGCAGAAGATTCTCTATTCTTGGAATAGTTGACTGTGCCTTGCACTATTAATTCTCCCCTATCAATCCAATATTGTCGATCTAATCTAAAACCTTTGTCTCGGTAAGATGATTTGTTCTTGTGTATAAAATCCTAAAACAAACCCAAAGGTTCAATAAAAAGCAAATTGTGAACTATTACAAGACAAAGGAGATATATCACATTTAATTAAAAAAACATTGTCAAACATACCTCTCCATGCAAATACTTCAATGTCTCCAAAATCTTTTCTTTGGACTGATCTGATATGTTGAGGTTTCTCATTTCAACCTTCAAAGGCCTATATGCTTCTTGGGTCATCTTAACACATACAATGAACTCACAATAAAAAATATCAATAACAACTTAAAGAATAATTGTCGTTGAAATAAATAACAATAAATAAATACTGTACAAAAGCGCAACTGTTAAACCGAGTAACCCTATAAACAACCTAACACTACGAGTTCAACTGACCACCTTCCCAGAGAAGTAACACTCCATGTTTAAAGTTATCCCCTCCATTGAAGCGGTAGTTATCAGCTGGCCTTTCTAGCCCACTTGATTATAACAATATTTTTTTTTGAAGAAAACTATATCCTATTTTCAGGATTAATAAAACGGTTCTCGGCAATTAACATAAATCAATGCTTTTCTAAATTCAAAGCAGATTTTATCTATTTTTAAAATCTACTAAAATATGTCAGGAGGTTCTTTTTCAAATCTAGACAAAATAAACATAGAGATGCTTTATGCAATTAATGCAAATGGGAAACACAATTAGCTAACTTAACTAACAGCGACATTATTGCTAATCCAATCTATTTATTTTATTTATCTTGATACCGTCAGCAAATGGAAAATATTAAAAACAAGAAACAATAATTCTAGCATAGCATTGTCAATAACTATTTGTATATTTGATTGTCCCGTAGTTTGTGAAATTTCTAAGCGCATCTTATGGTATGTTTAGACATTTCAATACAAAACAAGAAACAATAATTCTAGCATAGCACTAGCGTAGCCAGGATTTATTTTATTTTTTTTTTGAGGGGAGAAGAGAGCATCCCCCGTGCTTCAACCCGAAGGCCTTGAAATATATATATATGAGTAAGCAGGAGACCACGTGGAAGGCCAAAAACCAGATGGATAGATAGGATAAACAAAGATACGGCTGATCTTCATGCCGCAAACTGGAAAGCAGTAGACCAAGATAGGCAGAGGTGGAGAAGGCTGGTTTAGGCGGCCAAAAATCTGCAAGGTCTGTATATTGAACCGGAAAAAATATATGTATATTTATAACGATTATTACTTTTGAAGAAGAAGAAAGATTCCAACCAACTGCATGAAATGGTGTTTAAGTGATTCTTGAAGTCCCATTAAATGTAATTTCACGAACAATAATACTTGCTGAGATAATTTTTTAATAATATTTTCGTGAGATATGGTTATAATTTACCATTTTGGGGAGGAGGGGGCTTCAGGCCGAAAGCCCTCTCCCCTCCGGTAGATCTGGTTGTGAAACATAATATAGTAAATAACCATCTATAAATGTGTAGCTGATATATTTCCCAGCCCTCGCCCTCAGCGAAAATCTCGTATAGCCTAAAAGTCAAGGTAGGGAAGAACAGAAAAAAAAATGCCCTATGCTCTAGGAGTCAAAATAATTAATAATAATTCAATTAAACTTGGTATAAGATTAAACTCAAATAGAATGGATAACCGGTTTCTTTGCATTTACGGCAAATCTAAATACATGTATAGTTTCAATATACATATAAAAAAAATTCGTTTTAGGTAGTTTGATCACCTTCACTAGCGGATCCAGGATTCAATTTTTTTTTTTGGGGGGGGAGGGGGCTTCAGCCCGAAAGCTTTTTTTTTCATAAAAATGGCGATAATTACCTTGGAAAAAAAGAAAGAAACGAGCTGTCTATATGAAATGGGGTTTAAGTGATTCCTTAAGTCCTTTTAAATGTAATTACACCAATAATAATACTTTAAGAGATAATTTTTTAATATATTTTCCCATAAAACATAGTTATATTTTACCATTTTTGGGGGGGGCTTCAGCCCGAAAGCCCCTCCCCCGTAGATCCGCCCGTGATCACCTTAGTCACCAAACCACATTCGCTAACGTGCACGTGGCACCCGATTTTGTTCACAATTTTAGGGAGTTGAACGCTAGATAACATATATGAGATTCTCTGATTAAAGATATTAATAAATGCCCATGTATTTAGATTTAAATATTTCGTTTTGTTTTAAGGCTTTAGTATAATTATTACCAAACATATTACATTTTTCTTTCTTCACAAATGACCTTGATATAACAATATGAAATCTTTCGTTTTGAAACAACGTGGTGGATAATGTCGAGTTCGAAGATCACTCTGGAATGACCTGTGATTTAAATGTAAATTTTCTCAGTTTTTACGCATAATCTAATTTTAGAAACTTAATTTTTATGTACAAAAGTATTAATTCTAAGAAAGAAAGAAAACTTTATCCTTATGCTTTCTTATTTCGAATCCTATGAACAACAAACAGCGTTTGTCGGTTTACATTGATGAAGATTGAATAAAATGTATAAGTTTGAAACAATTATGTTCAGAAGTAAATAAAATGAAATAATTATATTTTGAAATAAATATAGGTTTGAAATATCGAAATATACTTGTAGAGGACGATATGCTAGACCAGGAGTCTCCTAACATTTTGGCCCACGACCACATTGTGGCTTCCATTAAATTCGGGGGGCGCCGGATTGAGGACTTCACACAAGTCCGCGGGCCATGGCTGGTAATGAAAAAAAAGTATATTGTTGTATAAATGATACTTCAGCTCTGTAATGAACTCCCTAAGAGAGAAAAACATGCACTATTGTATATTGTAGTAACCGCAGGTGTGAGTAATTTGCTAAATTTCTTATTTTTAATTAGTTTTTAAAATTTTATCGTGTAATCAAAGAAGCGCACGGGCCTGGATACGGCATGCTGGAAATGCGGTAGTTTGGAAATAGAGACTATAGAAGAAAAAATGAGATAGAAGATATTTCTGTAATTAGGTTTTCTGTAATTTTATGCGTGGAGAGTTCAATTGGATTTTACCATTCGATCTGTTACGAACCGAAATTCCGCCATTTCGATCCTAAATGATGTGATTAGGAAAGGAAAGTTCTATTTCAATTGAATATGTTTCAAAGGATCGAAGGTTGACAGTTTTGACCTGTTAAATGTGTAGCAGGTAAAGCCATACCAATTTTAGGAATTGCAATTTTGGTTTATGACAGGTACTGTTTGGGAGGGAGAAAGGTAAGGGAAAAGATGACCTGTTCTAATAGGTATTTCTATCCTTTTACCCAGAAAAAAAAAGGTTTTGTGTAAGGAATCTTTCAAAATTCAGAATATTTAAACAATTTCGTTTTCAAACTTTAAAATATTTATATTAAGAGAAAAATTTTGGTTTCTATTTCGAGACAATATGACACTATTAGTCTAAAGTTTTTTGAATCATAATCAAGTATAAAATATAGACACATTAATATTTTATAAGGGAAGGAGATGGTCCGGGGTTGCGATCATAAAAAGGATAAATAGTGGTAAAACTATTTTATTGAAAGTCAACGTTTCGACCCGACTTTACAGGTCTTCATCAGGGCTAGAACGGACAAGATACAAAAAGATGAAATATGGAAAGGGCGAAGCTCTAAGTTCTTCTAGGTAACTGGAACTGATTGTTAGTATTTGGTCTCAAAATGAGGGAAAACGCGAAATTGAACCCAAACATTGGAAAAATAAATTAAGCGAACGACAAAGGAAGTGCCAAAATTTCGGAAAAGAAAACAAGGATCAGCATCCGTTATATGGCCAAACGAATATATAGTAGACAAATGAACAGAATATTTCAAGATTCTGCTAAATGGGGGTAAAAATGCTTGATCAGTTTGGATGATATTAAGCAGGTTTATTATGGTGAAGACCATTTCATCAGCAAGAAAGATTTGTTCTAAGCAATCAGGGCTAGAACGGACAAGATACAAAAAGATAGAGAAATGTGGCAATTACATAATATTTAGACATAATTTATAAACAAAGTGAATAAGCTTATTAGAATTATATACAGTAAGTACAATAAAATATGGACTAAGTAAGCTGAGTAACAAGATCCTAAAATAAAGTAAATAGATGCTAACAATTGTTGTAGTGTAATATATAACAAATGAAAATGTGAGTATAATTCTACAAATTCTACAGGAGAAAAAAAAATTAAAATTAGAGACTTACAGGCGTGTTCCTCTACGAGTTTCACTTAGAACTGGAAAGGCAGCGGTAGTCTGTGGGCCAGACCCCCTTACCGTGCACCCCCTCCCCTACTCCCTCCCCCCACATCCCTATAAATTGCATATCGTTGTGTTCCTTGTGACAATTTATTAAAAAAAAAGCCAATGTTCCCACAAAAAAAAGTGAAGGCGACAAAAGGGCGTCCAAACATGGCGGATTGACGACTTTGACGTTTTTTTGTTACTGAGAATCAGTATTTGGCTTCATTTCATCATAGTTGGTCTTTTATTAAAGCTGGATAGTTAGAGAATAATAAAATATGAAAAAATATTAAAAACTAATAGGCTTAGGCATAAAAAAAAAATCGGTAAAGTCAATTTTTTTTTCAAAAAAATTTTCAAGTTGAAAAGCAGGCGTCGTTTGTAATTAAACGGTCAACAATAATGCAAAACGTGCTGAAATAAAACATCTGGAGAATACATTTCTCTTTCTAAAATACTTATTACTTTTTAAAATATTTAAAGCAGTTCCGCAGAAAATGTACTTAAGCAGCAGAAAAGCGCTACTGGCGTAGGTGCCTTCAGGCCTCTACCACACCACTCAGTACTCATAAATGGCTTAGTTATAATGCTATATCAACGTTTTTGTTATATTATATTGATTATATTAACGAAAAAACATTAATACAATAATTTAATTGTCAAATTTTTTTTTTTAATTTATTATTTTTTTTTATTTATTATCATTAATTTTTTTAAATTTAACTTCCTTTATTCTATACGGAGGTCGCTAAAGAAGGCCTATATTATAAAAATTATATAATTATAATAATAAAACTTAATTCAAAAATACTTTGCAGAATATCTTGAATTTTTTATTTAATATTTGCAATTTAACATTTTGTTTTCTATATTTACTGATTCTTAAAGGTAATTTAAATTGTATATTCTTCTCCGGAAATGAGTCATATTAATATCTGTTTTATAAGATAAAATAATATATACCTAATCAGAACTACTTTTAATGAATAGGTGATGGATTGTTTAGTAAAATTCATATATTGCTATTAAAAAAATCATTTTTATTTCCTTAATTTTATTCGGAAGTTGGACCATATCAAAAAAATATGAACTTTTAATATTAAATGCATTATTCCCTCTGCACAAATGAAATATGGAAAGGGCGAAGCTCTAAGTTCTTCTAGGTAACTGGAACTGATTGTTAGTATTTGGTCTCAAAATGAGGGAAAACGCGAAATTGAACCCAAACATTGGAAAAATAAATTAAGCGAACGACAAAGGAAGTGCCAAAATTTCGGAAAAGAAAACAAGGATCAGCATCCGTTATATGGCCAAACGAATATATAGTAGACAAATGAACAGAATATTTCAAGATTCTGCTAAATGGGGGTAAAAATGCTTGATCAGTTTGGATGATATTAAGCAGGTTTATTATGGTGAAGACCATTTCATCAGCAAGAAAGATTTGTTCTAAGCAATCAGGGCTAGAACGGACAAGATACAAAAAGATAGAGAAATGTGGCAATTACATAATATTTAGACATAATTTATAAACAAAGTGAATAAGCTTATTAGAATTATATACAGTAAGTACAATAAAATATGGACTAAGTAAGCTGAGTAACAAGATCCTAAAATAAAGTAAATAGATGCTAACAATTGTTGTAGTGTAATATATAACAAATGAAAATGTGAGTATAATTCTACAAAATCTACAGGAGAAAAAAAAATTAAAATTAGAGACTTACAGGCGTGTTCCTCTACGAGTTTCACTTAGAACTGGAAAGGCAGCGGTAGTCTGTGGGCCAGACCCCCTTACCGTGCACCCCCTCCCACTACTCCCTCCCCCCACATCCCTATAAATTGCATATCGTTGTGTTCCTTGTGACAATTTATTAAAAAAAAGCCAATGTTCCCACAAAAAAAAGTGAAGGCCCCAAAAGGGCGTCCAAACATGGCGGATTGACGACTTTGACGTTTTTTTGTTACTGAGAATCAGTATTTGGCTTCATTTCATCATAGTTGGTCTTTTATTAAAGCTGGATAGTTAGAGAATAATAAAATATGAAAAAATATTAAAAACTAATAGGCTTAGGCATAAAAAAAAAATCGGTAAAGTCAATTTTTTTTTCCAAAAAATTTTCAAGTTGAAAAGCAGGCGTCGTTTGTAATTAAACGGTCAACAATAATGCAAAACGTGCTGAAATAAAACATCTGGAGAATACATTTCTCTTTCTAAAATACTTATTACTTTTTAAAATATTTAAAGCAGTTCCGCAGAAAATGTACTTAAGCAGCAGAAAAGCGCTACTGGCGTAGGTGCCTTCAGGCCTCTACCACACCACTCAGTACTCATAAATGGCTTAGTTATAATGCTATATCAACGTTTTTGTTATATTATATTGATTATATTAACGAAAAAACATTAATACAATAATTTAATTGTCAAATTTTTTTTTTTTAATTTATTATTTTTTTTTATTTATTATCATTAATTTTTTTAAATTTAACTTCCTTTATTCTATACGGAGGTCGCTAAAGAAGGCCTATATTATAAAAATTATATAATTATAATAATAAAACTTAATTCAAAAATACTTTGCAGAATATCTTGAATTTTTTATTTAATATTTTGTTTTCTATATTTACTGATTCTTAGAGGTAATTTAAATTGTATATTCTTCCCCGGAAATGAGTCATATTAATATCTGTTTTATAAGATAAAATAATATATACCTAATCAGAACTACTTTTAATGAATAGGTGATGGATTGTTTAGTAAAATTCATATATTGCTATTAAAAAAATCATTTTTATTTCCTTAATTTTATTCGGAAGTTGGACCATATCAAAAAAATATGAACTTTTAATATTAAATGCATTATTCCCTCTGCACAAATGAAATATGGAAAGGGCGAAGCTCTAAGTTCTTCTAGGTAACTGGAACTGATTGTTAGTATTTGGTCTCAAAATGAGGGAAAACGCGAAATTGAACCCAAACATTGGAAAAATAAATTAAGCGAACGACAAAGGAAGTGCCAAAATTTCGGAAAAGAAAACAAGGATCAGCATCCGTTATATGGCCAAACGAATATATAGTAGACAAATGAACAGAATATTTCAAGATTCTGCTAAATGGGGGTAAAAATGCTTGATCAGTTTGGATGATATTAAGCAGGTTTATTATGGTGAAGACCATTTCATCAGCAAGAAAGATTTGTTCTAAGCAATCAGGGCTAGAACGGACAAGATACAAAAAGATAGAGAAATGTGGCAATTACATAATATTTAGACATAATTTATAAACAAAGTGAATAAGCTTATTAGAATTATATACAGTAAGTACAATAAAATATGGACTAAGTAAGCTGAGTAACAAGATCCTAAAATAAAGTAAATAGATGCTAACAATTGTTGTAGTGTAATATATAACAAATGAAAATGTGAGTATAATTCTACAAAATCTACAGGAGAAAAAAAAATTAAAATTAGAGACTTACAGGTGTGTTCCTCTACGAGTTTCACTTAGAACTGGAAAGGCAGCGGTAGTCTGTGGGCCAGACCCCCTTACCGTGCAACCCCTCCCCCTACTCCCTCCTCCCACATCCCTATAAATTGCATATCGTTGTGTTCCTTGTGACAATTTATTAAAAAAAAAGCCAATGTTCCCACAAAAAAAAGTGAACGCCCCAAAAGGGCGTCCAAACATGGCGGATTGACGACTTTGACGTTTTTTTGTTACTGAGAATCAGTATTTGGCTTCATTTCATCATAGTTGGTCTTTTATTAAAGCTGGATAGTCAGAGAATAATAAAATATGAAAAAATATTAAAAACTAATAGGCTTAGGCATAAAAAAAAAATCGGTAAAGTCAATTTTTTTTACAAAAAAATTTTCAAGTTGAAAAGCAGGCGTCGTTTGTAATTAAACGGTCAACAATAATGCAAAACGTGCTGAAATAAAACATCTGGAGAATACATTTCTCTTTCTAAAATACTGATTACTTTTTAAAATATTTAAAGCAGTTCCGCAGAAAATGTACTTAAGCAGCAGAAAAGCGCTACTGGCGTAGGTGCCTTCAGGCCTCTACCACACCACTCAGTACTCATAAATGGCTTAGTTATAATGCTATATCAACGTTTTTGTTATATTATATTGATTATATTAACGAAAAAACATTAATACAATAATTTAATTGTCAAATTTTTTTTTTTTTAATTTATAATTTTTTTTTATTTATTATCATTAATTTTTTTAAATTTAACTTCCTTTATTCTATACGGAGGTCGCTAAAGAAGGCCTATATTATAAAAATTATATAATTATAATAATAAAACTTAATTCAAAAATACTTTGCAGAATATCTTGAATTTTTTATTTAATATTTGCAATTTAACATTTTGTTTTCTATATTTACTGATTCTTAGAGGTAATTTAAATTGTATATTCTTCCCCGGAAATGAGTCATATTAATATCTGTTTTATAAGATAAAATAATATATACCTAATCAGAACTACTTTTAATGAATAGGTGATGGATTGTTTAGTAAAATTCATATATCGCTATTAAAAAAATCATTTTTATTTCCTTAATTTTATTCGGAAGTTGGACCATATCAAAAAAATATGAACTTTTAATATTAAATATATATTCCCTCTGCACAAATGAAATATGGAAAGGGCGAAGCTCTAAGTTCTTCTAGGTAACTGGAACTGATTGTTAGTATTTGGTCTCAAAATGAGGGAAAACGCGAAATTGAACCCAAACATTGGAAAAATAAATTAAGCGAACGACAAAGGAAGTGCCAAAATTTCGGAAAAGAAAACAAGGATCAGCATCCGTTATATGGCCAAACGAATATATAGTAGACAAATGAACAGAATATTTCAAGATTCTGCTAAATGGGGGTAAAAATGCTTGATCAGTTTGGATGATATTAAGCAGGTTTATTATGGTGAAGACCATTTCATCAGCAAGAAAGATTTGTTCTAAGCAATTGGCAACTCAGCTGGTCTGGACGAAGTAACCCGAAATGCTGTACGTACAAACTCTACAAATGTATTAGAAAATGATATGGAAGGACTGTAGTTTTGTCCCTTTACATGAAATGAGATACTAGGAAATGTTATTCGGGATTACTTACTGTTTATAGTACCAAAGCATAATGCATTAATAATGCATTTAATATTAAAAGTTCATATTTTCAACATATTTTTTTATGAAAATGATGTCTTGATGAAAAGAAGGGATAACAGAGTCAAGAAGGTCATTGAGAACAATATTGGAAATATTTGGTGATAAGGAATTTCCCATGGCTAGGCCAGAAATCTGATGAAAGAATTTTCCTTGGAAGCTGAGGAAACCGGATCTGCAACAAAGCTCAAGGGATTCAAGATATGAGGAAAGGTTAAGGGTGGTGTGAGGTTCAATGATTGTCCTATTTTTCTCTACAAGGGCTTTGTCTATTGGGATGTTGGTAAAAAGGCTTTTGGCGTCTAGGGAAACCAGGATAAAGTTATCAGGAATATGGAGCGAAGATAACTCTTCTTTAAGATGGAATGAATTATGAATGTCGTAAGGATTATTGTGACTAAATTTTTGGAGAGAGTGTAAAAGAAATTTGCTGAGTTTAGCTGAGGGGCGTTAATATTGGAGATGATAGGGCGGAGGGGATTTCCCGGTTTGTGAATTTTTGGGAGTCCATATAAGCGGGGTGCTAGGGAGTTGTAGGATATAAGGTTGTAGTAAGTGGGACGGTTAATTTGTTTAGTCTCTAGTAAGTTTTTAATGTGGTGGTTAAATTTTAGCATTAGTGTACGGGTTGGGTCACGGGGTGAGGGTGCGTAAGTTGTTTGGTCTGAAAGTAGTTGGTTTATTTTATGTGTGTATTCTGTCTTGTCCATAATAACGGTCGAATTTCCCTTGTCAGCCTTAGTAATAATGATGTGGTCGTTTGTTTTTAGGAAAGAGCGGGTTAAGGATAAATCTTTAAAAAAACTCAGGGGATAAAGTGGAAGAACGGGATGGAGAGTGTTGGAGGTGGTTAGAAATCATATTGCTGATCCGAATGCGGGATAATTCTTTCTCCTCTTCATTAGCACCGAAACGGTTATCTCTATAGATGCCTTCTAGATCTGTTATTAGGCTAGGAATGAGATGGAAACATTTGGAAGAGGGGGAAGAAAAATTGGGACCTAAACTTAAAATATTGACTAGCTGTGAGGGTATATCGGTAGAGGAAATATTGTTGAACCATTTTTCACAACCTTTAGGGTAAATTTTATTTTTCAGAGAAAGTTGATATATTTAATTGAATTTATGTTGGAGAGACTGCTTTTTAGTGGTTTTGATAGAGAAGCAAATTTGCGAAATTTTGTATTTGAGTTTAATGATATTTTCTTCACCTATAATCGATGTGAGAAATGTGGTGAGGGACGAAATTTTTAAGTTAAGAGAATCTAATTCCTGTATGATCTCTCTTATTTTTAAATTTAACAGATTTTTTTAAAAATTAAATAAAGTATTTTGTAAATTGAATTTTAATGAGGGAGCAACGTGGAAATTATTAAATCGGTACTCTATACATTTGGGGAAGAGATATAATGTTTATAAATTATGTCTAAATATTATGTAATTGCCACATTTCTCCATCTTTTTGTATCTTGTCCGTTCTAGCCCTGATGAAGACCTGCAAAGTCGGGTCGAAACGTTGGCTTTCAATAAAATAGTTTTACCACTATTTAGCCTTTTTATGACCGCAACCCCGGACCATCTCCTTCCTTTATAAAATATTAATGTGTCTATATTTTATACATGATTATGATTCAAAAAACTTTTTAGACTAATAGTGTCATATTGTCTCGAAATAGAAACCAAAATTTTTCTCTTAATATAAATATTTTAAAGTTTGAAAACGAAATTGTTTAAATATTCTTAATTTTGAAAGATTCCTTACACAAAACCTTTTTTTTCTGGGTAAAAGGATAGAAATACCTACTAGAACAGGTCATCTTTTCCCTTACCTTTCTCCCTCCCAAATAGTACCTGTCATAAACCAAAATTGCAATTCCTAAAATTAGTATGGCTTTACCTGCTACACATTTAACAGGTAAAAACTGTCAACCTTCGATCCTTTGAAACATATTCAATTGAAATAGAACTTTCCTTTCATAATCACATCATTTATGATCGAAATGGCGGAATTTCGGTTCGTAACAGATCGAATGGTAAAATCCAATTGAACTCTCCACGCATAAAATACCTAATTACAGAAATATCTTCTATCTCATTTTTTCTTCTATAGTCTCTATTTCCAAACTACCGCATTTCCAGCATGCCGTATCCAGGCTCGCGCAAGTTTCTTTGATTACACGATAAAATTTTAAAAACTAATTAAAAATAAGAAATTTAGCAAATTACTCACACCTGCGGTTACTACAATATACAATAGTGCATGTTTTTCTCTCTTAGGGAGTTCATTACAGAGCTGAAGTATCATTTATACAACAATATACTTTTTTTTCGTTACCAGCCATGGCCCGCGGACTGAAACACAATTAAAAATATATATAATTTTACAACAAAATTATAGTATATACTAAAATTAATTCATTTTTATCTTACTATAAATCAATTTACAATGAAATATTCACATCATTAGTCATATTTTATTTAGACAGGATTTATGACTATGACTATAACAGCAACTTTTTTTTTTTTTTTTTTTTTTTGTCCTCCCCTTCCTCGGCGTTAAAGGCTATACGGGGTTTTCCCGGGCCAGGGAGTGGCGGGGATTTAATAGACTCCCTCGGCACCGGGACGCGAATATATTAGGTTGCCGGGCAACGG
Organism: Nezara viridula; assembly: GCA_928085145.1. Lineage (NCBI taxonomy): Eukaryota > Metazoa > Arthropoda > Insecta > Hemiptera > Pentatomidae > Nezara > Nezara viridula. Next base: position 153,896,166 of record OV725077.1, on the reverse strand, counting down.
GGCGGTGCTGTGCACACGCGTTAGCCCGCTACCCCGCCCACGACTATCACAGCAACCATGTTTTCTCTTTTTACAATCATTAGAAAGGATTTTATGTTTGCTAAAAATATGTTTTCATTATCATTGAGACACAAATCACCGCCCTGTATTTTACCAAATACCATCTTTCCAAAATATTCTCCAACTAACACTTGTTTCTGCAGTCACAACCACAGGGGAAGGGACTTTCAGGCTAAGCTCCCTCCTCCATAATGGTAATATATCACCATGTATTAAGATAAAAAAAACATATCTCAAAGCATTATTGTAGGATTAATTACATTTAACAGGACTTCAAGAATCACTTAAACACCCTTTCATACTGGTTGCTAGTTTCTTTCTTTTTTTTCCAAAGTAATTATTGTTATATTAAAAAAAAAAATGTTTTCAGGCTGAAGATCTCCCTCCCCCAAAAATGATATCCTCAATCCCCTAGTGGTCAGAACCCTTCTTTATTTTTTAATACTGATTCTCAGCCAATTATAAATATTTGCTCAAAATGTAAATCTTGTTTATTTTTACATTAATTAAGATGTCACGTTTTTGTCAATGATAATTACAAAAGAATATGTAAACAATTATTGTTGTGAAGTAAAAATTAAAAAAAAAAAATATTACTAATCTAAATAATATGAAAACGAAAATTTTAAATTGATGAAGTGAATATTAGAAGGTATTTAATACAATAACTTCTATCTTTTGGACAAAAGAGTTGGAAGTATCTGGTACAGGTCAAATTCTCACTTACTTTTTCCCAACAAGGTCTAATAAAATCTCAGTATATTGCTTTACCTGCCAAGTTTAGTTTACAAACTGATACCTAAACTAATAAAACCTTGCCCCTATTAAGAAATACTTTATTTTGTTACTTCATATCACTGAATATTTTTCTAACCTTCCAAAATGTTTATTTAATCAATTTACATATATAGTATACACAACAATACAATATATACCAGTAACAAATTCCTATCACTGAATAGAAGCTCTAAGAAATAAATATGACACTTCTAGAAATCTAAACACGTGAGACTGTAACTTTGAAATGTGATATTAATAATATAATATAATTTTATTTTTTTAAGCCAAAAAATTGACTTTAAAACAGAATTGATTTATTGTTTGTTTTTTTAATATTGTTTTGTACAGGCAAAACTAAAATTTATATTTTACAAATTCTAATTTTATATTTCTAAAAACAATTTCTGCTACATAATTTTGTAATATTGTGTTTTATATCCTCATCAAAGTCTATACAAATGAATTTTGAAGTGTATACATACATACATACATGATATAATTTATCATATTCATTACAAAATCATACCAAAATCACTCCTATCATTGTCACTACTTCATCCCATTTTCACCAGTTGTTAAAACATTGAATAAAACAAAATTCACCTTATTAGTAACTGCTTTTTTGCTCATTTAAATTTTTGCCTGTACCTTTAGAAAAATTCAAAATTATGGAGGATAACTAATCATTGAGCTCAGAATGACTTTTAGCCATTAATGTTTGGGCTTTTTCCAGTTTTATACCAGGACTCTAAAACTATGCATTTCATTGAAAAGACTTTTGATTATTCTAAACAACTTTAAAGTAGACAAAAATTATTATCAGTTCCATCTATTGTTTTTTAATGTAAGACCAACAGGTCAGGAGATGGAGTAAGTTCACAATTTAGTACAGTAAAATTTGGGAATTACACTCATAACCCGAATATCTAAACAAAAAAGGTGAAACTAGTCAGAAATTGTTCATCACCCTTCCTGTAATAACTGATAAAAAGTCCTGATGATTTCCACATCGGGTTTTGATGGGAAGAGGGGAAGGAAAGAAAACAATTTTTTTTTTTTTTTTGAGAATCTTAAAAATTATGAGATTTATCACAAAATATTATCTGGTAAAGATAAAATACAAAGAATTTCAATAAAATAAAAGTATTTCAAAATCTTTATAGTGTAGAAAAATTTAAATTTAAAACTACATATAGTTTTAATCATCAACGTTTTCATACATTTTTTATGGCCCTTTTTATTTGATATTTAAGAAGTTTGGATGCTGATTAGTCATTAGAATTTATTTAACAATCACTAAATTTGTTGATGAAAATGAGAAACTTAGGAAACTAAGATAATCAGTACCAGTACATATATATTACATATATTTAACCTAACACAGAATGATTTAATATTACCTATTGCCAGTAAATTTTATTATAATTAATTTTATATAAAATTTTCATAGACCATTGGGACAAATTTGTCCTATTTGAGAATTACTATTTAAAAAACTAACAGAAAGTCTTATAAAGGAACTATACAGTCAGTATGTCACCAATTTCATCCAAATCCTATATATTATTTCTAAAAGGTTTTTTTTTTTTTGTCGGACACCATAACTTCGTCAATTCTTCATTAAATCCAATGATTGACCACTCATTTTGGAGATAATGTTCTCCTTCACATGCCAAAAACAGTCCTATCCCCCAAAAGTTATGAAGGAAAAAAAACTTTATTTGAGAATAACTCAAAAAGTCTGATTTTTGTTGGTTCATTGTACCCATGATAATTAGAAAGATTACTAAACTACCTACAAAACAAAAACAAAAAATTGGAAAAATCGGACAATTATTAACAAAGATACAGTCTATTAGTTTTGGTATACTTGATAATTTCTTCCTCTTTAAAGATATTGCATTTACAATTCTACTACACTTTTTTCCCTTGCTAATATATATACTTTATTATTTTCTAAAGGCATTTGTTTGTTCTTACATTTTATTTTTTTTTAATAATTTAGAAAATTCCATGATCGAGGCTTTATTTTGTCTTTATTGTCTTTCCAGTCAGCGTTTAAAAATAGATCCTAGGAAAGCAATTTGTATAAATATTTTGGTCTATTATGTTAAATGGAATATTGTAATCAAAAAAGGAAAAAATATTAATTTCTTCCTTACATAATAAATAGGATATACTTATTTCCATATTGTTTTGCTATTTCTTCACTAAATACAATTTTCTGCGAATTATTCGCACGGGCCAACTAGTATTAATATAGTATTACAAGGTGATATTAAATAAGTTTGATATTAAAAAATATGAGATACTTGTCCTTGCATTCATAACAATGGTTAGGAGATAAAAAAAAATTAATTAATGTTAAACAAAATTTATGTTATTTATTTTTTGTCTTTGCTTTGTCCGGATTTTTAGGTTTTATATACCGGATTTATATAGTAATCAATTAATTATTTTTTTATCCCGAATAAGAAAAAAAATACTGACAACTGTATTAGATGAGTTATAATGTATCATAAATTACAAAAACCAAAAGTGCTTTAATGAAGTACGCCAAGTAATTTCTTGATACGAAGAAGTAAGTCAGATCAGAAAAATCAAATGTTTAAAATTCATAAATATGAATTGTTATAGAAATAAAATAATATTATTTTATAATATTATTGTTATAAATATTGTATATATATTGTAATAAATATCATTACACTTAGTAATTGAATTTCTTGTTTTTTTTTTTGTTTTTTCTGGCCTATCAGCTAAAGCATTCATAACACCTCAGGCTTTTCTCCAAATTCAACATTTGTTGGAAAGCTAAATTATTGCTTTTCCAACCGACTTCAATAAATTTTGGATTCCATTCCTTTTTAAGCCAGAAAGTAAAAGAAATTTCTAAAAAATCAACGAATATCAATTTTGTTTCTACTTAAAAAAATATTTACTCCAACAACACTAAGTTGGTTGGTTCAATTTGTTCTCATATTATAGCTATCTGACAAATAAAATATTTTTTTCTAAACCAACTTTGCAATGAGAGTAGATTTTTTAAAGTAGAAATAAAGTTGATATTTGTTTTTCGCACCTCGGAAAATCCTTATATACAAATTTTTATAGTAATTGAAAAATTAAAATTTTTTAAAGATGCCTAGGCTGGAAGCTTAGAAATTTTGCTGACTAAAAACATTGTGATAACTTCAACTCAATTCAAATGATATCCCAGGAAAAATATTAGAGATTTAGGGCTACACAAAATGCTACACAAAATAGTACAAGCTTGAACTACGTATACAAATTAGAACCACAGATATAAAAAAAAAAATGTTTGAGAAGTTTTTCTTAATTTCTAGCTCAAAAAAGAGTGAGACCCAAAAGTTGATATCTGTTGGAGGAGCAATAATTTAGCTTTCCATTTATATTAATTATAATATCGGTTATATTAACATTGAATTTGGAAAAAAATCTTGAGGAGTAATGTATGTTTTTGTTGACCCCCAGAAAAACATACATTACTCCTCAGGATTTTTTTCCAAATTCAATGTTAATATAACCGATATTATAATTAATATAAATGGAAAGCTAAATTATTTATACAATAATTATTGTAAATTATTGGAACCGATATCAACTTTTCCGATATCTAACTTGGTATTTCATAACAAACATTTACTTGTCCACTTCACTGAAAGCACCTTTTGATGAAGTATCACTAAAAAATATTTGCTTAAATCAGTGACCCACTAACTATAAGGTTCTCTTTTTAATTCACTTTGATTAGTCTGTTAGAGATAGACAAGAATGAAGATGTGTTACCTGGCATAATACAGTGAGTGCCTAGCAAATTGTAATTTAAGCGGGGTGTTTAGGAACCATTTCCCTTTCTTGCACCAGTAAGACAGTGAGGGCAGGTCAACACAATTTATTGAGATTCGTTTTGTTCTACTGAACTTTGTTTTTCCCAATTGTGAAACTATTTTTTAATCTAAAACATTATCTAATCTGAAAATTCTACTGAACTTTGTTTTTCCCAATTGTGAAACTATTTTTTAATCTAAAACATTATCTAATCTGAAAAACGTTTAAGTAAGAAATTAATCTAGCCGCTAACCTTATGTCTATTAGGAAATTAATTTTTTTTTTGTGGTTACAAGAAGCTAAACATATTTTTTTCACTGGACCAAACTATGAAACAAATTAGTACTGTTATGGCATATCTGATAGCTTTTAAATTTTTTTATAATCTAATGATAATTATGTTTATAATAAATAAAAGTACCTGGAACTGTTTCAATACAAATTTCTAAAACGTTCGAGCAAAAGTAGTTCTCTTCTATAAAATTTTACATTATTTCATCATTAGATATGGGTGCTTATAAACAGCTTATAAAGCATCAAATATTAACTATATTTGAGAAAACGTATCCCATGCTTCAGTATAAAAGCATTAAAGATTTTAGGATGTGTTTCAATTTTTGTGGTCATTGGAGCACTGTAGTATAAAAAGAAATTAACTTGCCTATAAAAACAATTAAATAAGGAATTTCATAACAGATGCATTCTAAAAAAAAAAAAAAAATTATGTTAGTTGGAAAAAAAAGGTATATAAGAACAGGCAATACATTAAACATAATGTATATAAAGTAAAGAAAAATAGATTAACAATAGAAGAACATTTTGTTTACCAAAGACAGCTGAATTTCAGTTGACAAGAAAAATGGAAGTATAAAATACACAACAGTATGTTATGAAAAGGAAGTGTTTCATCTCTTGACAGTTTAAAAAAAGCATTAATAGCTGTAAATAAAATTAATGAATTATTTAATTAGTTTTGTAGCTTTTTAATGTTTTACAAAATTTTTTGGTACATGTTTTTTTACAAGTTATCATTTATTCTTCTGTCTTGCTGGCTCTATTTTTTCATTCACCATTTTGTTTAAAATATAAAAAATATCTACAATATTCTTGTAGTTTTTATTGTTATGCCTTCCTATAAATGAGTTGTGACTTTTTTTATTATTCATTGTTTAGCTAAACATTTTTTTGTTACTGTGAGTATGAAGTAATCTCTAAAATAACTTCTGCTAAGGAAGGCATTTAAAAAGGTAAGAAAAGAAAAACAATCAGTTAAGAAAATACAGATATTTTGTCATAAAATAGCACAATAATAATATTGCTGTTTTTCTACTCATGGAAGTGTTAACATTATATAACCAGTCTTCTTCTTTATCTGCATTGAATTTACACATACCGTGATTAATAATTGTACAAACATTGTTTTTGATTTTTCTTAAATCCCAAAATCCATTTGTCTTTATGAATAAAATTAAATATATATATATATATATATATATATATATATATATATATATATATATATATATATATATATATATATATATATTAATGTGCTAACATTAACAAATTAAAAGTTAATGCCTGCAGTCACTTAATTTGTTAAGAATGATTAGTTGCCATTCATGGAGAGCTGACAAAACCAGCATACTTATGTTATGCCGGAGCCTTGTGTCAAGTAAACTTGATTATGGTAGTATAGTTCACAATTCAGCCAGTGAAAATACCAAAAAAATGTTAGTCCCAACCCAAAACACCGCAGTCAGGTGAGCCTTGGGTGCTTTTCGCTCTAGTCCAACAGTAAGCCTACATGTAGAAGCAGGAGTTATGCCTTTGGATTTTAGAAGAAAGACACTTTCTCTTTCCTACTTCATAAAAGTAATTTTTCGCCCCTAGCATCCTCTAAATCATCTGTTTTCTGAAGACATAATGTTACTTCAAAATCACAAACATACCGCCCATCATTCCCAGAAAGATGTAAATCTTATCTCACTGACTTGAACATAACAATCCCATCCATCCCAACATTCTCGAAAATTCAAAAATAAAACCCTGGTCACTCACTATTAAAATCAAATCAAAAGTCAATTCGCTAATTATATTGTTAACAGATTTTAATCATTTCAAAAACGTCCACCAGAAATGGACATTTATTTATGCCGACGGGTCTAAAAGCAAAGACGGAGTAGGCGCTGCTATGGTGATAGGCAATAATCATCTAATGTTATCCCTTCCTCTGATTTGTACAATCTACACTGCTGAGCCATTTTCTCTGAACAACGCCATAAAATTCATTGACTAAACTAAACTAAAATTCATTGGCTAAACTAGCTAGCCGCGTCGTGATTTTTCAGATTGAAAATCTGCCCTCATGTTGATATAGGACCCTTTTTCTCAAAACTGCTTAGTAGTTCACACTCTTACTAATCTTAAAAGTTACTCTTACTGATAACTGGATTTATGGTAAAAATTTTTATGGTTACCAAGTTGTCGGGATCAAAGGCAATGAGATGGCAAATAGTATGGCCAAGAGAGCTATCAAAGAGGGTCAACCAATCATCACCACTCAACCTTCTGAAGTTGTCTCTTTAATCAAAGAAAAGTCATGGTTGGATTGGCAAAGAACTTGGTCTGCCACAAGAGACATTAAGTGAAGGGTTGTGGAACCATATGTCCGGAGAGTCACTCCAAATATCCTGCTGACCAGAAGGGAAGAAGTGGTTCTAACCTGGCTAAGGATTGGACATACTAGGCTTACCCATGAGTATTTAATGAGAAAAGACTCTCTTACTCAATGTATTTCCAGTGGGGTACCTCTTGCAGTGAACTATATCTTAACTGAATGTTATGCATTCCAATTCCTTAGGGATCAACATCTTTTCAGAAATAGTCTTGAAGAATCACTCCAAAAGAACCTCAATGCGATTGAAAACTTAATATTGTTCCTTAAGGAAATCAAAATATTTCACAAAATTGTAATCACATCTACAAATTTGTACAAAATTTAATCACATCTCGTAATTGTAAATTTACCTGTTAAGTTTTTTAAGTTTGTAGGTTCCTCTTCAAATTGTAAATATACCTGTTAATTTTTCGTCTTTTAATATTAGTTTTTAATTATAATGATTTTTCAATTTTTCTTCTTGTGATTTTTAATATTTAAATTATATTTTTAAAGTTTTCTTCTTTTAATATTAATTTTATTTTATTTTTTATTTTTATTTTTATTTATTGATATTTACAACTGTTTTATAAAAAATAAAAAAAAAATAAAAATAATACAACTAGTAAATGTGCACTTAGGAATATAATAACATGAAATTGCTTGTTGAGAAAATACCCACTGATTGCACTCAAATAATAATTTTACACAAGAAGATCAGGAGGCCCCACCTTCTTTTCAGACGCCTCGGAGGGTTATCAGGGATCGAGGAGGAAACAAGGTTTGAAACAAGAGGGTTCAGATGGTTCTGGAGTTTGTTATGGAAGGATAGGTATCTGGATTCGGCCAAATCGGAAACATATGGAACATTAAGGACTTTATGGATGATTTTATTGGTGACAAACTGAGGAGCATTGAGGATTTTATGAAGGATTTTGGATTGTAAGGATTATATACGAGAGGCATTCGATGGTTTAGTGGAGCCCCAAAGCTCAATTCGGTAAGTCCAAATAGGTCTTATTACTATCATATATATGAGTCGTTTGTAATTGATTGAAAGTTTAAAGCGTTTGTCTAGTAAATGCTGAAGTAGTTGGAAATGTTGAGTGGTTTCAGTATTGTATGAAGATTCCATATGAGTCATTTGTCCAGGTGGAGTCCTAGGTAACAGATTTGTTCAACTGGGATAAGTGTGGAATTAAAGGATATTGTATTACAGGAGGTCATAGGTTTGCAACGCAGAGTAAAGGTAATTTGATGGGATTTATTGGAATTTATTTTAATTCCCCAGTTTTTACATTCTTCAAGGTTCGTGATATGTGATTGGAGAATTTGGGATGCAGTCATTATTAACAGATAGGATACATGTGTCATCAGCATCCGTGGTGATGACAGTGTCAGGATGGGTTGGGATGTCAGCTGTATAAACTGTGTAAAGGATAGGACCAAGGATACTATCTTGAGGAACACCAATAGACTGGGAAAAAAGGGATGAATAAGAATTTTTTTGATTTACTTTAAAGCATCTGTCAGTAAGGTAGGACCGGATAATGAGAAAGTATGTAGGTGGTAGTAATTTACGGATTTTGTACATCATCCCCGGTTGCCAGATCCTATCAAACTCCTGTTCAACGTCGAGAAAGACTCCTGTGCAGTACAATCCGCGCTTCAATGCAGAGGAGACTGTCCACCACACGATGGCATTGCTGGATAGTGGAATGAGATGTACGGAATCCAAATTGGTGGTCTGGGATTATGTGATTAGAATCTAGGATGGGATACAGGCGTAATTATATTTTTTAAAACGTATTTTTAGATTATATTCTTGACATCAATAACCTTTTATTTAAATGTCTTTATTAACTTATCTTTTTTAAATCTTTAATATTTAATTTTAATGTTTTTTGTCAACTTATCTTCTTAGCAAATATAGCAAATGGTAGTAGGAGTTGCTGTCACGTGGTCTTGAGGACTAGGGCCATTTCTTAGTTTTTTCTGGGCTGTCCAGCTGAAAGCTATTGACTAGAATTTGTCCGCTGACAAATTTTACAATATGTATAAAAATAAAAGTTCATTTGAACATCAATTTAAAAATACAATTAGTATAATTGTATGAATAAATTATTCTTTAAGAAATAAGTTAAATTGTGTATAATTGGCTCATTGCAAAATATCACTCAATAAATTTTTGATGTAGTTAAACTTTTTATTATTTATTTGTGAATTTTGATCTTATTTATCAATACAACAAGTGATTAAGTATAATTAGAATAATTTTTATTTGAAAAATTAGTTCTCAGTAAATTTTTTATTCTTCTAGGACTGTTATTACTTTCAACTATGGTTGTATTAAATACAAAAATTTTTTAGAGGAAATATATATCAAAATAAGTAAAATAAGTGGTAATAACAACACATATTCCTTGATTAAATATTGGGCATTTATCAACCAGACAAATACAAGCAATAAATGCACCTAGTTGTTCTACTACATCATTGCTTAAGTAACATGCCTAATTAAAAATTAATCACTATTAAATATTCATAAAAATCATTATTTATTAACAGGTAATTCCCAAAAAGTAACCATATTTAGATAGTTATTTAAAACAGTTTATTTCAGCCACTGTTAATATGATCATTCCTTCGCAACATTGCTCAATATTATGAGTAACATTTTGTTGTGAATTTGTGAAATAAATTATCAGAAACATTATTTCTGATTTATACCACATTAATGAAATTATATTTTTTATATTAAAGGTACTCAATATTTCTGTCATATATAGAACACCCTTAGTTATCTTGTCTTCTTTGTGGAGAGCAGAATGATTTTCCTCATAGGAAAGATGTAATTATGGACAACAAAAGTAAATGACCATTTCCTTTAAGCCCATAGTTCTCTTATTAAAGATATCTACCATTGTTGCCATTTTATTATATAAAAAGATTGATTTTTGGGTCTTATTAGGACCCTTTCATAGGTCAGTCCCAAGGGAAATCTTTTCTGAGAACAATGATTCAGTTTCAGATTGAAGTAGAGGGATTCATCAGCTTAATTATGGTGTTAATACCACATATTTTTTTTTAAATAAAAAAATCTTCTTACCTGTAATACTATAAAAATGGTTTATTTTTTCATCTCATATTTATACCATTTTCTGTGTATTGCTGATATTGATATTAAAACAATTCAAGAGTTTCGAGGTAATATTATAATTGAAAATTAGCCTATTATTTAAAATAAAATACATGGAAATAAATATATAAACATCTTATAATTCTTAATATATTAATTAATTAATCTAGCCATATCATTATTAAATTAAACTTAAAAGCTATTTATAGTAACATGTCATAGGTATACATAAATAAATGTAAAGGGTTCTTTCCTGAAAATAACTAATGGGTAAATAAGTAAATAAATTAATAAGTAAAATAATATAGTTATTACGACTTAATATTTTATTAAAACTGTCCATAATTTCATCAGGAGATAAAAATATGACATCATAAAAGAATCTAGAGGGATGAAAATTGATGAAAAGTTTTATACAAAATTTATTTATCAGTTTTATCAAAGATTCATATAAGGATATTATCCAAAAATGTATTCTTTTTAAATATTTTATGTTAACTTAATGGTGGTATGGGTAATTTTTTTTTTTTTGCAGTATGGTTATTTGTACTATATTGCTATGTTCTGAAATCTGTAACCTGAATTTTTCTTTATGTAACATCTAACTGATTTTAAATATTTTTGGAGCATATTTATTAATTTCATCCTGCAGAATCAAAATAAAATTGTTTCTTATGATTATATATATTTTTTTATCATTTAAAAGATTTCGAAATTTGTTTTCAAATTTTTTCAATATAGAATTTCTAATTACTTATTTTTATCTTATTTAATTACAACAATGTCTTTATTGGTTATGGTCCTCGGCGTCCGATAGCTTTATATCAGATATAATGATGAAATTTGTATCTATCAAACTCACATTTAAATATTTTTAAAAATAACCATTTTAAAGACTTCGTAAGATAAGCAAAATGCAAAACAATCACGGCTGAAGGCCAAATCCGAGGAAAGTAACCTCAGCTAACGTGTTAATTTGTATTTGTTACAGGGGCTTCATTCTTTCTTGGCTGATACAATATCAATTAATGAATAGATTATATTTCTTGCTTCACATCCTTTGCATCAGAAGTAGGAAATTAGTATAAGCTTCAATTAATCATTTCTGGTTTTATGGGCCCTGTAATAATCCTATATACACTTCCACTCCTATATATAAAATTGTCAACCAAAGCAAATGTTATATTTACGCATTAAAAGTTTTACACACCAACAACATCTAGATATTAAACTACTTTAAATATTCATGATGTCACTGGGTCTGGGCTTAGTAAAATTTTATATTGAAGGGTAGTCATCACATTGAAATATATAAAACAAGTAATAATGGAGCTGCAACAAAGTTAAACTACAAATTTCTGAAAAATTATTGACCATGAGATGTTAATTGTTAGTATTGCAATATTTTGAAAGAAATTAATTACTTAAAAATGATGCTTTTTATTGTAAAGAATAAACAAAAAAAAAAAAAAAAAAATGAGTTGTCTATTAATTTGTATGTTAAGTTTAATCACAACCTTAGTTAGTAGTAATGGGTCTTGTAATTCACATTTTTGAAGACTATTATATTAATGTTAACTTTGAAGACGACACACCCTAAAATAATGGCCTCCTAAGAACACATTTATAAATCATTTGCTAGAGCCTGAGAGACACGTTCCTTGATCCAGATAAATGATGAAATGTTTTTGCTTTCACTCTAATTGTTTTTAGTTTGCCAAAATGTTCCAAAAAAGTCATCTAGACCGAAGATGCCGAAATATAATAATTTGTTCCAGCATCTATTAAGCTAAACTTTGATTGAAAGATTCTTCCTATTTTTTCATTGATGATAAATAGTCAGAATGCAGTAATTTTTAAGGTTTTTATTAATACCGATGTTTCAACCCAAGCATGTGGGTCATTGTCAGGGCATGTTTCGAGCATTGAAGGTGTTGTTTACCTACTGGCGTCGGCACCGATAAAAACCTTAAAAATGACTGCGTATTGACTATTTATCCCTTAAGGTATGTAAAATAGTTGATTAACTTCTTTCACTAATCCTTATCCTCTCATATTTTATATGTTATTAGATAAAAAGAAGTGCTGGAGGTATGGCATAGATATTACACAAGACAGTTTAAAGGCAAACAGGAAGCAAGCCATGTTCTTGTTGGAAGAAGAATCTTTCCGAAGGACCAAGGAAACGGTCGGATAGAAGAAGAGGAGGTTGAGAACGCTATGGCGAAGATGAAGACAGAAAAGCAGTAGGCTGAGACAACATAGTCCCAGAATTTATTAAATATAGTGGACTACTTATTAGGAGCTCTTCAAAACTTCTTTAAAAGAGTTTGGGACAGTGAAAGAATCTCTAAGGAGGTCCAACATACAACGAGGTTCTAATGGCAGTTCAACGTTATAATAAAGTAAAGCTTTTAAAGTCTATAAAATCGAAATATCAAGAGCCGAAAGGTATGGTAGGCCTGAATGGAAAATAGTCAGAAGTGCTTATTCTCGAAAAAGGAGCGAAGCAAGGCCACTCTCTAACCCCCTGCTCTCCATTGTCTATATGGATGAGATCGCCTCCATCTGCAAATGGCGCACAGGGCCATTGGAACTTGCTTCCTGTAGTTGTACAGTTTCTCCTACTTGCAGATGACATCGCTCTTATTGCAGATTTCCCCCGAGCGGCTTCAGCAAGCAGTAACAGAGTGGAATGAAGAATTGAAGAGGAAGGGAATGACCATCAACTCCCAAAAAAAGCAAAATACTTCAAGTCGGCAGATTTCAAGAGGATATCCGGATTGTCTGTAATGAAGAGGTGATGGAGGTGGTGGCAGACTTTACCTATCTGGGTACGGTAATCAGTAGGTCGAGAAAAATAGATTCGGAAGTCTCAAACAGGATATCAAAAGCAAATTCCGTCTACGATACGATATAAAATACCGTAATCGGAAAAAAGAAGTTGGACAGGATGTGAAGTTCAAGGACAGGATCTGTTCAAGTCTGTCTTCTTACCGCTACTTCTTTACGGAGCAGAGGTTCGGATCCTGAATGAGAGGTTGCAAAGCCATGTTACAGCCACTGAGACGAAGTTTCTTAGAAGAATTGTGGAGAAAACGCGTAGAGAGTGTGTCCGAAATGACAGGATCAGGGAGGAGCCAAAGATACGCCCCGTACTGGAAACTCTAGAGGGAAGACAGCTGAAGTGATATGGGCATGTCTACCAGATGGACTACCACAGAGACCCAGTTAGAACTCTAGAGGTGAGGCACGTGGGGAGAAAACCGGGAGGGCTACCAAGAACCTCATACGCTAGCCATCTGGAACTGAAAGACGAAAACCCTGGAAGAAATGCATGGAACCGATTGCTGGATGCACCCCCAGGCTAAGGGGCAGATGGGCGGAATAGAAAGAAAAAAAGAAGAAGTTATTAGAAAAAATATCATTTGCATTCCTTCATTTAATATTTCTGTAGTTCATGTAGGAAAACGTAAATTATTTTACACCAAGTTAACCAATATGTAAAAAGTCATATTATATGATAGACAAAAATCATACGCAGGCGGGCATGTATCAGCCGAAATATGAATTGGCGAACATTCAAAAATTGAATTTTTGGAGTTCTTCAGTAATTAACTTATAACTCAAAAATGAACACTTTCTTGCAAAAACTTCCCTATTTCAAGAACATAATATTCTGCTTTGTTCATGTTGAAATGAGGGTAGTAGTAGGACTAAATTTATAATGCTTTTTTGACTCCCTTATATTATTTTTCATACAATGCTGAATTTGACCTCCTTTTATTTTTAAACTAGTAAAGGTTTCGCTGGAAAGCACCATTTTGGAGTTATATATATCATTAAATTACAAAAGTTAATAAAGTTAACAGGCAGGCGTCTGTTATATGTATAGCTATTGCTCAAGAAAATTATTGTTCGAAACAATTAAACAATGAAATTAATCAATTTGAAAACAAATGAAAAATTTCTTGGACTGTGAATGTTATTTAACTTGAGCGATTGCCAAGCGAACTTTTTTTTCACCCTACGTACAGAGAGAACTCTGAGTGTATCTTGCCTTTCTGGTATACGGATTATTGCCGAGCTAACGAAAAACAATTTCCGAATTTTTTGGAAGCACCCTGTTTGCTCATCGACACAGTGACCATGGACGCTGGTAGGAGCACAACTTTTGCCCACCCTCTCTAACTTAGCAGCCAACAAGAGAAAGTTGTCACCTGGCTTGGGACGGGGCAAACGGACGTGACATCACGTTCGCTTTCGTCTAATATCGAAGTAGCCATTCACTAGCTTAGTGTATTTTCCAAGATGCGATTTCTACTTAGCCTGCTCATGGATCGATGAATAATTCAGACTAGAAGTGGTTGTCTCGGAGTGCTGTAGCAGATATTTAGACAGTGGCGTTTCCTTCTTGAATTATGGAATAGCTGACGATCGGGGGCGGACGGGAGTTGAGGAAGAGGTTTCGCTGGATCGGCGGTATTGAAACTGATAGATACGCATATTTAATACATTTATACCAGTGGTTACGTCGTGGTTTTTATTAGGAAGGCGTATGATTCTTTTATTCTGATCACGAAAAATTGAATATAAAATTACATCAATTAATGGAATGACAGCAATCATATTAATACGTACAGAGAGAACTCTTAATGTATCTTGCCTTAATAATTTTAGATATTACAAAATATTTACCACCCCTAGTAGAGATTTTACAATTATACCACAATATAAAATGATACTAAGATGTAAATTTTACTTTAAATTGCATCTGTTACTTTAAATTTGTCAAACTAATTCTTGTACATTTTAATTAGTTACCTGATTGCTAAAATGAACGTTCAGATTTCCCTTAATTCCGTTAAAATTGTAAATTTTTTTTAAACTAACAATTAAATAAAAATGAGGTAAGTTGACAAATACGTATAATTCGGGCAAAGTCCAATCTGCTCATCTATTGAGCTATTATTTTCCTAAACAAATTTAGTAGTCAATGTTAAACAGTTATTTACTTTCTCGTTCAGTTTTCATTTTTACTGTTAGAAATAGATAGGGATTATTTTTTGATACAATCAAGTATTAACGATTGATAAATGGAAACTAGCTGACCCGTGCGAATACTTCGCACAAACCTAATATTTGTGTCTGATTTTAATTTTAAGAGCTCAGCTCAACTTCCATTCAATAATGTTTAATACGCAAAGATTTGATGTATATATTTAGTAAGTTATAAGTTTATATACATGATTTACACTTTGCCATGGTTTAACCATTCCGTTTCATTAAACCTATAATTTAAATATTAGCTTTTTCCTTCAATGGATTATCATAAATTTAAACAAGCTTCTAAACATTGCTTTGAATATCTGATAATCTCAAAAGATAAAAGGCTCAAAATTTCAGGAAGGAATAGTCAGACCAATCAGGATGTATGTTAATTTATTATTAAAAAAATCCAAAGTGTATTCTCAAAATGATAAACATCAATAATAAAGATCTAAAAGTATAAGCTAATGTAATTACAGTACATTGACAAACATTCCAAAAAGTTTTTAATGAAAGACAGATTTATGTTAATAAAAATTTAATTAAATTAAAGAAGTTATATATTGTGAAATTAAAAAAAAAAAGTTACAAATTGATAGATTGTAAACTGTACTCTCGAAAAAAAGAGCCAATTTCCAAAATCTTAAATTCCCATATGCAACAGAATTTATGCAATACATAGAATACTAAATGTCCAGAATAATACTAACTCTGCACCAAATTGTCCGATTTCGACGATTTTTTTATGTTTTGTAGGGAATTTAGTAAGCTTTATAAAGTACCAAAAATTGTGTAATTTACGAGTTATTCGTTAATTGTGAAATCATTACATGGTTTGATACCTCCCACCTTTACATTCACTTTTATTTAAGTCTTAGTAGAAAATCCGGAACCAAAATTACAATTCGCGCATTGAACGTGATATTCCCTTTCAATTGGCACCTTATTCTTCAAAATCCATCAATATCGAGAGCCGCAATAGGGCTCTATATTTATCTAAATTCCTTGAATATATAAATATATTCAGAATTAATATATAAGAGGATAACTGATACTATTACTCGACAACAATTAACTGGCAATCCGAGGGAAAATATATGCCTTTCGTTTTGTCCTAAGGCCTTCCATATTACTTTACATTTTCAAATGCACACGTACATTAGAAGATAAATATATCATATTTCAACACATGTATATATTTTAAAAGTTTTGTAAGTATTATCGGAGGGTTATATAAAACAAAATATTCGTTCCAACTTAGCGCTGCAGAACTTTCTATTATCACCCTATTTTGGGCAGAAATTAATTTCTACTCTAATAGAGGAAGTTAATATTTAATTATATATTAGGACATTGGGTTATTCAACTTTTTTAAAAATGATTTTATTGAGTTTTAATACAGTCTGCCAAAATGAAGTGCATTGGTAATAGGGCTATAATATTCATTTACACAATATGTCCATACGAAAGTAAAGTAAAGATAAATAACTAAATCAGAACATCACTCATCCTGAAGCACGATCTTTATCTAACTCCAGCCATTCCTACAATCCTCTTCGAGGGTTAAAACGGCAATGGCCCCGCGACCTTTTGTAAACATATATATGATGAAGTTCTGGCATTGGCCAGATTCTCCACTCAAATTCTGAGCGTATGTTGCTCTAGCGCTCTCCATCAGTCTCCACTGGCATCCAATAACTCGGCTGCGAGAGAAGCATTGGGATCTCCTGGAGTCCTGCTTTGGCTTCCACATTTGGGGAGCAAAACTTTATTTACAGTCCCACGGGTCAATGTAAATATTGTACATCGGTGTGAATGTTTTTTATTATCATTCAGCTTTAATTTATTAGTTTATTTATCTTGTATTTATGTATATTAATTCTCTTTATCTTTATATATATTATTTATCTATGCGTTGTATTATTGTATTATATATTATTGTAAAATTGTTGACGATCGTAATATTTACACTTACTGTACAGGGTATCCCGTACGTAGAGGGAAATTTGTATAAGAGTAATAGTAGAGACCTCAAGGCCTACAAAAAGGTTCATATAAATAATGGGCCAATTCTCTGCAGAATAGTAGGAAATCCAAGTTTAGTGTTTTTTTTTAAGTAAGTCATGCTTTTTGATGAATATGAAGCAATGACTAAAGAAATATTCAATTTAAGTAATTAGCAATTGTTTCACTGTAAACTAGCGTTTTTTGACTAAACTTTGATAAGTTCGGTTTTTAAAAAATTGTTGGCGATTTTTTTTTTGTTATCATTATCCAATTGTACTACTGATATCCCGCTTTTAGAAAAACTTATTCGTTTAATGAGCTTCAAGTCCATATTACTTAAATTGAGGTTTATTAGGCAAATTCTTGAGATTCATCCCCCCTGAGTTCGATGACGCAAGAACCTATATCTCTCTTCCAAAACATTTTATTGCTCACATTTTCTTAAAAACAGAGTAAAAGAAAGTAGAATTAGAAAATTCGTAGATCATCGGTCTGATCCATGTTTTCTCCTTGTCACTTATTCTGAAACTTTTCATTTCGGAAATTCATAACGCATTGAAATGTGCCCCCCTCAAAAATTCCAAAACTCGTCAAAATATGCTCCCCTCAAAACCTCTGGATTCACCTCTAGTCGTGTATAGAAATGTTGTGATTTTTTTTAATGTGACCTAAAAGTAGCAGTTTTCAACTAAATTAACTCCAATTAACTGTGGCGAAGCTTTTATTTATTTTTTCCTTGGTCTGGGATATATTATAACGGTTCATATAATATGCTCCATTATGTTTTTTTGTAGATGTTAATTAGGAATTGAGCATATGACTATACAATTTTCATCTGTCGCTCGCTTCAAGAAAGAGTGGCAAAAACAGACTCAGAATCGTAAGTCATTTATGAATCAAAGTTACATATTTAAGATTAGCATATTATGTTTATCTTAAAACTTTAACTTTAGGTTTGTTTTCGAGTAAGGCCGTTCACATACACACAAAAATCATATTGCGAGACTTGCTTATTTGGAATTAAAGTGTGTATTTTTGTTGGAAACTCAAATTGTAAAATATTTACACTTATTATATGTATATTTAATGTATATGAATGTAAAAATAAACATCGTACAGAAACTTCTTCCAAGATGTATATATGAGATCATATAGAAACCAATCAACAATAATTACCTTTATAATATATGTAAATTTTTAAATAATAAACAGAAATATTCAAGTAGTTTTCTTCTGTAATTATTATAGTGTGATTTATTTTCTTTGTTTAATAAATTCCCTGTAGCATTAATGTTTCAGAATTTCGAAGGCAATAACCGACTGACAAAGATATATGAATTGCTGTAATTGGTGCTCCGACGGATTAGAAGAAATCTTCATAGCGTTGATGGATCCCGTACAAATAACTCTAATGTCGTCTCGGGGCTTAGCGGTAATATACGTTTCTCTAAGAAGCCCCAGATTAATTTTAGGACTGTCACTCATTGTGAAAAATAACAAGAAAAATCTATGTGATATCTTCAATTTTAAATATTTGAAGGTGTATATCGTTAATACCAATCAATTTTTAATACACGATCTGTATTCGATATAAATGGAATCGATTGTTTATCAAGAGCAGAGTTTCATGTTTAGAAGAAAAAAGCGAAAATTAAGTTTGGGAAAATTTTCAAATTTTAAATTTAAAAGTACTGACATATCCAACAGATAAAACTCATTACACCCAACTGACTAACAAACTAAAATCAGAAATTAGAAAATTCAAAATTTATTAAATTTTACTGAAAAACTTACACCTACCGACAAATCACTGTGGACAACGACTAAACGCCTCCTAAAATTTAATGACTTTAATCATCCACTTCTTACTGAAGCTCAAACTTGGTTCAAATCTGATGAAGAAAAATTCCAAATTTTTGCTCATCACCTCTTCAAAACTTTTAATTCACATCCTGATATCCTTAATCCAAATCAGCATGAATTTATTGAAACAGAACTGGATATTCCACTCCAAATGACTCCTCCTCCTAAAGCATTTCATCCTTCAGAAATATCTAATATTATTCACAGATTACCCTCCCGCAAAGCTCCTGGCCACGACCTAATCACTTCCCATATTCTTAAACTACTTCCTTACTTACATTTATAATGCCGTACTCCGTTCCACATATTTTCCTGACCCTTCCGCACATCCCATTCCACTATCCAGCAATGTGATCGTGTGGAAGACGTTGTATCCTCTGCATTGGAGCGCGGAATGTATTGCACTGGAGTTTTTCTAGACGTTGAACAGGCGTTTGATCGAGTCTGGTATCCGGGATTACTTTACAAACTCCATACATTCTTTCCCCCTACATATTTTCTGATCATCAGTTCCTATCTTACTGATAGACCCTTCAAAGTAAATCACAATAATACCTATTCATCCCTCTTCTCTCAATCTGCCGGAGTTCCTCAAGGTAGTATCCTTGGTCCTATCCTTTACACAGTTTATACAGCGATAGCATTGGGTAGTTTCTGAACATGTGATTTCATGTTATTATTTTCTATTATCAAATTTACTAAATTTAATTTATTTATTAATACAGTTGTAAATATCATGAATAAATAAAAAATAAAAATAAAAATTTTAGGGTAAGGAATGCTTCGGCTTGGACAAACAGGTTCTGTTGACTATTTTCACCAACAGTGTTATTACCCAATGTGCTAATTTAGGTAACTGTGTTTTTTTCTCACTAAATAAGCTTATAAACAGCACTAAAATATAATAGTATAGTAGTAAATATAATAATAGTATTGCATATCTTTATATTATTATATGATCAGAGGAATTATTATGCATTCTAATAAAGTTGTAAGTTTGACATTTTGTATTTATAATAAGTTTGGTCAACCAATGGCCAAGGGAGAGTTTGAATTTCCTAACCCATGGTACTGGGGCCTACAGGTTCAAGGAATCCGGTAAAAATCGTATAAAGCGTTTGACATCATCATATATTCACTCACATATATATCACATAGTAACGGTTTCTGATTGGTATGAAGAGCCGATCCAGGAATGTGTTATCCTTAAATCCAACATAAATAGCAGATCAGGACAGTGACGATAGTGATTATAGTAATATTATAAAATACTAGTACATCTACTTAACGGTCTGCTATTTTTTTTTAATGGTACTAGTTCCGAATCACTTCTCCAAAGTGGAGGGTTATTTCAAAATCACTTTGAGCAGACTGTATATGGAAACCTGAAATAACCCAGAGGTGGTACACAGCCGATTGATCTCCAACTCTTCATATACTTAGGATTAGTAAGGTTAAGGTTAAAAGCTAAAGGTTAACCTCATCATGTTCATTTCGTTTTATATATACATTAGCGTAAACCGATTTATCGAAACGTTTTTCAGCTTACGTGATTTTTTTACAGGAAAAATAATTTTTATATTTCAACCAACGATAATCAATACATCTTGCATTCTTTCGTATTCGTATTCTTAAGCAGAATATATAATTACGACACTAGGAAATAAATAATAGACATTTAGCTGTATCACTGGTGCAATACAAATTAAATCTTTATTTCAAAAACATTTGTTCGCATCCTATTACGTACAATTAATAATAAATGTAGTAATATATTTGTATATTATCTATAATGGAGTGCGTTTTTCGCCGTCATGAAAAAAACAAACAAAAACAGGAATAAAAATCTTTCTTTTTTTTTGTTATACCATATAAAATAACATTCCGTGCACTTTAACAAAAATAAATTGTCAAGACACGTTTGTCATTTATATTTGAAGATGGTTGTCAACACTCGACTACTTTCAGCGTTTATGGAGATTCAATTTGTAGTGTGTTCAAAGTAATTTTGGAATAGCAATTGCTTTATTATAAATTAATTTTTATTCATAATTAAATTATTTTTAAGCTACATAATTTGTAAGTAAGATATGAAATTATTAAGAAAAGGTGATCTCGATATGTATTGTAGTAGAATAAAAATAGTTTTTAAAAATAACCTATACACTCTATCTCAATGCTATTGAAATGAATAAATTTACAAAAACACAATCAATTCATCCGCCAGTTATCAGAGGAATAATGAGAAAATTCACTAACTTCAGAATAATTATCGAAAGAACATTGACGGAAAAAAATCGCTTGTTTATAATAGAACAATTACAAAGCCATATGAAAATTTTATGATAGCTTGGTAACTCAATTAAGTATTGAAGATGAGGTTTAGAAGAAATGTTGAATATGAGTATGATTAGAATCTAATATCGGGAAGACATTCCTCAAATGCATATTTCCGAAGAGGGGTCGATTAAAATTGATGAATTTTGATGTACTTGTCACACTGATGGTTGCAATAAGTACTTACCAAACAGGGTATGCATTGCCTTACTGTTCTCTTTATAATTAGATTTATGTTGTTTTCGAATAATTTTTAGCAAAATTTAATTCAATTTTCATTTTGTAAGGATGTGTTACCCGAACCGTAGGACTAAGGTTAACCCGCAAGCACAGAGAGATGTCATCGCCACTACTCAAGAAGCCACATGGAGGAAACCAATGTAAACAGTAATTATGTTATATGATAAATAAACTTAGCCGATATTAAAATGAACATATATTCCGATCCAAGGTTAAACATTCATATGGGAACCATGTGATCGTAATTCACATGACGTGTTCTTGTGTATCCAAGACCACTACCTTCATACCCGGAGTCCACTACCTCTTTATATCTGAGGGCACATTTATAGGTTATTTGATGCCCCTTTTATTGAGATTTTTATGGTACGATATTTCTTTTTGGAATCCAACTATAAAATACTACTAAATGACTCAATATATAAATTAATTATAAAGAAACGTCAATGTACTCTTCATATACACCCTAAAAAAAGCTAGCTTGGAAGAAGACCGTCAAAACTCGATAATTAACGATTTTCCACTTATACGTAATGATAATTAACAAGATGATTATTATCACGCAAAGATTGAAAATAACTTAAGTATAATGGTCTGCTTCGAAGAAAGGTGCAATGTAAATTTATAGTTTTCGTTGAATTACTCTCGTTACTGTTTATTACATGCATGCATTATTTTTAGTCACAGTAATTGTCTGGTTTGTTTGTTTATTTCGGGTTTAGTAGGGTCCATCATTTTTAGCACACCAAACCGTTGGATTATTGTTAGTTATCCATTAATCCGGACATGACAGAGAGACGTTCTCAGACCCGAACGGACGACCCGGAGTCCAGAAGGCGCCAATAACCTATACGTTACTTGGTGGATTGTAGGTGTAGGAAACGCGATGATTGGTTTGAGAATGTGGATAAAAAAACTCGTAAACCAATATAAGTACATTAGCACATTCTACCACTGTTTACAATTATATAAACATAGAAAAGTCCAAATCCTTGGATCTAAGATGTTATGTGGGACTCGTAGCCCCGATTGTCAGGTTTTGATACGTGCAATTGAGGTATTTAAGTTATGAGAGTAATTGGGGTTGGTTACTTCGAAAAATCCCTTTTATAAAATTACATTTTAAGGTTAGCCCTGAATGACCAATTAAGTCACAGAAAAAAATAAATACATTTTTTTATTGTTAAGAAATAAATTAAGAGGTAATATTCAATAAACATTCATTACCTGCACGAACTATTATTGTTCTCCGAACGTTATCAGCCATCCGGTTTCAAGAAATGTGCCGAAAGTTTTTTTACCATCTTATCTCAAAGATTATTAGTGTTTCAAGGTGGAATATATTTCTTCTTGTGGGAGTAATTTTGTGTGCTCTAAACGGCGAAAATCTGCCGTATTTATATTTTTTGAAGAATATATAATATTTTACTAGTTTATCTCCAACCGTTCAAAAGGTAGATCAGTTATAACTTTATATGTCCATTCCGAAAATTTGCAGTCATTTTTTTTTTTTTTTTACGATAAACGTTATTGTATGTATGTATATACATAGAGATTTAGATGTATAGAGAGTTAGAGCAATATTATAATAACGAATATTATAAAAATAATTTTTTTCTGCAAATTCTCAGAATCAACATATAAAGTTATAACTGATATAACTTTTGAACTTACGTTGGAGCTAAACTAGTAGAATAATATATACTTCTACAAAAAAATTTCATTATTAAAAACTTTCTTCCCCATGATACAATCGTAGGTTTTTGCTATATCGTCCTTGAGAGGGGTAGGCACCCCTGACTATTATAGATGCTCTTGATTGAGACAGACTAATATTTTTCAATAGACAATACCGAAGGAAGTTATTCTTCATAGAAGATAAATAGTCAAAACGGAGTCATTTTTATTTCGGAACTAGAACTTTTTCCATACAACATTTTGAGTAAATGTTAAAAGAATTTTTATTTATTTTTACAGAAAACAAAATAAAAAAAATGAGCAATCTAAATATGACTTTTTTCTAAGCTACTGAAGCGAACGACGCATTAGGATTATTTGTTTATTAAACATGCATTATATCAATAATCCAAACTCTTTTACTGTTTATTTTTTTATTTAACATAGCTTTTTGTTTAAGAATTTAAAATTAATAAGTTAAACTTTTATCATTATTACAAAAAAAGTTGAATGAATTTTACTTTAAAACTTTTTTAAATAAAAGTATCACTGAGTTTAAAAAAGTTCCATGAAGGCTTCAACCATTGTTGTTGATACCTCCAGGCCGCTGGATATATATATTAAATTCATTCTATAATAAATATCTAGATTATATTAATTTTTCTAAAATATGTAGCTTTCCATCGATATATGGGTACACATTGCTATGCTCGATTCCAGAAATTTGTTTTCAACTTGGGAATATTTTAAAAAGACATTGTTCTTTTTTTTTTTTAAATGGCACATGCCTTTTAGTTTATATTTATCCAATTGAACTATTAAATTATTTCATAGTTCATATTAAACCTTCAGAAAATACGCCCTACCGTCTATTAAGGTTTGAAGCGAAACGGATACTCCCTGATTATTGGGTGTCACTATTCCTCACAGAGCATGGGAGATTTCGTGCCAAGCTAAATACCTAAGTTTCCTTCCTTAGAGAATAAATTAATTCTCTATGTTACTGTTGTGGTGTTCCGGATACTGCTGAGCATGTCACGATTCGCATCGCTTTTGAAGCAATAAAGGACAACTTACTGAGGAAAATCGGAATCTCATCTTCATGGAGGATGGTTTCCCGCAGTTAATAAGTAAGGTTAACTACCTGAACTGCAAAGCTTACGTGTACGGGTGGAAGGAATTAGTGGGAGATTATAATTTAAACTTCGACTGATGAAGAATATCGAAGAACGAGGGAATAAGTGGAAGTATCCCTCTACTTCTACCTGAAATTTGTATGGTTGCGAGGCAAGGAAAGAAGTAAATAATGTTCATATTTATACATTTTATAATTACTATTGACAAGAGTAACCTTCAAGAGAGACCTTCAATTATTTATAATAAATCAAATTTAAGGTACTATAGAGGAAAAACATTCGATAATTTGGCTTTAGACCTTGCCTGACTATTTCAATTAAGGTAAAACCTGACTGATATTATAGATCATTTTATTTTACATCGATTTAGCGAATTTAGTCTCAAAATAGTTTAAGTCATTTCGAGTAAATTGTAAAAAATTACTGCACGTATTTCGGTTAAAAAAGCAAATTAGAAAGTTTCCACGATGGCCATACTTTTTCTTAATATATATTTCATACATAGTTAATTGGAAGTAAATAATGTATCTTTATAAGTTTTATTGAAGGATTATAAAAATAATAATAACCATTTTTATTTATAATACGTAAAAAGTCTTTAATTTTACAGGGATAGATTTAAACTCAGAGATATGCCAAGCATCAGAAAAATAGAGGAAGATGTGTTAAATTTTGACATGTTGGAAAGAAAACGAAGATTTGGGAAAAAATGGACAGGATGCGATGCAAAGGTATATTTAAAAATCGTTGATAACGTTAAGGATCCTGTCCATCATGCTGTAACGTCTTTATCTCATTTAAGGAAAAAAGAAATAAATCCATCATATATTGTTATTCAACCAGAGAAATTGGATAAAAAGTTGAAAAGCATTATGAATTCTCTCAAGGCAAAGGCGACCACAAAAATGTATAACTTGGAATACGACGAGGAAGATAAATACTATTATGGTTTGGTCTCTACTCTCCCTTCTAAACCAGCTCATACTCCGAATAGCCTTGAACCACCCTTAAGAAAAACTATGAGGACTATAGCACCTAAAAAACTAAAATTGTTAAAAGCCCTAATTAAACGGTTCAGAGTCAAAACCACCACTGATATTTCAAGGGTAAATAATAAAATTATCGACCGTTTTGCCAAGAAGACTACAATACTTGGAACGTACATAACACGTACACAGAAGACCAAAAACACCTATTTGTCTTTAAAAGAATTCGACCATATCTTTACTCCTTCAACAGTGAAAAATAATAACACAGATTCCGAAATAATAAAACATGAACGATTATCGGCCCACGACATGAGTTCCTATCTTAATTCTGAATCGCCTTTTGGGTTAGGCATAAATAAAATAATGACAGAAAATTATAAACCAATACTAAGCGATGTACGCAATGGTGAGCATAAACCAGTCATTGTCGGTACCTCATTGAACTCACTAGCGGAGATGAACGTGACAAAGTTCATTACAAAGTTAAAGAATTCACATCCTGGAGTCCTTCCAGCAACCCCAATAACCTTAATCCTGAACGAAGACAATGATGATATTGTAATAAGTAATAATACTTTGATTCTACCAGTACCAATCTTCGGAAAGTACGCCCGTAAAGGTATTAATAAAAATAAATTGTTCAATAGTGGCCCAATTGCTCCTGAGGATCGTAAAGAAAATCATTTTAATATGAGTAATTGGAATGATATAAAGGCGACGGAGGGTGAATTTAATAATTCGGATCATCACTCCTTAATTGCAGGTATCCTATACAGCCCCACACTCATGCAGTCCTATATCAATGATTCGTTTGTTCCCATTTTAACTAACCTAACCGAAATAAAACCATCTAATTCAAATAAAGTAGATCAAGATAAAACGATATCATCAGTTTTACCACGCCCCATACTAAAAGAGAACTTGGGAAGTAATATTTCCGTGATCAAACTTCTTTTTAATTACAAGTACCCTCATAGAAATTTCACAGACCTCCTGCCAGATGAGGGTCAGTCAATGGTTTTTAAACCTTTATTAAATTTCAAAAATCCATATCAGGAATCTGTTCATACAGATACTGAGATATTGAAAACGGATCAAGGTAGTGTCAGTGCATTTATGTCTCTTTTAAGCGGAATAGAGGCTGTGAAAAATCCAAGTATCAATATATATTCCTATAATGTTTCCTTACCCAACAGTACAAGCATAAATAGAATTCGAAATATATGGGAAAAAAATAAAATCTTTTCAAAAATTCCATTAAATCGTTTAAACGAAATCAAGCGGTTATTGAATGGAACCGATGAATTTTTAGCTATTCCATTGGAAGAATTGTCAAGTGAATATATTCATTTATTACCGAATAATCTTGATTACATAGAAGATAGAGGCTTGAAAGATCAACTCTTTTCGGGTCAAATGAAAATGGATCTTGATAAGTACGTTTACGATAGAGATGATTGTTGTAATACCTGCCGCACAAAACGGACCACTCAGCATCATCATCATCATCATCGAAAAGTTCACCCAACCAGGTTCGGCATGCACATAGACAATAAGCATGTTATATCATGTTGTAAATGTTCCCAGCCTGAAATCCAAAACAGTTGTACTCATCGCGAAGAGGATTCAGGTTTAAATGAAGAGGAAATGCCTGCAATTTGTAAAACAAGTATTCAGAAATGGAAATGTACATGTAGGAAAGGCACGGATGCGTTTGAAAAAGCACGGTATAAAACCAAAGAGCAGAACTACCATAGTTTAAAAACTTTCTGTTCAGCTGCAGAAAACACCATGAAGATTTATGACGAAGAGGAAATAAATGCGGACTATTCAATCGATACGACGAAAACAGAAATATTTGAAGAGAATAGGAATAATAATAAATTCGAAGAAATAGAAGCTCACTTAATGACACACCGGCCAGTTGAAGCACAAGGTCATTGGGATTGCCCTACCACTTACGATTATAGGAAGGAAAATCCCATTGTAACAGGGCCTTCAAGACAAGACATCATAGTTTCTATAATGTGCGGAGCCGCAACTTGTACAGAATGTACAATGAATGAGGGCGACGATTCTTTAATATACTTTCCGGAAAATATGGAAACCGACTCGTGCCTAGGTGGGGTGAAGAAGGTAACAACCTGCCTACCGCTTGAAGAAACCGATGTACTTTCGGAAGAAGAAAAAGAAGAAGAAGAAGAAGAAGAAGATGTTGGTCCAACAATTTGTACACCCCCTGCACCCACTTGTTTTACGATGCCTCCCGAATCCATTCATTTTACGCTACCCAGCGAAGGGTGTTTTTATTGGTTAAGCACTAAAAAACGACGCTGTACATGTGCTTGTTTGTGCGAAACCAAATCTCAATACTTAGGGAAAAAACACGCAGCATTTGCAACGAAATCTAGAATTCATGAAACGAATAGAAAGAACCATCGTCATATTTGCCCGCATATGAACTATAACCCTCTCGTTTTGAAACTAATGGAGTCCAAAAAAAGATCTACTCGCCATTGTCCGAATGTAATGCACGCGGCACATTCCGGATCTAGTACCATTAATACCAAACCGTTAGAAGAATATTACACAGTGACTGATATTGAATTAATCGATTATTTTTCTAAGAAGAAAGTTCATCATGCATTCAATGAAAATGAAAATAAATACGAATCAGATCGTGATTATTGGATATCCGACATTACTACTGATATATCGTTACTAACCGATTTCTTGAGTTTTAGAACCTCTAAAAAAATTGAATGTAATGTTCCACAAAAGTGCGAACAGATTTATAAGACAAAATGCATAGATATAACTCCTTCGACAGTTGGTAGAAGATGTTTTTGTTCGCGGAAAAAAAAGCTTGACTTAAAGAAAAGTAGAAATAAAAAAATTTGCTATGATAATTCTTTAGAAGAAATAGAAGATAATTACAATAGAATTGTGTCGAAATATGTCGGAAAGTACAAGACATTTGGACTCGATTCATCTGATATCACGAATGGGTTGAAGAGTGAGGCACCCATTGCCGAATATATTATTCCAGGCTATAAAAAAGTAACGAGGGTAGTTCATCAAAAGGAAAACCCACATTGGTTGAAGGATTACATAAAAAGTATGACTCTGGGAACTGAAGAATTGGATCTTGACCTGACTGAAACAAAACCGTTATTGGAAGATGATTCGCTACCCGATGAAATAACCACTCAAGATCATGAGGGACTCATTGTTACTTTTAATGAAAGTACTCCACACTCATTCGGAGAAACAGTAACTTTTCACACTACAACGACAACATTACATAACGGCCAAGAAGTACAAGATTTTTTATCCACAAATAATCTTCGTAAACAGCATGTTAAAAATAAGAATAGCCAATTAAAAGTAAAGGTCCATTCCACAAAACCTACAGTTTTCGTAAATAAACGCAAAAAAAATCATTCTCCTATTATAAAAATTTCACCATCAATAAATTTTCTTAAAAAAACCAACCATAAGAGTCATTTGGCAAACCAAGTTGAAGCCATCTTTAAACCAAACGATGAAAGACAAACCGACATGAACAGAATAATTACTGTAACAACGGGATCCAATCCTCCAATGGAATCAGAAGCGATTTTCCAACCGAAAGAAATCGTAAAAAGTAATGAAATCGCTTCTGTTAAAATCTCCTTTGGAACAAATAAAGAGTATGTCAAGAAAAATAAGAAAACAAGTTTTAAAACAACGAAAAAGTTCTTTAGTTTCGAAACCAAACTGTGAAATGTGGGTTAAATAAAGCTTTTATTGAAATTCTGTGTCCTCTGTAATCAAATGATAATTACTTTTTTTTTAAATTCTTTAACCACTCTATCGATATAACTTTGAATTTTTTCCTCCCCCACTCTTTGATATGTTATGTTATAAGTATCATTATTTTATCACTAAATCTTGAATATATGTAATTTATATATATTTTGCTTTAATTTAAAATATCTTGGCAATATACGAAAGTAAAATATTGAAATAATTTGTTCCAACTGGAGGAGCAAAGGGAGGGAATAATAAGTAAACTAAATAAACTATTATTTATTTATATATATTTTTTTAGGAAAATCACAGCCGATTTATTATAATGTTTCTCTGCTCCTAAAGGCCCATTAAAATGAGCACCATATAAGACCATACAATTTTTGAATGTATGGAATGTAACACATAAAAAAAAAACGGTGTGTGCTTTAGACCACACGATAGAAGTGAAAACAGCTACAAGGCGAGATTAATAATATGAAATATAAATTAAAAATAATAGCTCATTATAAAGAAGGTCAAATGCTGAAGATTTTTCTCGCTTATAGTATGCAGGTTCAATTTTTAGCTTCTATGATATTTTAATCCATAACTCTCCCATAAATCCCTTAAATTTGAGTATGCAGTTGTATTTTATCTCAGTATTTTTTAATTATTTTGATTACATCTTTCCAGTTGATATTGGTAAATAAATTTTCTGCATCAAAACAGACCAAACAATACTTACCTATTTTATTTATTCTTTCAAGCGTTTGATCCACCTCTATTGAGTTTTTTACATCATTGTTACTATCTGATTTCAGATTATTGAATGCGGGATTGAGATATTTAACCAAATTTTTCAATTTCTTCATTGGTATTACAGATATGGACTAAGTGGAGATGCATTTTTATATAACTGTACTAATCCATGTATTCTAGGTGTATTGTAGTTAGGGTTAATTATTTTAATTTTCTTTAATAATACATTTTAAAAGTTAATAAAAAAGTTCTATTGCATAAAATATAGACATCAAAGCAAAGCCAATCTAAAAATATGCTTAATGATTTATAATTTGCTTATTTAAATTAGTGATATTTACTAGTTTATGATGTATCCACTGTATAATATTAATTTGGAAATCTGCAGTTGGAAGGTTAAGTAATGTTATATTATTATATATTTTCCACCATGCCTAAAATTTCTGCTATTATTATCATTTATATTATTTCTCTTATTATTTTTTTTTATGTTGTTAATAATGTTGTCAAAATAAAATTTCAATGTTGAAATAACATTATAGTCCGAGAGCGAGTGATAAAAAAAGATGTAATTTTTCATACTAAGCTTTGTCCTTATAAATTAATCATATTCATAGGCCTGATGAAAAAAAATGCACGTCTGTATAGCTGCTGGAATACAAAATGGCGGTCATGTGAAGATAGATAGAGACCCTATAAGTTGTAACCCTATATAAGTTGTAACCCTATATAAGTTGTAAAAGTATATATAAAGATTGCTTATAGATATATAAAACTACCAATTCTTTCAATTTATAGTATTTACAGTCTTAAGACATAATATAATAGTAAGTTGCCCCATACCCGTGGATTTCAAGATGAAAAATTGAATTTATAATTGAAAAAGTTTACTTTTTTCAGTTTTTTACTTATATCAGTGAAACTATGCGTTCTATCTTTATAAATAAAATAAAGGTTTTGTATGTATATTGAACAGAATCAATCCGTTTCATGATATATTAACGTTTCATACATTGCAGACAACAAATCCACATTTAAAAAATTGTTTGTCTGTCGGTATGTCCGCATTACAACGAAATTTTGTCAGGGGTAAGCTCAGCGATGGCTTATTGTAGACTTTTGAAATCTTGACATTATATTAAGGTTTGCTTGACTCAAAACATATGCTTTAAATGAAAACAAAATATTGAGTAGAACCAATGTTATGAATTCTTGAGTAATTTGTGTAGAGATCCCGGTTAGGCAGTTACTTACTTCGATTCCCATTCCAACCTACTCTATCGCGAGCCACATTTAAAAGTTATACTATTCAACTGATGAAAAAAATTATCGCAACTCAACGGGAAAAATCCGGAATACCGAACATCTTAAACGCGTTGTCCCATAAATCGGGTAAAACATACTCATTTTTCAACTTTGTCCGATCTTCCCGTTCAAGGTAGCATTCGATTAAAATTCCCGAGCCTAACAAATGTTATCGTATACATTTTACATTTTAGAATTAACAAAATGGATTAGCCGGAAATCAGGAAAAAAAAACTCCCAAAAATTTCACTCCGCCCACCACAATATTCAAGTTCTAATTTTACACGGATGCGGGTGACCCAATGTTCAATGTTATTTTGCCATCGATAAACTCAGCAGAGTTTAAAGAAGTGGAGAGACTACAATTTTTTTTGATTAATTAACAAATTTTAATGGGTCGATGGTGGTCGGTTTAGCTGTGTGGTACCTAAACAAATAGCCGAATAACAAAGTTTTTGGTATGACTATTGCGAAACATTGACGTCCATAAGTCCCGCCATAAAAAAATTCAAAACAACTCCCTTCTCCCTTCCCGACCCAATTTTATGAAATTGAATTTTGACCCTCCCTCCATAATACAAAATTCATCTAAAAAAAAAGATTCTCAAATTTTAACTATACACCCATCAACGACGGGCATATCACCTAGTCTATAATAATGTCATGTGTGAAACTAAAGCTGACAAAAAGTTTTCAATAGAAATGGATATATTAGTTTTTTTTGCTATATTCTATAGTTTCAGTTATCCGTCCTCGTAATTCACTAATTTCGAATGAAAAAAGGAAACCTTTTTTGTCAGGGGCTATTCTATTATTTGTACGATTTAATATCATTAACTTCGCAGCCTCTAAGGGTTTGGTTGTGGGCAGTATCTATTTCCCGCACAAGTTAGTGCATCTAGAAAAATGGAGGAAATTCGGACGGAACGGATCCACTACAAGCCCTCAGATCGACCATGTACTCATCAGCGCCAGATATAGATCCTCATTACTTGATGTTCGCACAAAACGAGGGGCTAACATTGACTCGGACCACTACCTTATAATTGCAAAAATAAGGTATCGGATATCAACAGTGAAGTACCAGCCTCGACGTTTTCTGAAGGGGTACAATATTGATAAGTTTAAGGACAGTGATACAAGCATTAGATTCTCATACCAACTGGACATCAGATTAAGGAGCTCTGTCCCAGAATCAAATCTCGAGTCACAATGGAACTCATGCCGCACTGCACTTATGGAAGTAGCGAACGAGGTTGTAGGGGATAAGACTAAGCAGATATATAACCCGTGGTTTGATGACGAATGTGGTGCAGTGACCAAGAGAAAAAACATTGCATACAATAAAATGATGCAAAGGAAGCACACACACGAAGCTCTGTCGAGGAATACAGAGCAACGAGAAGGCGCGAGAGGCATGTCCATAGGAGGAAGAAAAGATGATGGGAGAATAATAGTCTACAGGAGATAGAAGAGGCCTTCATCTCCAAAAATACTAGAGAATACTTCCAGGTTATTAATAAAGGAAGAAAGCCCTTTATCGCCCGTACCACAGGATGCAGAGCAAAGGATGGCTCCTTAGTAACTGACAAACAAGGCATTTCAGACAGATGGGCTGAATACTTTTCGACTCTTCGTAACAGAAACGGCACAAATGTCTCAGAGGCAAATTATCCAATTACAAGTGGTGGAGACGTAGAACCCCAGACGAGGGAGAAATCAATGAAGCCACAGAAGGACTAAAAAGCAATTGAGCCCCAAGCATTGATAACATCCCTGCAGAGTTCTATAAACATGGTAGTCAAGAGCTCATAAAACTCCTCCAGGAAATGTTTCATGCCGTTTGGGTTGATGAAGAGCTTCCAAGTGATTGGAAAAAATCCATTATATGCCCAGTGTACAAAAAAGGGAACGCCTATCAATGTAGTAATTATAGGGGCATATGCCTTCTACCCACCACCTAAAAATTTTTTTCAAGGATTCTATATAGAAGAATAATTTCCTATGCCGAGACTGAAATGACAGGCCGGATTCATTAAGGGTAAATCAACCATCGATCAAATATTCACCTTGCTAATCCTTCTGGAGAAAACCAAAGAATATCAAATTGGTACACATCACATCTTCATTGATTTCAAGCAAGCATTACGATTCCATAAATCGTGAAGAAGCATACAAAGCAATGGTAGAAATGAATGTACCTAAAAAACTTGTAAGGCTTGTTAGAATGTCAATGGAGGGTAATGAGTGTTTCGTACGAGTACAAGGTGACTTGACAAAGGGGTTTAGAACATCGACAGGTGTAAGGCAGGAAGACGCTCTGGCATGTCTGGTATTCAACTTTACCCTTGAAAAATTCATGAGGGATTCTGGTATCCAGACTACAGGAACCCTCTTAAATCGAATGAGCCAAATACTTGGATATGCGGACGACATTGATATAATGGGAAGATCATTTGCGGCAGTACAGGAAGCTTTTACAAGTCTGGAAGAGTCGGCAGCGAAAATCGGTCTTATTATTAACGTGTCCAAAACAAAATATATGTCCACCCTATCCTCACATCTAACAAGGGAAAACCAAGCATGGCTGGAACAGCGTGGAATCGAGAATGTTGGCGAACTTGTATATCTTGGTTTATTGATAAATGCACGAAATAACATTGACTGCGAGATAGACAGGAGGATCGCAGTGGCTAATCGGTGCTATTTCTCCCTCCCGAGACATTTTCGCAGTCGAATGTTGTCAAGACAGGCCAAATAAGAATATATAAAACTCTTATTAGACCAGTGCTCACATATGGCTGTGAGAGCTGGACCTTAACTAAAGCAGTTGAGAAATCCCTGCTCAGATTTGAAAGGAGGATTATACGACGCATATTTGGAAGGGTCCATGAAACACCACAGAATTGGAGGAGGAGAAAGAATTTGGAAATAAAGACATTGTTTAATGACCTGGATGTGAGCCAATTCATCGTGCTGGCAAGACTACGTTGGGCGGGACATGTCGCGCGGATGGATATGAATGCACCCCCACAGAGAGCTATGAATGAGCCCGTGTTTGGAAACAGACGGGTGGGAGGACCATGTTTGGGCTGGCAAGACTGTGTGGCTGCTGATGCATGTAGATCACTTGGTGTCAGAAATTGTAAGGTTGCAGAAACTAACCGGGAGAACTGGAGATCCATGCTGGAGCAGGCCAAGTCTCAAATAATTGGGATGTAGTGCCATTTAATAATAATAATATCATTTGGTTTTGGACACTATCTTTAGCCTTCACCTCCTCCCTAACACGGTGTTGGGTTAAGTAAAAGCTTGAATAATAAGGTCGTTACAAAGAAGATGGAATGGTGAACAATTCTCTTGCTTACAGTATACAGTCCTCATTTTTAGTATCTTACCTTGCTCTGTTTTTAGGAGAAGTGAGCAATAAAATATCTTGGGAGGAGGGAGGTAGGTTCTTGTGCCATCGACCTTGGGGGGAATGGGCACCTCTGGTGCACGCAACACACAATTTTGACTTCTTTTAGGAGAAATAGGTATTTCAGACAAAGGGAAGAAGAAGTAAAATTCACAAACAGCACAAAATATTTTTTGGAACAATCAATTACCATATGTTTTTCCAGCCATCTAATGCATTATTCTTATGTTGGTTTTTTTCCCGCTAATCATTGGCTTTAAGGATTATATATTTAACGACCAAGCCATTCGAGCGAAACTTTTTCCCTGGACCAAATTGTTTTATTCTTTCAAAAGTTGTAAAATACTGTTAAAAAAAGACAAATGCACACACGCAATACTTCACTTACCTATATTCAAATGTACAATACTGTATATTTTATACATATGTAAGTGACAGCTAAAAATCTAAATAGTAAAATAAAACAAAATATACATAAGCTATATGGTATCAAAATGCGATCAACATTTCACACATTCGTTATAATTAATTTTTAAAAACGTTATTTTTAAAATAGGAAAAAAAGGAAATTACAATTACAAAAATCATTCATTCAGAAAATTTTAATTTTACATATAAAATAAAAGAAGGGAGAGCGGACTGATTTAATTTTTATGGAATACGCGATTATAACAATCATTTAGTTTATACAGAATTTTATATTATTTTACACTTTAAAATAAAATAAAAATAAAACATTAAAATTAATGTTAAAATTTACTATTTTACTTTTCGTATTTCTTCATTCTCTTGTATTTTCTCTTCAGGATCTTAACACTTAAATATAAACTTACAGTTTGACATTTCTTGACGATTCGCGCTAGGAAACCTGAAT
This sequence comes from Nezara viridula, assembly GCA_928085145.1. Taxonomy (NCBI): domain Eukaryota; kingdom Metazoa; phylum Arthropoda; class Insecta; order Hemiptera; family Pentatomidae; genus Nezara; species Nezara viridula. The sequence continues at coordinate 153,860,248 of OV725077.1, read as the reverse complement.
CGGAATTCAATCTACATTTTATTTTATTTACTTTTTAATTGGGACATTCGGTAATGTAGTTGTTTTAATCTCACCGATATGCAGGAAAAAAGCTGTTTTTAAAAGTTAGACAAATGCAATTACCCTGATGAAGGTGAGCGGAATTACCATTTTTAAGTGACCGTAAAGGCATCGGCCCTTCGACTTTGCATAATAATGTGTTTGTCCTCTGCTCAGAGGCCTTCGTGTGAATAGGTAACGAGTTGGAGTAAACTCTATTTGTTGGTCGTTGGAACTTTTGTTAACGATCTCATAACTCTCTTCATCCTGGTTATAAATATAGCAACATTTCTTATTTATATGTTGAGTATTTACACAATGAACTGATATATCAAGATAAAATGTGTCTAAAAGAGGTTATAAATTTGATCCTAGTCTTGAATGATATTTAATATGTAGAATAAGGGTAATAGGCATGATCGTTCCTCTAACTCCATTTGATCATTGCATAAAAAAGTAAAATTCTTTATTTTGACATAAAAAACTTTTATGCAACTCAACAAAAAAGGATCTCTTTCAACCGCTCTGAATGTAGAGACGATTTCATATTTCTTCTCTTAAACAGGAAGTTAGGAAAACAGGTCAGAAAAAATACGTTAAAATATTGATTGAGCATCGCGTAGGTGAAGAAAGTAAAGGGACTTTTTATCAAATTAGGAACATCCGTTTGAAACTTCCTGAACCTACAAATTTTATTTACGAAAATTCTAGTTGTTGGATCGTTTGTAAACCGAAGATCGACAAATTTTAATTAGGTCTATTTAACTAGATATTAAAAACTCATGAACAACCCATCTTTTTTTTCAACTCGAATCTTAAGATAATTTGATCACAGAATCGAGGAAAAAAGGTGAACTGCAAAAACATTGGACCGTTTAGCGTTATCTCCATCCCCAGCATGTCAAAATAACGAGGTTATATAGGCCACACACATATCGATTTGGTTATTAAGAGTCAGGAGATCTCAAAACATGTATTTCAGTTCAAAACTCAGATTCGAAAATTTTCACGATAGTAATACTTTCCCTTACTATTTATTACATATATAGGTAAGTGAAAGTAAACAAATCAGGTGAAAAATAAAAATATGGTTAAATAAAAATAAAAATACAAGTGGGCAAAAGAAATGAAGCTGCTACCAGTAAAGAATCGATATATATATATATATATATATATATATATATGTGTGTGTGTGTGTGTGTGTATGTATAAAATCTAGTTAAACAGTGATAAATGTAAATCCTGAAAAATTTCTTTTGATATTTCTTCTGACATTACCCTCGATGATTTATAGATGGGAGACACCATTAGATCTCTCACGGCTGAAGTCGACTGACTTCAAGTTTCTTATGAAGGCAAGGAGATTAGGAGGGTGACCACACACTGAAAAATAATTTTAATCGTTTTAAGTATGACAAGGATAAAATATTCATACATTTTTATACCTCGATTTAAAAAAAAAAAATCCACGAACCGGCCACCAAGGACCACGCGAATATCATTTCCGTTTCCTGTTCATTCCCTTAACCTTCCTCTTACTCCAATACTCTCTCATCCTCCTGGACTGTTCCTCTCGCTCTTCCTTAGTCCATTATCTTTATCCGTAATTTTTAGCCTGTTTTACATATCTCCCCATATTTTTATAGCTGCAAACTTTGTCAAAAGTTTTCTTGCTCAATCTTTCACTATTCATCCTGACCATGTGCCCCTAGAACCTCAGTCTTCTGGTCCTGACGACTGTTTCCAAATCTCCCAAATTTTTGTATATATTTTTATTGGATTTTAGCCTGTATCCCTCTTGAGTTTTTAAATTTTATTTATATATTTTTTATTAAGTTACCTTCATGTTCGATATATATAGAGGTTATACTGCGAATATAAGTATCTTTTATTCTAGCAAACATGCAATATAAATATCAGAATGAAAAGGAACGAGGACAATATCTAAAGACAAAGGAGAGAAGGATAAATGAAACAATATTTTAGAATGCGATGAAATAAAGGAAGGAATCAGAAAGTGCACAAGTTGCTGCGACAGGGAGTCGTATAGATTAATGAGAGAAGTTTGGCGAGTGGTGCTTGAGAGTGCTGGCAACTGTCCCCTATACCCTCCGCGCTTCTAACGACCTGTCGTCCGAGCTTTCATTTTGTTTCGGCATTTCCTTTTCTGTTTCCGTCTATTGTAGTCACTGTTGAGGATGAACCGAACAACGTTCTTCCTACTTGTTAAAAATAACTTTCGAATTCGCACATAATCTACCAAAACTTCTGATTCGAAACAAGTTATATTAAAAAAACTTATTGTTGGTGTCACTTGTTTCTAAAAACTTACCTTTATCTCAAATTAATGAATAGTTGTTTCAAGAAAAATTCTTTCCCGTCTGATATTTTTTAATATTGCAGCATCCTCTTACAAAATTATAATATTACGAATTTCGAACATTTAGCTGAAAAATCTGAAAAGTGTAGGTTAAATTTATTACCAGTTGCTTTTTCGGCTTTTTACTTTGTGTTAGTTTAATCTTAGCTTCATAATATTTATTTATTCATACTTGAAAACATATTGATGAAACTTTTTATTGAAAAAATCCAAAACAAAGCTTAATTAATCGAGATGCAGTGGCATAATCTTGAAATGGAGATTAAATATTAGAGATTAGATAAATTTCAAATACTAAAATCAACAATAACATACAAGTAGAACATTATACCAAATAATTCCAAAAAAAAAAACAACTAAAATAAACCAAAACACAGTGGCATATTCCTAAAATGAAGGTAATTTTCAAAAACTACGTCTAATATATAAGAAGACCATATAAGTAACATATAATTTCGTTCAATCTGCAGGTGAGGATTATGGGTGCGTCTAATAGATGGAAGAAGATAATCGAGGAGGATACGATAGAAGCATGGAACCGTTGGTGGGTAGCTACCCCTAAAGGAAGAACATTGAGGAATTGCTATTTCACGGTATAGTCGAGGCTTCAGGCAAAGTGGATCCTCCCGGACTACTGGATTTCCCAATTCCTCACTGGACATGGAGGATTTCGAGCCAAACTCCACGGTCTGGGCATGGATGTGTATCCTCTATGCCTAACCTGTAGTGTTTCGGAAGCTGTAGAGCTTGAGGTCACGAATCGCACCGCACTTGAAATGTTAAGAGCGACTATGACAAGAGCCCCGGTAATCTATGTCCTCACTTAAAATGAGTTTCCTCAGTTAGTCACTGAAGAAAATTACCCGTGGTTCAAGAAATTCATAAATGGATGGAAGACGGCGGTGGGACCCACTCAGTTCCGTATTGATACCCGCAGAAGAAGAGGACAAGCGGCAGGAAGACCTCCAGATTCTGTAAACTAGGCCGAAAACGATGAACAAGGAGGCTACCACAGGAGAAGAAAAGTGTTTTAGAAGGAAGTTGATCTGGGACGACTGCATAATGGGATCGATCAGAAAGGAAGGATTTGAACCAACACAGGACACAGTTGGATATAGGAAGATTTTGCAGTTTAGCTATGGTCAAGTGTGTCAAATGCTTTGGTAAAATCTAGGACGATGAGGATAATATGTTTTTGGTGTTCAATGGAGTTTTGGAGGTCGTGAGTTATTTGTAGGTTGATTTATTTTATTGCAAACTATGTTGAGAGGACAGGATAAAGCCAGATTGGTGAGGGTTGATTAAGGAATATTCTTCTATGAAGTTAAAATGTTGATTTTGGACGAGGCGTTCATGCGGTTTTGAAAGGTTGGAAAGGAGAGAAATAGGACGGAAGTCGTGAATTGAGAAAGGGTTTGAAGTTTTATTTAAAGGTCGGACTACTGTGGTTTTCCAGAAATGTGGAAATATAGAATTTTGCAACGAAAAGTTGTAAAAGTGGTAAAGTACGGGAATAACGAATGTTGTGAATGTACGTATATATGAAATATATAGTAAGGGGAAGTATTGTAATCATGGAAATTTTTTAATCTGAGTTTTCATCGTTCATTCAATTATCAAATTATTTCATACTTTATATTTAGCCATTTTTGATTGTTACTGTCAATAAGAGAGAATCATTTTTAAAAAAAATAAATCACATTAAAGGTACTTTAGAGGAGGAAGTATTGAACATTGGGCATTTAAGGCGACATCGATGTTGATAAGACTTTAATATAAAATTTTGCAGTGATACAGGAGGAGTTTACAGTCTGAGGATAACCGATTTCAACCAACTTGATGATACTACATTGTAAAAATTAGACACATGACAATGCTTTTCAATAGGCGCTAGGAGCCGAGATAAATAATATTTTATGTAATTTCAAAATAAACTTATACTATTTATTTTTGCTTTCGCTTTGCTCAAATTTTAAATAATGCCTATAGCTTAAACCATTCTATGACCTCAAGAACCATTCCGATCCTAAGGAAGATATAATGACAATAACAAAGCATCAATGGAAAAAGATATTTTCTCCAAGAAATCTTAATGGCCGAGTCTCTTAACAACTCTCACCATTACACTCCTCAGCGACACTATTCCTGTTTGGAGTGTGATTGAGCCTCTTAAAGGAAAAAATTCTTGTACTCCTGTTCTCCCGTAAGGGAATATTTCTGGTTCATCGATCGAGACTTTCGTATTTATTCTGTAGTCGGCACCCTTATCGGGCTGAAATGAGGCGAATAAATAAGTCCCATGTATAGTAAAAGGAATGCGAGCAACTTGTATCTCTTGAGAAATCTAGTGGTTTTTTTTTCCGATGATGATTCGAGATGTTGTTACGGGGATGTTAAAGGGTAACGAATTTCGGAATCAGTGATGTTAACTGTAGAAAACCATAGATTAATAAAATTGCCAACCATTTTTTCTTGAAAACGTTTCAATGCTAATATAGGAAAATGGATTATAGGAAAAAAATTTATGAAAAATGAAAGTCGATAAGGAAAAAAAAAAAACAAGCGAAAGATGAAAGTTCATTGTTATCCACTTAGCTTTAGAAATTATCTTCAAGGGATTGGTGTAGTAAAGGTTTGTATTTCAACAGCATTATTGTGTCATAGAATTGGTGAATTGAGATAAAGCAGTTTGCCATTTCCTGTTTACGATAGCACTTTCAAGAATCGTACCAGGGCTGCCCATCACCTCCATGTTCAATGTCACATGAACTCCCCTTTTCCCTTTCATGAAATTTTATTGCCCTCCTCTTTTCAAAGCAGTGCAAACGAAAGTCGAATTAGAAAAATCATAGACTATATATCATAAAACTTTCTGTGGTCTGGTCCATGTTTTCCTCCTAATTCCCTGGGTTGAAACATCGGTTAGAAAAATTCAAAACCCAGTCAAAATGTGTTTGTTCCATTCAAAATTTTGATGGCTCGACACGTGCCATCAAACCCCCTTTTGGTTGCCTCTAATTCGTAAGAAAAGAGATTTCTAAACATAAAAGGAAAGTTTTTTCTGGTTTCTTCGTTTGATTCTGATATTTTGCAGTATAGACCACTTTCATCAAATTATTAACCACTGTCTAAAACTCCCTGAATAGCTTAATTTTATCTTAAACTGCTACTTTTTATTGATGAAATTTATCGGAAATGGAGCGCTTTCGTGGTTTTCAATGTGGAGATCGATAAGATTTGTCAATTAAATGAGGTAACAACAAGTCATGAAGACCCATTAGTCTTTGTCTTTCTCATGCATCCTAGGATAATTTGATCATAAAATCGAGAAAAATGGAGGCCCGCAAAAATATTGGGCCTTTTGGCGGGACCTCCACCCCTAACATCTAAAAGTAGAATAGAATAGAAAATCATCTTTATTCTGGAACTAGGTAATTAAGAATAACAGTATTGTTCATATAAATTAAAAATAAATCTGTCTTATTTATTAACAATAAAAAGGTTATATAGACCAATCGGCCCCATATTTTTGTAGGTCACATTTTTTTCTAGATTTCGCGATAACATTATCTTACGATTCAAGTGAGAAGCAAATGGCCATTCATGAAATTTTACCACCTTATATAATTAATTAATTTTATGAGAAAACGCCACATTTCTGTAAATTTTCGTAGATATAAATGTACATAACTAATGTCCAAGTGACATAATGTTGTTATATTCAATAAATAATAATATAATAGTTGTAGATTATGATAAGGTGAAGCCATTCACGAAATTTCTGACCGATGTTAACAATTTGATAAGATCGGGCAGGTATAATGTGTTAAACTACATTTATAAATAATAATAACACTGCACTTTATGTTATAACACATATTTGTCCAGGCACTTATGATTATTAATAAGTCCTTTCCGCTCATAGATTTATTCTCATGATACCTTATATAGCTCAAAATCAAATAAAAAATTATTATAAATTAATGGACTTTTAAAAATGAGATATGTTTAGGAATATATTAACCCGAATTACATATGTTTTTCGAATGCGCCTACGAAGGATCAAGAAAGTGTGACTTGAAAATTTCCACATTCTCTATAGTTATATATAAATTGATAAAAAAAAAGATAGAGGTTTAAAGCCCTGTATATCGAGTCCTTGAGGAACGGGACAAGAATTACAGGTCTGTTATTGGAGCGGTCTCTGGAAAAACAGCAATGTCCACCAGCACACTCCTTCAAATCCTATTAAAGGCTAAATCTTCTCCAGCCGCTATTCTTCAAACAACTCCTGGGTCGCCTCTGTCCGTTCGTTCTCGTAGGCCTAAATCAATTGCCTTCTTTTTCGGATGTGGGCTCTCCTGAAATTTTTTGTATCATTGCAGGTCTACAAAGACCCTTCTTCATAAAAGGAGGGTGGTTGTTGAAATAACTTTTCAATTTAATAAATATTCAAGATTATTTTTGTGTGTTCACCATTAGAATAAATCAGATTAATGACCAGTGTAAATTCTAAATATAATTACCACAGGCTTTATGTCGAGAGGGGGCAATTTAAAAAACTGTATACATACATGAATGAAAAATCCCACAAACCTGCATATTCTGAAAACTTGGACTCCAGACATTTTTCGAGATAGCGTTTTTTTTTCTGATTCCTCGACCACATGTTTAACTGCGATCAAATTTACTCCTAAGTCGACAGTATTAGAAGTTATGTGATTTTTTCACTGTATCATCCTATCTCAATGACAGCTTAAATCTTTTATCGATAAGGTCGATTTTCCGATGCAGGCCGGAATTACTAAATTTAAGTGTTAAACCGTGGGTGCATGATGGTAATGATAACTGTTCGGTTTCTAATTCCGGAGAAAAATAAGACACCATTTCGACAGGGAGATTAAGGTAATATAATTTGGTCGGCAGACATGTTCGCTAGAGGAATTATTTAGTCTGTTGAGAGATGCTGATTGGAAAGCCATAAGTAATTAGGTACAGCAAGCCAAATTACAAAGAGCCCAACATGTCACTTCGTGAATGATTATTGTAACGCCTTATTTATTTGTTACGGATAGTATTTGTTTGTCATCGTTGTATTGTTTATTATTTATAATAAAATGTACTTTATGTAGTTGTGCGTTTACTATTTATCATTATTGCTTGTTGGTCAAGTTTGCTGCATTTTATATATAAGAAAAAAAAACTTTTTATTTTAGAAGGATGAGAAACTGTGAAATAATTTTAAAATGTTGCTCATTAATTTATAGGATATAAAATGGAACATGTTTTGTAGAAAGATCACACAGACCTGGACAGAAAGAATTTTCCATTGGCTATGCGTTTAAATATTTATGTGAATATTATATTTTGTATCTATTTGCTTTATGTTAATAAACATGTTTTAATTCATACATGAATGAATTAATTTTTTTTTCTATTCTTCTTTTATCTGTTTGGTTTTGGTTTTATCTGTGGTTGTTTCAATAATCAACCTTCGTAAGCGACCAAGGATAACTGCGGATGATAGCGACCAACCTTTCGTTAATCCCCTCAAAATTTGAGGTTTTCCATTTCTAAGCAACCAGAGTCCGAGAATCAAATAAAAAAAATCCGTCTGTAGCTCGTACGCCGTTTGCAGCTTTTCTCTGACCGATTGTTTTGAGATTCGGTATCAATGTCAAAGGGTATCTGAGGATAATCCTCGGAAATCGGCATTACAAATCGGCCTTTCCTTTCAAGATGATGGCCGAAAAACCTGTACCATATAAACTGTAGAGCCTAAATGAATGTTCCGATTTCGATGAAACTTGGCTATAGTCTCCTCCTTCCAAGACCTTTAAATTTATCTGTATAACACACTTCACCAAAAAGAAGCTGGTAAAAAGTAATGAGGCGTGATAAAATTAAATTTTAGAATAACTTAAAAAGTATACTCTTTTTTTGCGAATGTTGTATCATTTAAAATTTAACACAATTTCCAAAAAAAAAAAACAACAACAAAGAGTTGTAGAAATAGGACGAAGTGCAAAGATATATTATCGTTGGAAAGTGGAGAATTTCATAAAAAACAAAACAATATCTAGTATAGGAAGCCTAGAAAGTAATGGATAGTGACAAAAAAAACTATAAACAATAATTTATGAAAACTAATATTATTTAATAGAAATCACCTGTTTTCGAGGAAATCCAATGAAATTCTCTACCCAAATGTACAAGTTACAAGTTTGGTAAAAAATTATATAAAATCTACCGAACCAAGACAACGACATTATTTAAAAACCTATTTCATTGTACTTGTGTAAAATAAGAAGTGAAATATAAACTAATTCATCTAGGTGTAAAACATATGTTTATAACCTTAAATATATTGACTGTAGTTTAATAACTTTAGATCCGATATTGTATTGAATTAATTAGGTTCGTTAATTCCGAAAAATCATCAGGTAACTTTTCAGAAAATTATTTTAATCAAAAATTTGATGAATTTTCCCTTTCAGAAATCCCAACATTATCCACTTACAATTATTTGGAACTTTTGACCTTTCTATGGCAGACAATGAAAATCTCGTAACAACATTTTAGTAAGGAGGCATCTTAGATCCCATCCTTTACACAGTATATACAGCTGATATCCCTACCTATCCTTCAACCGTTCTCACTACCTGTGCTGATGACACTTGTGTGTTGTCTGTTGCCTTTAACAATATTCCACTGATCCCTGTCGGACAGATCCGTTACCTAGGACTCCTTGACAAACGCCTTACCTGGAATCCTCGTACTACACTTAAAAGGCAATAAACTGCCAGCAGATTCCGACTACTACACCATTTACTTGACAAACGCTCTAACCTTCCAATATTTTACAAAAACTCATTTACACTGCCATCATCAGGCACATTTGGACATACGGTATTGAGCTTTGGGGCTCTACAAAAACATCAAATTCTTCCCGTATCCAATCTTTACAAAATCCTCCGTAAAATCCTAAATGCTCCTTATTATGTAACAAATAAAAATTATCCATAAAGATCTCAACATTCCTCTTGTGGAAGACTTGGCTCGAACTAGATATACTTTTTTTCATTCCAAACTCTTTGGTCACCCCAATCCTCTAGTTTGTAATCTTTCATCCAACACAATTCCTGACAACCCTCCGAGGCGTCTGAAAAGAAGACGGCCAAGGGACCTCCTAAATTAATTTATCTTTGAAGTGTTACCAATGGGTAGCTTATTCACAAGTACCTTCACGTAATATATTCCTATATCAAATATACTTGTTGTATATTTGTTTACAGTTGTAAATTTCAATAAAATAACAAAACATTTGAGTAAACTTTACAATGAAAATTATGGGTTTAATAAATAACAATCCATAATCATTTATAGGTTTAATATACTAAATTAAATAGGTTAAATATATGTACTTTCAGATATCTTTAGGCATACATAGCTCGTTGACGAGAGTACGAGGTTTACAAAAACAAATGGAGTTACGAGGATTTTAAAGACTACCGTCGATATAATGAATAGAATTTTTGTTATTTAATGGTTTTAATGATTTCATCTGTAAGCTTTGACTTCCTTAAAAATGCCCTTAAAAAGTTTGTGATAGTCCAACATCGCCATAAAATAATTTATGTTTATAGTAAAGTAAAAATAGTATAATGCACGCTATAGGTTTTTATTAATAGAAATTGTGTTCGATTGTTTTCGGTTCACTGCTTTCTATTTTTAGAGATTCCTTTATTATACGAACCAACGACATATCTCGAGTAGCTCCGACAATATTTTTTTTTTTAGAAATGTTTAAATATCGAGATATATCTGATATTTCATCCCACATTAGCATATTAATCCAAGAATATAACGTTCTGCATATGTTTTAGATAAAATCGAAAGGGAAGGGGTCAATTAAAAAAGAAATCTAAATGCTAATTGGCTCTGAGGGTTCTTCGCTGGTTTCCATCATCGTCTCCATGCTCTGTTGAAAAATTATAATTTTTTTCTTGACATCGAAGAACTGGAAAAAAAAGAAGAAAATATATGAGTAATATACCCGTTGATATACCATGCTAATGATAATTTGCTAATTTAAAGAGAGAGAGATTAATATTAATATTTTAAAGTTATAACTCTCGCAAATATTATACTTTTAGCGTTGCTATCTAAGATAGTAACGTGAAATCACCAGTACACCTGTATAAGTCCACGCTCAAGAAACTCCATAGTAATCAAAATTCCATCCTTCGGCTAATAGTCAAAGGTACCACCCAGCAAAGGGCAAAGAATGTAAAGATCCGAGAGGAGCTTCAGCTCCCATCGGTGCTTGAGTTCATAGGCCGAAGGTACATCAAATTTTTCGATGGGCTGAAGGTCTGTGCTAACCCGAAGGTCTAACCCGCTTTTCCAGGAAACAGTACCGCCGCCCAGGCCTGGGAGGTGGCAAGGTAAAGTCCCCTTGGTAGATGTTCTCGCCGAGGGAAGGGACTCTGTAGTTCACACTCACTTTGTTACAATTTTGTTAATACTGTAAATAATAAATTAATGCAGAACGGTTCCTCCACTCCCAGTTCTATAATAAAAGGCCTCTGGCCACAAATGCAAAGTACGCATACAGCGTGCATAGTTTAACTTAAAATGCCCTTGGGCAATAAAAGCATTTATATATTGTATTTTGTATAGTAAATAAATTCATGGGGGTAGGAAAAAAAAATCACCAGTAGCTTATTACGTTCTCAATTTCTTTTTCTGTGCAACTTGTTTAGGTAAGCGTCTGTAACAAGGCCCAAACTTATCTCTTGGGATAAAATCTTGACAGCTACCCCTATTTTAATTATTTATTTTTTATTTAGATATATAATATTCTGTCTCGAGGACAATAATTATAGTGATACCCCTATAGGGGTACGATCAGCGTCGCCCTAACAAAGCTGTACGATGGCCAACGATCAAGAATAACTCGAGGTTCGTCATCGGTGGCTGTAGAGAAGGTGAAGAATACTGATAGTAATCGGACAATAACGGAGAAAGTGTGACGGTTTGCCAACTTAGCATCCAACTTTTCGGTAATTATTGCAAATTCATTTTCAATCTTAAGTGAAAGTGTTGCCCAGAGCAATGAAAGTTTGGGCCGAAATACTCAAAGTGCCCCGCATATCGGACCGAAAACTTGAAAAGAAAAAATCCTTTCCGCCATAGTGGTCAGTAGCGTTTCAGGCATGGAGCAAGCCGTCGAGAAACTGACTGTTTTCACTCTTTTGAAATCCTCAAAATCAAGGATGGAGTTAAGATCGTTGCAGCGACCATGGAGGTCGATGCTGGTATTAAAGGATACCTCGGTTGAGCAGGATGTATATATTATACCTACTCTACAGAAAAAAGAACAGCGATCCAGAAGTTCGTGATCTATGGTCTGGATGTAGATTACGACATAGATGAAGTCATATTATGCTTCCAACAGCAACTACAGAGAGTGCTTGATGTCCACCGTTTACGCAAAAGTGACCAGGACGGAAGAAACCCAAACTTTCCCAGAGAGAGAGAATCACTTTATTATCATAAAATAAAATGGTGCCGCCCAATTACATTGGGTTGCTAACAACACAGCATACTTATTAATCACTACAGACATTATTTAAAATTATTATACAATTATATAGGATTAACAATATGTATGAGCATAGTATACAATATTTTTTACATATATATATATATATATATATATATATATATATATATTATATATTATTATTATCATTTTTTTTTTTTATAATTTTTACTATTTCTTTCATTCATTTATTATCATTCTGTACCCTTTCTCATCCTTCTCTTCCCCTATACATGTTCCCACTCCTCACATTCTCTCCTCTCTCTTTCTAACCTATATATATAAAAAATACATAAAGTACAGTGGACGTGTTCAATAAATAATAATATAAAAATGCTGTAACACACGCATGCCTCCCCCCGCAAGCAAACTCTCTCCCTATCCGCTCCCATGCACATGGTGGTGGATGATTCCCAGGGAGTCGAGGATTATACTCTCTGCCAACCTTGCCACGTCCTTTATGTCAACACCAAGGCCCTCCATGAAGCTCCTTGGTGAGTCTGGTATCGTCCCGCGAGCTCCGAACCAAAGGCCTCTCACGTGGAACTCTTTCGGCCCGAAACTCTCGCGGAACTTTTCACTAAGGAAAGGGATGCATTTCTCATATGTCTGTTTTTTCTCCCTTTCCACTTTTTCTGCCTGATCGAGGTCATGGATATAATAACATTATATCCATAATTCACTTTAAATATGTCCAAATATGACAACAATTACGAGATGGAAAGGAGGTGAAAATTAGTTGTGATAATTTTATTTATTAATTTTTTATCTTAAATAACAAATAAAGTGAAATAATTAACAAATTAACCATCATTCGAAGTTTGAAACTAAAATATCAAATAACTGAAGAGAAAATTTCTTTCACAGAATCTTGCTAAAAGAAATACAAGATTATTTATTTATTTATTTTTAGAGATATGAAAAAAGAAAACTAGTCAGAAAATTGTTTTGACTTTTCGATGGCTTTTTTTTTTTTTTTTTTACAACTTGTGAATGGTGATAGTTATTTTTACATTTTGCGAAAGAAGAAGTGAAATATAAAAATATTTCTTGAATATGTTTATAACCTTAAATACACTTACTGTAGTTTAAAAAATCGAGATATGATATATTTAAATAATCGGGTATCTATCGGCCGTTTATTCCAAAAAATGATCAAGTAAACTTTTAGAAAAATTAGTAAATAATTTGATGAATTTTTCCTTTGTGAAATCCCAACTGTAAACATTTACAATTATTGTTATAACTTTTGACCTATCAATGATAGGCAATGAAAATGTCGTAAAGTAATTTCAGTAAACTACAATGGAAAATAACTAATAGTCCTACAATCCATAATCTTTTATAGGTTAAATATTCAGATGTACTTTCAAATGTCTCTTAATTCAAATGCATATATGAGCCTTTCGATTGACAGAATGACTAACTCCTATTTTAACATACATTATAATTAATTTTAGTGATGTTTCTAGTGACAAAATGTATGGGATCTTCTTACTCACTGTCTGTATAGATATAACTATTCTAACTAGAAATATTACTAAAATGAGGTTACTCAAAAATTTAGAAATTGGAGTTAGTCATTCTGTCAATTGAAAGGCGAAAGGCTCAGAGACTGAATAAAATGGAGTAACTAACTTTTTATTACTTACCGTCGATATAATGAATAGATTTTTTGTAAGTTTAATTGTCTTATTTTTTTGTTATCTGTAAGCTTTAAGCTTTAGCTCCGTTTAAAATGTACTTTACAAATTTTATAATAGCCCATCGTTGCCAGAAAATAATTTCTATTCACAGCAGAACGGTAAGTGAAAGTTGTGTGATGCACGCACCATATTTTTTTGAAAAGTAATTAAATTGTATGCAAAACAAAAAAAAAAAAAACGTTCATTTCGGACAACCATTAACTTTAATTAAATTGTAGCTATTTTAATATCTTATGTAAGCTTACGAGTTCAAATCCCGGCGCCAGAAAGGGCTGGAAGAGAGAGAAAAAAGAAAAGTAAGTGAAACTAGAAAAAACTGGTGCCGCATCACACAAGTTTCTCTTTTCCCTCTACTTTTAACAGAAATTATTGTCTGACAAAATTGGGCTATGGCAAAAAAGTTTTTGAATAGCAGTACTAGCAGTACTAGAGTGTAGTTTTGCTCAAAATCGGTCATGGTCTTGCACTTTACAAGACCAAAACCAAGGCCGCCTTACTGTTTCAAGACCAAGAACAGAACTGGTAATAAAATCGATTTTTTAAAATGAAAATTAAGGCAAAATAGTTACTAACACTTGAGTACTTTAGTTACTATATGTAAATAATTGGTATAACCAATATACTTTTGCATTTAATTCCTCTAATTTTTCATTCGGGTTTAGTTAGGTTTCTCCTATATACAAAATTACAGTAATAAGTAATTGCAAGACTGTTGCGAGATTCCTGCGCAAGACCAATACCATGACCAAGACTGAGTTTGCAAGGGCCAAGACTCGTCTCGGTCTCGCATTTGGGCAACACTACTAAAGTGTATTGAATCTTTTACACTGATCTCCCATAAGCTAGTTTACATTAGTTTAGTTTATTAAAGAAATCTTATTCCAATCTTTTCTTTTATCTATTTTCAGGAAAATAAATCTAATTCTTAAAAAAAGTCCGTTAAAGGATAGAAAAACGTTCCTAACGATAGGTAAGTCATGTGAGTGGACACATCAGATTTTTTAACTTTTAAGTCATATAATCATTCTTCGTATCTAATAATAAATATCAGATTATCAATAAACGATCAACAAGTCATGATGTAAAAAGTAAGCGAATAATAGATACAAAATTATTTGTCATTTGTTTTTTTAATTAAAAAAAGTATTTGATAATGTCATACACTGGTCGTAAGATTAATTTAAGATTCGACAAGTAAACATTTCCAGATAATTGTGATCCCCTGGCAGATATAAATAAAATACTGATATTATTAAAAAAGAATTAACGCTTAAAATCTGTTAAAGTGTAGCTTGATAAAATGGGATAATCAATACACTGAGATAGTGAATTGAGGACAAAATATGGATAGTGAAACAAACGCCATGCGTTATCTTGTCGTCTTTCCTTCATATCTTATATAGGAGGACTAGACCATGGATTAAAATTTGTTATTTATACTTCCTTTGTGAATTGCCCCTAGGTCCTTATCTTGCACATTGCAAAGCATAGTAGCACAACCTAGTCGTTGCAAAATAAATTATTAAGAGCCCGCGGGGAAATAACTGTACATCCATTAGCGGAAGCAGCTTAGAAAGACCCAATTGCAGCTGATAACATAGTACTGCACAGTGGGCTGTCTTACGCCATCTAGCGGGACAAAAGTCAAAATATCCAAAATGAATAATTTTGTAAAAATTACAGAGAACGTATATGTGTGTATGGGAAACAAGAACCGGAAATATTTATTACAGATTCTTTTGAAATATAACCGTATTCTGATAGCCCAGGTGAAATATTACCATTACAGCCTAGCTCCTGGGGACAAATTTATCTTCCGTCTAAATTTATCTTTTTTTTAATATAAATTACTTTACAAGTTAAATTCAAATCACCATTATTTAACATTAATTACAATTATTTAAATCTATTTTACTAACTAAATATATAGTATGTTATATTTATTTTTCTTTCATACCAATATATTTTTGGAAAATTGACTTTATTGTAAATCGCTCAATTTACAACTCGAAAGTTGAACGCTATCTGATTCCAAATCTAATCTCAACCAGTAAAATATATATTTCTGCCTTTCAAAAGTTTATTGTTAATACTTGAAAAAAAGAAAAAAACGTTATATTTAATTAGTTTCGTACTTAAATATTGAACTTCAATTATGAGTAAAATATTAGGCTCTTAAGATTATATCACTCTAGTATGATATTGAGTGTTTAATAACTGTTATATTGAAAATTAATTATGGATTTTTATTACCAGTAGTTTATTTATTTTTTCCGTCCTTTTTGATTGAACTTTTAATATTATTATAGAGCTATAGTTGATGTGTTTCTGTAATTTTTTAATCGTGCATCTTCAATTAAATAAATATTAAAAATAAATATTAAATACAAATAAAAATAAATATTAAAGAAGTTTCTACTATCCTGATACTGCCAATCGCCACATATAGGTATTAAAAGCTTTCACCGACCACCGTAAAACTCAAATTCGCCACTTAGCCCTTAACGCGATATCTCCACCTACGTTTCGTCTTCACCAAGCACGTATAAAAAAAGCTTTAATTAAATGTTGGTTCGTTATTGGCTATAACATTGTGATACTTTAAGTTCAGTAATATTTAATATAATTCTTGATCAATCACAAAAATGTGAGTTTTGAATATTTGGACATTTAAGGCGTCTTGTTTTTCTTTTAAAGTAAATGCTTAGATTTAGCACCTGTAAAGAGTAGTTTGCCGGATAACTATAGTTAGTTATGATTTCATTTTTACTTTCCTACCTATACTAGGTAAGGAAAGTATTGCAATCGGGTCAAGTTTCCGACATGCGGCTTTCGACGGATCTATCCGTTTCAGAGCCCTCTGAGTCCGAAAAACACATTTTTAGCCATTGGTCTGTCTGTCTGTCTGTGCCAAAATTTTCTCAGGAACTACTGAACCGATTTTGTTGCTTCTTTTTTTATTTTTTAGACTACTGATCTCTGTGACAGAAATTCGTTGCTCCATGCACAATAGCTTGCGCTCAATAAATGAAAAACATGTTTTTCTATAGACTGTAGCGCAAAAACGGCTCTAACGATTTTGATGAAACTTCCTGTAATGTTCTAATCATTGTTCTTCCAATTTTCGTATATAGACTAAATTACCGAAAACATTCAGGAAAAAAAGTTATAAAGAAAAGAAAAATGTTATGGGGCCTAACTCCCTAAGTATATATTATACGGTAAAATTTATAATAAAACTTTTAAAAGATAATTAAATTACCAACAAAACAAAACAAAAATCATCGCCCCCCGAGTCGCCTGTCGGCCTGTCGTTTGAAATTCGACTGTTTGACAATACTAAGCTATGGCAAAAAGTTTTTGATCAGCAAAAAGTATAGAAATGTTTACACTGATCTACCTTAAGCGGGTTTACATTGCTTTAGTTTATCAAATAAATCGTAATCAAATCTTATGTTTGATCTATTTTCAGGAAAATGTATCTAGTTCAATTCTTTATTGTTTCTTCATGAACATTTGTAAAGATATAAAAACTTTTCTGAAATAGGTAGGAAAGTCGTGTGAGTGGACACACCAGATATTTTAAAATTACGTTCGCTTGCACTGTATTTAAGAAGAGCAGAGCAATAAAATATTTTGGAAGGGGTGGGTGGTAGTTAAGGTTCATGCGCCATCGACTTTGGGGGGAGGGAGGGTTGGGCACTCCATGTTGCCAACCTGTGTTAGTACAAGCCATAAAAAAAAGAATTTTATCACAACTAGTTTATTGAAGCTTCTAAGACAACGATCATGGATAATACAATAACTTTTATATTTGCGGGGAGCAGTGGCTTAGCGACACTCAGTAAAATTCTTTATACTTTTATAGAGACGTCCATGGCCGAGCTCAATCTTGCATAATGCGAATATAAAAAAGAGCATAAAAACTTTACGAGTGCCTTATCTTAACATTTAAATTTATTTTTAGTGTAAATTTTAAAGAAAAAAATCTGGTGCCCGCAACACACAACTTTCACTTACCGCTCAACTTTGAATAGAAATTATTTTCTGGTCATGTTGGGCTATTATAAAATTTTTAATTGCATTTTTAGCTGAGCTAAAACTAAAAGGTTACAGTTAACAAATCATAAATACAATTAAAATAACAAAAGTCCTCTTTATTATGTCACCGGTTCATTTATGGATCGTACGATCCGTCGATTATGAATTGTACTATCCGTTGATTATAGATTGTACGACTGTTAGTTATTAAACTGTTATTTTCCATTGCAAAGTTCACTAAAACGGAATTAAGAGATTTGCATTGTCTGTCATAGACTGGTCAAAAGTTGTCACACTAATTTTAAGTGGATACTGTTTGAATATCGCAAAGGGGAAATTCATCAAATTATTCACTAATTTAATTTTCTAAAAGGTTACTTGATGATTTTCGGAATAAACGGACGATAGATACCTAATTATTTAAATATAATTTCAGATTTAGAGTTATTAAACTACGGTAAATATATTTAAGGTTATAAACGAACCCACGAAGCATTTTTATATTTCACTTCTTCTTTCACACAAGTACAATGAAGCAGTATATTAAACAATGTCATTGCCTTGAATCCGTTGGTTTTAAATACTTTTTCAAACTTGAAAATTTTTTTAAAAGGTTATATTTAGTCAGTAAATTTCATTTAATTTCATCGAAAACGCCTGATTTACGTAAAATAATGTTAGTTTTTAGAAATTATTATTTATATTTTCTTTTTCAATCTCCGTTACCATCTACAACTTTCTATATTTTATATTGTTTTTTTTTAATTTTCCGCTTTCGATTTTAACGAATAAGTTGATGTCAGATCTGTCCTTAAATACTCAATATCAGTTTCGTAGGTCTTTTCCTTTTTGATCTAGACTGTTCACATACACTCATAAACACACACACACACACATTCAGATTCACAGACCATTTCAGACAATGATAAACCGAGTTTAATCAAAATCGTTAGAGCCGTTTATGAGAAATTTGTAAACATTTGTTTCACGGTTGATATAAAGTGGTACTTCTGGTAAGCCGATTTTAAGGGAAAAAGTTGCTGTGACATCTAAGACATATACCTATCTTTAATACGTAATATCAGTTTCGTATGACTCTTCCTTTTTGAATGTTCACATACACACAGACCATTTTTCGAGAGTTGTGTGTTATGTGTGAGAGTTATATGGACTCAGGGGATCTCATAACGTGTATTTCAATTAAAAACTGAGATTCAAAAATGTTCACGATCAAAATATTTTCCCTTACCATATATTACATACATAGGTAAGAAAAGTAAAAATCGTAAAATGATTGGAGGAACATCCAAAAGCAAAGGCTTATGTCTTTTAAGTACCAGAAAATAACAAGTCGTTCAACGTTTCACCAATCCAGGCGTCGTGAGGCCAGAAAAAGAAAGAATTGAAAAATGGGCAACGCACTAACACCTCCCAAGACATTTAGTAAAACCTTCGGTAGAATAAAATATAAAAATCATACAGTTAGCAAATCGGTTTTGATAATCATTATGTTCTCTTTTAATATAAGAGTTAAGTATTTTGCAAATTCCGACAAGTTAAAAAAAAAAGTTGTCAGTTATTATATTTTGAATCAGTATATGTGGTCTTATAATTAGTTAGTTGCTCATCAAAATTATTTCATGTTAACTACTTAACGATTTATAATATTTATTTCATCGGTTCCTAACGTAATTACTAAATTATATTATTTTTATACAATCACGTCATTTATTTTATCACTATTTGTGTCTCTATTATTATTTATATCTTCGCCAGTTACTTTATCTTTTATCTATTTTCAACGTATATCTCTCTTTCGTTATTTATTTATTTTTGTTCTACACGCAGCCCTTATCTCGTACTGATTTACTTTAAGCTCTGATAATAACCAACAGGCTCTGAATAAAACGCTTGTTTCCACAATAAAGAATATTGCTTACTGACAGTCCTATCTGTAGATAAAGGATATGCTGATAGCCCAAGATAAACTTCGAACAGTCAATTTGAATTCATCTTTAACTTTAACTTAAATTCATCATTTAGTCAAAGTAAAAATAGAAACTTATTATAGTGAATATTGCAAATAATTAATCAACTGTTAATATAAAACATAAATAAATTTTATAATAATTACTCACAAAGTAGAGTTTTCAAACATTTTCAAACAACCTCTTCGAGAATTTTTGATAACATAATTTTGATTCTAAAGGCCTAAATTGTTCTTTATTTGACACTTAAAGCGTTCAAGAAGGATGTTATGCTAATAATAAATGTATCGGAAAAGCTTATTATTTGCAATTTAGCTGCTCGATTAAAACTTGGCGGTTAGAGATTTTATGTACTTCTTGAACGCTTAAAATGTCAAATAAAGAACAATTTAGGCCTATTTATAACTATTGTAAATTGCCTATTATTGTACTTGTGTGAAAAAAGAAGTGATATATAAAAATATTTTATGGATTCGTTTATAACTAAATTCATCATTTAGTCAAAGTAAAAATAGAAACTTATTTTAATGAATATTGCATGTAATTAATCAACTGTTAATATAAAACATTAATAAATTTTATAATAATTACTCACAAAGTAGAGTTTTCAAAAATATTCAAATTGTTTGAGAATATATGAATGGCATTCATTACATATATTCACAACCTCTACGAGAATTTTTATAACATAATTTTGATTCTAAAGGCCTCAAGACCTAAATTGTTCTTCAGCTGACACGTAAAGCGTTCAAGAAGGGTGATTATTGTGATATGGTACTTTTTTTATGGATTTAAATTTACTGCAGTTATTATTTGTTACCACATAAAAATTAAATTATTTTAAAACAAAATATCTAAGAAATATGAGTTCAATTGTGAGTGGGTTATCTTAGTGAGGAACCACACTTCTAATACCTTTTGCATTATATCAGTCATAAATCGACCCTGAAGTTGGAAGTAGAAATATTAGGAAAATATCAATAAATAGAAATATCGGTGTTGATATTTGACTATCTAAAACCTATATTTTTTGCCCAAAGAATATATAATATACAAACAGAAATTAATAATTGAAAGAAGTTAGTCGACTGTTCTACATATTATGGGTGAGAGATATTCTTTAGAGATGTTACTTTAGGTCTTAGAAAAAAAACTACAGAATAGTTACATTTAGATGTTTTATTGACATAAACATAGTAAAGTCCACCAAATTAATAAAATTAACTTGCCAATACATTATATACATTAAGGCATTATCAAAAGAGATAGTGATAATTCCCCTCCCACCCTCCCCCTCCGATTGTATGGAATGGAAGAGTTGTAGACTATCTTTAGTAGTTAGTATATGTAGTCTTCTACATATACATTGTTACCAATGTTAGGTTACAATTTGGAAAAAATGCAAACGACACAGCGTCATTTCTCCAAAAAGTATGCTAAGAAAACAAACCTGTCAACGTTTCGCTTATTAAATCATCATCAGGACAGAAAAGAACAGCTAAATGAACATCACTCCATGACATCCAAGCGCATACTCTGCTCCTTAGTTTTTATTAGAATCCATAGGATTGTTCTAAGAACTATGGATTGTAATACAAACTAAGGAGATTTGACTTTACTCAAAATCCACATTTTTTAAATTTCAATTGACCTACACCTGTAACATGAAGCCTCAATTCAAAAATGTTCGTTTTGAAGTTAAGATTCACTTTATTTGATGTTTCTTTTAGCTAGATTTAGTTTAATCATCGTTTATTGTTGAATTAGAATTAATTTTTTTCTCACGTTACATGTTATACCTATCTTTAATTTAGGAACTCTAACTTTAACACAAGTGGAGATAGACATATTATAATTAAATATTTTTATGTTTGTATACATAAACTATACATTTTTAAGGAGTTATAAAAACAAGTTTTTCGTTGAGTTTTTAATGTAGGATTTTCCACATTTTGAGTTGTATATTTCATGTTTTTCGTTTTTTCATTGCACGAAAATCGGGTATCTGTTTATCACTGAACCAATTTCTTTGTTTTCTAGTTATTTATGATGCTTTAGAAAATAATATCTCTGCAGATAATGATGTTGCAGGTATTGTAAGGAAATCACTGGAGAAGCAATCACAGGAGCAATACCCCAATAAAATGGAGAGGGAGCAAGAATATTTCGTCTTCTCCCGTTCCCTCAATATATTGAAGAAAAAAAAAACCCCAAAAATCAATAACAATTAATCGAAATGAAAGAATAAAATATGTAAACTAAATTCAATTCGAAATTTTGGCAAAGTCAATTAGATGGCTAAGCTAAGACCTAGAAGTAGGCACGCAATTATTTTACCACGCTCTATGTATCCATTATTGAAATATAAGTTTATATTCAAAGATAATTTTATATGTAGCTAGATATCCTAGAATTTTATGATTGATTCATGTCCACCCTTTTCATTTTTACGTAATGATTTTATCGCATATTCCAATTGAGAATTCATTTCAATGAGTTAAACCTTTAAATAAAGATCAAAATATATAATATTAAACCACTTAATTAACATAAAAACATATCAGTACATAAAAAAAACAAAAAACAATTTATAAACATATACATAAATTTATGTTTATAAATAATATTATATTGTTTATTTTACAATAATTATGTTAATTATAACTTATGATTATATCGCCTCTAGTCAGCCTTTACTGGTTCTTAATACCAGTCATGCGGCTCAGTGCGAGGCGCTGGGATCTCCTAGAGTCCTGCCTTTCCTTCCAAGAGTGGAGAGAAAGGTTTGGCTCGGAGTTCTTCTGAATGAATGGATTCTGAAAATATTGTATACCATGCATATGTTATAGTTTTTATTTTGATTAGCTTAGTTCTTTTGTTCATATACATTTACTTTTACTATTATTAGTTTCTTTCTTATTTCTTGTAAATAGAGTGTGAATGTGATCTCTTAACACTATTATAAATGCCCTTGATTGTGACCGTTTGTAATATTTCAGAATAAATAAATTTAAAAAATATATAACTTATAATTTTTATTCATAATATAAACTCCCGAGTCTTTTTTTCGTGAAGTCCATTTTTGGGACTACATTTTGCCACCGCCATCTCAAAAATATTTGGTGGCTAGCAATGTGACCACTATATACTATCAAGATATTACGCGGACAATTTTATAGTCCTAGCTTGTTTTAGATAACTTTACTATTTAAATGATTTCATACCCGATTTTCTGTATAACGGATGCGGATAGACTTGAGACGAAGATTTTGATTGGAAAAGTGCTTAACAACATACAGCAGTGAACTTGTGACTTCATGTTCTGGGAACATTAATCCAATCGAATGTCGCTTAGTTCAATAATGCCTACAGGGAATTCGGTTTTAAAATAGAGTTTAGAGTCTTACCCTTATGACTTCATTTCTACAGATTTGATTGTAACATGTCAACACGGTTCCGGTTAAATTTCAAAGAAAAGTCGTACTATTAATGAATCTATCGGAAAAGCTTATTAATCGCAACTTAGATACTCGATTAAAACTTGGCTGTTAAGATTTTTGAAGATATAACGTATGCTGTGAACATCCGGTAAAACGCTGAGACGTCAATAGAAAAAAAAAATTACGAGTAGTTATGAGAGTAAATTTGGCCAGACTCATACCTTAACTCTCCGTTGTTCGTACTATCATTTCGAACAATTCTCTCGCTGGGCCTTTGAGCTGACAATACATTTTCGTGATCTATGAGTCTTCTAAATTCTCAATACATATTGAAGAAGTTCTGTTACAATTTTTTAGGCTGAAAAACAAATTTTATTTTGAAGTGAGAAATTGAAAGAATTGTAACGATTTTATCTATCCATAACAATTTGGAAAATATAATAGTTATGATAGTTCAAACGAAAATTACAGATTAAAAATCTTTTTTTCATCTATATAGAATAGAATAGAAAAAAAAATTTATTGGGGGACAAAGCCCCCGCAGAATAACAGTGATGAACAAATTAAAAAAAATCTGGTGCGCGAAACACACAACTTTTACTTACCGATCTACTTTAAATAGAAATTATTTTCTGGCAATACTGGGCTATTATACAATTTTTTGAAGTGCATTTTAAATGGAGCTAAAGCTTAAAGCTTACAGATAACAAGTCATTAAGACCATTATAATTAAAAAATGTCTATTTAATATATCGACAACATAAAAATCCAGTCACTCCATCTGTTTTTATAAACCACAGAATGACTAACTCCAATTTCAACATTTTTGAGTGATGTCGTTTTAGTGATATTTGTAGTTGAAAAAGTTATCTTCGCAGACAATGAGTAAGTTGATTCCAGAGGTGGTGATTGCAGTGTTGAAATATAGAGCTGAGAATAAAGGTATAAATTTAGGTACTTGTTTCTTATGAAAGATGTTCTTAGGAAAGATATTTTATTAAATATCTGTAGAAAAAAAGTTTCTTTAGTCTCAACAATTAAAAAAGTATATTTTAAATTTATCCAAATTTTAGCCTCTTCAGGGAAAAACACTAGAGACCATATCTTTCCTCCTAATTGCGCGATTTTAACGATTTATTTTTGGATTTTTAGAAAATTCCTTAAACTTTAAAAAAAACTAGTAATACTTTTTGTGAAGTGAAAAAAAGTGTATACTTTTTGAGTTATTCGGAATTTAATGTCACCATCATACCATGTTGTATAAGTAAATTAAAAGGGTGTCGAGAAAATGAATTTAGCGAAGTTTCATTGAAATCGATACATTCGTTTAGGCGCTACAGTCTATAACAACGCAGGTTTTTCTGCATTTTTATGTGTTTCTCCTTTAATAACTTATCAAATTCTTTCAAAAGTTATATGTAGCATTTTTTTATAGCTCTGAATAATACGAAATGATTAACTTTTTAAAATAAACCATATTAAAGGTACTTTAGAGAAAGACATATATGAACATTCTGCATTTAACCCCTGTTAAGTGACATAAACGGGGATAATACTTAAATCATATTAAAGGATACTTAATTGTACAATGTACACCGAGTTTGATCAATATCGTTATATCCGTTTTTGAGAAAATTGTAAAAATATGTTTCAGTGGTAATGTAAAGTGGCACTTCCGGTAAGCCGATTTTAACAAAAAAGTTGCTGTCACATCCGGCTCATAGACGAACCTTAAATACGTAATAACAGTTTCGTACTACTTTTCGTTTATGAGCTAGACTGTTAACACACACACACACACAGACACACAGACCATATTGCGACACTTGGTTATTTGGACTCAGTGGACCTCAAAACATGTATTTCCGTTGAAAACTGAGATTCGAAAATTTTCACGAGTGCAATACTTACCCTTACTATATATTACATATATACGTAAGTGAATGTAAAAATACATATTCAGCCAAAAAATGACAAATACAAACAAGTTTGACATGTAATAAAATATTTTTATATTATTAATATAAAAAAAAATGTTTGATCGTATAAACGAGTTTATTTTCATTATTTATAAATTATAAAATACAATTTTAGTTTTCAATTTTACTTTCATTTCCCTATATATGAAATATAAAGTAAAGAAAAGTATTGTGATCGTGAAAATTTTCTAATCTCAGTTTTCAACGAAAATACACGTTTTGAGGTCTCCTGAGTCCAAATAACCAAGTTCCGCAAAATGGTCTGTGTGTGTGTTAACAGTATAGCTCAAAAACGAAAAGTCGTACGAAAGTAAAATTGCATATTTAATGGTAAAACCTTCGGTAGAATAAAATATAAAAATCATACAGTTTGCAAATCGGTTTTGATAATCATGTTCTCTTTTAATATAAGAGTTAAGTATTTTTCAAATTCCGACAAGTTAAAAAAAAAAAATTTTGTCAGTTATTATATTTTGAATCAGTATATGTGGTCTTATAATTGGTTAGTTGCTCATCAAAATTATTTAATGTTAACTACTTAACGATTTATAATATTTATTTCATCGGTTCCTAACGTAATTATTAAATTATATTATTTTTATACAATCACGTCATTTATTTTATCACTATTTGTGTCTCTATTATTATTTATATCTCCGCCAGTTACTTTATCTTTTATCTATTTTCAACGTATATCTCTCTCTTTTGTTATTCATTTATTTTTGTTCTACACGCAGCCCTTATCTCGTACTGATTTACTTTAAGGTCTGATAATAACCAACAGGCTCTGATTGAAACGCTTGTTTCCACAATAAAGAATATTGCTTACTGACAGTTCTATCTGTAGATAAAGGATATGCTGATAGCCCAAGATAAACTTCGAACAGTCAACTTGAATTCATCTTTAACTTTAACTTTAACTTAAATTCATCATTTAGTCAAAGTAAATATAGAAACTTATTATAATGAATATTGCAAGTAATTAATCAAGTGTTAATATAAAACATTAATAAATTTTATAATAATTACTCACAAAGTAGAGTTTTCAAACAACCTCTTCGAGAATTTTTGATAACATAATTTTGATTTTAAAGGCCTCAAGGCCTAAATTGTTCTTTATTTGACACTTAAAGCGTTCAAGAAGGATGTTATGCTGATAATAAATGTATCGGAAAAGCTTATTATTTGCAATTTAGCTAGTCGATTAAAACTTGGTGGTAAGAAATTTTATGTACTTCTTGAACGCTTAAAGTGTCAAATAAAGAACAATTTAGGCCTATTTATAACTATTGTAAATTGCTTATTATTGTACTTATGTGAAAAAAGAAGTGATATATAAAAATATTTTATGGATTCGTTTATAACCTTAAATATATATATATATATATATATATATATATATATATATATATATATATATATATATATATATATATATATACATATATATATATATATATATATATATATATATATATTTTTTTTTTTCCTTTTTTTTTTTTGTATAGCCTGTTTTTACAAGTATTATACCTGCAAATATTACAAGTATTATACCTGGTCCCCGCGGGAAGTTAGACCATTACCCTCTTAATTGGGGAGGCCTACAGGTATAATACTTGTAAAAACAGGCTATACAAAAAAAAAAAGAAAAAAAAAAAAAAAATATATATATATATATATATATACATATATATATATATATATATATATATATATATATTTTTTTTTTTTCTTTTTTTTTTTTTTGTATAGCCTGTTTTTACAAGTATTATACCTGTAGGCCTCCCCAATTAAGAGGGTAATGGTCTAACTTCCCGCGGGGACCAGCCGTATTGGGAAGTATGGCCGGGATTCGATCCTATGATCTTTACTTTACTAGTATAGCGCGCTAACCACTCTGCTATATCGTAAATATATTTACTGTAGTTTAATAACTCTAGATCTAATATTATATTTAAATAATTCGGCATCTATCGTCCATTTGTTTCGAAAAATCATCATGTAACCTTTTAGAAAATTAAATTAGTGAATAGTTTGATGAAATTTCCTTTTGTGATATTCCAACAGTATCCACATACAATTAGTGTGATAACTTTTGACCTGTCTATGACAGACAATGCAAATCTCTTAATTCCGTTTTAATAAACTTTGCAATGGAAAATAACAGCTTAATAACTAATAATTGTACAATCCATAATCAACGGATCATACAATCCATAATCAACGGATCATACAATCTACAATCAATCGGTGATAATAAATAGAGCTTTTAATATTTTAATAGTATTTATAATTTGTTAGCAGTAATCGGTCAGTTTTAGCTAAATTTTTAGTTTAGTTTTAGTGCAATTAAAAAAATCAATAATAGCCCAACATGGCCAGAAAATAATTTCTATTCAAAGTTGAGCGGTAAGTCAAAGTTGTGTGTTGCGGGCACCAGATATTTTTCTTTAAAATTTACACTAAAAGTAAATTTAAATGTTAAGATTAGGCACTCCTAAAGTTTTCATGTGCTTTTTTATTTTCGCATTATGCAAGATTGAGCTCGGCCATGGACGTCTCTATAAAAGTATAAAGAATTTTACTGAGTGTCACTAAGCCACTGCTGGTCACAAATATAAAAGTTATTGTATTATCCATGATCGTTGTCTTATGAGCTTCAATAAACTGGTCGTAATAAAATTCTTTTTTTATGGCTTGTACTAACAGAGGTTGGCAACCTGAAGTGCCCAACCCTCCCTACTCCGAAGGTCGCTGGCGCATGAACCTTAATTTCCACCCACCCCTTCGAAAATATTTTATTGCTCTTTTCTTCTTAAATACAGTGCAAGCGAACGTAATTTAAAGAACAAATCAAAAAGATAATTCAATTACACTTACTGCGGTCTGTCCCATGTTTTCCTTTTCCCTCCTGGTTTAAAACTTTTTAATCCAAAAATATGTTCTCCTAAAACTCCATCAAAATGTGAATGCTCCATGAAACCCCCTTCTGGACACAACAGTTGCCAAAAGAAAGTAAGAAAAGAATCTTGTGAGAATTCCGTCTAAACGGATTGGAATACACATGTTGATTAAAATTTATTAACAAAAAAAAAAAAAAATGAAATTATAACTAACTATAGTTATCCGGCAAACTATTCTTTACAGGTGCTAAATCTAAGAACTTACTTTAAAAAGAAAACAATACGCCTTATTTTTAATAAGGAATATTATATGTCCAAATACTCAACTCACATTCTTGTAATTGAGCAAGAATTATATTAAATATTACTGAACTTAAAGTACTACAATGTTATATCCAATAACGAACCAACATTTAATAAAAGCTTTTTTTATACGTGCTTGGTGTAGACGAAACGTAGGTTGAGATATCGCGTTGATGGCTAAGTGGCGATTTTGAGTTTTACGGTGGTCGGTGAAAGCTGGTATACCTATAGATAGCGATAGTATCGGCATAGAAGAAACTTCTTTAATATTTGTTTTTATGGACTTTAATAATTTAATTGAAGATGTAAGATTAAAAAAATGACCGAAAAACATCAGCTATAGCTTTATAATAATATTAAAACTTCAATAAAAAAGGACGGAAAAAATAAATAAACTAGTGGTAATAAAAATCCATAGTTATTTTATTTCCAATGTAACAGTTATTAAACACTCAATATCATACTAGAGTGGTATAATCATAAGAGCCTAATATTTTAATTAGATGTTTTAATCATAATAGAAGTTCCATGTTTAAGTATAAAACTAATTAAATATAAAAGGTTTTTTTTTTTTTTTTTTTTTTTTTTTTAAGTATCAATAATAAACTTTTGAATGACAGGAATATATAGTTTACTGGTTGAGATTAGATTTAGAATCAGATAGCGTTCAACTTTCGAGTTGTAAATTGAGCCATTTACAAAAAACTCGACAATCTTAGTTTAAAACATCAAACCACGTGCATTCTAGTGTGATTTCTAGTTGACTGGAAATTTATAAATATTAAGTTGGTATTGAAGTTGTCGGCACCGGTAACCAGCCAAGTTGTCCTCTTTCCTGTTTGGTAATTGTTTTTGAGTCCAGTTGGGAAAGTTCAGTTTTTAGTTTGTGGAGCTCTAGTTTATAATATTTTGAATATCGCATAGGAGTTCCAGATGTATATTTCGTTGTAGAATAAACCTTAATAAGTTAGATCTACAAAATTTGTGAGTGTGATATCACAAACTTATTCCATCTATCTTTCCGCAACATTGTTGTTGCGAAAGTGATTTGAAATTTGTCATTTAAACAAGTCCATTTTCCAAAAATATATTGGTATGAAAGAAAACATAAATAAAACATAATATATCTCACTGGTTAAACATGTAAAAATCTGATGGAATCTTATAATCGGTAATAAACGAATCTTATAAAAGGTAATTAATGTTGAATTTATTTGTTATTGTGCGATATTATGGTCAACGCATAGATGAGAGTATTTTGTTTGTTCTCTTCTTACAGATTTGGATTATGACGGTACTCAATATGGAAATATCTGTTGACAAAGATTGTTAGTGTTATCACCTGTGATGAAAAGTAGGTTTACAAGTGAAATTCGAATTCCAGTGAGTAATGGCTAGATCGCGGTCAAACTGCTTTTCCGTTAGCTGCAAGGGAGCAATTTGAGAAAAAAATATTTTGCGGTGTTTGGAATCTTCAAGGTATTCTTCATCACGAATTTGTTCCTGATGAATGCTCTATGAATACTGAACTCAACTGCAAATAACTGGAAAGATTTTACGCGAAGTTGTCAAAGCGTTATCCTGCATGGATCAATCGAAAAGGAATTTATTCCAACAAGATAATGTATGTCCCCACACTTCTCGTCGAACCAAAGAAAACTAGTTTAAAGAACTTCATGGATTCGAGCTCCTGCCACATCCACCATATAGTCCAGACCTCGCTCAATCGGATTATTTATTACTTATTTAGATTCCAATTTGATGATTTTAGAGTCGTTAAGTTGAAATTGCGGTCCAAGAGTTCTTTGACAGCCATCCCAAAGAATGGTATCAGCGTGAGATCGAGCAATTAGCTAGGAAATGACTAATGACAGTAGAGAACACTGGACTATACTTTTAGAATTAATTTATATAAAAAAAATGATAATACAAATATTTGGTAATTTGGTTAGATGTAAGATTTCTTGGATCGTTGACTTCAATTTAACAAACTATGAACTGAGGAAGTCCTGGCTTTCCATTTGGAATCTTTCAAATAGAATTTGTAACATATTGGCAAATAATATTAGACGTCAATTTCTAGTCATACTTCTTCGTAATGAATCCAAATAGCATCATTTGCTTCTCTTCCTGAAAACTCAGTTTGATAGCACTTGGTGTACGTATGCAACGAGCAGCCATTGACAATGCCACTCATTAGCATTAGTAATGAAGATGCATATATGCCAGCAGATTGTCATGGCGGTGTAATTTATGTATGGCCAGTGTGTGTAATCGCTAACTATCCCTCAACTGTTTTGTTTCAATGTTTTATAAGCCCAGTCCGAAATTATATAATGTGTTCCTGATAGGAAAAAAAATGTGTTATTCATTAGCCATAAGCAATATTGCAAGGTCGATTCTACTCTCAATGACCAAGAAAACGTCTATAAAATTTCTTATTAGAAGATGAGATACAATATATTTTTTACACGACTAAGAGGGGCTATACTAAGAGTAATGAAATGAAAAAATAATTTTATTCTCGGAGTAAAGATCCCTATGAATTTTAATAATATGGTACAAAACATTCGTCCATTTGTCTGACTTGGCAAAATACAAAGAGGTTCTTGTCATTGGAATCTTAATTTAAATTGCTATTGCAATCATACATGAACAATATATTAAACAAAGTAAAACTAGTACCTTTTATATGGTTTACAAGTATAGAAAGAAAAAATCTAGTGCGCGCAACACACAACTTTCACTTATCGCCTAAGGTGAATACAAATTATTTTGTGGCAATGTTGGGCTATTATAAAATTGTTGAAGTGCATTTTCAACCGAACTAAAGCTTACAGTTAACAAATCATTAATACTATTAAAATAACAAAAATCGTATTTATTATATCGACGGTTGATTATGGATTGTGCCACTATTAATTATTAAACTTTCTTTGTTTTTGGCAATAATAACTTCACATTAAAAAAACAATTAATTTATTTGTTGTATTTCCCAAGTTGCATGTTTACATATTAACGTTTCGGGATATTTACTCCCATCTTCAGAACTACAATCCCAATTTTTTTTTTGTTGATTCATGGCTAAAAGATAAATAACATTTTTTCGAACTTACGGGTACACTGATTTTTATGCCCGATGACTCAAATTATTTCGTGAGATCTAGTGAGTCTTTCGGAACTATTTGGAATAGAACATGAATAAATTATTGTAATTAAAAATTGTACGGCTGAATCGATTTTTAAGCCTAATTTTTTCAGTCAATGAGTTCTCGTGAATTTTTTAAGCAATGGAGTGCAGATCAGTCCTATTTAACTATTTAATGGTTTCTTTAATTTCATCAATCTAATAATTTAATTTTTAATGCTACGGAAGTTACTTACTTTAGTTCTAATTTAAGGATTAATTATTCCATGGGTGCGGTCCATAATCAAACACTGTTTAGTGTAAATTTTATATACAGACTACACTTAACTTTTTAGTATTAATATCGGTAATGTACCTTAAACCTCTTTTCGAATACGGTAGTACCATTACGGTTTTGGTTACAGTAAAGAAATTTTATCATTTAAAGTAGGTTTTATCTATTACCATAGGTTAACCAAGATAAAACACAAAGCTATCATGGTGTCCTGAAAGGGCTGATAATATCTTTTAAAATACAATACTAAAACCTAAATAAGCTGAATCATCAGATTGAATTAAATAAAATGAGAAATATGAACCAATATTGTATATTTACGTTCAATTAGAGGAAGAGATTGGATTCAAAAAGCTTTTTTTTTTTAGATTTCTATGGTCATCATTGCTTCATGGCATGTTTCTTTAGAAAAAATAATGATCTGCAATCATAGAATGACTCATTAACGTTTCGAATCGGACTTAGAACAACTCCTTTAAATCAGAACAATGCCAGAAAAAAATTGAAGAATATGAAGTTTTTGCTTTTATGCGACAAAATAGTAGTTTTTATTCATTATTATTTTTTGTATCTCTATAGATATCGCTTTTCCAAGTCTTTGGGCCTATGCCTTAACTTATAACAATGGAAAACAACGAAGCGATTTTATGAAAGCCTACCGCAAACTTGAACTACTTTTAAATTACCTGTTAAGGGTCGAGATTTCCAAAGGCTGATTAATTTTCCGCTAAGTAATAATTTATACTTTAAAACTTAAACCTTATAAGCGAAGTTGCCGAGCCAGGGCAAAGAGCTTTAAGTTTTTCAATAAAACGACGGCTTCAAGGTAAAAAAGAAGAAAAAAAAAACGCTGATATTACTCAATTAATTCATAAAATCATGAACCTGGTGGCAAAATAAAGATTAATGATAACCGAATCAGAAATCAATCCTACGTTTAAGTTTCTATTTTATTTTTTAATTTACATTATCATAGAAATTTTTTTTGTTTTTATTTATTTTATCTCCACTTTAATACAAAGAAATGTTCTAAAAGTACTTCAAGTACGAAATAAATCTGGGTTGCTTAGTATTTCCTAGTTGATTTTGGTATTCCAAGTTGTAACTAACTACTGAATCATCTAAGGTTTTGAAGAAATTTCCTTTGAAATTATTATGGACATTGTTCCACACCAATCTTTCTTATTGTTGTATATTTAATATTAGATATTACCATTTCAAACCTCCGCCCAAATCTTTATCTTTAGCCCAGGGCTTTATCAGACCTTGAAAAATCTGAGCTCTTTGCAAACTGTCTTTCTTCCGTTTTTACACCACATACTGATTCCTCTAACACTAAATACGAAAGACATGTACAAAACACTTCAGATATTTCTTTACAACTGTCATTAACTCCATCTTGCTTCGCACCCACATAAGTTGCAGAACAATTAGACAGTTACACAAGAAGAAAGCTCCAGATCATGATCTAATAAATGCTGAAGTGCTCCAGAAAATGTCAAGGAAAGGTTGATTATATTTGAGTTCTAAGTGAAACTCCTAGCTGAACACACCTCCATGAAGACCTGCAAAGTCGAGTCGAAACGTTGGCTTTTAATAAAACAGTTTGCCACTATTTAGCCTATTTATGACCGCCACCCCGGACCATCTCCTTCCTTCAAAAATATTTATTGTGACTGTTATGACTTAGCTTACCTTTTTAGCTTTTCTTGCAATTGTCGATAAGAATGGGACCTATTCTCCATATCGGAAATAGCTGATGCTATACTAAGCTAACAAAGTTGTAATAGGCTTAGTGAATTAAGGGTTCAATGCCGACACCCCTAGAATTGCTTTTTTAAAAAAAAGTATTGAAGAATAAAAAACAATTATATAATGAATAAAAATACTGTGAAATGCTAAAGACATTACAGGATAAAATACTGATTTATGGAACAACGAATAAATGAGTCGAAAATTCAGGGATAAAACTATGTTTGATTTTTTTCTAGTCGGATTTTCATAGCTGATAGAAATTACACAAGAGTATTATAAAAAAAAAGTAAAAAAAAGTGGATTAGTTTCATAATAAACTATGTGGGCACGTGTTATGGCGATTCATCAAAAGACGACTGAAAATTAGCTGGATGAGAGATCTCCTTTCCTAGATTAAGTAAGTAAACAAATACTAGGAAATAGGTGCCTGCATATCGTCTTGATACCTAAAATGCCATTTTCCAAACAATAACAACAAATCTGCTTACCGTCACTTTTATGAGAGGTGCGGATGAAGATTTAAACAGAAAAAAATGTTTAATAATAAAATAGAAATCAAGGTTTCCAAATTCGATTGGAGGCTTGCCAAAAACTTATTCTCTCATCTTTACCCACTCATCAAAACATTAATTATTTTTAAATACATAATAGTCGCTTGCTTTTTAAAAAAAAATTCCCTTCGGTATAATTTGAGAATGAAATGGAGACACAGTTAATAAATAATAATTTTAAGATGTATTAATTGAGATTGTAATACTGTTCCCAATAAGAAACATGGTGAGTTTAAAATTCCCTTACTCTTTAGAAATGCAAGCCTAATTCCCCAAATTTCTACCTCCATCTCCCAAATTTATTGTCTATTACAGTTATTGTCCATTGAGCGTTTTCTTCCTGTAACGAGTTCCCAAGAATTGTTAGTAGCTTGGTTTGAGTTTAGAATGTCTATGTTGTCTGCAAAACTGCCTGACGTCATCGTCTTCATCTCAGTCATCGTTTGCGGTGAAACCGATTTTCAAATAGATTAAATAGATTTTCAAAGAAAACATTAAACTCGCTTTTATCAATGATCACCATATGATGAATAATCAATAATGAATTAATATTTAAAGAATAAAATTTATTTATTGTTTTTATTGTTGTTTATGTGTTCTATTGATAATTTTAGATTTTGTACTAATGATAATTGGCATTATTTTAACTGTCTGACTTTTTAATAACTGTTATTTTTGTGTGATAAAAAAAAACGAGGAAAAGATATATGGTAATACAATAAGGGTAATGACGTTTATAATATAGAGATAGAACCTATTTCTATGGGGCTCTTCCCTCAAAACAAATAAGGATTAAATAAATAATTATTATATTTAAACTATACATAATTATTTATATAAATTATGTGTACATTTATATAAATATAAATAACTATTATACTAGTACTCGAGTACCAATTCGGAGCTAAGTTGGCAAAATCATCTGTATTTCCCAGGATATATAGTTGTATATAATTATAACTTAGAACATACAGACTAACACCTATGTAAGTACTGAATAAAGAACGAAGTTCTCAGGTTTTGGCACCTTCTTATTCGTGACCAAACCAATGACTTACGCTTGGTTGTAATTAGCAGTTCTCATTAGTCCCGAATCAGTTCCAGGGCCGATTCTCTTTTAAAATACCAGCTGGTGCAATGTTTGCTTTGATTAACGATACCGCTGTGACCCAGTTCTTTGGCTCTTACATCTTGGAAAATCACAGAGGATGGTAATCTAATCTAAACTGAAACAGATATATCGAGATACGTCGGAGGGATACTTGTCTGTTATACAAATCTGTTATAAAGATAATTAGATTTGAGAGCTCCAAGAAATTTTAAAGATGCTACATAAAAGGAAAATATAATCTGCTCAATCTTCAATTTCAGCTAAACGTTCCAACTAGCCCTAACAATTTTG
The DNA here is from genome assembly GCA_928085145.1 of Nezara viridula. Taxonomy (NCBI): domain Eukaryota; kingdom Metazoa; phylum Arthropoda; class Insecta; order Hemiptera; family Pentatomidae; genus Nezara; species Nezara viridula. The sequence continues at coordinate 153,824,732 of OV725077.1, read as the reverse complement.
AATAATATTTGAAATGTAATAGAATTATGAGAAGGAGTTATTCGGGGGTGCGGTCAAATAAATACAAATTAAAATATAGTAATTATTTTTGTATTGTAGTAATTATTTGTATATTGCCACTGAACAAAATTAAAATAAAATAATTACTATATTTTAATTTAGTATTTATTTTACCGCACCCCCGACTAACTCCTTCTCATATTACATCAACGGTCAACCATCTCTACATCATTATAATAGAATTAAATTATTCTCTTAAAAATGTCACTTTTCTTACTATAAAATTTATATATTTTATTATAGGAAAATGAAACAACCACTTAAAAATGTATTTGTATTTGACATTTCACTAACCATTTACTTTCAGTTGAAATTAATTATTTATTAAGGTAATTAATTAAAAGAGAATAATGATGAATAAATAATTGAAATTAATACTATAATTATAAATACATACTTAAGACAATGAGTATAAATTATGATAATTTTTTTTGATTGATTACTTTTGGTCAATGCTGTTTTTTTTTTTTAGTGTAAATTCCATAGTTTCTAATAATAGACAATATAGACAGCAATTATCAGTTATTATTTTTCGTCACTCAAATATTTGTCTAATTTTAACCTTTAGTAACTTTTACAATAAACTTTTTTTTATAGTTCATGTTTATCAACAATAAGAGACTTTCAATTATTTATGATTAACAAAATTTCAAAGGAAGAAATTTTGAAAAATCGGTATTCAAGGCACCGTCAGACTAATGAAGCAAGAATACGACCAAAGCAATGTTAGTGATCATTTAATTCTACATTGATACACTAGTGGATCCAGGATTTAATTTTGGGGACAGCCTGAAAGGTTTTTTTTTTTTTTTATATGATCGAAAACGTGTTTATCATACTTCAAAAAGAAAAAAAATATATATATATATACAAACTAAAATATATATATATATATATATATATATATATATATATATATATATATATATATATATATATATAACTTACGATCGTTCGAACGGAAAATAATAAAAAAAAGAACAATAAGAAGGATAGAAAGAAATAAGGACATGAAAAGACTCACACGGTTGCTCGATAAAGACTGCCTTTATTTTCCCAGTAATGCTATATATATAGTATTATGTCTTGTTTACATGATAAGACTAGGATTAACTATTATACAGTCTTACCTCTAACCATAACTCCCCCCCGCCAGTTTATGAACATTCCTCAACTAACGCAAGTTCACCATCATACTATCAGTGAAACAAAAACAAACCAAAAAAAAACAACAACCTTATAGTAATATTAACAGTAATAAAACAAAATTAAACATATTCTTATCTTATAAAGTATTCCAGTGGAACAAAACGAAACTAACCTAATTAACCCTTCCAACGTCTGCCCCTAGTTCGTAGAGGACAGAAAAGAGGATACGCTGATCATTACTTTAGTGACTCCGCCTCTATTGGGAGTTTCAATTGCTCTATGTGAACGGTCCTCCGTTTTCTGGGATCGTTCAAACTCTGGATCGTACAAATATTATGTTCGCGTAGTATAATCACTTTGAATGGTCCATCGTAGCGTACCAGTTCCTTACCCCTATTAGATCCGACGATGCGATAGACTATCGTCCCTATTTTAAATTTCCCCACCCTATCTTTGAGGTTCAAATTGGCCTTCTCTACCCTCTTCCGTTTCTCGCTCTCTATCTTCCCTTTCGTTTTTTCCCAAACTCGCTTTATCTCCGCTCTGTTACAGGTTATCTGTTGAGCTATTTCCTCGTTCGTAACCGTCTCCTTCCAATCACGTCGCCGTATGTTTACCCCGTACAGTACCTCAACCGGAGAAAACGCTGTAACTGAGTGGATGGAATGGTTGTAGGCTGCTACTGCCCTTTTCATGGCTATGTCCGCCTCTGATCCCTGTTCTCCTTGGTAAATGCGCAAATGGTCACTTAAGGTGCTATGCAACCTCTAGATGGTTCCCCTGCTCTTTGTATGTCCTGGTGTGTTGAAGTGCCAAGCTATCTCTAATCGCTTAGCTTCCTCCCTTATAGTAGCGTTGTCGAACTCCCTCCCCCCGTCCGACGTTATGCGATCCGGCACCCCGTAAAACTGAACCCATGTTTGGAGAGCTCCCACAAAAGCCTCCGACGACTTATCCTGCACCCTATGCACCACCGCTACCTTACTGAAGACGTTTATCATGGTGACCCATTTAAAACCCCTCCAGGTGAACGTATCAATCTGCACATCCTTTAATGCCGTATTTCCTGTCGGTGTTTCCTCCTGTAACGCTTGAGGTGGCCGTCTATCGTACTTGGTGCACGCGCACACCTCGCACCTTCCGATGACTTCCGCAATCGTCTTTTTCATCCCCTCCCAGAAATATCTCCTGCGCAATGCTAGAAACGTTTCATGGAGTCCCCGATGATTCGTCTTGCCCTGGTGATGTGCCAGCGTTACCTCCCGCTGCTGTTCCCCGTCCGTTATCGTTTCGACTAGATACTTACACCTGATAAACGACCTGTCCATGCCTATTCTTTCTGATTTCCAGACCTTCTTGATCTTCTCCCAGATCGTTGCATTTCCCACGTACAGATAATAAGTTTTCCCCGCTCCGAAGCGTCGTGCAAGGCCTTACAAATCTGTTCTTCCTTTACCCCTGGTTGAGACCAAATGGTGTTAACCTTCTTGTTCCCATATTTACCGAAGTCTATCTTCATAAGCCCCGACGTTCTGGTCTTCCAAATCACCTGCCGGCGATTATCATTAATTATCTCCTCGCATTCTTCCATGTCTATTGGCCTCTCTTCTCCTGAACTCTCCTCCCCTCTTGACTCCTCTGTTCCCGCGTTTTCAGGTTCCCCTTCGCCCTCTGGTGTCCACGCTCTCAGGAACTGCCGCACGTCCCGCGACGATTCCCCTCCGTCTTCCTCAATGGCGTTTATCATTACAGCCCTGGACAGCCAATCTGCTACAACATTCTCCTTACCCGGCTTATACATGACTTCCATGTTATATTGGCTCAAAAATTGTTTCCAGCGAGTGACTCTCGCCGATGATTCCTTGAGGTTACCCACCCACTGTAGCGGTCTGTGATCAGTATGGACCTTAAACTTCCGGCCAAAAATGTACGGTCTAAAATGGCCTACCGTCCATACTATGCCCAAAAGTTCCCTTTCCAGGGCGCTATACCGCGTCTCCGCGGGTAACTGAGGAAAATCTGCCGCTAACGCTTCCGACAGTGGAGGAAACGCCGGTGGTGGAGCCAATGGTGCATTCGGTTGTGCGACCTGTGGTGTAGTCAGCGCTGGTGGTTGATTCGGCATCCTTTCTCTTTGTTAATTCCTTGTAAATAAAAAGAGCGGGAGAAAAAGAAAAAAGAAAAAAAACTGTCTCCTCAACACAATCTAAAGGTCCCGGGTTTCGGCACCACTTACGATCGTTCGAACGGAAAATAATAAAAAAAAGAACAATAAGAAGGATAGAAAGAAATAAGGACATGAAAAGACTCACACGGTTGCTCGATAAAGATTGCCTTTATTTTCCCATTAATGCTATATATATAGTATTATGTCTTGTTTACATGATAAGACTAGGATTAACTATTATACAGTCTTACCTCTAACTCTTACCTCTATATATATATATATAAAAGCAACTACACATAGACAATGGAAAATTCCGTCCGTCGAGGTTTGTGTGTAATTAATAATAAATATTGTTTACATCTATAACTAAAATAAATGGGATATAATATATCTACAGTATTATTATATATTTACACCCATTCAAGCAATTTCTTTCTTAAATGTTTCATTTGTTTAAATAGAGTTTTCAAAAAATAGTCATTAATACCTCATAGATCTAATAAATGAGAAATTAGATTTCAACAATAATAATAATAATCAAATACAATATAACAATGAAACAAACGTTACGATGAATAAAACCGATATTGTACCTCACTTCAGATCTTTATAATGTTGCTTGCTGTACATAATTGCTTAAGGCTTTCCAGTTAGAACCCATAAACCAAATGATTGTTCCGGTGAAAAGGTCTGCTGCCCTAAACATTTCTCTCTTATATCACTGTACGTGTGACAAGTCCCCAAAAAAATTGAATGATATCCTGTTTTTCTTGAGAGTTACATACCAGAAAGCAATCGTTGTCTTCCACCATCCATGGTTTTACGCTTAAATCGAGCAATTCAGTCTTACATCGAAAAATTGACCCCATAGTCAACATTGTCATTAAGATAGGGTGTACCAGTGCCCACTGAACATAATCCTGAGTAAATAGAAAAACTCGAATTCTTTGTTATATATTACGATGATTGCTTTGGGAAAAAAATAAAGATACTAATTAACTATATGAAATGGTGTTTAAGTGATTCTTGAAGTCCTATTAAATGTAATTACACGAACAATAATAATTTAACAGATAATATTTTAATATTTTTTTCCCATAAAACGTGGTTACATTTTACCATTTTGGGAGGAGGGGAGAGAGGGGGAGAAGGAAAGGAGCATGAGTCTAGATCCTCCTGTGCAAATTTTATGAAAAAGGGGAAAACCAATAATATAATGAGGAATTTCAACTAACAATAAGTCTATTTAAGTAGCTGTAATATTTAAATATGGCTGTATAATTTAAATATGTAATTTCAGTGTCTTACATCATTTTGTTTTTTAACTGAGCTGTTCAAAAAATCACAGGGACCTAGAGGTATTTGCGTTGAATGAAAATGCCCAAATTCCTCATTCCGAATTCATAATTGCGAATTGCTTATGATTTTCTTTACTGCATATTTCATATATGCATAGTGAAGAAAAAGTAAAGCTATGAGATATTTATTTTATATATTAAATCAAATTGTAAAAAAAAACTTTAATTTGAATTTATGTAATTTGGAAATAACTGATTTATAAATAGTAGTCAGATTCTAATTTGTCAGCTAACAGTTTGTTAAAAAGTTAAGGTAAGCACGTTTAGCAAACAGCAAACCCACCCTCTCTACCTAACTTAAGTTTGCAGTTTAAAAAAAAAACAAAAAAAAACTCTGCAAATGATTTCACAATGGTTTATTATCTCCAAACACTTCCACGTCGGGGAATAAGGCATGACTCAGAGTCCCCTGGGTGAATGTAAATATTGTACATAGGTGTGAATGTGATTTTTTTACTTTAATTTCATCTAGCTTTTATCTATTATTTCATTATTTTTTTTGTACACAGGCATACCAATTTACTTACTGCATATTTTTTTTGCATATGCAGAAATATTTTTTTTTTATATTTCTTTTTCTTTATTATTAATATTAATTGTATGTACATATTGTGTGAATGAATCATGTAGCCTTAATATTAATGCCCTTCAATGTGGCAGAATGTATTAATATTCAATAAAGAAAGTTAAAAAAAAAAAAAAAAAATCTCCAAACAATTATACATCTAAAGTAACATTACCTTCCGGGTCACAAAGAAAAAAAAACAAAAGGTGATTCCAATTATTGGACTAAACTGTTTTTCTTTAATCATTAGTAATATGCTAAAAAAAAAAAATAGCATTATTTCAGTAACACATTTAAAATTTAAAAACAAAACTAAGGATATAACATTTGGATATAAGATATGGATAACTCAAGGACCATATCTTTGCTCCTAATTGTCCGATTTTAACGATTTTTTTTTTTTGTTTTTTTTAGGAAATTTGATAAACTTTTAAAAAACTATATACAATATCAACAAAAAAGTAAAAACTTTTCGAGTTATTCGGAATTTAATTTTACCATCCCATAGAGAAATTTAAAGGGCGTCGAGAAAATGATTTTAGCGAAGTTTGATTGAAATCTGTACATTCGTTTAGGAGCTACAGTCTATAGCAACGCAGGTTTTTCGGCCGCCATTTTTAAAGTTAAAGGCGGAGAGTAATGTCGAAGAAGGAGGATCATCCTCGGGTGACCTCTGATTTTATATCAAAATTTGAAAAAAAATCGGTCCAGTAATTCCGGACGGCGGACGGACAAAAAAATTTTTATTCGTTTTTCGAATTTTACGCATCTTGAAACGTGAAACCTCAAATTTTGAGAGGGGGTTATGTTTTTGAATTTTTTGGTCGATCACAATGTTTCATTATTGAAAATAATAAACCAAAATACTAATAACATAGCAGCCAGCATATTTCTAGGATTGTTGAATTTATGGAGGCAAAGTTGGGATTCATTTAAAGATTTTTATATTCATTTTGAACTTGAAAAATCAATTTTTAAAAAAGATTTTTAGTCCTGATATTTTGAGACTTTGTTTAGCAAACATAAATCAAATATTGAAAAAAAAAAAAAAAATTAAATTTAGAACAAAAGCAAAAATTATAAATAGGTACTATGTTCATATGACATTGAAGGGTAAAAAGAGAGATAATTTGATTTTCGCTTTCTATATTTAGATGAAATTATATTTTGGAGATATATAATCCATTCTGTATATTCAAAAGCAGGTTTTGATCTACAAATAAGCAAATTGATGTTTTGTCCTGAAATCCAGTTTGTGATGGGCGGAGTATTCGAAGTTAAAAAAAATGGATCTAGAATAAAATAGAAGTAAATAAAAAAGCTTTAACATACGGTAATTATTTTACTTTTAAAAATATAATCCAAATCATACAGTTTAAATCAAAACAGAATAACATTGCGGTATCCTACTTTTTCTCAAAAATCTGATATTTTCAGAATTTATATTTAATTATATTTATTTGTTATGTTATTTAAAACAAACCATGGTTTGATTACAATTTTTCAAAAAAATTTATTAAAGTTTATATTTATTTTGATTGAAACTGTTTTGATAAACCTCAAGTTCTCCACCGTATGTAAAGATATGGTACGGATTACTGTGATACAGATTAGTTTATTGTTTCCTTAGTTAAGTGAGAATCTATAGTTTTCGAAGTGGTACTTCCTATTATCGATTTAACACAGTTCTACTAGTTTATCGAAAACAGCTTTAACGATTTTGATTAAACTTATACTTTAGTATTTTAATATTATTCCTAAGGGAGATTGTCCCGGAATAATAAAGTGATTTTAAATTTAAAATGATCAATGTTCATTATTACCGGCTAGATTTTAGTTTCATTGAAACATGGTTCTGTGACGGTTCAAATGCCGAATTTCGGAAAGCGGTTTCTTTAATTAATAGTATCTTTACTTTTGTTTATTTGGTACAACTAAAAGTCTCTAATTTTTACTAGTATTATGATATGGCTAAATATAAACTAAGTAGGAATTTGATAATTAAGTGAAAGAGAAATAGGAGATATATTTTCGAAATAATGAGTAATAATATATATGTATAATATCTGGCTGGAAAATGTATAATATCTGAAGATTTTAGAAAAAGTAATGTATAATGTTTTAAATCGTAAAAGAAAATGAAACATGAAGACAAATTGAAATTATAATTAATCTTCACTTTTTATTATTAAATAGAAACTAAAGGTTTCAATGATAATTAAGTGTAATTTTTATAGAAACCGAATACAAACTTTTTATATTTATGTTAAGATTCAAAACGCAAAAAACATTATAAAAATTATGAAACGTCAAAAAATTCTCATAGTAGAATGTAAAAACTATCTATTGTACTATTGTGAATTGAAACGGAATAGACAACTTTTTTTTTAGAGAGGCTATCCAGAGGAGCAGCTTATGTGAAGTAATTTAAATGAACCATAAGTTTTTGTTTTTAATAATTAAACCTATATAATTAAAATTCCAAATAATTATCCTCGAAAATTATATTTTTGTTGCAAAAACGTTTAAATGATGACATTAGTCTGTTTTTTGCTATAGCATTAGGAAAATAGGCAATGCACATAGAAATTTGAATCAATTATTCTATTTTTATTTCTAATAACCACCTTCCTCAAAACTTAAAAATTTCTAGTCATATCATTCAGGTTCGGTGCCGTTTTCTTTTTTAAGATAAAGTTTTTTAAAAATAAAATATTAGGCCAAAGGTCATCAAATGTTCAAAGTTTTTACATCCTGTATTATTTATTCGACGTTTCGGCTACACAGGACCCATTTTCAAGATTCTGTAAACTAATTTTAATTCAGTTTTGATAGTTCAAAATATATCCTTATAAAACACATATTAATTTAACAACTATCAATTATATAAATAGTCCCTATTCTATTTTATAAAAATATTGTCATCTACATATCATGCACTGTAATAAAATTTCTAAAATCTATCATTATAATATAATTCTTCTTTTAGTCATTCTTTTATTTTATCGGATGTCGTTTTTTCACTTCTAAAAAATGTAATAAATAAATAATTGATTAAAATAGAATATTAATTTCTTTTTTAAAAGAATATTATTTGTTCTCAATTTTTTTTTTAAATTTTTTTTATAAAATGGAATTTGGACTATTTATATAACTGATAGTTGTTAGATTAATATATGTTTTATAAGGATGTATTTTGAACTATAAAAGCTGAATTAAAATTAGTTTGCAGGAACTTGAAAATGGCTCCTGAACCGGAAATGTCGAATAAATAATATAGGATGTAAAAACTGTGTACATTTGGTGACCTTTGGCCTAATATTGTATAAAAAACTTAACAATTCCTTTTCAATATCAAACGTTACCATGACTTTGACTTTGACGATTAGCATTAGCCTGACAACAGTTCTGACAGTAGCAGACTCCATCTACTACCGCTATTCGTTCTAGGATGGCTATGACAGGTATTCTCAAGTCAGTGAATTGACTGATGTACTAGAAGGAAAAATATTTTTCAATTCTTCGGTTCCATCTTCTTCTTCCTATGGAAACGGTACTCCGAAATGACAAAAATATAACAGCAACCTATTTTATGTTTAGACCATATTTAACAAAAGATTTCTTTGTTATACTTCTTCCATTATTTATTTTAATAAATATATTTATTTAGTTGTAGTAAAATTTACTTTTTCAACCGCGGTGTCCGTAGCAACTAAGACCGCTTGCATTGATTACGATAATATTCTGAGCTGTTGTGTGGTGAGTATAACCTCAAGGACGTTATCTCCAACCAGCTAGTACATATCCCGAAGAAAACGCGATGACAAATGATCGCCTAACTAACTTCTTCCAACAGCTTTTGAATCCGAACACTGTCAAACTGCTGGAGGCAGAAGAGAGCCTGCACTTTTAATTTTCATTATGGTTAGTTTGCAGATTGGTTACAAGCTAGATCAGTTATCTGTTTCTAGAATCAAGGTTGTCAGAATGAACTTTGTCTATGAGTGTGTAATTTTACAGAAGGTAAACATTGTTTCAACGTGAACAAACGACAGGACTTGTTCATATTTAATTCCCACTCGGTTCCTGAAAAAAACTTTGATTCGTCACATTATGTACAATAAATCCAAATTATAAATTAGATGTTAATTAAGATACTTCCTGTAATTAAGTTGATATCACTACTTTGATGAGTATGAAGTGAGTCTGTTAAATAATAAATTTATTTCCTCCAACGAATCTTTTTTTAACCAAAGGGTTAGACCATGACTAATCTTGAACTGTTAAGCACAAGAAGAAATCGCTTGGAAAACGAACCAAAAACATCAGTTAACGAAAGTAAATTAATAATGAACTAAAATGTGTGTCAAGTAAACGCTATGGAAAAATAAAATGTTAATAATAATTGCAGTAGTGGCAAAACCCATTTATTGCTGCTCGCGCCATGTGTGTTTTTATTACCTGCACACTACACTCCACTACAAACCCGTTATTGGATATTAAAGTAGATATTGACTTTATAAAATAAGAATGGAATTATAAAAATTATTTTTTTTCGACATTTCTGCCGATCATTTAAAATATACTTACTGTTGCAAATAGTGATTTATTTATTATATGGTTTCTGTATTATTATTTTTTTTTTTATTGTAAATAGAGTGTGAGTGTGCTTTCTCTGATCGCTATTATAAATGTCCTTGATGTGACAGAATGTAATATTTCTAAATAAACAAATATAAATAAAAAAAAAAAATTATTATATGTTTATTATTAAAATCCTCCGCACGATAACCGGAGCGATCTGGTGTCAGAGTACTAACACATGAAAAAGAAAGACCAATAAAGAACTGCTTCCAGAAACTGGTGAATCAATATCCCATGATATGAAGGCACGCAGATTTAGACGACGGGAGATGTAGCTCGTTACTATCCGCCTGGAAGCCTCTACGTAATAATGAATGCTTCAATAGAAGGGAAAGGCCACGTGGACGGCCAAAAGCAGATGGTTAGATATAATCAACAAAGATGCAATAGAACTGCAGATAACTGGAAAGATATAGGCAGGGATGAAGCAGGCTTGTTAAGGTGGCAAAAGATCTACAAGGTTAAATACCAACAGAAAAAAAAAATATTTTGACAAGAAATAGATTAATAATAAACATAATATACAAATTAAGAACTTAAATAAATAAAAAGCAATTATATTCATATCGAGGTCTGACATTAGCGTGTTAAATCATTCATCGCAAGCTGAATAGCAGGTTGGAGGAAGATCCAAATACGGTTTTTAAAAACTCAAACTTTTATGTACAACAGGAACTGAATAGTATTTCGAGCTATTTGCGTAATGGTATTGCTATGTATTGAAGTTTTGCTAAATGATATAGTAGGTTTTTGGCCTTCCTCTACTCAGAGTAAAAACTAGTAACGGGCTATGTAACTGGTTTCTTTTAGGGTATTACCAGTTATTGTGGAGTAATAGGGTGAAGTTAAAGACCAATCAAAACCATCCTTGCCCCACCCTGAATATTTCCTATAAAATTTACAGAGAAGGAAGAAAAGAGGTCTTATGTTGATGTCCGGCCTTGAGGATAGGTCGTGATATGTTTTCTTCCGGCTTGGGACTGAAGCCTTGGCCCGACATAGACCACACAGATGATCGTCTTGAAGTTTTTGGATCTGGCCTTGACGAGATGAGATGCAGCGATGAAATCTTCCAACCACACCACTTCATATACAATAGATAAGTGTTATTCCCAACAATAAATTTACCAATGTTAGAATATTTCATGGTAATATAAATTCTCAAAGAGTCCATCTGAATTCACAGTCATTAATTAAATGAATTGAATCACGTATTTTTTTCTTGTAAATATAATTTGTATATATTCTTTATTAAACATAGAAATAAATAAAGTTTTCTAGTAAAGGTTATTTTATTTCTGCCACCTATTTATATCATGATGATCATAGGCAATGTGTGTAATTAGAAAGCGTGATAAAGACAAACCAGCCTTTGAGAAAAGAAATTCAATTAATTAATTCTGGAGCAATCAATATAATATAGATCCAAATTTCTTTGACTAATCTTTCATTATTGATTTTTATTAAACATTCCTAAATAATTATTCGGTGGCATCCCGAATAAAACTTAAACACCCCAAAACGTCGCAGTATCAATAATTGAAGGAAGTAAGTCGTCTGTCCTACATAACATACGTGATAAATAGTCAGAACGCAGTCATTTTTAATGTTTTAGTTGTGTCAACGTTTTCATCATCAGAGCGTGTTTCGATCACTGAAGGTGTTTAATTACTTAACACTTTCAATACTTCACATGCTTGGGTTGAAACGTCGGCACCAATAAAAACCTTAAAAATGACGGAAACGGTATCAAGTTACCTATAATTTTCAGATATTCAACTTTCAATATGCTGGTTGTTAGCATATTTTTTCATCTTTCAAATACTAATGTTTCTACTATCTTAGGATTCACCAGATGTACCTAATTCTGCCCAGTGAATATAATGAGGTTTAGGCAAAAAAAAATCAGGCAGACTAGCTCTAAAATATAGTTTTATTTTCTTCAGTTAAATACAACCTAACATTAAAATATTTATAAAATAACATTGAAAATTGCTCGGCATGGCTGGGAAATCATACTACTTTGTTACTAATCTAGAAAACTTTCAACTTTGTTTTCCTCCCCAATGCCCAATGAAGCTATACCCTCACTCCTCTGTAAACCGTTGAGAAATAAATTTTTAATCAGCCAGGTTGGAGTCGAATCCAAAACGTTCCGAACCGGAAACCCCTCGCTCCAAAGTGCTCTGCAAAATACAACAAAATATGTTATTGCATCTGGGGATTCAGAAACTATAGTGCTGTGCCAACTTTTCATTTCTGGGTTTCGCAGCGATTTAAGTTGAATAGAAGTTGGATCCAGATTGTACACTAATGTCAGTGAAAGCAATTTAAAAATCGCAAGATAGCTGCATCAAAACTGCATCGCGTTCCGATTCCATCTATTATTAGAAGTGAAATAATATAATTTACAACTTTGTATCCTAAATTTCAACATTTTCAACTTAAGAACTTATTAACAACTTAAGAAAATATTAACTCAATGTTTGATAGGTTGTATAAAAAAAAAAATTATAGTTTATAGAAATATTGATATTAAGAAACATGATTGCAATACTCCCCGAAAAGCGAAGACTTTGTAAAAAGTGAAATAACGGTGGAGCAAGCAGTGTCTGAAAAAGCCGAGTCCTAAAGTTAGATGGAAGATAGCAATTTAGAGCTCTAGCGGTTATGAAATCTTTCTTATAGTTTCTTTGTCGATTTTTCATCAATCACTCCAATAGGATAAAACTCTATGTTTTATACAGTCATTCTTTTAAAGATGATCATTCATGTTATTGCAAAAGTTTAGGTTCTATAAAGTATTTTAATGGTAAAAGCTGATTTGGCGGAGTTGGGATTTTGGATATAAGTATGTAGACAGAGCTTAATTGAAAATTATAATTATTTCATTTAATACAATGCACATGAAACTTTTTTGATAGTTTTATGAATGTGAGATTTTTTTTTTTCAAGTTTCATAAATTTATGGATGTATTGACTCGAGCGAGATGTATAATATACAAGGACGGAAAGGAGTCGTAGACATTTTTAGTTTTCAACGGAAAAAATACACGTTTTGAGATCCCTTGAGTCCAAATAACCAAGTTCCACAAAATGGTCTGTGTGTATGAGAACATTCCAGCTCAAAAACGATAAGTCGTACGAAACGTATTTAACAGGATTTTGATTAAACTTGGTGCATCAATGCATAATTAAGTAATCTTTAATATCATTTAAGGCTTATCCCTATTGATGTCGTTTAAATGTCCAAACTGTCTTCCTTTAAGTACCTTTAATTTGGCATATTTTAAATAATTAACTATCTCTAATTAATAGGAATTATGAAAAAAGGCTAAATATAACTTTTGAAAGAATTTAATAACGGAATAAAGGAGAAAAAATAAAAATGCTTATCCAGTTCGAAATATATGATCGAAATGAATCTCCAGAAACACTAGTCAGAAGAAGGTATAAATTATAATAATAATAAGGCTTAGCGAACCCGACGGTTCGATGCCGACACCATCAATCGCTTGTTACACACCTCCCTCCACCGTTCGCCGTCCAAACCCAGTCCCTTCAGATCGGCTTTAATGCTATCTTTCCACCTTCGCTTCGGTCTACCCCTCGGACGCTTACCATTCGGCACGGCAAATATTAACCTTTTAGGAATTCTCTCGTTACTAAGCCCAACAACTTTACAAGCCAATTTGATTCGCCGCGATGAAATTACCTCAATTATATTACCCGGATACAGCTCACGCAATTCGGCGTTGTGTAACCGTCTGAACTCTCCAGTTAACTCATCCTTCTTCGGTCCGAATATTCTACGCAATACTTTATTTTCAAAAACCTTAAGACGCTGCTCATCCCTTAATGTAATCGGCCAAGTTTCGCATCCATAAAGAACTGTGGGCAAGATAATTCTTTTATAGATTCTAATTTTTAAGTTTCGGAACAAGAGGCGCGAACTAAGTAGTTTTGTCAGAGAAAAATAACAAGCATTCCCCGCCTTCAGTCTAACCTTAATCTCTTGTTCAATTTCGTTTTTCCTAGTTATCGTAGAATCTAGATACCTAAATTTATCAACCTGTTCAAAAATATTACCACCTATATCGATATCACCAGTAGTATCGCCATTTTTGCAGCTAACCATATATTTTGTTTTATCCACGTTTATTTCGAATCCCAGTTCTTTACCGGCTTTCATTAACGTTGTCGTATTTAGTTTTATAGTTTCATCGTCTTCGCTTAACAGTACCAGATCATCAGCATAGCCCAGCACGGATGTTGTCCCGCCCAGATCCAACCCTTTCTCGGTTCCAGACGAAGGTATACGTATAATATATCGTTGAAAAATGGAGAATTTCAGAAAAATAATAACAAATAAATTAAGTTAAAGATGGTAACGGAGAGTGACGAATCAAACATTAGAACCGTCGTATCGTGTCGTGACGGACCTAATACAACCAGCCTTACTTGGCATCCTCATACAATTCTGAAACGAAAACAAACACCTTGACGTTTCTGGCTATTTAAGTATTTACTATACAAACGAACTAAGCTTCCAAATAATTACAAAGGCCTCATAACCATTAATTTAATAAGGCCTATTTGGACTTATCAACCATGGTCTCACTAAACTATCAAATTTCTCTGGTATAAAATTCGTAAAATCCAAAATACTTCGTAAAATCTTCAATGCTCCTTACTTTAACATAAATAAAATCGTCCATAGTGATATTAATTCTCCACATGTTTCCGATTTGACCCGATCCTCTACCTAATAATACCTATTCTACCAAAATAAATTTCATAACCATCCGAGCCCTCTAGTTTCTAATGTTGGTTCCCATTCGATCTCTGATAACTCTCGGAGGCATCTAAAACGTAGATGGGATGGCCTCGTGATTTTCTTATGTAGAAATATTATTAGAGTGGGTAGTTTTTCTACAAGTATTTTCTTGTCATTATCTTTCTAAGTGTAATAGTTTTGCCCAAATACGAGACCGAAACGAGTCTTGAGACCAAACTCATTCTTGGTCATGGTCTTGGTATTGCGAAAGAGTATCGCAACATTCTTGCAGTTACTTATTAGCTTATTGCTATAGAGATATTGCTGTAATTTTTTAGATAGGAGAAACCTAACTAAGCCCGAATGAAAACTCAGATGAGTTTTTTTTTTGTTTTTTTTTTTTGTCTATAAAATATGTATTTGCGCCTGTCAACAATAAGTTGACAATCAGCAAATGTGATGGCGATAATGATATAATGACATGACAGGCATGGGGAAGGAAAATACTACCTCTTCCCTAACTTGTTCCAATTACTTAGGTTGTCTAAGGAAGCAGATCCCTCATCCAACGCCTTTTTAGTCTCCTGCTCATGTTCTGAGGTATGTCAGCTGTGGCCATGTCTCTTATAAGTCTGTTATTATGTCCATTTAAATTTGTGTAAAATCGTTGATATAGGGTCGTTATATGTTGATCAACTGTTGGAAAGTGGAGGTCATTATGTATCAGAGGAGTTAAATGCAAAACTATATTGGTTAAATCTATTATTAGCATATACTAACTAAAATTGTCGAGTATTAGCTACTATTTGCCTTAATTTTTATTTAAAAAATCGATTTTTTTTTTACAAGGTCCTTGTCTTGGTCTTGCATCAGCTAGGCCTTGGTTTTAGTCTTACAATGTGCAAGACCAAGACCGATTTTGGGCAACACTAAAGTGTAATATTAACTAGATGTGTTTTATTAGAATAGTGTTGTAAATTTTCAGAGTAACAAAGTAACTGAAATAAAAAAAAAATAGTCTGATTCTTTTTCTTCCTTCGGATTTCTCTAACGGTTTCAGTAATACATGCTGTTATTCTGAACAATTCTCTAGTTCCTTACTTACTCATAGTAGAGGAGCAATGTGAGATTTCCTAAAGCCGGTAGGGAATTTATGAAAGCCAAGAACACCTAGAGCAGACCTTGCGGTTTACGGTAGCTTGGTCCAAATTAGCAGATGCGCTCAACTCCAACCAGTTCCAACTCCCACGAGAGAGCGGTACTAAGTCTCAGTTTCTTCGCCAAACGATTTCATCTGTTCTCCGAGCCCAACATGCGACTTAATAAGATTACTTGCAAATGGCCTCTAAATCTGCCGCCTATATCTCAAGCAAGCCTTATTCTAGGCAACTATTTCGAAACCTCGAACGAAATTCAGGGTTAAGGTCTCTTTTAAAATTGTTACTGTTAATCCCGGTAATAATTTGGTAAATATTTGATTGACGAAACATATTTAAAAATAAATTAATGGAATTTAAATGCGAAATTTAAAAAAAAAAATTTGGTGGGTCCACTCACACGACTTTTCTACCTATTTCCGATAAAAATTTATATCTTTACATATGTCTATCAAGAAAAAAAAATTGAATTAGATTCATCATCCTGAAAATTGATAGATTCGAGTACGGTTTATTTGATAAACTAAAGCAATATAAACCAGCTTAAGGTAGATCAGTGTAAAAGTTTCAATACGCTCTAATATTATTGATCAAAAACATTTTGCCATAGCCTAATTCTGTCAAACAATAATTACTGTTAGAAGTAGAGGTAATAATGAAGCTTGTGTGATGCAGGAAACACTTATTTTCTTAATTTCACTAAGTTATATTTTTGGTCTCATTCATCCCTTTCTGACACCAGGATATGTACCCATAATCATACATTAGAAGTTGAATAGCTGTAACTTGTCCGAATTGAAAGATTTTTATATAGCTTTGTAGGGAATTTCACTACCTTTCAAAAAAACAGGCTACCGTGCCTATAGAAATATAGTCTATAGAAAAATATGTTTTTAATTTATTGCGCATGAAACACCCATTTCTGTCTCAGGCTTCAGTACTCAAAACCCTACAAAATAAAAAAAGAAGCAACAAAATCGTTTTAGTAGTTCCCAAGAAAATCTTGGCACAGAAAGACAGACAGACCAATGGCTAAAAATGTGTTTCTCGGACTCAGGAGGCTCTGAAACATATAGATCCGTCGAAAACCGCATATCGGAAATTTGACCCGATCGCAATACTTTCCTTACCTAGAATAAGGATGGAAAGTAAAAAAATATTCGCCAAGTATTTTATAGATATCATGAATTAAATGAGTATTCGTAATGTATATTGTATCAAATTTTCACAAATGTATGGACATGGATAACATTACAAAGTTCAAAATATTTTGATTATATTAATATTATATCGTTATTATTAACTTAGAATTAATTATGGGATACGAATGTCAAAGCGACGCTCAACTGTAAAATAGTAATATATTTCGTCTTGTATATATTGTTAGTTAACTTAATTGTTTTCCTTATTTTATTTACATAATTTAAGAGATATTCTGGAAAGAAGTATTTATTTATTAATTTTATTTCTCTTACTACTCCACTATTCTTAAGCGTATTCCTTCCAAGATAAATTTATTTATTATAGTCTCTTTACTTTACGATTTAATTGTTTCCTTCTTTCATAGTCTTTTTAATGCTGTTAGCCGTAGTTAATCTCAATCCATATCTTGTTGATAGCTTTATCAAGAGCCATTCTTGCATCTGAGTTGATACATTGCACAATCGCGTTCCCTTCCGAGCCCATCCATGAAGTTATTATTATCTTTGGTAGGAACTATAATAAATTTTATGCTGGGACATTACATTATCTTAGAATAATGAAAACGAACAATAAAAGGAACAGTCTGGCACAAAATGGCAGTCAAGGAATAATTATACTATACAATTATAAAACGTTAAAATTAAAATAAAAGACAAGAATAATAAAAATAAATAATGAAAATATAGATAAATTAGGTTTATAGAAATCCTGATCACATCAAGTTTTTTCTCTTGGCCTCACCCGTAATTAAATTCTTTAAAAAAATATATTAATATTTCCGCAAATCTTTTATGAGTTTTGAAAATCTTATTTACTTATAAATTTAATTTAGTTACTACAATCTAGAACTTCATGAAATTCATATTCTATAAGTGAAAATTGTCTAATATTAAAGATAAAAAATTAAATATTAGCAATAAAATAAATTCGTTGTTCAATAGATAATTGTAATTTTAGGTAGTTAGCCACATAATGAAGAATGCGTCAAATCGACATTTACGGATTTAGGTACTTCAAATTTTTTTCTTTTTTTTTTTAATTTATTCATGGTATTTACAACTGTATTAAAAGAATTAAATACATTAAGTAAATTTGATAACAGAAAATAATAACATGAAATGACTTGTTGAGAAACTACCCACTGGTAGCACTCTAAAACCAAAATGTATTTACAATAAGAGATCTCGAGGCCATCTTCTTACCAGACGCCTCGGAAGGTTATCAAGAATAGAAGAGGAAACAAGGTTAGAGACGAGAGGATTCGGATGGTTCTGAAGTTTATTATGGAAGGATTGGTATCTGGATTGGGCCAAATCGGCAACATAAGAAACATTAAGGTCATTATGGATTATTTTATTGGTGACAAAGTAAGGAGCATTGAACATTTTCGTAGTCATAGGTCTTATTGTAGTTATGTATATAAGTCTTTTGTAATTAACTGGAAGCTTAGAACGTTTGTCTAGTAAGTGTTGGAGTAGTCGGAAACGTCGAGTGGTTTCTTGTCGTTTCTGTCTGGTATGAGCATTCCAAGTTAGACGTTTGTCCAAGTGAAGTCCAAGGTATCGGATTTATTCAACAGGGATAAGTGGGGTATTATTGAAGGATACTGTGGGACATGAGGTCATAGGTTTACGTCGAAGGGTAAAGGTGATTTTATGGGATTTATTAGAATTTATTTTAATCCTCCAGTTTTGACACCATTCTTCAAGGCTTGTGATGTGCGATTGAAGAGTTTGGGATGCAATGGTTGGGTCATTATTAACGGATAGGACACATGTATCATTGGCATACGTGGTAATAGCAGTGTTACGATGGGTTGGGATGTCAGCTGTATAAACTGTGTAAAGGATAGGACCAAGGATACTACCTTGAGGAACACCAGCAGACTGGGAAAGAGGGATGAATAAGCATTATTGTGATTGACTTTTGAGTATCTATCAGTTAAATAGGAACGGATAATGAGGAAATATGTAGGATGTAGGAATTTACGGAGTTTGTAAAGTAGTCCTGGGTGCCAGACTCGATCAAAAGCCTGTTCTATATCGAGAAACGGGAGTCTTTGCAGTACATTCCGCGCTCCAATGCAGAGGAGACAACATCCACCACACAATGGCATTGCTGGATAGTGGAATGGGATCTGCGGAATCCAAACTGGTGATCTGGGATTATGTGATTAGAATCTAGGATTGGGTACAGGCGTTTTAGGATGAGTTTTTCCAGGACTTTGCCCATGATGGGTAAAAGAGAAATAGGACGGTAAGAGGATGGGTATTCTGGCGGTTTTTTGGGTTTATGTATCATTTTGATAATGGATAGTTTCCAAGGGTCGGGAAAACATGTGGATCGGAGTATAGCATTATATATATAAGTAAGGAATGGAATGGCTTTCCGAGGAAGTAGTTTTAGGATCTGAGATGTAATTAGGTCGTGTCCAGGAGCTTTGCGGGAAGGTAACCTGTGAATGATGGTTCATATTTCTGAAGGATGAAAGGCTTTAGGTGGAAGAGAAATTTGGAGTGGTATATCCAGTTCTGCTTCAATACATTCAAGGTGATTTGGATTAAGAATATTGGACCAGATTTGGGCTTCAGTGAGTAGTGGATGGTTGCAGTCTTTAAATTTCAGGAGCCTTTTAGTGGTCGTCCATAGTGATTTATCGGTAGGTGTAAGTTTTTCAGTAAAATTTAGTAAATTTTGAATTTTGTATTTTCTAATTTCTGATTTCAGTTTGTTAGTCAGTTGGGTGTAATGAATGCGCTTTATCTGTTGGATATTTAGTTCGATGCCGCTTCGATCTTGCTCTGCGTTTTTCCTTTAATAAGATACGAATATGCTGTGGCAAGTTAGTATTTTGTGGTTTGTTAATCTTATTGATAAAGGTATTATTATTTATACTGTCTGTTATTGTTGATGTCAGTTTTTCTATGGCACCATTAATGTCTTCTTTTGTTCCAGTTTACTCGTCCAGTGATCAGTTTGGGAGGTGATGGTTTAGGAGCAAAGTCAGAATGTAGTGAATGCAGAACTGAACTATGGTCTGAAGAAAGGTCATCCAGGGATTTGATTAAAGTTTGGAAGGAGGAAATCTGGGAGGTGATAAATATATCCAGGATATCGGGACGTTTTTTGAGGGATGTTGGCAAATAAATAGGACTCATGGGCGGGAGGATTGGATAACTATTAGAAGATGAGAGACGGGAAAGGATGTTACTGCGGGAGTTGGATGTTCGACAATCCCACCGTTGGTGTTTAGCATTACTTCAAATTTAAATGTTAATTAGAGTTTTCATTTATTTTCATTTGTTAATCGTTACTATAAACTAAGAGCGAATTCTTTATATATTTAGGCATAGTCCGTGGTACAGACCCCTTTTGATCCAATTATTAACATCCACTTGACACTTCGTAAACAGCTTCATCTCATCGTACTCTACAAATATGTTATTCACGAAAATTCTCGGAACTGGGGTGGTTTCAATCTGGAGGTTGGCAAATTTTATCCATTTAATTAGGTACTAAAAACTCGTAAATACCTTTATGTTCGTAAATACCTGTACAATTATGTAAATACCTTTAATGTTTTCCACTTAGATCGTAAGATAATTTTATCACAAAATCCAGAAAAAAATGTGACCTGCAAAGATCGTTTGGCCTATAGAACCTCGTTATTTTGACATTTTTGGAGTGTAGGTCACGCCAAAAGGCTTAATATTTTTGTTTAACCAGAGCTATTAAAAATATTGGGACCTAATTTTCTACTATTAATAAGCTGAATGCATTCCCTTAAGTTCCTCATATGAGGTGATACATATATGCAATACTTTTTAACAATTAGATAGTTTAAGCGGCATACTATTAGTTAATACATCGCGAACATTTTATTAAGTTAATATAAACATTTAGTATTTTTCATCAGTTTTACTTTTTAATTTATTTTTTATCTATTAATTTTAATATTTATTTTTATTAACAATCTCCATCCTTTTTCTCGATCCTGTGCCCAAGTTATCTTAGGATTTGAGCAATTGGGCATTTACTAGTTATAGTATCTAATTAAATAGACATAGTTTATTGGCCTCCATATTGAAAAAGCCCCAATTCCAAGAATTTGACTACAAAGTCGAAAAAAGTTGGCGTTCAAAAATATTGAGCCGTTTGGTGTATTGAACCTATACTCCCAAATTATCTAAATATGGAGATCATATAGGCCAAACGGCCCAACATTTTTTAGGCCTCCTTATCTATCGATTTCATGATCAAATTATCTTATGGCCTATTGTTATCACGAAGTCAGATGCGTTAAATGTGCCGGCCTACACGCTTCAGACACTTGCCAGAAGCCAAGCGATGAGCCTGCGACGTGTGCTCTTTGTGGCGAAGCCCATCCTACGAGCTACAGAGGCTGTGAAGTATATAAAAATCTATACAATGCTGTACTCCGTTCCACATATTTTACTGATCCTTGGAAACGATCTATTGTTAAAATGATCCACAAACCCAAAAAACCACCAGAGTACCCATCCTCTTACCGTCCAATCTCTCTTTTACCCATCATGTGCAAAATCCTAGAAAAACTCACCTTAAAACGCCTGTACCCTATCTTAAATTCTAAACACATAATTCCAGATTACCAATTTGGTTTCCGAATCCTTTATACTTTTTTCCCATTCCACTATACAGCAATGTCATCGTGTGGTAGACATAGTCTCCTCTGCATTGGAGCGCGGGATGTACTGTATGGGAGTCCTTCTCGATGTAGAACAGGCGTTTGATAGAGTTTGGCACACGGGACAGCTGTACAAACTCCGTAAATTCCTTCCCCCTACATACTTTCTTACCATCAGTTCCTATCTTACTGAAAGACACTTCAAAGCAAATCACAATAATACCTATTCATCCCCCTTTTCTCAATCTGCCGGAGTTCCTCAAGGTAGTATCCTTGGTCCTATCCTTTACACAGTTTATACAGCTGATAACCCAACCCATCCTAACACGGTCATCACTACGTATGCTGATGACACATGTATCCTATCAGTAAATAATGATCCATCAATTGCATCCAAAATGCTTCAATCACACATCATAAATCTTGAAGAATGGTGTCAAAACGGGAGAATTAAAATAAACTCCAATAAATCCCATCAAATTACCTTTACCCTTCGTCGTAAACCAACGACTGCCTGTCCTACAGTTTCCTTTAACAATACTCCACTTATCCCTGTTGAGCTAATCCGATACCTAGGGCTCCGCCTGGACAAGCGACTAACTTGGAATCCTCATACTTGACTGAAACGACAAGAAACCGCTCGACGTTTCCGATTACTTCAGCACTTACTAGACAAACACTCTAAGCTTCCTATTAATTACAAAAGACTCATATACTTGACTATAATAAGACCTATTTGAACTAACGGAGTTGAGCTATGGGGCTCCACTAAACCATCGAATTCCTCTCGCATCCAATCCTTTCAATTCAAAATCCTTCGTAAAATCCTCAATGCTCCTTACTTTGTCACTAATAAAATTATCCATAAAGATCTTAATATTCTTTGTTTCAGATCTGGCCCAATCCAGATACCTATCCTTCCATAATTAACTTCAGAATCATCCCAACACTCTCGTTTCTAACCTTGCTTCCTCTTCAATTCCTGATAACCCTCCGAGGCGTCTGAAAAGAAGATGACCCTGTGATCTCCTAATGTAGTCATATCATTAGAGTGCTACCATTGGGTAGTTACTCAGCAAGTGTATTCATGTCATTATATCTATTATGTCCAAATTTACTAGATGTATTTATGCAATACAGTTGTAAATGTCATAAAGAAATAAAAAAAAAAATTATCTTACGATCCAAGTTGAAAAAAAAATGAGTATTTACCAGTTTTTAGTACCTAATTAAATAGACAAAGTTTGCCTCGCTCCAGATCAAAAATGCCCCAATTCCAAGAGTTTTCATAAATAAAATAGTTGTAGGTTACGATGAGATAAAACTACTAACGAAGTTTCAGGTGGAAGTTAATAATTTTATAAAAAAAAAGGGGTCTGTACAACGGAATAGAACGACACTAGTTATATGACTGATAAGAACTTAAATTATGTTTCATATAACGGTTTATCACCTATATAAAAAGTTTATAATCTATTAATTAATATTATAAAATGGGTTATGTAAGGAAATACTTGTTTTTATAAAGAATAATTTAAAGCGCATTATAGTTTTGAAACGGGTTAGTAAAAATATACTTTTTATTTTTCAACGCAGAAATTAATTTCAATAACAACATGAGAGAGCGATGTCATTTTTTTCTTGAATCTCTAATGACTATTATGACATTCTGGGAGAAAACATTTTTTTTTCTCTCTTAAACAAACAATTAGGAAATTAAATGACAACAAAAACTGTAGGGAGTCTGTTCCATTGTTGCCTGTTGATAACAATGGATTCAATATTTGGCTACCTTCCGTGTTTTACCGCGGAGAATTTTTGCCTTAACAAAGCTTAAAATGTACCTTAACCTCTGAAATGATGATCCCCTTAAAAAGGGAGAGATATTATAGGATTCCCCTTTTCAAATTTTCTCTGGTGGGCTGGAGGAAGGGCTGTGTCCAAATTTAATATTTTAGTCTCTACTCGGCTGATGTCTCGTTAAGTAAATAATACAAAAGGTTCTGTCACAGTTAGCGAAGGAAGAAAAGGCATCTGGAATGAGCAGATACTTAGCAGTTTTCATTTTTTTTTAATGTCAGCAGAAAAAAATAATATAATTTCGTTAAAATGTGTTTGTCGTGACAAAATATTTTACAAGTCATTAATTGACCCTAGAAAATGATAAAAATATGAGGTTTAAATTTATTTTTTGCAACAAACTAGTCAACAGTGTCGGAAGTGATTAATCAATGGGTAAATTAAAATCATTAATTTGTTTGTTGTTGTTTATAAGCGCAAAATCCTCAGATCATCAACGCGTAAAATCAGTGTTTTTATCTCGACTGATTAGTAGAGATAATAATAATATTAATACTTTATTTATTCTGGGACGAGTCCCTTTAGAATAATGCAGGACAGAAATGTAGGCTAAGGAGCCTCAGAGATACATAAAAAAATGCTCAGTAATTAAATAATCATAATTAAAAATTATATGTTACTTTCTAACTTAAATAAGTTACAATAATAAATAATAAAAGGCTTAGCGAACCCGGAGGTCCGATTGACTTATTATTAACTTAAAGGTTATTAACTTAAATAAGTTAATAATAAAAAATCGAAAATAAAGTAAAAATAATGAAGAACGATCTAATAATTTATATACATATTGACAGTGGTATCTATTTACAATTTTATGGGGACTGGATGAATAAGAAATGATTAAACAGGCGGTATTTAAAGGTAGGAAGGGTATTTGATTGATGGATGTGAGAAGGGATGGAGTTCCATAGGGATGAGGATCGGATAATGAACGATCCGTCGAAAGCAGCGGTTCAGTGGGCCCTTATGTATAAATCAGAAGACCTGGAACGACTATTGGGGGAGCGAACAGAGAATTTCAATTGGAAGAGCTAGGAGATGTATGAAGGTCGGTGGGATTGGATGACTTGAAAGAGGAAGGATGCCAGGAAATACTTACGACGGTAGGAAGGAAGCCGCTTCAACTCTACATAAAAACGGGAAACAGAGGCGTCCCTTCGGATCCCGAAGATGAATCGTACAAAGCAATTTATCAAACATTTTAGTTTCGCCTCGAGATCCCCAGTGACGCCCCTCATATACCATACAGCAATATTCAAAGTGGGGAAAAATTTAGGAAGTGACCAGGAGCCTACGGGTTTCAAGGGGAAATAGGTGACGGAAGTAGATTAGGCGTTTTAAGGTGGAAATGGTACGGCGGGAGATGTTTTATACATGGTTTTTCCGGGGGAAGGTCTTAGATGGAAGTTGACCCGGTACGACCGATTTGAGAATAAGGATGAACCGGTTGTAACGGAAGTTTTAAATAATGATCAGAACGAGGAACAGCCAAGGTCATAATAGAATGAAAATAACATAAACAAACTCAAATCAAATTCACAAGTGGATTACCAACTTCATTCAGTTGCTGGATATTCATCAAAGAAATCATTCTTGCACTGTGATTTTCAACACCTCAAATATCGCTCAGTTTCTTAAAAATCACTTAATTCTGTGTTAAAAATTTAATGTTTATTCGTTTATACTATTTGAAACAAATTTTCTCTTAATCGTTTCTTATGAATGAAAACGAAGGACATTTGTCGCTCGATTTTACTTACCACGCAGATTGTTGCCTAAAATTTTAAAACGCTATCTGTCTCTGCACAAAATCATCCGATTTCGGTGAATTCTTTTTCATTATATAGGGGATCAGGACGGTTTAAAATAAATATAGGTATTGTTAATCGAAAATATAAAAATAAAATTAGTGTACTGTTTGATTTATTCCAAAATAAAATTCTGAATCCATCGTAACAATTTATGCACCTTGTTTTTGAAAGAGTATTTCATATACATACACTTGTAAAGGCTTCAAGAGAAAGACTATAGTCACGTTTATTTAAAATCGTTAAGGTCATTTTGTCATAACAGTCTAATTATCTAACAGTCTAAGTGAATTACGTTTTTTAGCCGCTATTTGGAAACGAAAGGCCGGGTTGCAACGAAATGTATATAAAACACTCCTGAATTTGATTGCAATATTCTATCAAAATTTCAAAGCAATCGCTGAAGAACTGTCGCGGATTAGTTGTTTTGAACAAACTGACAAATAATAATAATAATAATAAGTTTATTTACCAGTATTTACAATATCCAACATTTACATAACATTCGGTCCTGCTTTGCTACAACATTTCACACTAAAGGTATCTTAAAATTATAAACTTTAGTAAAATTCTTTGTTTTTTGACAGTAGAAAAAATGACGAAAATCCTACAAAAAAAAAAAAAAAAGAAAATAACAATAATAATATAAATAAAATTAGTATATAAATATAGTCAATAATAATAATAATAATAAAATAAAAAGAGCATAGATTTAAGAAATGAATATAGTGTATGCTACTTATGTTAAGTAGTGTAATATTTTGTACACTTTTATTTTGGACGGTTTTTATTCAAGTAAAATATGTTTTGTACGTCTGTGTTTTTATCTTCTTAAACTTTGTTTATTGTAATGGCCTGTTGTCTTAATTAAGGCTTTTGCAGTGTTCGTTGAATTGAAAAAATAATTTGGTCTGGGAGTATATGAATTGTTTAACTGTCCGAAATTCCAAATCGTTTAGCATGTTGGTTATTTTTGTAGTGACATATTTATAAACTCTATTTCCAATTTTTATTTTTTGATAACACTGAAGTTCGTCAATAGCTACTGACAAAAAAAGAAAGAGAAAATCGGTTGAGAAACAGAGGAGAAAAAAAGTACTGTTTTGCCTTTGCCTATTTACATAATGATAATTAATTTTTAGGAAAAACTGACGTTATTTTTTCTGTTAGATACAAAAAAAACCACCTGAAGAAATTAAAATATCGAATTTCATAAGGAGCTTATAAAGTATAATCAATTAATTTTTGGGCAGTGCATTTCCTTATGGATTTATATTTTCCTAATTTAACCAAATAACGCGAAGTAAGACGAGAAAACATACAAAGGAGTAAGAAGCAATCAATCAGGGCAAAGATAAGCTCGGGACCATTATCGCTCCTGTTGTCTCACACAACAGCAATCCCAAATGGATTCCTCTCCACTCCAGGTCCTTCCTCCTTCTGCTTCTAACCTTCCTCCTTTCAAAGGCATGATGGCTCCATATTTACCGTGCATACTGTTTCTGTTCACAATGTGAGTTTCATAGTGTATGGGTTTAATAGAGTTTTAGAATAAAGTACCACAAGTCATCATTTTTTAAATTAATTTTTTTGAAACTGTCTTTTTATTCTCATGCTAGCAGATGATTCTGTTGTTTTAGTTATGAGACTTTAAAAAATACAAGTAAACGGGTTTCTTTTAGAAGGTTTTTAAATACATATACATATTTTTTTTGTCAATTCTTTATTAAGAAATATTACAACCTGTCACATCTAATGACACTAATAACAGTGATAGAAGAGTAGCTCATTCACACTGTAATAAATGAAAATAAATTAAACAGAAAAATAATAATACTAAAAGTTTTTCTTTTTAGTTATTTATTTTATCTTGTATATTACTTTATCTTTTTATTTTATTTATTTTTCTTTCTCTTCTTACTTGGTTATTTTTATTTATTTTCCAGAGGCGATAAAATGAGACATACGTGGCTTGAGTGGAGGATCTGGCCATTGCCAGAACTCCAATATTAGCTTGTTTACAACAGATTTCTGAGCCAATACCGCTTCATCCTTCGAGGAGGATTGTAGGCAGATAGGCCGATGGGCAGATCTAGATAGGGGCTGTGCAAGTCGATTTGGAAGATATGTAAGGTTTTGTTGGAATTCGAAAAAAATTTTCTGGTATAAGGTCTAGGACAAATTGTATATTAAGGTCATGATGTAGAGTTTTGTTGGTTCCATAGAACAGATTATCAACGAATGACTTTGGAATGAAAGGAAAATACATATTTAATTTGTTTTATTTATCTTCTCTCGGATCTCATTATTGCATAAGCACTTCTCCCACAGGTAACGGAGGTGGGGATGTGGAAGGTTGGCTAATAATAATAACGGTCAACAATATTGCTAGAGTAGGTACTTCTTTGTAAAATATAATATATAATATTAAATATTGTATGAATATAGTAATGATTACTATAAAATGGTTGTTAAAAAATAGTAGAAAATATTAAACCATTAAAAGCATGAAATATTTAAGTAACAGAAAAAAACTACAATTTTTATTTTGCTTGTATGGAATACTTCACCTGACTGTTAAGACAATAGAAAACAGTCATCATAACCACTGACATTTTCTTAAAAACTTCCTTTGTATCGTTTGTTTTTCTTCTTCTTCTTTCGCTATATCTTCCAGATATGATATGTTTTGAACTGCTAAAGAAAACTTATTAAAGAATAATAATTACTTCAGCGTAAATGATATTTTTAGTTCTTTTACGCTGCGGTATAACTATATAATGATCTCACAGAAAGCAACATAGCCTGTGGGAAAAATCTGTCTTCTCTTAAGACGAATCAAATATGCTTCAAAAACTATAACTCTACGCTTTATAGTGACAGTAAACTATGCTAACGTTTTCCAGATTAATCGATATTTACAGTTATTACTCGGCCGTAATAATCTCGTAATTTATAGCGCTAAAACCTCTAGCCCATCCCTATCCTTTATAGTTACTGCTGTGCTATAAGGGGAATGATATTAAGCAACCTAAAGCTTTCCTCAGTAAACCGTACACTAATATTAAAAGCATTTTTGAAATCAGACTTGTAGTCCCTGAAATTAGGCCATTAAAACCATTTTTTAGCTTTATATATTAATAAAAAGGACTGTAAATATGAAACCAGAATTTTCGTACAAAGTATACATAGTTTTCGTACAGAAAATACAGGTTTATTACATTAAAATGTTAAAAATAATTTATTCGATATATTTTCCATTCCTAGCATTAACATTTTTCCCATCTTTACATACCGTGGAGGAATAGCTTCAACCCATCATGCCCATCGATTCCTTTCGTTGGCTTTTTCTACCACATTACTGCCTCAGACTCGCCTAAACCTCTCGATGTAGTTATGATGCATCAGACTGGTCCTGCCTCTTAATCTTTTTCCCTCCGAAAATCGTCAATACGGAATAGATGGGCCAAACGATTTTACATGGTATTCTTCTAAAACTTGTTTAATTGGCCTTACACTTAGGTCTTTTCTTACCCTTTAATTTCTCCAGTAACTCCTTGTCCATGCCTAAGACTTGTCTGAGATATTGTATTTCTAAGGCTGGGTCCCGTGTTTTCCTTTTTATTTCATGCACTTCAGGACATTCAACAATAGACACCCACAATATTCCTCATCTCAAGCAAAGCAACAGTATTAGAGTTGCCCAAATGCGAGACCAAGGCGGGCCATAGTCTTGCGCACTCAGTCTTGGTCTTGGTCTTGGTCTTGCTTGAAGAGTCTCGCAATAGTCTTGCAGTTACCTATTAGTCTATTAATATTGAGATATTACTGTAATTTCGCAGATAGAGAAAACCTAAGCCTGAATGAAAGATTAGAAGAGTTAAATGCAAAAGTATATTGTTTATAGCAATTCTTTACAACTAAAATTGTCAAGTATTTGTAACTATTTTGCCTTAATTTTTATTCACAAAAACGATTTATTTACTTATTTATTTTTTACCAGTCTTGGTCTTGGTCTTACAACAGTCAGGCGGTCTTGGTCTTGGTCTTGCCAAGACCAATTTCGGGCAACACTAATCAACATCCATATAATAAAAAGGTTTTCCTCGGCAGTAAATTTAATTAAACATACTATTCCACTATTGATCTAAATGTTCTTCGCTTACAAATTTCCATACTTTATTTGTTTGGCGATTGATTCAATAGGCTTGTTAGTTTTAGACATGTATTCAAATCTATCCGGGCCATATAATTTTATTACCGGTTCATTTGATAGGGAAATGAATCCCGATTCGGTCGCCTTTAGCTGCTCACTCTTCCATTTCAGGAAAGATGAAGGTTCTGATTCGAGAACTTGATAGTTCAACGATTGTAAAACAATCTCCTAAGAGAATTTTGATACTGTGTTTGGATTTGCAACCTGCTATTTTTGATGCCAATGTTCTTTCTACGAAATGTAAAAGTTAGTTTTAGTTTAAAAAACAAAAACAAAAATCGCATCGTGACAATGCCTTTTCCCAGGTAATTGTGATTTTTAAATATATCAATTATGTTTTTATTAAAAAAGTATTAGGCCACGGGTCACCGATAACATACGTTTTCATTTTATTTATTTATTTGTGAGTGTGTGAACTAGAGTGTGAGTGTGCTTTCTCTGAACACTATTATAAATGTCCTTGATGTGACAGAATGTAATATTTCTAAATAAACAAATATAATTTGTCAATGTTTCGGTCTCTCGAGTCATTCTAGAATTACGGCCATTAAAATTACAAGTTATTGGTAACCTGTGTCCTAATATCTTTTAAACAAAAAAATAAATAAATGGCCCGAACTTAAAAAATATGACAGTAAAATTAATCATAGAATTATTTTAAAAATTCAATGTAATTGTTAATTATATGAAGTTGTATTTCCTTCTTGAAACTGGTTCTTTAAAACTGGGATTGAAAATGAATTTTGTTGACACTATGAATTAGCTAAAAGAAAACCCTAATCCTGTAAAAAATACAAATAAAAAATGTTAATGAAAAAGAAGAAAATTGCGTTTTAAACCAAACTAACGGCCGTAATTATTTATTGTAGTCAAATCACATTTAAAGAAATGTTTTATTTTTTTTTTAATTAGATTATTATCACTTATTTTCAGTGGCAATCAATTCAATCATCCATTAAATCTTCATTGTATCGACATTGAAAAATAAGTAAAATTGAAGCAATTTTAATGCAAATACCTGTTGCATATTTTTCGTCCATGCTAATTAATTTAATAATAAAATCAAATTGTTTCCGGATTTAGGCTACCAGTTAATATTTAAAAACGCTGTAAATTATTTCACAATGGTTTAATATTTCCCAGCAATTATACATCTAAAGTAACATTACCTTTCTAGTTACAAATTAAAGGAAATAAAATGTTAATTCCATTTATTTCTTTAACATTTTTTTCATCATCAGTAATTTGCAAAATAAAAAAAGCATTACTTAAGACACATTTAAAAATCAAAATAAAAAAATGCAAGGATTTGCAG
The DNA here is from genome assembly GCA_928085145.1 of Nezara viridula. Classification (NCBI taxonomy): domain Eukaryota; kingdom Metazoa; phylum Arthropoda; class Insecta; order Hemiptera; family Pentatomidae; genus Nezara; species Nezara viridula. Next base: position 153,793,787 of record OV725077.1, on the reverse strand, counting down.
TAGAACGTTTTTTTTTTTAAAGGAAATTTCATAAACTTTTAAATAACTGATCAACAAAAAAGTGTATACTTTTTGGGCTTTTCGTAATATAATTTTACTAGCCCTCGTAATATTCTTCCAGCTTTTTTTCGCTAAAGTATGTTACATAAACAAATTTAGAGGACATCGAGAAGAAGACTTTAGTCAAGTTTCATTGAAATCGGTACATTCGTTTAGGTGCTACAGTCAAGAGCAAAGCAGGTTTTTCGGCCGCTATTTCGAAATGAAAAGGCGGTTAGTAATGTCGATGAAGGAGGATTATCCTCGGATGAACTCTGACTTCAAATCTAAATTTGAAAAAAATCGGTATAGTAATTTCGGAGAAAATGGGCGGATGGCGGACGAACAAAAAAAAAATTTATTCGTTTTTCGAATTCTACGTTTCCTGAAACGTAAAACCTCAAATTTTGAGAGGAGATTAAGTTTTCGAATTTTTTGTTGGATTACAATGGCTCGTTATTGAAAATAATATAATGGAAGATTATGGAATTTCCTTTCATTCGGTTAAGCGTTCATTGACTTTTTTTTTTAAGTATAAGAGATTTTCAATATTAAAAAAAAAAAATAAAATAAAATACGGGTTTTAATAATTCATATTAATCATGTCAACTGCAATTGACATATCTTGCTCTTTATTAGGTCTTATAAAAATCCTAAAAAAACTCATATAAATGACCAGAGACCAGCTTTGATGCTAGGAATTGTATGAATAGAGGGTTCAATAAATAGGAAATAAGGGCTCTTATTCAGAGGTTTGTCCACTTTTTAATGGTCAAGTATTTATAAAGCCCTTATAACTTACTGTATAGCTTCTAAGAGAACTTCCGTTTTCTAAATAAATTAATATTAATATTAATATTCAATGTCGTATATACTTCAAGTATTCTTAGATGGATTTATATTTTAAATTAACTGAATTCGGAACTAATAAAATTAAGATCGAAAAAAGTACGATTTATTTCTTTCTAAAATTTAAACGGAACCATTCAACTCCTGGATAAATTATTTATTCTTTAATTTATTATATAATTCCAGTATCTCATTTAACATACTGGATGAATCCTACAAATTAAAATTGGTATTAAAATTTTTTTTTCGATTACCTTGAAAATTTAATCAGTATTATTATATGATTTAATTAATAAGACTGGGTGAAAAAATAATAGGGAGGTTAAACTAAGATAAGTTGAGTTTGGGACAAGATAGAAAGAAATGAAAAAAATTGATTAAATAATCAAAAGATATGTGTATTTTAGTGGTGAAATTGACATTTCTTGGACCTGGTTTGAAAACATTCTAACAAACAAAATTGGCCAAATTGATTTTTCACTTCGAAATCACTCTCAACAATGTTATCTTTGTTCTAAATGAATTTTAGTGTCATAAGTTAAAATATAACCAAACTAACAGTGTGATATACTTCTAACTACTACCAACTTTTGATAACTATAATATACAATTTTGATATAAAATAGCAATTAGTGAGAGAACAAAATTTAATTAAAAGAAAGTGCTGCTAATGAAACAATAAAACCATTAGTATAAAGAAATGGGACGTGTGGAAACAGTCATTAATGAATTCTTAAGGACAAAGGAACAAAGGAAGATGAAAAATGAAATTAGAAAACCAAGTAACAGTGGGAAAAGTGCCTTCAAATAAATGTGCCCCAATTAACAAAATTAAGAGAGTGCTTGAAGCTAACGTGGGAAGCGAACTAGAGCTTTCACTATTACCATAGCAAATTGCAGTATTCTATTCCATATTCAGTCTTGAAAACGCACTATCCAAATTTATAACGTCAGAAATTTCTATGGTTAGACCCTCATCATCCAAAAAAACATGTGATACCCTAGAACATATATAAGAGGGAAATGTCTGGGCCTCCTTTGTAGATATTAACCTGCTTTTTCAGTCAGAAAGAAAAAATGTGTGTTCCTTTCATTCTGGATATGGAACATGGAATGTTAGCTACATTAGTATTATTAATATTTTTCATTTTTATTTTGTAAAGAATGATTGCATAATATAACATTTTTATGATGAATATTTTCAGATTTCATATTTTTAATAAAAATAAATTATTATTAGACAAAACAAAAAAAGGAAAAACAAAATATTTGTTTTGCATACGCTTGAAATTTTCAACAATGAAATAATTATAGTAGTAACTCCTATTACTTTTTTATGGCATACTTTCTATTATCGGCTCTGTCCATAAATAAACAATTATTTAAATTTTAATTGAAACAAAAATTGCTACACCTAATCGAGATAAAATCGAGAAATTGCCACACCCTTCCAATTTAAATGTCACAGTGTTTTTATGAATATATCTAATTGTAATTATAGAATTATTATTTTAAAATAAATCTTTCCTTAATCAGAAAAAAAATCCAACATTAGTAACAATCGTATTTTTTTGTTGTTGTAAATTTCATATTTTGTTGCAGTATTTTTCTTTTCAATGATATCTATTTATTTATTAATCTATCAGGATTCCAATTAGTGAATTCGAGATCCTTTGGTCTTCCATGCACAACTTCGTCTTTTCATTTATTATTAAGTAAGCCTGAGAAAAAACTGGCGCGACAAGACCCGTTCAAGATATAATATGCATTAAATAAACTAAAAAAAAAAATGTTTTCCCAGGATTTTCTAATTTATGGTAAGATTTGTGAGTCAGAATGATTAGCGATTGAGCTACATAAAAAATGCACTTAAAAAACTTTTTGTAATAGCACAAGTTTGCCAGACAATAATTTCTATTTAAATTAGAGAGGTATGTGAAAGTTTATGTGACGTGCCCACCAGTTTTGTTATATTATATTTTGTTTATTTAAATTTGTTTGGATATATATTCATGTCAATGTAATATCGCATCTAGGAACATGATTTTTGCGGATAGAAGGAGGGAGAAAAATCGTATTTTCTCTGGTATTCGTTATAAATTATTTTATCTTATTGTTAGTATAATGTTATAGTAAAAAAAAAATAAAAATAAGCACCACTAAATTATATATAAATAAAAGTTAATAAGACCTGTACAAAAATTGGACTGTTGATAGTATGCTAAACTTGGGTTTTGATACTATGAGTCCTCATGGGCAGTGATATTTACCGCACTACTCGCCAATTAGCTGCCGCTGGGAAATGGGCAACGCAGCGTAACAAGTTAGTGTAACATAGAGCCAGATTGCTCATTGATCCGTGACGTCATGCCGCTTGTCATTTATCTGGTAGAAAGTCATCATTATGGTAATAACTGATGTGCCGATATGTAGGTATATATATAAATATATATAAAATATATATACAATATCAATATATGTATAACATGCCTCAAGAGAGAGCAAAGGACTACGTGGAAGGCCAAAAAGCAGATCGATAGAGCGAATCAACAAAGATCCAATGGTGCAGCATGACAGGAAAGAAATGATCCAAGAAAGGTGGTGGTCGAGCGAATAACGGCGCCGGCCATTATTTTATATCAAGAGTTCCAATCTCGTTCGCGGAAATTAATAACATAGAAAACAAGTGCTGGCCCTACTACTACTTAGAACACTACGGTGTGAGTTCGATTCCCGCATGGAGACGGTAACATCCCCACTCTGATATTGATTGTGAAGTGAGCGAATCCTGTGTGTTACTACACCATAGCTTCTGGTCCTCCATATTGGAGGTTGGGTGTAGGGCTGATAATCCTCTATTCTATAAAAAAAACTGGGTGATTGAAGCAAACGATTGCTAACCACCCTTTAGGAAAGTTCCTGATGAAGAGCGACTGAAATGTGATCGCGTCTGTTTAGCAAACCACGTGTTCCCTGGATATCGCTAAGAAGAGAGAACCAAACGATTACTACTGTTGCCTATAAGTCCCAAGCTGTTGAAGAAGATTGCAGGTTCTTAACCTTAGCCGTAGTGCTGGCAACTGAAAGCAGTATTGCTATGTATCATAACTTGAAATGTCGAAGTCAAAAGGGCAGGGAAAAAAAATTAAACGATTCACTTACTATTGGGTACCCATTCCAGAGGATTTTTTCCTTTGGCTTATTTCACACCAACCTGGCAGCTGGGTAAACGACGCCGCCGTGTACACTGTATTCGGGACAGAGAGTAATAGCTAGCTTTTACACTAACCCATTTTTGTCTTTGTGTTTAGTTGACATGAGTTATCGTGCTAATGACAAATGACAATCTTCATTGCTGGATAAACATCAAGACGACAGTTGTCTTAGTGTTCTGAGTAGCCGGCAACGTTAGGACGACTGCAGGTGCAATTCATAGGTTAGTTTTTCACTGCTCTTATCAGTGCAGTACAAATGTAACCTATACATACTCCGATAAAACTAATATGGATCTTGTTCGTTATGTATGATTTATTTTCTCTAGAATGTTAAATTTAGTTTTATCATAAATTTTTATGAAAATTAATATAAATAATATTGTATTTGACCTCCTAAAATTTTATTATAGATGCTTTTAAAAAATAATAAAATTAAAGATTTATGTGATCTAGATTTTATGATATCGAATTGTAAACATTTTGTAAAATTTAATAATCGGTGTGATATCCTCTGTTAAATACTAGCTTTCTGCAGTTATTGACCATACTGTTTATAATATTGTCACTGATTTCACAAGGGATTTCATCCCATATACATAAGAATACTGCTTTCAATTGCCAGCACTACGGCTAAGGTTAAGAACCTGCAAACGGTGATCAAAAGGCCTTTTCTGCAGTGCATTCCACGTGTACTCTATGGAATTGAGATGTGGAGACAATATGGAATGGGACAGGTGTGAAATATCCACATTTTCATTGATAAACAACTTTTTCCATTTGAGGTCGTGTATTGTCACCTAGAAAATAGAATTGTGTGCCAATTCTGGTTTGAAGAATGTACTCCTCAATAATTTCTTGAACATAACGAACTGCAATGAGATTACCTATCACTAAATGGAGTTAAGTCCGTCATCCATCCTCCAGGAAGCACAAACTGTCCTTGGCCGGTCTTTCTGACGATAATATTGTGAAGTTATGGTTCAATATGATATCTTTCCTACATTAAACAGAATATTGCTCTATTAAAATTGGTAAAAGTTGAAAATAACGGTTGGTTTATAAAAAGAATATTCTTCATGTGAATTATCTTTTAGTTAATAGTTAATTAAACATAAAAATAAAATAAAGAAGAAACAAACTTTTCGCATATCTACCAACAGGTATCAATTTAATATAACTTCTGTATTTTGGTGTTGATTTCTTTAGTAATTAATTTGCTACTCGGACTTATGTCGGGAATTCTCGGGATCATGAAGTCCTGCTGATTAGCATTCAGTATCAGTTTGGGGGGTATGGCACCTACTTGTTGTTACATATGCAAGACACGTCTCTTATTTAGATGTCATCTATTGAACGCTTTGTGCGTTGGTGGGTGTATCAGTTGAGCCGTTGGGAGTGGTGAGCATCAGCTTCAGGAGTTGAACTGGGATTATTGGGGTGGTCTCTGTCTAAAGGCTTGGGTTATTTGTTTTTAGTTTTAATTTTCTGTACAGGTTGCTTGGGGGGGTGTCTTTTTAGTGGGGGCTATGGTAGGGGGTTTTTGGCGTTTGGGGATTATGGGTTTTGGGGATTGGGGGGGGGTTTGGGCGTGTGGGGGTTGGTGGGTGTGGGACGTGGTGGACGGTGGGGTTTTTTGACATTGGGGGGGGGGGTGGTGGAGTTTAGGTGGCTCGTAGGTTTGGAGTTGTGGGGTCTGGTCTGGTGGTTGTTTTTGGCCTCGGCGTTCTGACAAGTTCGCGGTGTGGGGTGTTTTATGGTGGGGGGGGGGTTTGTTGGGGGTTGAAACGTAGGGACAATATTAATTGGTGTGGGGGTCGGCGGGTTGTGAGGCTGTCGATTCAGGGGACGGGGGGTGGGGAGGGTATTGTAGGCCGGGGCAGTAGTTGAATCATGAAAAAAATATAAATAGCATTGATTTAAATTAAAGTAATGTTAGAGGAAATTGTCTTTTTCTCAACTTTTTAAAAATGACAGAAGTCCGTCATTGATATGAAGCCACTCATATTGGACAAAACGAAAACCTTGTTCGGAATAAATTGCGGTAACACCGCTGTGAAAGATTCCTGGTTATTTTACTCATTTTTCACTGTGATATTTGCTAGAATTTTATTGTAATTTTTTATTTTTTTATTTCTAAACCCCATATGGTGTGGTGTTGAGAACAGAGTGGTAGTACGAGGCTTGAACATGAACTCTTGTACTGCACAAAGTGCATTTTAAGAGTAGGGTGGGGAATTGGGAGTACTGTGGTCATTCATAGTTATGGTTCGTCTTAGTCTCTCTAGTGTCCTGTAAATGTAAATTTTTCAGTCTAGTAATAGGTTTTTAATATATGTCTGCCATCTCATAGGTTTGTGAGTAAGTGGAGTAAGTGTTTTAATAAGTGGGTTTGTGGAGTATTTGACGCTATAAAAAAATTTGATATGCCTGCGTGTAATAAAGTCGCCCACCTTCGGTAATTCGAGGGTGGTATGTAGTAGGTCCGTACGTGTTTTCTTTGTAAAGTCGTGTGTCCCACTATTTTTCTTAGCACACCGTTCTGAAACTGAGCTTTTTCGATATTTTAGTTAGGAGAGGTGCTCCATAAAGGAGTACCGGTCTTAAAATGCTCTTGTATATTGTTAATTTGAGGCGGAGGGATAAGTTAGGAGAAGTCAACAGATGGCCTGTATGCCTTGGTCCTTACCGATTTCAATTTCTTATTACAGTGGCGAGCCAGCGTTAGGTGCCTATCGAGGGTAACACCTAGGTACACTATACTGCTCGCCGGTCTGTTCTCGCTACCCGCTACCTTATAGACCTTAGGGAGAGGGCGCTTCTTCTTTTGGAAGGAGAAAGTAATGCAGTCTGTCTTCTTTTGGTTGACTGCAATATTTAGCCCTTTCAGTTTTTCACAGGCCTCCTCCGGCTGCCGTGGAACTGTCTCTGCGCTGATTGAGCTACTGTAGATAGCGCTACTTACTGTACTTATTTATGATGTACTATTTAAATAATAATATTATTAAATTAAAGTGAGAATAAGAATATTTAAAAAGTGTCAATGTTGTTTATCCGATAATATTAAAAAATATTATTAGTCTTTGAATCATTAAAATTAGCTAAAACGCAATGGCATTTAAAAAAAAGAACTATTTTTAAGGCTATCTTGGATGATAAATAAATCAGGATTTTTAGTCGTATATTTTTATCATGTGTGACAATGATTCGACCCAAGGCTTGTGTCGATGTTGTTTATCCGGCAGTCGTGCTAATGTGAAAGCGATCAAGTTTCGACTCAATGTCGGTCGGTGCTAGGCCGATGTCATTTATCCGACTGCCCGGATAGGTGTGGAAAAAGCCTTAGGAGGCCTCCACGAATAAATATCCACTAGACCTCGAACGGTATAGATATCATACTATAAATATCTTTAGTTAAATTCCACCATATTTAATATCTGCGTTCTATAGGACTTGATAATGCATTTTGAACTTATATCGATATTATTTATTTTATATATTTATATTTATAGGATGGATTGATATGCAGAGTGGCGTAGCAATCCCATCTATTAATGTAGCATTAATAAATAAAAAAAGTATTTATAATATATCATTTTAAGATTTTTCCTAAGTTCAGCGGAAAGTGATTAATTTTTAGCATTGATCAGTTACATTATATATATTTTTTATATCTTTTTTGGACACGTATGGAATTAAACAGACGATACGGTCTTTTATCTAGGTTACTTGACAGACGTTCAAAATTATCTTTGACTGACAAACTAACACTCTATAGTGTTTTACTAAAACCAATTTGGACTTATGGCATAGAATGGATTCTGCTAAAACTTCTAATATTAAAAAAATCCAGTCTATTCAATCCAAAATTTTACGAAGAATAGTTGATGCACCTGTTTATTTCGCAAACGATAGATTGCATAAAGAATTGAACATCCCAACAATTTCAGACACTGCAAAAAAAAAAAAAAAAAAAAAAAAAAAAAACCAAAGACTAACTTACAACACAATTTTTTTTTTTTTCTTTTTTTTCCGATCCCTCTAAAGATTCATTACAACACAAATCCTCTGACAGAAAACCTTAAAAGCAGTAGAAACCCGTACAGTCCACCTCGACGATTACGTAGGCGGTGGCCAAGAGACCTGCTGAACTGAACTACTTCCTAGATTGTAATGGAATGGTGTGAAGCTGCCAAAAATTTGCTGATTGCAAAGAAATTTGCAGATCGCAAATTTAATTTTTTCTGTCCAATTTTATGTTATGTATTAATAACAATATATTTTTATTGAGAAATAATATATTTTGCCACCTTATGGGCACTGATTACTAAAGCTGAGTGAGGCACATTCATATTATATATACAATATAATAAATATAAAAAATAAAAAAATATATATCTACATAACAAAGGCAAAAACTATAAAACCAAAGAAATGTAACTAGAAATAAAAAAATATATAGAAATAGAATAAAATAAATAAATAGAAAGAAAAATTAAATAAATAGAAAGCAGATTAAATAAATTATAAGTAAAACAAATAAATAAATAAAAACATTCATACTTAATTACAATATTATATTAGCTGGCAATATTAGGTAATTATAACATTTATCCATTGAAATATTTCAGCCTTTTCAAAACGTTTATGGATATTTTTATTAAGGATTCGGGGTGATTTTCAGTGAAAAAAACCGAAGGCTGGTTCTAAATTACAATTCACAGCTTAAAGATCAAATTAGCAGTTTTTCCTCTAAAATTAAAGTAAATGTTGACCTCAGATATTGCTTAAATCAATTGATGGACTGCCCCCATTGGAATTCAACTGGCAGACAAGTGGGATGTTCCATAAAGCAAGGAGATACGGCTCCATGTGTGCATTGCAAATGAAGTAATTCCCCGATCGAAACATCACGGGCCAATGAGATGCTCATTATCCGCCCCGTTCCAGTTACTCCGTGACAGTAACTTCGTAATTACTCCTGTCACGGTCTACTAGTCCGCGTATCCATTTCTCCTCAGGGATTTAACTCTATAAAGTGCCATATATCGAGATTCATATCAAGTTGTGGGCCTAATTAAACAATGTTTATTTTATTTTTTATAAAATACTAATATTTGAAAATGAGTACACTGAAAGAAAAAGGTATAGCAATCAAATAATTAGATATTCTACTTCAATGTACTAGATCAATGAAAACCATACATTTAACTAAGGAAAACAATAATGCTTAGTTTATTTAAACGAAAATCAGGATAACCGATAACAGGAACGTTGATGGAACATATAAGTAGGTTAACAACCTTCATATTTTATTTCTGTATATGAAAGTTTATAACTGGATTTGAAACTTTTTGAAATTTAATTATCAAGCGAATCGAAACGAGAATTGTGTGTCTATGTCGTCAGCTAAAGTTTTTAGGTTACATAGCTATGTAACACTTTTAAAGTGAATTTCTGGATCTATTATTAAGTTTGGTGTCTCAAATTATTCTGTGAGGACCCCTGAGTGTTTTTTTACAATTTGAGCTAAAAATACCGTTATTAAATAAAATGTGTATTATCAATTTGCAAAAATCACTGCAACGCTGTTTTGAGTGAGAGGCTGGATCAATCTTTAAGTTTGATGGCTCAAATTATTTGGTGAGGTCTTCTGAGTATTTAATAATAATTTTAGCTACAATTATTCAACCGTTATTTAATGAAATGTGTTTAATTTACTTGAAAAAAATAAAGCTGTTATAAGTGAATGGGAGGATCGATTTTTAAGTTTGATGGCTTAAGTCAGTCGGTGAGATACCCTGAGTGTTTCGAAACAATTTGAGCTAAAAATACTGAACCATGATTAAATAAAATGTGACAAATCGATTTGCAAAAAGCTTTGTAGCGTTTTTTTGAGCGAACGGATGGATCGATTTTAAAGTTTGATCTATCATATTATTTAGTGAGGTGAAGCCAGGCGACACGAGGGTAATGTATTTGGAGTGACAGGTAAATAGTATGTAACGCTGTTTTAAACGAGCGGCTGTATGGATTTTTAAGTTTGATGGTTCAGATTATTTGGTGACTTTTTTGAGTATTTTGAAATGATTTGAGCTCAAAATTCTGTCAAATTACAGTGTATTAAATTATGTTGAATCAATCCGCTAATGGGTACGTAAAGATTTTTTTTATCGTATGACATGATCGATTTTTAACTTTGGCGGCTACAATTATTCAGTTAGATCTTGTGAATGTTTTAAAAAAAAAATTAACTCAAAATACTAAAAAATCTGGTGCGGTGCGCGCATCAAAAAACTTTCAATTACCACCCCCTTCTTAGCAGAAATAAGTATTTTCAGACAAAGGAGAAGTGAAAGTAAAAATTATAGACACTTTATTAATTCATATTTCACTATGGTTATTTTTATTTGTATAAGTAGCCTTATATATACAAACTTTAATATTTATTTCTACTTCAATCTATACAATTAAATATTGAATAATGCCAACAATAGCATTTATTAAAACCGCATATGTATATTTACATAATATTTTCGGAGTCCGTGCTATATTCTCATGTTACGTATAGAAGCGTGGTCTAATCTTTCGGGCGAGCTCGTGTGCGCTCGTTTTCCTTTGGTTTCTCAATTAAAACTATTCTCCTTAACGATCTCTTATTTCTCCTTTAGTTAATTTCATAACTTCTTTTACATTAGAGATTAATTCGGAATGATCAATTGTTTAAAAAAAAAAAAAAAATCAAGCAACTTTAGGGGAAGCTAATATTGAAAATTAGCGATTTAAGCCCGTAACTAAGCAATTTCAATTTCTTACGACTTTTCATTGTTGAGCTAGATTGTTAACACACACATACACACAATTATGCCGAACTTTCTTAATTGTACTCTGGGAACCTCAAAACGTGTATTTCCGTTGAAAGCTGAGATTCGAAAATTTTCACTATCGCAATACATTAGTTCAGTATATATGTCATATATAGGTAAGAGAAAGTAAAAACATGTATTATAGTTTAAGTATCTCGATTATTAATTGATTTGAAATGATATATTGTCGTATGAAACTGAATTGTTAATACTTTTTTTTAAACTTTTATTATGATATTTACAACTGTATTAGCATGAATACATCAAGTAAATTTGTACACAGGAAAATAATAACACGAAACACGCTTGTTGAGAAACTACCCATTGTATAACAATGTGTCTACTTGAGGAGATCACGAGGCCGTCTTCTTTTCAGACGCCTCGAAGGGTTGTCAGGAATTGAAGAGGAAGCAAGGTTAGAAACAGTAGGATTCGAACGGTTATGAAGTTTATTATGGAAGGATAAGTATCTGGATTCGGCCAAATCGGAAATATATGGAACATTGAGGTCTTTATGGATTATTTTATTTGTGACAAAGTAAGGAGCATTGAAGATTTTACGAAGGATTTTGGATTGTAAAGATTGGATACAAGAGGAATTTAATGGTTTAATGGAGCCCAATAGTTCAACTCTATCAGTCCAAATAGGTCTTATTATTCTCATGTATATGAGTCGTTTGTAATTAATGGGAAGTTTAGAGCGTTTGTCTAGTAAGTGTTAGAGTAAGCGGAAACGTCGAGCAGTTTCTTGTCGTTTCAGTCTTATATGAGGATTCCAAGAGAGACGTTTGTCCAGCTGGAGTCCAAGGTATCGGATTTGTTCTACAGGGATAAGTGGGTTGATATTAAAGGATACTATAGGGCAGCAAGTCATTGATTTACGACGAAGGGTAAAGGTGATTGGATGGGATTTATTGAAATTTATTTTAATCCTCCAGTTTTGACACTATTCTTCAAGGTTTGTGATGTGTGATTGAAGAGTTTGGGATGCAATTGTTGGATCATTATTAACTGACAGGATACATGTGTCATCAGCATATGTAGTGATGACCGTGTTAGGATGGGTTGGTATATCAGCTGTATAAACTTTGTAAAGGCTATCCTTCCTGTGTAACGCTGTCCTATGACCAAGGATACTATCTTGAGGAACTCCGGCAGATTGAGAAAAGGGAGATGAATAGATATTATTGTGATTTACTTTGAAGTGTCTATCAATAAGATAGGAACTGTTGGTAAGAAAATATGTAGGGGGAAGGAATTTACGGAGTTTTTAAAGCAATCCCGGATGCCAGATACGATCAAACGCATGTTCAACGTCGAAAAACTCCAGTGCAATACATTCCGCGCAATTCAGAGGAGACAACGTCTACCACACGATGACATTGCTGGATAGTGGAATGGGATGTGCGGAATCCAAATTGGTGATCAGGGATTATATGGTTAGAGTTTAGGATGGGATACAGGCGTTTTAAGATGAGCTTCTCCAGGATTTACCCATCTGTCCATGATGGGTAAAAGCGAGATAGGACGGTAAGAGGATGGGTATTCTGGCGGCCTTTTGGGTTTATGTATCATTTTGACTACAAATAGTTTCCAAGGGTCAGGAAAATATGTGGAACTGAGTACGGCATTATAAATGTAAGTAACGAATAGAATGGCTTTTCGAGGAAGTAGTTTAAGAATATGGGATGTGATTAGGTCGTGGCCAGGAGCTTTGCCGGAGGGTAATCTATGAATAATATTGGATATTTCTGAAGGATGAAATGCTTTAGAAGGAGAAGTCATTTGGAGTGGAATATCCAGTTCTGTTTCAATACATTCAATCTGATTTGGATTAAGGATATCAGGATGTGGATTAAAAGTTTTGAAGAGGTGATGAGCAAAAATTTGGGATTTTTCTTCATCAGATTTGGACCAAGTTTGAGCTTCAGTAAGAAGTTGATGATTAATGTCTTTAAATTTCAGGAGCCGTTTAGTCGTCGTCCAGTTTTTTGGTGGTCATCCATAGTGATTTGTCGGTAGGTGTAAGTTTTCAGTAAAATTTAATAAATTTTGAATTGTGTATTTTCTAATTTCTGATTTTAGTTTGTTAGTCAGTTGGGTATAATGAGTTTTATCTGTTGGATATCTAGTTCTATGCCACTTCGATCTTGCTCTGTGTTTTTCCTTTAATAAGATACGAATAGGCTGTGGCAAGTTAGTCTTTTGTAAATTGTTAATGTTACTGTTAAAGGTGTTACTATTAATACTGTCTGTTATTGATGTTGTATGTTTTTCTATGGCACCATTAATGTCTTCTTTTGTCTAGTTTGTTTTCCAAGTCATCACGAAATTTGTCCCAGTTTAATCGTCCTGTAATCAATTTAGGGGATGATGGTTTAGGAGCATAGATTGAATGTAGTGAAAGTAGAACTGGGCTATGGTCTGATGAAAGGTCATCAAGGGATTTGATTATGGTTTGTGAGGAGGAGATCTGGGAAGTTATAAATATATCTAGGATTTCTGGGCGTTTGGGGGATATTGGCCAATAAGTAGGACTCATGGGCGAAAGGATTGAATAATTGTTGGAAGATGAAACACGTGATAGGATGTTACCGCGGGGGTTGGATGTTCGACAACCCCATCCTTGGTGTTTAGCATTGCCTCCTCTAGCAATAAAGCGCGATCCGAGGGATTGGAATAAGGATTCAAGGAGGTTATAGGAGATGGAATTACCAGGAGGGCAGTATACAGCTGAGAATGTGAGATGGAAAAGGCTAGTTGAAAGGACTACAGAAGTTGATTGAATGACATCAGTTGGAGTGGAAAGAATAAGGGAATGGAATAAAGATTTATGGATAAGGATGCAGGAACCTGCGTGGGAAGTGTTATCTGGGTGGTCAGATCTGTAAGTGATGTAGTCATGTGTAGTGATGTGTACATGTATGTAGAAATGGGTCGGTTGAGTGAAGTGAGTTTCCGTCAGAAGGGCAATGTCAATTAGATTGTCATGGAGAAATAAATCTAAGTCGCCTCGGTGGTTGAGTAGTCCATTAGTGTTCCATAAAAGGATAAATAGGGGCTTTGTAATCATCGAGGGAAGTTGAACGGGATTACGGAAAGAAGTCTGGTGAGGAGGGTGGTGAGCGGTTTGATAGTCTCTTGAAAATCTATCAGGAATGTTAAAAGGACAGAATTGATTTTGGAAGGTTTATGACTGTGAGGTGGATTTAGGTCAGGAGGATGTGATGGGTAATTTGTGCGACTATGTTTGTGCGGATGTGTCCGACGTGGGATGCGCGGAGTTGGATCTATATTTTGTTGAGCTTGTGATGGGAGGTTTACATTGGGATTAGGAACAGATGGAACTGGGTGTGGATGGTGTGGCGGGAGTTTGACCCTTAAGGGTAGATGATGAAGAGGGATTTGCTGACGAGGAGGTTGAGGCTGAGGTTTAGCAGTTTTAGGCTTGTTAATACTTTAAAAATGAAAAATATAAAAATAAAAAAAAAAATTTTAATTTGAAAAAAAATCCGACTTCAGAAATAAGAAATTTTATCCATCCTGTGGGAATGTACTTTCTTACCTACTGAAACATCTTGATAGATTGGTATTGGTAGGGAAATTGACATCTATGAATATTTAAACACGGTGTAGTAGTCGCGTGTCTATCAGCCCCAAGACTCTTTCGGATGTTGACATGCACCGATACATGAGACGAAATATATTTTGCCAGAGCCTTAATGTGTAGTGAAAGGAACTCGACAACAACACCAAATTTAAATATAGTAAAATGTTTCAGTAGATATGAAGTAACATTTCCTAAGGATAGATCGGATTTCCCAATTTCTGTAGTTTTTTTTTTTTTATTCATTGATATTTACAAGTGTATTGTAAAAATTTACGCTTGACCACTTTTTACATCATACTACAAAATTGTATAAATAAATATACAAAACATGATATATTTTTAAATATAAAAAATAAAATGAAAATAATATAAATTTTCAAATATTTACATAAAATATTATCCTGGTAACATTATACTTTTTACCCCACAAGCCTTGGGTCGAATCGTTGTCACACATGATAGAAATATATGACTAAAAATCCTGATTTATTTATCATTTAAGATAGCCTTAAAACAGTTGTTTTTTTTTTAAAATGCGTTTTAGCTAAATTTAATAATTCAAAGAAAAATAATATTTTTTTCTTATTGGTTTTCGTTTGCCTGATCGTTGTTTGCGTCGAGTTACGGAGTACCCTAAACGCTTCATAGTCACCTGGTTCTTCTGAAGTGTCTACGGGCTGCCTCACGTCTCATTTGCATATTTCGAATTTGTTGACGCATCCAACGAGCAGGTTGGTGGCAGAATGTTGAGGTTTTAAGAGGGGCATGGCTATTTAGGATATAGAGGGACAAATACATATATAGGTAAGTGATAGTAATATATAAAACAATTAAAGATTAAATTGCGTTTTGTTTTGTGAATGAACATAAGGAAATTTGCATTGACAAAACCGTGTTCCTCATCATTTCTGAAATTCATTTCGTGTTGTTCCATACCATCAAAAGAATATCTTTTGATTAAGTTTAAATGACATTATCGATGTTTCATTAGCATCGACCTACCCAGTAGCGCGCTCCTGATTCATAGGGCTGTAAATGCTAAATCTATACATCAGAAATAAATATAATGTCCGACATATTTTTTTATAAATTTGAAAAAATACATATAGTACATGCTTAGAAGAAGATAAGTTATAAGAGACTTATTATTTTATTTATTCTACATTTTATGAATAGAAGTACTTGATCCATGAAATATCTTAAATAATGACTAAGAAGAGTACTTGATGTTTAGACTTTATAATTAGGGTCGTTAGCTCATAGCTTTCTTGCTTGTCTAATGGAGTTGAGCATAAGGCGATTTCACATCTAGAACCTGCTGAGGAAAGATGATTCAGGAACCCACTAATTGGGAATCCTTTAGGCCCTTTTGTTGTCTAGAATATTATAATATATTGCTCTGTAAGTATAAGCTTTATTTTGAAAATATGAGATTAACAGCATATTTCATGTATATAGTTAGTTATTAATTCATTTAAACTGGACACACTATTGTCCATCGATGGATTCTAGAAAATGGTGTTTGAGGCGTTGGAAAATTTTTTTTTACGGTTTCAAGTAGCAAACATAAAAAATATTTAACTGCTTGTTTAATTTCTGACCACATCCCAACCTTCATCTGGTTAAGAAAAATAAAATTAGAAAAAAATCTAATAAATACAAAGTAGATTTTTATTTTTATTTCTTTGACAGTGATATGTAAAGTAAATTAGATGATTAGTTTCGAAACTGGTTTGTTTATTGTGAGCATTTTTACAAGAGCCACAGAAAATCAATACTTATGTGGACTATTTGACTGAGGTAATCCCATTAATTTGAACCAATTTTTTCAATGAATTAGGGCTCTTTTGGTCGATATTGCTATGCTATGTAATGTAAAACTTTTGACAAGTTAATAAAATGTTTTTGTGTAAAAAATAGATTTAACTGATTTAGTTAAAATCGCTTTAAATATTGTTTATGTTTTCATATATTACAATTTTTTCTATCTTCGCCTCTTTTTCTACTCTTAATCTGGAAATGTAATACGGCCTCGTTCCTCATTGCATTATTAGTGCGTAAATGCTTTTTAAGGACTAATGTTCAGGAATATAAAAAACAGTGATGTACATACATGGTCTACTATTTTTTATAATAAATAAAAATTAATTTAAATTCTTGAATATCTTTCAAGGTTTGGACTATAGATTCTAATGAATGATTACATAAGTGAAATAATTTTAATGAAATTTGTCAAAATACAACATAATATTAGTATATTTATAAATATTTCTATTTATAATAACTATTTTATTTTGAACAAAAAAAAACTTTATTAATTTTAGTGAGGGCCTCAAAGGGAATTGGATATTGAGCTTCAAGAATATTCTTGGATATTGTTTTTCGGTTAGGGATTCACCTTTGACTTTTTCTTTCTTATAACTCTGCAAGGACAAATAAAATTAAAATAATTTTCAAATAATTATTTTTAACATCGAGAAAGACTTGCTGGCGTCAGGCTGTTATGGGTGAACGAATAGATGAATAAAAATTGTTTATATCGAAGAGCATATAAATTTATTTTTGAAATTTAACGATTAATTACGATTATTCGGAAAGATGGTTGTCGATTCACTATTAGTTTTAGCTGTCATTGCTCCTTACGTTCAGTCAAAATGTTTTGAAAAATATTAAGATTTGAATCAAAATCTAATATAAATAAATTTTACAGTTTAATTGTATATATAATTAATTTTCTATCGTAAAAAGCTTCAGAATGCAAATGGGTATATATATTTTGAAGTGATGCTGTTCAATTATTATGAAAAGTATCCCTTCTTTGAAATTTTGAAATCCAAAATTATTTTTAAGAATATTGAGAATTTCAGGCAGAATGTAGGTGTAAAGTGACTTCATTGATTCAGGTGACTTCATTCTGAAGTCAAATTTCATTTACAAAAGCTAACTTTTCGTAAATCTGAATACGATTTCCTTAATTCCTAGATCCTATGATAACTTTTATCCAGAGCAGTTATATTCCTACAATCGTATCTTACGTACCACCTGCTCTCTGTTATGGAAATATTCCACAATTATCTTTTTCCCAAAACCAAAAAAAACTTCCAACAGCTTCACATCCTATAGATCAATTAGCCTGCTCCCAATTCTTTCAAACGAATCCTATCCATTATAGAATACCAAAATCTCCCTTCCCATCAGTTTAGTTTTCACTCACAACATTCTACTGTCCAATAAGGTCTGCGAGTTGTTGGTAATATTTCGGGTGGATTTCTAGACATAGCAAAGGCTTTTGACTCGGTGTGGCACCCCGGATTGCTCTTTAAGCTTAAACTCCATTTACCCCAGTCCTTATATCTAGTCTCTCGTTCATACCTCTCTGACCAGTCTTTTCGATTTCCGAATTTTCCAAAATCTATCCAGTTAAAGCCGGTGTTCCCCAAGGCAGCGTCTTGGGTCCTGTACTTCACATCCTCTTCACCGCTGACATTCCTGGATATATTCGCTGATGACATCGACATCCTATCATTCAACTCTGATCCCAACAGGATCCTTATATCTCCAAAGGCACCTCTTGCTGATAGAACTATGGTGTAATAAATAGTAAATGAATCCAAATGCAAACATATTACCTTTACTCTAAAAAAAAAGAATATTAACAAGTAGTTTATTTATACATACAAAATAACATTACGTTGTATTAATTTTCATTTCTTTATCTTTACTATTAAACTTGTGATTGAGCCATTCATTAGCTCAACATACATGTTCACGCTCTGAGGGCAGTTTGGTTTTACAGAAATTGAAGATCAATGCGCATGAACAAGCCTTCTTCACCCTGTTTGTACCATGCAACTAAGATGATTTTATCTATCCATCTAGTTTTTGGCCTCTCTTGTGGCCTCTTGCAAATTGATGCTGGAAAAGCCTTCAAGAAAAATTTATTGAAAAGTATGGTTTTGAGCTTTTCTGTTGATCTAGGTATGTCACATAAAAAAAATATCTTCCAAGAAGTTTATTAAAATATTGCATGTTTGTATTATGAATGAAAAAAAAAATTAAACTTAATTTAGAATAGAATATAAATTTAGAATTATGAAATATAAAATAAACATTTTGTTGAATACTTTTAGTTATTGACTTGAAAGGTTTTGTAATTTGGCTGTAAATAACTTAAACTTTTTTTTTAATGTAGAATGTTTTTTTTGTTTTTTTATGACATAAATTCACCACACAACTCCAAATCATATTTTTCCCATTTCTGTAAAATAAAAGAACTCGATATCTACAATGGAGAAAGTTGTCTGGAAATTCTCCGAGTCGGGTTCCACTTCGTTATACCACACGACTGAACATTTTACTAAGTGATCGACAAACGCCTCACGTACAAAAAGAGTTTTTTTACTTTGCTTCGGATGCTTTTATCGTATAGGAAACAATATTTACAGGAAGGTAAACTAAGGAAATTATATTTAAAAAATAAAGAAACTACTCAAAATTTTGAAGTTTCCGCTTCCTGAGGGAGTCTTAGTAAAACGCCCAAATTAAAATTTTTAGAAGAAGAGCATTGGCCTAGAAAAAGGAGACAATTACTTCTAAAAGGCAGACAGATTTAGAAACTATGTAAGGGATTATTTACTATTCATTATTTATTTAATATTTTGATTAATGCGTTTTTTTCATCACATTTACACTCTATGTACAACAAATAAAAATAAATTAAACATAAAAATAACATATATATACCATACATAATAATAAAATAACTTAAAAATAAATAAAACAACACACACATACCTATATACTCTATTTAAAATCAGAAAAGCATGCCTCAAGGAGATCCTAAACCCAGTGGAGATTGAGCTAGAGCAATGATTAATTAGTTATAATTCAGAAATGTCGTTATGTATAAGTTATATCTATATTTGTATAATTGTTAATATTATTAGAATAGTATGCATACAATAAAACAAAATGTGTTTCAGTGCATGTTTTTATAATTTGCAGAAAGGGTTTTTTGAAAAGTGAACGAAGCTTTTTGTTTTTCATCCAATAAATTCGCAGCATCGTATCTGGCTGGCTATAATTGAGTTTCCTCTAACAGTGTTCCAGAATTCCAAGTTTTTTTTTTGTTTTTTTTAGTTTTATATTTTTTCCTGAGACTTCAATTAGTATTATTTTTTTAAATTTTGATTGTTGCATGGGCAGGATCAAATCTATGCCTAAATTATCGTACTTTTTTTTTAAACTGATTTTTTTTTGCAGCTTATACTCTAGAATCAAATAAATAAATTTTATTTTATTTCCAATATTAATTTATTTTTTTTATGAAAAATCAATTAATCACTCATTTTAAAATGATAAGGATTTTATATTGCGTGAATGTAACTTATCAACTTGGGTGTTGTGAACTATTTTCGTTCCTCATCCAGGAGAGAGGGCTTTCATATCATCTTTGGACCATTATAACATTATTTTCCCAAAAAATTAATTTTCCTATTCTGTCTCAAAAACAAAAACAAAATGTTATAGGAACATTACTGTCAATCTATATTTTTATTCAAATAAAATCATAGCGATTTTCACGTTTTGAGCCAATGTTGTGGAACTTCATATTTTCATCCAGTAACAGCTGGGTGTGCACTGGTTCACCATCCATCATTTCTCCTAGTTCTCAAGGAATAGCTCGCAATATAGTATTAAAGTAGAGAGCCATATTCTCTCGCCTTCTCTATTTCTTTATATGTTCTTGTATAATGCACCATCATTGCTCATGTCTTATGAATTTTAATCTCTTATAAATTAAGTAAATACATTTATTGAATTTATATATTTGAACTTCTTTTAATTATTTCTAATAATTATGTTGTTTATACTAATGTTTCAAACTTCAATACTTATTCGTAACATTTTTTTAAATCCTAACGTATTTTAGACAATACGAGTTTTTGCAGCAGTAGGATGTCGCGCATGTCTGTATAATCTCTCACTACTGCAAGTTAAGTGTAAATGTTCACTTCACGGTATTGAATCAGTTTGTCTTCTCTGACTCCTCATCTCGATAACATCTACTCTTCTTCTTGTGAGATTGAAGTGGTGAGCTGTGGAGTTCCCCCGAGACTAATTGAGGGAATTGTTCTTTATGAGGACCGGTTTCCACTAGCAATTTAGCTTATAGGAATTCAAATACAGTCCATTCAACTATGATGTAATCTACATTCCACCCATAACATATCACGGGAGCTAGCATTCAAAGATGACTTACTTAACTTTTTAATCTGATGTAAAGGTTGGTAGGGAAGTAGTTCCTTAAGGTAGATTCTTTTGAAGTTGCCAATCATCGTATATTCTAATTGTCCGATGTATCTCTCCGAATGTTTTATATATTTGCTGGAGTTCCCGTCAATTTTCCCTTAAAGATTTTCCTGCAGACCTGCTGAGTTCTCTTCCTTTAACGCACATTTCATCATCTCTTCTCACAGGAGGAAGTAAAGAGGTACATAGACCGACTCATTCCCCGGTAATCTGCTGCAAATCTAAATTGTAATTATCTTTCTCGTAGTTCGGTGCGAGAGAGTTTCTTAATATTATCCTTGTTCATACTTTTGGAAATTAATCCTATAACCTTACACACTGAGTTACTATGTAATTTCGTGTTAATAACATTCATTAATAAATAGTAATTCTAATTTAATATTAGGGGACCGGAAAGCAATATCGTTTCTGCAGAATGCCACTATCTGATTGTCATTTGTCAGCTCATTGTGTAAATCTAAGTCGTCGCATTGATGCTCTAAGATTATAGTAACTTGTTTAGTTGTAAATAATTAAATGTCATTTATTATTTTTCAATTCGTTTGCCATTTTGGGTAGAGTGGCTAGCTATGAGAAGCTGACGAATTCGTAGTAACCTTACTTAAAACTAAAAACTTATTTACAAAGGGAAACACACACACACACAAAAAAAAGAACGAGAAAACATAATCAAAAATAAAATGAAAAACACTAGAACACGAACAAAAACAAAATAAGTATATATACACAAGTCTAAAAACAATGCTTTGGGGAACCAATACGTTATCACCAATCACTAAACTTTTTAAGATAAACAGTAACGCAACAGTTGCTACCAAAAATATTTGGGATGTTTATTCAAATGTATTAGACGTTAGTAAATGTCAAAATGTGGTATTAGAAGTATAAATCCGGTAATATTGATCTTTCCGACTCCTATTCATCAGAAAAAGCAACGTTAGACAATGCCGTGTTAAGGGCCAAAGTGGAAGAAAATTCGTGCCAGAGAATCGAGGAATCGTCAAACAGTCTTAACCAGCTTTGGTCGACAATCCAAGATCATTTGCAGCAGATAGGGAAAGCTACATGCAACTTATTGCTTCAACCGCACAATACAGAAGCATTTTTTGATCTCTAAGTTCACAGTGCCCTTAAAGTGCTGACAAACTGCGAATGCAGACCTTTACTGTGGACTGTTGGGTCTTGTAAATTTATCTTTAATTAAAAAGTGGCCTGTGATTGTCAACAGAAAAGGCGTTATTCTGCAACAGGATAATGCCAGACCGCACTGTGCAAGAAGAACCCTGGAATAAATTAATGATTTGGGGTGGGAAGTACGGCCTTATCCACCATACCATAATGAGGGTGATTACATAAACGATTAACAATAAAAACTTGTTAAAAATTTATGTTTGAATTTAATGTAAGATAACGTTATTACTTTACGGTCCCCTAATATTAAGTTTGAGGTTATTAAATTTAGTTTCTTCAGTCAAAAAGTTATAATTTAAAATATGTATTGTTTAAATATTTTTTACCCTTTATGGGGAAGAAGAGTGATAATGCTAAGAGAGACTCTTTGGGGCTGTTGTACGCCGGGGTAGTAATACATTGACTGAAAGCACTAAAATATTTAAGGTGGGGGGCGCTTGCCTTGAAGATGACTCTCTCACAGCTTCGAACTTTTTGATGATGGTCTTGGTAAGCAAAATGTATTTTTGTGAAAAAAAATTGTTATTAATAAAAATTATTGTTGATTTGCCATTTCTTGATTAATAAAACCTATTGTTTTACTGTATCGATAATATCCTTAGTTTTAAAAGAAGAAATAATCTTTAATCTTAATATTTAAAATATGGGACAACGAAACTTTTAAAAGTTTCTAATATTCTAAGATAGTTCTAGAATATTATTTTTTTCAGTTTTAAGTATTTTTATCGTAAAGATTCAGGACAATAGTCAATTAACAACAATGTTCAGTAAGAATCCGCGATAACCACTAATTCAGCAGTACCTAAGTCTTTTTCTTCAACTTTTAACTTCCTTAGAGTAGATCCATTTGTGATTGCCACACATCGCCAGTTTCATTTTTCTAAGATATCTTTCGGGATGATCTACCTTCTCGGGTTTTCAATGATCCTCTCTAGTAAGTTCACTGATAGCTGAGCCTAAGCCATTCCTCTCAATTTTGTGCCGGAAAAGGTCTTCCCGCTGGATGAGGTCGAAAGGAATAGTGCATCCTAAGTACACCTGCACCGCCTCATGAGCTATCGTTCTGTATGATCTAGTTAATCGAAGCAGGTCCATTCGCTGGGTAAAATCAGCTGGAGTCCACTAATTGATATTTTAAAATATCTCAAAAACTAAAAATCGGACCTGCATGTTGATAGGGAAGAAAATGTTCATCATTTCCGTGACATTCCAGATATATCAAGCGATAAGGCCACGTTTGAGACAAATTTGTCTTGAATTTTATAAACCATAAAATTCTGTCTTAGTTGTTCCTGTTTCTATAAGATCCATTCGATTTTTATTGTTATCCTATTTAATCTACTTTTGAAGACTATTTGAGCTGAAAAAAGAATGCGAATAAACTAAAGTAGTGTGTATTAGTTCATAGCATTTACATTGGGATATTTTCATATTTTATACTAGCTGATGTACCCATCGTTGACGGGTTTATAGTTAAAATTTGAGAATCTTTTTTTGAGATGGATTTTGTATTATGGGAGGAGGAGGGTCCAAATTCAATTTCATAAAATTGGGTCGGGTTAAGTGAGGTGGTTGTTTTGAATTTTTTTATGGCGGGGCTTAAGAAGTCAAGATTTCGCAATAGTCATAACAAAGACTTTGTTATTCGGCTGTTTGTTTAGGTACCAAACAACTAAATCGACCACCACAAATCTATTAAAATTTGTTGTATTTAATTTTCATTTATGATGAAGCGAGGAGATTGTGGAGTCGATTAATTAATCAAAAAGATTTGTAGTCTCTCCACTTCTTCAAACTCTGCTGAGTTTATCGTTGGCAACATTGGACATTAAGTCACCTAGATCCGTATAAAATTAGAACTTGATCGGAATATTGTAGCGGGCTGGATGAAATTTTTGGAGTTTTTTCTCCTGATTTCCGGCTAATCTGTTTGGTTAATAATAAAAATGTATACATTTGTTAGGCTCAGGAATTTGAATTGAATGACACCTTGAATGGGAAGATCAGACAAAGTTGAAAAATGAGAGTGTTTTACCCGTTTTATGTTACAACGCGTTACAGATTTTCGGTGTTCCGGATTTTTTCCGTTGAGTTGTGATAATTTTTTCCATCAGTTGAGTAGTACAACTTTTAAATGTTACTCGCGGTAAAGTAGGTTGGGATTAGAATCGTAGTAACTGCCTAACCGGGATCTGTAAAGAAATTACTCAAGAATTCTAAAATATGGTTCTATTCAATATTTTGATTTCATTTAAAGCCTATGTTTTAAGTCAACCAAACCTTAATATAATGTCAAAATTTCAAAAGTCTAAAATAAGCCATTGCTGAGCTTACCCCTGACAAAATTTCGTTACAATGTGGACATACAGAAAGACAAAAATTTTTTTTTAGTGGATTTGTTGTCTGCAATGTATGAAACGGAAAAATATCATAAAACGGGTTGATTATATTTAATGTACAGACAAAATTTATTTTATTTGTATAGAAAAGCGTTGCAAAGAAAAAGTTCTCAAATACACATAAATGATATATCTACGGGTACACAGTATGTATCAAGTAAGATGAACCGAAAGAAAAACATCATCCTTTATTCTATTTCGCCCGCAAACAAATTTTAAACTAATATTAAATTTTTAAAAATATACAATTATTTGTTTCTTATAATTTATTTTTACACCGAGACCACTTTCTAATTCAAAAACTTCTTATGTTTTTGTGAAACTGATATTGGACTTCCAAGATAGTTAGAAATACCATTGTTCAAAGAACTGAACATTTCGTCGCATTGTGCTCCTTTCCAACCATCTTCTTGATTAAAATATTACTTAACGTGATCCTATTGCAACCTCTCAGGAGAAAACCAGGTTCGAAAAGTCCACGGTAGAGAATCATTTATATTACATTAACACCCGTCTGAAACTTCGTGAACGGCTTCATCTAATCGTTACCTACAACATTTTTATCTTCGAAAATTTTTATAAATAGGGCCTATTCTTAATAAATAAATACATTTATTTATTTAGGTACTAAAAACTCATGAATATCTATTTTCTTCCCACTTGAATCGTAAGATAATTTGATTACAGAAGGTGACAAACAGAAATCTTTCGCCGTTTGTCACATATAATCTCGTTATTTTGGCATATGGGGTTGGGCCTGGGGAACATAAGTACCCCATTAATTTTGAAGGCAACTTCTTTTTTTCTCAATTTAAGATTGATCTAGTTGAAGTAAATACAGGAGGTGTGGCCGAGCGACCTAACGCGTGTGCAAAACAAAAGCGGAAAGTAAATGGCTCAATACATAAATGATAGATTTTTAGTACTTCATCGAAATTGAAGCTTCCATAGGCAGTGGATGCCCACAAGGATCAATACTTGGTCCCACTCTGTGGAAGTTTGTATTTGACGAGTTGCAGGGAGTATTCGAAGAGCGTTTCAAGAGCGGTTCTCTGCCACTGGCTATGTAGATGATTTAGCCGTAGTGACGGTCTTCAACAGCAGAACCCGAATAAAACAAGAAGGAGAACGGTACGCCAACTTGGTTGGAGAATGGTGTGAGAGGAAGAAGTTGAAGATGGCTGCTTCCAAGACCCAAGCTAATCTCTTGAAAGGAAAAACAGATAGGGCACTTCCAACCAATATAATGGTTCAAGGTACAAGAATACCTCCAGGTGAGGAATTCACTTACCTTGGTGTCAGATTCGGAAGAAAATTCAATGTCACCCCTCACTTGGACTATCTGGCTAATTGGGTGGCACAATCTATGATTAGTTGAGTAGGGAGCGCTTTCTGGGGCTTTGGGAGTGTGTCTCATGAGGCGGTGTTGGTATTAGCGGTAGGAGTGTCTCTCGAACTCCTCCTGCGAGAAGACATGTTAAAGTATAAATACAAGAAAGAAGGTTCAGCAGGTCTACTGGGAAATCTTAAAATGAAGATTGTTGAAAAACCCAGAAAATGGAAAACTATAATCCGGGAGGATGCAATTGAAGAGTGGAATCAACAGTGGGTGACAAGCCAGGAAGGGGTCACCTTGAGGAAGTAGTTTCTCACTGTCCAATCTGATTTGGAAGCCAAGTGGGTCCTCCCGGATTACTGGATCTCGCAATTCCGTATAGGGCATGGGGGATTTCGTGCCATGCTCCATGGCTTCCCTATGCCCTGTGGAATCCCGGAGACTGTTGAGCACATTATCATAAACTGCGTCTCTTGCGCGTCACTAAGGGCCAAATTGCTGATGGAGACCGGTCTCTATGTTCATAGAGAACAATTTCCCTCAGCTAGTAACGGAACAAAACTACCCGTTACTATAACCTCACAAGAAGAGGTCGCCAGGGAAACCGCCGGAACGAGAAGGAGCGGAATAAGGCAATAAACAGCAGATTAAATATGAAAATTGGTCGCATTGCAGAAACAGGCACTTATGCAGTGAAGTATAACAACACAGTTCTGCAAAACCTGTATTGTTTCTCATGGGCACGGCAGGGTTTATCGACCTCTAGATTGAAAATTTCCCATTTCTAAAAATATTCGTAAATAAAAAAATCGTTGTTTACCATAAGATGAATCCATTCATGACGGATGAGTCTTAGACGGATATTAATAATTTGATAAAAAGGATTGTACCACTGAATATATCATGATTTTATAAAAATATTTGGCCGTTTGGCATAATCTCTACCACAAACTTATACAAATAACGAGGTTATATTGGCCTAACTGTCCAATATTTTTGAGGCTACGTTTTTTCTCGATTTTGTGATCATCTTAATCTACATCTTACAAATCATGTGGAAAGCAAATGTAATAGGGTGTTTTTGTGTTTTAGTACCTCATTAAATTAAATAGTTAATAAAATGTCCCATTTATGAGCATTTTCATGAATAAAATGTTGTAAGCCACGAAAAGTTAAAGTTACATTCTTCATGCTATTCACTTATGTTAATAATTTTATTAAAATGTGTCTGTAGCGCGAATTAATAATATATTTTTTTCTGCCTATCTTAAGATCGTCATTATCTTTTATTATTTTAGTTCAAAAGACATTAATGTTGTGTCCTCAACGTATGATACATCTAAATCATGGTAGAACTTCTTGTTATTACCTCCGTAATATTTCAACGTTAAAATCATTATACCTTCAGCTACTAGCGATCAAGAGGGAAGCGGCGACCCGCGGGTATTTATTTAAACATTTGTTGAAACGGGGGGGCGCTCCCGCGGAGGGGGGAGGGGAGAAGGCGGGCCTGCGCGGCCGACCGGAGGGTCCGCTCTGTCTGCGGGCCGGCCCCGGGATGTACCCGTCGCCATGAACCTGTCGCTCTCGGACGACGAGGCTAACTGGACGCTGGGCAATTCCTCGTCCAACTTGACCTACCTCGATCTTCCTCCTCCCAGGAACTACTGGGCCCTAGTTCTCATCCTCTTTCCCTTCCTCACCCTCTTCGGCAACGTGCTCGTCATTGCCGCTGTCTTCCGCGAGCGATCCCTCCAGTCGGCCACTAACTACTTCATCGTCAGCCTGGCCATCGCAGACCTCCTGGTCGCAGTTCTCGTCATGCCGTTCGCCGTTTATGTCCTGGTGAGTACCTTGATCAAGTACCTTAGGCCATCCTGTCATCCACCTCTTCCTGTCCAAAAGCCCGACAAAGTCTGTAGTAAACTACGATAAAATTGAAAAAAACAAAAACAAAAGCTACGAAAAGTAATTCAGAAATAAACTCCGAATATGCTTTCCAAAAACACAAGACACACAATATAAAAAATATACATATTTGTTTTTTCGTAAGAACGACAAGTGCTTAAATAAAAGAAATACGTGTAACATAGGCCAAAGGTGGTACCTATTGTCATCGCTATTCACAATCCAATGTCATATCTTTTAAGCTTTTTATTGAAAAATGTAAAACTTATAACCCTCGTACTGTGTTTTCTAAGGTAAATTTAGTGATTAATAAATATTTCTTCACAATGTATATCAATTACTTCTTAATTATTTGTTTTATAGGGATCATGCAAAATTGTTTACTTCATTATTTATCTAGGGAAATTAGCGTTATAGTGAAATAAACAGCAATAAAAAACCTACAACTTGTCATTCTGGCACTGTGATATCTAAAGTTAAATGGTTTTGATCAAAATTGGTGTCAGTTATTCTTGTAGTATTTGTTTATGGTTACAATGTAAACAAACTCTGAATATCCTTTCCAACAACACAAGACACACAATATAAATATTTGTGTTTTTGTAAGAAAGACAAGTGCTTAAATAAAAAAATGTAATAAAAAGGCCAAACTCTATCAAAGATACCTTTTGACGTCGCTATTCACGAAACTAATATCATACCTTCATAGTTTCTTAATACAAAACGTAAAACTTGTTATTCTGGCACTATCGTAGAAAAAAAATTTTTTTTTGAGATTATAAAAAGAAAACATCAAAATTGACATTAAATTAATTTTTAATTATCTTTTGCATAGAGATTTATTTCATCATTCAAAATATATCATACAATAGCCATCATGAAAAAATTTAAAATGTGACTACAAATGAGTGTTCCTTCAATAATAAAAACAATACTTCAATAAAATAATCAAAGACCATAGGCACCCATAACCTAATATATGAAACATTAAAAAGTTATTTTATAACGTTTAGGTTAATGATATTAGTTTACCCTGTTAATATGTTATGTTTAACAAAACTTAACTTCGTCAATAAAAGTTTCGAAAGAAAAATAATTCGAATAATAATGAAAAAAAAAATAAAATGTTCAATTATTTTTCATTATTTCTTTATTTTTTTTTTTAAATTGGAGGTTTTCAATCTCCAGAAGCTACTTCAGTTTATTTATATCTCAATAACAGATTCGTCTGAAAAAATGAGAACTGCACTTTAATGCTCTTTGCGGAAATTATTTTGTAAACACAAACATTTATGAATCTTGTGTGCTCGTTAACGCTGTGAAAATTATTTATTTGTGTTTTTTACAACTTTTTTAATGTAATTTATAGATTTTTTTAATATTCTCAGTTTTTAGGTTTGTTGTAATCTTATTTCCGCTTGCGAAGTATTTTAGCTTCGCACGAATATGTCTTGATAGTTATTATAAATAGTAATAATACCATAGGGCAGTGTTAAGACAAAGCTTGACAAACATAAACATGCACATATTATATGTACTTATGTATTGTAATAGTTGAAAAATAATATGGTGGAAAAGAAAAAAAAATATTAATAAAAAGTTCACGCAATGTTCGTAGCAAGATGGGCTTTTTAAAGATCAAACAAAACTGTAAAGTTAAGATACATCATTTTTTTGTATCTAATGATGTAACGATATTCTGAATATCATCAACATTTTAATAATAATTTCAATGAGATAAGTGTCTGATATGGTCTTATTTTGTTTAAAAATCACGAACATAGTTTCATTATTTTTATTAAATAAACTCCAATCACAAATATATTTAGTTCACTTTTTGTATTTTTTTTTTTATATTGGATTCATAATATTTTCATTCGATAAAACATAAGCCCGATCAGATTCTAGTCTACTTAAATCGACAAAATGAATGATGTTGAGGAAAAAAATGCTGTAATGGAATAAACTTCTATTCCAACAGAATTATTTCATTGTTGACGGTTCATTTTTTTTTGCATTGTAAAACTTCGACAGTTCATTGACTACTTGTTTGACCGACCTCAATCCCAAATAAGACTTGTTCTGAAAATTATTGACGAACTTATTTTGAGAGTTATTTTGGTCCGGACAAGAATCGGTAAATATTTACATTGTGTATACGTCTCAAATTCTTCATATAAGTTATTGGTGACTCATAAATTCCTCAGATTTAAAATAAAGTTTCAAATGTTGATCCAATAAACCACGTATGTGAGCATAAACCAATTAGGTA
Organism: Nezara viridula; assembly: GCA_928085145.1. NCBI lineage: Eukaryota > Metazoa > Arthropoda > Insecta > Hemiptera > Pentatomidae > Nezara > Nezara viridula. The sequence goes on along the minus strand of OV725077.1, from coordinate 153,763,793 downwards.
ATGGACTTTATTTATCGTAGAGAATAAAATCACCAGCTTCATTGTAATTAGTTGAAATACATGATGCAATGCAATTTCTGGAATATTCAAGAATTTCAGTTTTTATTATATGGTAACTTTATCTAAAATTTATATAAATAGTAATTAATAAAATTCAATAATAAAATATATCAACCAACATAGAACACACGTATAATCACAGTAATATGAGAACTCTTAATCAAGAAAACAAATATTTGGTTATGTTTTACACATATTAATATTTTATATAGCAATAAAATTTGCTTGATAAACATAAAATCATACACCAACATTTATATATGATATATATACACATAGTCAGTGTTGTTTAAATGAATAAATTCACTACTTTTCAGGAGAATATATTTTACAAGACATTTTAAATGATTTTTTCGCCATTGATGCATTTAGAGATCTACAGGAAGATGTTCAAATATGAATGTGACTAATACGTCATTTTCGCATTTCAGATGTCCAATCTAACTATTAATATTTACTCTAAAAAGGAGTAAACTTAAAAAATCTTATTAGTTGAATTCGTATTTTGTATATAACATGACGTTATTTATATTTTATCCGAATACTTTATGAAATATGTGATGTATTTCAAAACGTTTTGCGTTAGCTGTTTTTATTGCTGAATAAATTCAAGTTTTTCCAAATAAATTTGATTAGTATTTAATAAATTATTATAATATAATAACATTAAAATTCTATAATAAAAATTAAATTTTTGGAAAATATATAAAAATGATATTCCAAATATTCTTGAAGATCTCAAGTTTTAGCTAACGTCTACCCTTTTTTTGCGATAACGATAAACTTGATTATAACCGTTTTTGTTTAGAAACATCCAATATTAAATAAAATAATTCGTTTAATACTACTACAATAGCCAGAACACTTTTTGATGATGTATTCCGAAGTCAAATTAATGACCATCGATTTGTTACTATTGAGAAAATTATTGCTTTATATTATTTGGCTACAGCTATTGCTCGACCGGAATTAATTGGGAGCCAAAGGGCAAACTTATGAGACACCAAATTGAAATTAACATTTTGTTTTTAGTTACCTACCGTTATTATTAATAAAATATTTTTAAATATATATATTTTTTTTCATTATCACAATACCATATTGTCATATGTGTATATATTTTTTAATATTGTGTAAGTAATATCGGAAAAGAAATGTATAAAATAGTATGTTAATATCATCTTATTGTAGTAAGAGTTCGTCTGTGGGCATTATAGAAAGTTAAAAAAAAAATTCTTCTTTAGAATATTAAATTGTTTGTTATGCTTTTATAAACGGAGCGATCTAATTTGGATCTACATGAACACTCTGTTATTTTCATACGACGTAAAAATGTATGGCTTTGTGGATTTTTATCATTACCGAGGGCGTTAAAACGAGTGATTTATCGCAGCATTTAACTGATCCCTGGTTCGTGAGATAGGCATCAAACGTTTTCCGGATATTCTCTTTACATTACAACTGTTATCCTACAAAAGAGAAAAGGTCAGACATATCAGGAGGTACATGTATAATACAAATAAATAAACACGATAGTAATAAAATAACATTCCTATACATTGATATTGGTATGTAAATATACTGATTCTTATTGAAAAGACTAATATCAGATCTACAAGGATTTACACTGCGATTACAGCAGTAGTTACCTGATTTTCTACCCTGTGTTACTTATGTGTAATAGTGTAGGAAGTAGTAATCTCTTCAGTATATCACCTGAAAGAAAGAAAGTAAATTTTATTCTGGGGCATTTAGTCCCCTCAGAATAACTACAATGAACAGAGAATTGACTATTATCCGGCGATTGTGAATAATTAAACGACAATTAAAAATAAATTAATTTACAAAGTTGTCTAATCTTAAATTAAAATAAAGAAGCATGTACATCTTCCATGATAATAAAAATTCTTAATATTAAAAATCAAGACACTGTAATAAACATATGATCTTTAAGTAGAAATATGAATTTAAAGATGATTACATGACATACACAGATATCTGCAAGATATCGGCACAGTGAAACTGACATCTCTGAAGTACAAAATAACTTTATTTTACATATATTCGGAAGATTGATTACTGAGGAGGTGGAAAAATAAATCATGTTTAAATGAGGTCGGAGATGAGGGTTTCCGTAAAGATGTTGGTAGGGAATTCCAGAACAAGGTAGCACGGTAGATTTTTTAAAGGAAACAGTTCTATGAGAAGGAATAAACAAATTTGAGGATTGGGATCTCGTGTTGAACGAATGAACAGAGGAACAAGAAGTAAAGAAATCAAGAAGGTAAGTTTTTTTTGGTTGTAAAGATTCGGAAAAGGAATACACCTAGGAAATATTGTCGTCGAAAAACTAGATAGAACCACTTCAACTTGGCATAGCAACTGGAGACGTGGGAGCGCCCAAGTGCGTGGGGACACCAAGTATAAAACTAATGAAACATTTTATTAGCTTCTTTAATCTGATCTCAAGTCCACCAGGCAGTCCACCATATACAATGTACCTGATGTTCCATGTAGATTTAACTCCATCCAGAAAGTATGTTTCAAACTCTAAATGAACTGAATGGAAACGATCTTTTTCTAGATCCAGAATTTCAGTTTTCTATCATGAAAAAGAAGAGTGTCTAGTAAATTCGAAATAAGGTAATATAGAGCCCTATTTATGAGGTATCAATCGAAAGAGAATTTCGTGAAAAGGTGGCGAATTCCAATTTGGATTCCTATCTAAATTGTTGCTAAAAATTAATTCGCTAAAATTTATCGAAAAAATGGCAGGTTTACAAAATCAACGAATCAAGATGAGATAAATTGTGTTTTAAGGATTTCGACGCGAATATCAAGACGCAGCCCAAAAATGTAAATCGTAATTCTTGCCGAATGGCTCTTGAGTGTAATAGTGACCATGGGTTACTAATTACGTTTTTTAGGTTTTAAAAAATAATTATAAATCTATTTGAGAAAGCCCTCGAGGTACTGACTAAAAAATAATTTAAAAGGTATACGGAGGAGAATGCTCCAGTGATCTCTTGGGAACTTTGGATAATATGGAAAGAATCTTTTGGATATTTTTTAATAATAAAAAGTCTCCCGTTATGACTGCTATATTATCAGTAGTTGACTTCTAAGAATCATATTAAGTGAGAGAACAACAAACCGAGGTTTTTTTGTTTTTCTTCACATAAATAGGTCTTGAGCGGGTACTTTGTGATTGCTTAGTTGTCTTATTGCTTAAAAATTAAATTGGAGGGCTATTTTCCAGTGGAAAAAGCGACTGTTCCTAAATATTAAGTAAATTTTTGCTTTAACGTAAGTGGTGAAGTATGATTTTTTATCATCATCTAAATATACAACAGATACCCCACTTTTAGGGAAACTTCTTAGTTTAATGAGATTTATGTCTATATTAATTAAATTGAGGTTTATTAGGAAAGAAATTGAGATTCAATTCTCAAAAAAATAATTTTTTTTTTTTTTATTCAGTCCAGTAAAATTACTCCTGTTGCAGCAAAAATGACTAGTATTATTTGTTGAAAAGCATTTATTTCTTATTTTTTCATGTTCTGGGATGTATTGTAATAAATGCAATTGCCTGAATATACTTTTTATTTTTAGAAAGAAAAAAAAATCATAAATGATGATTTATGCAATATTTTTCGTGCAAAGTGTTTATAAAATTGTGTTTTTGATCCAGATCTGTAGTATAGAAATTTATAATTAAGGGACGAGATAAATGTTTCTAGTCCTAAAACGCGCGTCTAAAATTAAGAAACCTCCTGATTGCTTCAATTATTTTCATAATTAAGTTTATTAACATTAATATTAGGATTAAGTAGTAAAAGGGACAGTTCCTTCATATCAAGTGAATATTTGCCTTAACAATCGTGGTGCAGTATGATGCTTCAACGATTGTGTGTTGAATACGCAACCTTGATAATATTATAATTATATAATAACTAATATATACTATAATATCTATATATATTAATATAATAACTATTATATATATATAATATATATATATATATATATATATATATATTATATATATATATATATATATATAATAACTATATATACTAATATATAATAAATAAACATATTTCGTTGATGTCGTTTACTGTACACGTCAAATACATTAAAGAGAAGGGTAAGTATCTAATATGAGTTCCCAGTGAGGTATACTAGTAGTAATTATTACAGATACTCACCTGAGCCCTATAAATATTTAAATATAAATATTTAAACTTTGTTTATTGATTTGAAATATTTCATTTTTTTTTTTAAGTAGCTATTTATGGTTATTCATTCTTAATATAGTGTAAACATTTCTGAAATCTCCATTTGAAACCTCAATAAAATAGAGCTTCGTCTTGTGTTTTATATATAAATAAATGTAAATTATAGTAACGTAAATATATGAAATTTTATTTAATTCTAGTTAAATTTAAATTAAAAATGTTTTAAAAGCTTCACCTCCAGACTTTTTATAAGCTAGACAGGATTCTGATGAAGTTGCCAAAGATAGTTAAAAATTAAAAGATCGGCAAGAACCACCTTCAGTATTTATTCATTTCGCGGTCTATCACTTTGTAAGCTGTGATCGTTTAATTATTCAAAGGCTTCTGATTTTCTTCATTTTTTCAATCCTTCGAAATATCTTCCGGCTTTATTTTTTTAAACTGTTATTTATTTCTTCTAAAGATACACACAATCAATTGCTCATAAATCGGAATGAATTATAATAATCTGAAATATGTATATTACATCTGTAGAATTATATAACATTACTAGGACTTGAGATTTCTTTGCCTTAAGGGGATAAAATTGTGATTCCAATACACAAAACAGAAGATTAATAACACATTTGATTATAAATTTTAGATTAACAAAAATACTTCGCTTACAATTTTTCATACAATAATATGTAGGTGAAGTACTGCATTTAAATATTTTTAATTTTTTAAATTTCAATATGTATGTTGGCATTTATTTATTATTAAAGCTATTCAAAAAGCATCGAGAAATTCAGTGGAAGTGATCAATCAGGAAACAGGGATTACAATACGTAGAGGCCTTACTTTTTCAATATTAAAAAAGGAGATTACATATTTAAAAACATCACTACATCAATTCCACCCTTAGTTTTATATTTTTTCCTGCATTTTTTTAATCTGACAAGTGGTGCATTTTTTTCTATAGTATTATTTTTTATAAATGGATGAATTTATTTTCTATTTTCTTTGAAATACGGAAATGTATTATACAAGGTAAATACATTATACATTATAAATATTCATTCTATAGGTATCAACAATTAACTCCATCACCCTGATTGACATCCAAATAATAATTCAATTTATTTCAATAAAGAATGGAGAACTGAAAGTGTAGATGAGATAAACTTTTAAAAAATTTAACAGAAGATTAAAGACAACCATTCTATATAACTTGGATTATGAAGAAAAATAGTCCGAGGTACAGATTCCTTTTTATCAAATTATTAACATCCGTCTGAAACTTCGTAAATAGTTTCATCTCATCGTAGCCTACAACTATTTTATTTATGAAAACTCTTGGAATTGGGGCGTTTTCAATCTGGAGGAGGAGGGGGGGGGGCAAACTTTGTCTGTTTAATTAGGCACTTGTGATCCAACCTCACTATAACTAATGTTCAAGTGACAAATTGTTGTAATACTCATTAAATAAATAAATACAAAAAAAATAGTCTCTAGAAACTGGTAAATATCCATTTGCTTTCTACGTGGATCGTAAGATAATTTGATCACAAAATCGATAAATAAGGTGACCTACAAAAATATCGGGAGGTTTGTCCTATATAACCTCGTTATTTAGACAATTTGCGGGTGTAGGTCACGCCAAACAGTTCAATATTTTCTGAGGCTGTATTTTTTCTCGATTTTGTGATCAAATTATCTTCAAATCCAAGTAGAAAGCAAATAGATATTTACCAGTTTTTAGAGACTACGAATATAGATATTTACGAATTTTTAGTACATAATTAAATGTACAAAGTTTGCCTCCTCCAGATTGAAAACACCCTAATTCCAAGAGTTTTCTTAAATATAATAGTTGTAGGTTACGATGAGATGAAGCTACTTACGATGTTTCAGGCGGATATTAATAATTCGATAAAAAAGAGACTGTATCACTTAATAAAATCGTAATCAAAGAATATTTTAAAAAATATATAATCAATTCGAAATATTTTACATCTATCATCTTATCGTCTATTGGTATGAATGTATATTCCCATCATTTATGCTTTAAAAAAAAATTTACTTTATTGGAGCATTAATGCGTTTTCCTTCGATGCCGATTGATCCAAAATAACTTCTCGTTCATTATCACAGATAGCATTGTGAGCTGTAATGCATGGAAATTTCACGTTATCACTCTAATTCATTGAGATAATGACCATTTATAAAAACAAAAGTTCTGAACGTTATCTAATATAAAATGTGAATACAGGAATTATGGTTTGCTGTCAACATATTCCATAAGGATAGCACCATTTTACTTTATAGGAACGTTAGAAGAAGCGTTCTATCTTTTTTATTTGTTAAATTGCAGTCATTGTTGTGTATTCAATCATCAATATTTGCAATAATATAGGTGGCACTGGTGAAACCAGGGAGGATCTTTCGGACTGAAGCCTGCTCTAAAATGGAACTGTTTTTCTCTGTCATTGATCCATATTTGTTTATTTGAGTGTTTTTAGCTAAGTTACAATGTAATTTATTTTTAAAACGTAGTGCATATATAGCAAGAGCTAAGAAAAATATAAGAAATTTATCTATAAAAGGATTATTGTTCCTTTAATTATCGAGGTTTCTTTTGTCTTCAAGGACCACTTAAACATCATTTTGTATATGAAGTTTTTTTTTTTTTTACCTTTCAGAATAATTACCGTTATTAAAATAAGAAAAAAAAACAACCTCAAAATCAAATTCTGGATTCACTATGGATATGTGAGCATGGCCATAGGTCGGAAACTTGAGGCCTCTGTTAGATTTTATGCAGCTTTCATAAATGCCATATCTGATATTAATTAGTATTCAATTACCGAGATTATGACAATATTAACTTAGAGAAACTTTTTATTTGTTTCAGAAAAAAAAAAAAAAAAAACACTCACGAAGGAACATTGCAAAATTTATTATCACTGCCTTAGCTAAATGAGGCCTATAATGTTCTCTGTGGTACAAACAATACTAGCAAGTGTCAGAGGATTCAGCAGGAATAAGCCTGCTCAAGTCCGGACTTTGGCTAATGTAAGCCCTCGCCCTTGGGAAGAAGATAAACTGAACTGGTCACTTAGTCGTTTGCCCTTTCAACTTCCTACAATCCAAATATATTTGGCCAAGGTCCGCTTCACAAATGAACAACGTCTGTAAACAAACCTTTTTTATTTTTATCTAAGGTCATCCTCATTCATAAAAATATATTAAAATACGTTGTTAACATTCGCACATTTTCTTAACTTTTCGATTATGTTTTTCTTATTTATCCTATAGAGGTCTTTTAAGTATATATCCTTAATTTTGTTTACTATCTTCATTCCTATGTTCTTCGTCTTATGGGTCTCGTTTATTCTCAATAATTTGAGAGGGACGAGGACCGTAATATTCCGTGAAACTTCTATCTATTATATATACCTCGTTAAATATTAAACAATTTCACTCTGAAGAAGATAAGGCCGAGCGAGCCAACGCGTGTGCAAAACAGACGTTGTCCGGTGAAATGATTAAAACGATAATATGATTAAATAAATACGGTAAGATAATCGAGTTCACGTCCTGGTGCCGAGGGGCTTTTAACTCGGGCGTTAATCTCCCTGCTCTCTTCCCTGGCGCTGGGAAAATTCCCGTATAACCTCGTCCAAAACCGAACAAGAAAATGATAAAATAAAAAAAAAAAGAAGAAAATTCATAGTGGTATGGACGTATGCGGAATTACTAGCTGCCAATTGATAAGTTTCGATTGATTGATAAGTTTCTTCATAACGGATAGTAGGAAGCCAGTGAAGCTCAAATTCTGAGATCAATTCCAAATAAAATAACGTAATTGAATGACAGACACCGCTGCTACTTTAATTATTAACAGCGAACTAGTGCTAACATACTTGTGTTTAGGAGTATTTTAGAGAAATATATCTAATTTAAAATTTAATTTAAACCGATTATATTTAGAATAAAAAACAACTAAAAAACCGAGCGAAAACGAAAATATCAAGAAACAAGAGATGAAGAGTTTCCTGCAAGCTCAGTTTGATCAGCTTATTTAATCTTATGAATTTGTTAATTCTTATTAGTAAGATTTTATGTTATTTTACGCTCGTAAGGGATCATTAAAATTAATATTGCTAAGTGGGACCCTGTCAAATATAGGGAAAGACACCACACCTCCCCATTTTTTTCATCACTATTATTTAAATTGTTTTCCATGGAAATTTAAACTTTAACATTCAGTGAATTGGCCAGTGAAGTAGGTTATCTGTTTTGTTTAATACCTTTTTCGTTCTTCCTTCTAAATGCATATGTCAGGCAGTAAAATAATAAAATTAGTGGTTCTCCGTAGGTTCTTCAGACTTTCAACATAGCTTCAAAGTAGAGCTGTGAGCTACAGAGCTTGCCCAAGGTCTGTAGGCTGGAGCCATATTTGCCTTTGTATGTCCTGCACTATTTGGCAGATTTGCTATGAGGTTGGTTCATTTTGGGTCTATCTTTAATTTCTTGGAGATATGTGATTTGAGGCAGTTATTTCCAGTCCTGAGGCCAAAATTAACAACCCGTTTTCTTCTGGCCAGCTTAAAATAGTCATCAAGGGGATTGTGATTTTGGATGGGTTGCTTTCCACCTCTAGCTTATGGTTGTTTTATTAATGGCTTTGCACTCCTCCAACTTATGGATGCTACTAATGTTTCTTACGGTGTTCCTTCTTTACCCAGTCGGTCTGTAATTTCATTCCCCGCAAGCCCACATTACACTGGAACCCATTATAAAACCAACCACCTCATGGGACTGCGATCTTCCAGCTCCTCAGGTAGCGTATTCATTTATTTTTTAGGCATTCACAAACGGATGCTGCATTTGTCAGGAGTACAATGCATGAGAGCAGGCACCTCTGGTTGCTGTATAGGTTTAATACCTATATTATGTGTATTTAAATTATTATGTTTCATCTTATTTGAGAGCCCACTTATGATTTTTATAGCTTATGATTTTTTTAAGTAAGAGTTATTCAGGTCTTCATATTATGTATAGTGTTTGACCTTTCGGGCTTATTTTTTGGTCACTATCAAAAGCTAACAATTTACAAATTATCTCTCACATATCATTGTAGAACATTTTATATATATATATATTAAATTCATTAAAAAACTATTATTTGTAAAACATTGCATCAAGCCAACTAATGCACTACAGATTTCAGTCAACACCATTTCAATGTCTTTTTCTTACATGAAAATTATGTTTTAAGTTATTTAAATGAAATATCTATTGTTACTATTTCAGATAAATTAATTGTCACCGAACAGTTTTCCTTTAGGAATCGTTTTGGTTTAGAGCTCGTTCATTTTGCTGAGGTTGTCTCAGTGACCACATTGGGCAAGATTGATATCTGGGTCCTTATGATTAATGGGCCCCGTTCAACCCACTTGCCACTTGGCACTTAGAATTACTTCGGAGAGTAGGTAATTGAAATATGAAAATCATAAAATGCATTTTCGAAAATGAAATGAAGAAATCTTCAATGTTTTTAAAAAAATAAATTATGATTTTAATTGTAATATAAGTGAACATTTACATTAATGATTTATTTTGCACAATAATCTTCATTTAAAGAGCTTCAAAAGTACTGCAATTTAATTATTTTTTAAAATTAAATATTAAAAAATTGATGACTTTATTTAGCTTAAAACGTAGCATTTGGCTTTCTAAATGATTATTCAACATTTAAGAGACACTAAATCTTCGAAAATGGTAATTTATTAAACTAGTCTAGTGTACACGACACCAAAATGATGAATTAAGAAATTAATAACTACGTAAAGTCGTATAATATACTTATCAAAAAGTTTAACTAGCTGTTAATCTAATTCGTTCATACGTACATCATACGATTTTAAGTAGATAAATAATAAAATAATCTTTTTTATGCCGTGTATTAATAAGCTAAATAATTATATTTATATTTACATTCAATGTGATATTCATTCAATAAGCTGTGTATATTAAGTTTATATATATTGAAGACACTCATTAAAATAACAAAAAACTTTCCTATTTAAAGCATATAATATTAATTTGGACCTGTTAATAGTAAATCAGAAAATTTGCATTTCTCACTTGAGATATAATGATGAACTATATGAACACCCAAACAAAAATAAATATAAAATGACTAGTTTGAATGATTAAGAAAAACGAATCTGAAAAATAATCTCAATGAAGATTTTTCCCTTCTAATACTTGTACTCTTGACGGTTTCTGAAGCTTCTAAAACGAAATAATACATCAAGTTAACAATAATAAACTTTTTTTTTATCCAAGACTTATGAGCGATAATTAAAGAGAGAGGATTTTGGATTTTTTTGAAAGAATGAAATATAAGAAGGACGATGAGATGTATAATAAAATGTACGAAGGAAGCATTGAAATAAATTCAGTGGTGGATGTAAACAGGCTAAAGACTCTTCAATTCTGCGTAGTATTGTGAAATGTAATTATCTTTTGAGATCTCAAAAATAAATTTAAGAAATCATCTGCATTATAGAGTCAAGCTCAGGTTCTCTGGATATCCCAAACAATATAAAAACCACAATTTAATTCAGTAACCGATCCAGGATTTATTATTTTTTTTTTTTGTAGGAAAGGAGGCCTAACGTTGTTGGATTAGGGACTGAAATACTTCCCAAGGGAAATTTTAAAGGTCACTGATCAAAACTGTTTTTTTTTTACCATTTGAATTACTGAAGTTATTGTACCTTTTTATTCTATTTTTTATTCCACCCCGAGTATTAGGCAATGTAGTGGAATGTTACTGATGATTGCATAAAAAACCTCTGCTACGAATAAGCCATTCACAACTACATCTTGTGCTGTGTGTTACATTGCCCTGAGTTTGGCCATTGTTCTATTATGACCATTCTCTGTTCGGCAGCGTCTATGGTGCAATTCCTTCAATCCGATCCAAAGAGAATTGGATTGGACATAAAATTTTCTTCCACTTAATATTAATTCCTTGAATAGTAAATAGTTGTCTTTACTAATGAGGTGGAGGAATTTGTTCTCCATTAAATCATAGAGCGCAGTTTCCCTCATCAGTTTGACCCTGGAAGTCTTATTGGCGGTGTAGTCTATGTTAATGTTTTAAGCGGCCTTTGGTAACCCTCAACTAGGCAGTTATTGTAAAGGTTTAAGTATTTGTCCAACAATCAGATCACCCTTAAAAACAATGTAAAACAAAATCTGGTGCGCGCAACACACAACTTTCACTTACCGCTGAACTTTGAATGGAAATAATTTTCTTGCCATTATGGGCTATTATAAAATTTTTTGATTTTATTTTAATGAAATTTGCAACTGTATTACATTAAAAATACAACAAGTAAATGTGACCATAATTTTTTTTGAATTCCGTTTTTAACTGAGCTAAAGCCAAAGGCTAACAAATAATGAATATCATTGAAATAACAAAAGTCCTACTTATTATATCACCGGTTGGTTATGGGTTGTACGATCCGTTGATTATGGATTGTACGACTATTAGTTATTGTTAATGTTATTTTCGATTGCAAACTTTACTGAAATTGAATTCACAAATTTGCATTGTATGTCATAGAAAAGTCAAAAGTTGTTAAGCTAATTGGATGTGGATACTGTTGGAATATCACAAAGGGAAAATTCATCAAATTATTCACTAATTTAATTTTCTGAAAGGTTATGCGATCATTTTTCGGAATGAAAGGACGATAAAAACCTAATTATTTGAATATAATATCAGATCTAGAGTTATTAAACTACAGTAAATGTATTTAAGGTTATAAACACATGCTTTATACATCCATGAAATGATTTTATATTTTAATTTTTTGAATATGACACTAACCCTAAAAAAAAATACCTACTGTTTGGTGAGTTGTTAACAAATAAATCGTTTGGAAAGGATGAAAGGTAACCTTAGTTTGAATAATGCTTAATATTGGTTTTTAATGATGTTTAATTAATTGAATATGGAGATTTCATTATTAGTTTTCTGAGAATAAGGTCTCTTTAATTTCATCCTAAACTCTTACAATAGCATTGGTAAAACCATAATGAATGGTAAAAGAAAAAAATCTTAAACGTTTTACGTAAGCCATGGGCAAACTACATTCTATAATTTATAATAAACAATTGCTTAAACCTTTTCGATTATTTTGAGTTGATTGGTTTCTCGATACAAATATAACTATTAAATATATCCAGTTTCCAGAAGAATAATTTCAATGCCTCATGTTACAGATTTAGAGTGGAATAGATGCCCATCCTTCCATAATTAACCTCCTTTAGTATATCCATTCGAGATCAACCATCTGAAATCGCATATGCTAATTATGATATTGTTACATATAGATAACTCGTTAAAAAAATATGAAGAAAGAAACAAATAGCTGAAACAGATTTCTAAAATATTTTGAAACTATACCGCAAGTTGTCTTAATTTTTTTTAATTCTGAATATCACATTATTTTTAATTTTTGGTTGAAAAATATAAACAATATAATGAAATAAAAAAAGACAATATAATTTTATTAGGGTTAGCAATAAAAGGAAAAAAAAAAAAGACTAAAGGTTTTAACAGCGTGAAAGTTACACCGCACTTAAATTGGTGAGAGATTGGAGATGGGCCGCTGGCATCCATTCAAAGCCTTAAAACCTTTTACCTCTCCACTTTTTAAACTTATGTTATCTTTCCTCAATTTATATTTGAATAATTTTTTTTCTTTATATATATATATATATATATATATATATATATATATATATATATATATATATTTATATATATATATATATATATATATATATATATATATATATATATATATATATATTAATAATTGATTCTAACGTATTTGTTTGTTTTATATTCACAAAGTCATCACATTTACAATATATACAATTATAATTGTTTATAAACTACTCTAGTAAACTTTTCCCTGAATGATCGTTATTTTTAACATTCTCTAAAAACTATACAATAAGTATATGATAATTAAAATATGCGATGAATACTTTTGATTAAAATGTATTTGACAAATATCTAACGAAAACTGCGTTAACTTCGAGAAATCAACATTGAAATCTCCACTCAAAGTTATTGGTGATGAGATATTTTAGTTAAAACGTTCAGATGACTTGTTATAATTTGTTTTTTAGCTATATTTTTCCTTTTCCGACTCTCAACGCGGCGTTGCGTCAAAATACAGTATGAATAGCTCATTAAAAATAATGAAATGCTGAAATTTTCCTGGCTTAGGTCCGAATTTTAGTTTGTAAGGTATTTTAATCCAAATGCACAAGTTAGTCCACTCGAGCCGACTTTACATTCGAAAGAGCGTTACATAGACGTGCATGACAGCTCAATCTCATCCAATATCTACAAGATAAAGAATGATAAGACAAAGAATAAAGAAGAATCCAAAACCAGCCTAAAGAAGTTAAAAAATTAAACATGCATACCAACTGATCATAAATAATATAATATTTCAAACGCATGATATAACAAGGATGAGATTTTTAAAAAGCCAGTGCATTTATTATTTTTATAATATTAATAGTTAAGATATATATTTATGTATTATATTATATATGTAGTTTTCATTTTAGTAATCTACAAGTAGATAAGGTGAAATATTGTATACCTCGATGGAAATAAGAAAAATATTTTGTTTGAACTGTTTTGTAGCTAGTGTATTAATTGTTTATTATAAATTTATAATATTTTTTGGAAAAATAACAATCTGTCACAATACAGACAATGGCTTTAGTGAGCTGTTTCATCTTTTTAAAATTATTAAACAGTTGCAAAACTCTGCCGCGGTTAAAAAGTATATATATATATATATATATATATATATATATATATATATATATATATTACAAATATGTGATACAAGATTGTGACAGAATAAGTAATTGGTTCTTCTTATGCATGCAGAAATGGTCTTAAATTTTAAAGTTTATTATATGCTAAATGAACCCGCACCAAAACAACATATTGCTAACCCTCAGACTTTTCATCAGTTGAGGCTCGCTTTCCAACTAAATAGGTTATCATAAAAATGATATTTTAATAACAAAGATATGTTTAAGCATAAGCTATTCGCTATTTTAAACAAAGGTTTTGTAATTAACTTTGTTGAGAAAAATGCTAACAAAATAGTTTTTGTAAAAAAAGAAAAAAGAACGGTGAGTAGGCAGTAAGAGGCTAAAGAACCTTTCTTCAATGGAAGAAAGCTTACGAGAGGTCACGCAGTGTTCTTGAGCTTATATGGAAACCCTCCAGGCTAGAGAAAGAAAGAAGGCAAACTCCAGAGAAGGTGAAACTTCTTGGAAAGAGACCGAAATGAGGGTCTAAGTGGGTGAAGGTACATCTACACTGAAAGGAGCAGGTAAGCTGGGGGAAGTAGCAGGAGAAGAAAACAAAATTTAATATATATATATATATATATATATATATATATATATATATATATATATATATATTTTATTAAACAATTTCTGGAATATATTGAAAAATAGATTAGATTTAATCTTCACTATTATATGAATATTATCAATTTAAATTTAAATTATTTTTTTAAATAATTTTTTTCTCAAATATTAATAAAGTCTGGGCTGATTTTGATTCTACATTCAAAATACCATACATGCCATCCTTGAATAGGGAACAAGTTAGAAAATAAATAAATTGTGTTAATGAAATTTATTTCAGTCCTATTAGGTTTAGTAAAATATTAGTTAAAAAAAAATTAAGTTATTTGAAAAAAAAAATAATTAAACTGTTGAAAGCGCAGTATTTAATATAGTGTCTGTAAATCATAGGCTGATTCAGGCCTTGACCGACGAAACCAATCGAGAGTATACTGGTACTGGTATAGGTAGGAGAAACAAGCCCAACGATTGGGCCTATTGGTCATGTTTGTCGACACCAAACCAAGCGGGCAATCAAGAAAGTACCTAATATTTTATTTATCCACACCTTATCAAAGCTGATGCAAGTTCTTGGTGTTCGACAGTTCACTTCTAGGCACTCATTTTCTTTCACTTTAATAAATTATATTTATTTATTTTTTATAAATTATTTTTCCTTTTGGAAAAAATAAACAAATAACATCTATATTCAAGGTATGTAATATTTTACTTTTAAACTTGGGAAGGGCACATCGAGGTTTATCGGCTCAAATTAATTAAGATTTTAATATACTTTCCCATATGTTCTTGGAAAATTCTATAGTCTTATGTCTACTATGTAGGGTATACGTTAAAGAGAGTTTTATTAATCTTTTGTATTAAACCCATTAATCATTAAATAAAAATAAATTTCGTTTTTCATGTTTTAAGTAGATTCCATTTAACTGTTAACTGACTTATATTTGAAGAACTTATATTGCATCGTAATGAATACTAGTTGGCCCATGCAATTAATTCATGTAATATATTGGTCAGTAAGCAAATGACAGTATATTATGGAAACAAGTAAATGGCATGTATTATGAAAGGGAGGAATACATTTTCATTCAAAATAATAGATTAAAACATGTTTAAAAATTACACTCGGCTCTATATTTGCTAAAGGAGGTTCTGATTTTGATGATTTTTTTTACGTTTTCTAAATAATTTAAAAATCTTTCTAATCATCACATTCAACCATAAATTCTATAATTTTTGAGTCATAGGCAACTAAACTTTCCTTTTCTTCGTAACATTTTTCCTAACTTTTCTGAAAAAGACCTGCTTATTTTTCTTACCTGAAGATTGTAATGGAGAAATGATTCTGTATGATAAATAATTCTTTAAAATAATAACATCTTTCAGAAATTATATAATTATATTAGATGGATACCAGTTTACTTTTTAATTGGCTTTTAAAAAATCAAAACCTATAAATCTCAAGGAACATCGCAGTTGTTAATTATGAGGCCAATTAAATTGTCTAAATGTGCTCTCCTGGAAAATATAAAAAGAAAACGTAAAGGTAAAAAAAATATATATTATACGTGATGCTCTTGGGACCTTTATTTAAAATAAATATATATTTATATATTTCATAGTAGTAATACCGTCTTGTTGAAGTTTTCACTTCTATCGTGTGGTCTAAAGCACACACCTTAGATTTTTTTTTTATCCTAAACCTGGCTTCCTCTTCTATTGATGATAATCCTCCGAGACGTCTGAAAAGAAGATGGGCTCGGGACCTTCTAATATAGAATGTAATTGGAGTGCTACCAATGCGTAGTTTCTCTTCTTGTTGTACATGTCATGTTACTTGTTGTATTAATCATTTAATACAGTTATAAATTTCAATAAAAAAAAACCTAAACAATACGTGATAAGTACCACATGGCATCCGAAACACGAGGCTATCGTTATGAATTATCTTTTATCTTGAATATGGTAAATTTTTTGTGGTTTGGAAGACAAATGAAGGAGGCTAATCAAGTCTTGTGCTCTGGCCCCTTCTCCAACTATCGACTTACCAATAACGGAGTATCGACAACCTATTAATTTTTTTCAATTACTCGTTAAAGTTGTGTTAGAAATGTAAGGATGTAATTTGGGATTTGCCACTCTATGGAATTCTCTTTCGTTTAAGACCTCATTCTTCAAAATCTATCGCTCTTCTGGGCCGAAAAAGGATATTAGTGCTACGTTTCTGGCTATTCTGGGGCGGTTAGGGATTTACTGATACATTCCTCTGTATTTAATATTTTTCAATAATATTTATTTCTATCGGTTCTAGAAGGGAACCAATCTGTTTAAAAAATATTCACTACAGGCTAATATATAAATACATATTACTAATATATAAATAAATAAATGTGTATTTAAATAAAAGCTATATACTTACTGCGAAATACTAGATTGATTTATGACTCAAATTGAATATATTATTCGAGGACAGTGCCTACCTAAGGGTGAGGCAAACAGCAATTACCCCGAGGAGGCTGCCGATCTTCAGGTGCGTTTAGCCACTTGCTAGAAATTAAAAAAAAAATACAAAATGTTTTAAAATAATTAATTTTAGGCCCTCAATAAAGCAACCGTATTAGAGAAATGAAGAATAAAATGAAATTCAAATATTACCTAACATAAAACCGCTTAAGAAATAAATTAATTATTTTTCGGGTTGAGAGAGCCCGTAATTCACTGGGGAGCCAAATATCCAAGTCCGGCACAGTCCGAGGGTATCGTATTACCGATTTGCTATTTGTATCTATATATCTAAACGGTGGCATGCACGGAAAAATAATCAAAATCTTGTCAACATTTTTTTTTTAATATTACCGAGATGAGGCTGATTTTTATTTGGCTAATGACTCTACCATTTTACATATTGTCAACACAGATTAAGAAAATTATAAACTAAGTGAATATTATGATTTAGCTCTTTGTAAGGGATACAGTGATGTCTTAAGCTGCTTTTCCAGGAAGTTTCTAAAGAAATTTCCTCTGTCCGTCTTTTCCGAGTCCTCTTAACTGACTTTTATTCCGAAAATATTTTCATTTAATTGTTTTCCTTTCACTTTTCCTATTGGTGGAGGCATGGGTGGATCTACGGGGGGAGAGGGAGCTTTTGGGCAGAAGCCCCTCCTAAATGGTAAAACATAACCATGTTTAATGGAAAAATATATTAAAAAATTATCTCTTAAAGTATTATTGTTCGTGTAATTACATTTAAAAGGACTTAAGGTATCACTTAAACACCATTTCATATAGATAGTTAGTTTCTTTCTTTTTTTCCAAAGTAATTATCGTCATTTTTATGAAAAAAAAAACCTTTCGGGCTGAAGCCCCCTCTCCCCCAAAATTAAATCCTGGATCTGCTAGTGGGTGGAGGTGTTTTAGTAGGGTTGGACTACTATCTTTTTTTTGACGTTTATGTTTTTCCATCGGAATTCTGAAATTCATCGTACTTCCCTCAGACCCACCCAAGCGACCAAATCTTATCTATATTACACATTAAGATGATTGTAGGCTCAAAACAATATCTGAGCGACGAGAACCAGAGAACTAGTTGGAAAGATTTCTATATTACAAACTAAATAAACAAATATGTCATTAGTTAGTTATATATGTTTTATTTTCCCTAGAATTTTTATTATAAAATAAATTGAAAATTAATATAAATAACATTGTATTTGGCCTAGGAAAATTTAATAAAATATATTTAAAAAAAAAAAATTAAAAATTTTGTGATTGCGAATAGTGAGAATTTTATAAAATTTAATAATTTGTGTAATGCTTTATGTTACGCACTACATCTCTAACCTTTTCGGGCATACTGTTTATAATGTAATTCATTTCACAAGGAATTTTATAATATAATAATAAACATGCTAATATAGCTTTCAGTTGCTGAAGATTGAGAACCTGCTGACGGTGATCTAAAAGCTTTCTCTGCAATACATTCCACATATGTTCAAAGGGATTGAGATCTGGAGAAAACGCGGGAAACGCGACTTGTCTGTAAATATTCAAATTTATGTCCTCATCAAGACGCTCGCTACACCATAATTTGGTCATTCTATCTTGACCAATAATAAGATGTTAGATCGACTTCCCACTAACGATTACGAATGGTTTGAGTTAGTATGTGCCTTGGCAGAACATTAGAAACTTCTAGTTTCTGTCCTACCATACGAAAATGTTTGCTTCTTGTAGTAATGACAATGTTTTTTTCATCCCTTGGTGTCGTGATTTCGTAATGGTATGGTACCAAGCTCCACTAATAAGTCTCCTATTGGTACTTCCGGTTTCACTGAATTTGGCTTAAGTCCCGGAGACGAGTATCAGGGTAATTCCAAAAGCCCCAGCGATATTTACTTGCCGGTGCCCTTGACCGCTCATTCTCACGATAATATTTCGAACTTCTGGTTCAATATGGTGTCATTTCATAGTTAAACAGAATATCACTGGATTAAAATTGGGAAAAGTCAGAAGCAACTGTCGGTTTATACAATGAGTATTTTTCATGTTACCTATCATTTAGTTAATAATTTAATAAAAATAAAGAATACTTGTTTTTATGTTTACCAACCATAAGGAGGAAGAATCAATAACAAACAAAAAACGCCTGTTTTTTTTTTTTTGTTCCGATAAACAGGATAACTTCCTCACCAAATTCACCGGCATTTTCCATCAGTTAAAACTTCAAAAGTAATTCAAGAAGAAATTTAAGAATATGAATGAGGGCCTATAAATATTTAAAACTTATAGATGCTGATATCCTATCCTTCATTTATAACTAGATAAAAAGAAGATTTGGAATAAAGCTACTTTTTTGTAACGGAAGTAGGTTTCATGCTAGTAATATGTAAACGACAAAACATCCAGTTTAAATTAACTTTTTTTAATAAAGTCTAAAATTTTATAAACTCATAAAACAATAGTTGAAGGAAGTTAGTCGACTGTTCTACATATCATGGGTGATAAATATTCATGACGCAGTCTTTTTAATCTTTTTTATTAATGCCAATGTTTCAACCCAAATATGTGGGTCATCTTCAGGGTGTGGTTTGAGCACTGAGGGTGTTCAAGTTCAGGTACTTGAGCTCAAACCACGATGTTTGGGTTGAAACATTGGCAAAAATTTAAAAATACTGCATCCTGAATATTTATCACCCATCATAAAACAATTCTATGGGCATAACCTACCTTTCACATGATCAGTGCCTTTCACATTTCACAGCCATTATATTTTTTAAAGTTATTTATTTTTATTTTAATTGTTGAATAGAATTCTATGAAATTCATACAAGGGAATGTCGACATTATTCTGCGCATTTTCTTCAACTTTCGGTCTAATCGAACGAGCCGTTTTCAAATTTAGGCATGTTAAAAACAATACGTTTTCAGTTACGAAAGTGGAAGAATTTTCTGAAAGTAGGCGATGGAATTTCCTGGAACGGATATCTACTTCATCATTTGTTTATTAATCCCTAACTTCCTTCCAGGTTTGAGGCAAATCGAACGTGCAGTTTTTAAAATATAAACGTGTCACGAAAAATACGTTTGGGATATTTAAGAGAAAGAAGTTGACGAAATGCAATGGAAATGATACAGCATTATTTTTTACCAACACCTATCTTTCTTCCAACTTTGAGTCAAATCGAACGAGCCGTTTATGAAATGTTGGCAAAGCTAAGGAAATAGATAGATAGGTTTTTGAGTGCGTAAACGGAAGTGTTGGAATTAGATGAAATTGATATGGGACCATCTAGACACAATACGCACAGTACCTAAAAATTTCATGAAAATCGGAAAAACAATAGTAGATCATATGCCCGTTACATCGATTTGATTACAGACAGACAGGCAGACGCTAAACCAAATTTGATCCTGATGTCTGGAACGTAAAATACGAGTGGAATTATTTGATTCTGAGAGGGTAATCTTTTTTAACATCCCGCACGAATATAAAGCTTCCCGAATCTTCGGTATTGGGGGAGCAAATATGTGAAATTTAAATTATAATAAATTTAAATAGAAATATCCTTATTCATTGTTGAGTAGTAAATATATTGATAATTTTTGTCACTTCATATAAAAAAAAATACTATTATTATTTTTTTCCACCTGTTAGAAGTTTGAGAATATTCCGGGAGACATGAACCCTAGCTTGTGATTATCGCCGTGTCAGTAGCCTGAGGGAGGGGACTGGGGCTTGTTAACTCTGACAAGAACAGTTGCTAAGTAAGATCTCTGTCTCTTCTCATTTCTCCGATGTCTTTCTGGAAGTGCTTCGGTCGCATCGTATTTATTCTTATAATTTTTAAAGCAATTCCAATAATACTATAGGTTAATTTTTGCATTTTTCAACGTTTGTAAGTATATTTACAAAATCGTTATTATATAAAAATAATCAAAACAAGATTGCTATTTATAAAAAGAAATATATACAATTTATTTTATAAAAGTTTAAGGTTCTAAACTGTATCGATTCCTACATATCAAGAAGTTCGATATGAGAAGGAATTTTACATGAACCAAGGACTGCCGTTGAGAACCCACATCGAATTGAAAATAAAGAAACTGAACAGACATTTTGGTTCATTGTCCAGATTACTTGACTGCAGTCCCAAATTATCCTCAGTTTTACCATTTCCAATATTCCATTCCAAGTTATAACAGATTTACCTTCTATAAAGTGATGATAAAACCTTTATGGATATATAGAACACAGTTATCGGCTAATACAAGTACTTTCATAGGATCCTGCCGTCCCAGCTGTACGAAACACTGGAACCACACAAGATTATATGACTTAATTGTCTTTTACAACTTTATATGCCATTGAAAGTTTTTAAAATTTAAACAAAAATTGACTTAAAACTTAAACACTAAACACTAGAATTAACCACGAATGTGTCCAAGCGATATATGTTTTTCCATCTCTTCAATTATGTAGCTCTGTACTAACTTCAGATGACGAATTAATTTGTTTTCAAAGTATATTTTGGTGTATATATTATTAAGCTATAAAACATATATGGAAGGCATTTTTTTAATACAAAAGTTTTATTCTTATTGGTTTCACTGAAGTTTCACGAATTTTTCATCAAATTAAATTGTTATCGTTCACCAAAAAAAAACTTATTTTAGAGGCTAGTTAGCGAAGTAAATTGAAAATTGTTGAAAAACATTATCAAAAAATTTCCACAGAAACAAATGCTGCTTACCTTGTCAAAAGGATTTTTCTCGCTGGATCGATTGGATAAATTTAGTGTTTATTCCAAACACAAAGTTACAGCCCGATGTACAGGGAAAAGTTTTTTGACATAAATTTTAAGGAGAAACATTATTTACATCAGAAAACTACTTAGGATATATTTCAATCTTCAAATTCATCTGAAAATCAAGTCATGTTTGTAATGAAACATCAAGATTGAATTTTATGAATAAATATTTAATAAATACATTTTTTTTTCAGGATGAAACTTGTTTAATATAACGTGCTCCATTTATCTTTTCAATTAGGTTAATGGTGAATCACAACTTTAAATGTAATCGTGTTAATAGGTCCGTTTTTTCAACTTTTATATTTATTTATTTTACCAAAGCTATTTGATATATCAGCTAATGATCAGTTACAGAAAGTATGTCTTATGGCTTACGCAGATTCGCTAAGGTCAGAAAATTCCTAATGTTAAGACAATCAATATTTCTGATCTTAGAAACATTCACAGTAGTGAAAATTGGTATAACGCCTGACCCACTATTCTGTTGACGCTATGTATATATACTAAATAGTTGCAATGATATAGTCATTATATCCCCTTGACCAGAAATTATCACCATAGGTTATTGAATATTCTCTTCATTACAAACGATATTTTGCTTGACTTTTGTTGAATTTGTAATGCTATTATTGATTAGCATTTCCCCATATCGCTTGAATAGTTTTCTTTCAGTTGTTCATTTTTCGTTTTAACATTCTACTTACTTACAAAAGTCGTTTACGAACCTGCGATAATCGATTTAATTGAAACATTTTTAGGGATAATGCATCGAAAAATATCATGCACATGCCCTCGGGTCGAAAAAAAAAGTATAAACTTTTGAAGTTTTTGTATTATTGTTTTCTGTCTTTACAGAACATGTATTCTCCTAGGTTGTATTGTATCAATCAATTAGTTTTTACGTTGACATATTGCTAATTATATTACATTTATTCAAATATAAAAGAATGCCACTGATTTGGTCCGATTTAGATACCTAACCTTTCACGATGAAACTCAGACATATCCAAACCCACTTCTTTCCAACGTTACTTCCTCCTCGATTCCAGATACTCCTCCTAGGTTCCTGAAAAGAAGATGGCTTCAGGATACTCTTACTTAGAACTGTTTAGGTAGTGCTACTATATTGGGGAGTATGTCTTGTCATGCTTGATTCTTTTTGATCGCTTCGTTTTTGATTGTTCACATTTACTAATTGTATTTAGTTAATACAATCGTTAATTTCAATAAGTGAACGGAGTGGCCGAATAGGCTAACGCTTGTGCACATATATAAGACTCAAATGATATGAAAATAGTCACGAAAATGAAAATAGTGCCAGGAAAGTCTTATAAATCCCCGCCCTCATCCCCGGGCCCGGGAAACCCCGTATAGCTTTGAAGACGAGGAAGGGGAGGACAAAAAAAAAAGTTAATTCCAATAAATAACATTTGAATAACAATGAAAAAGAAGTTACATAAAAACAAGATGATTCCATAAAAGTAGGCCAAGTACATTTTTGTAAATATCAATGAAATTCAGTTATATCTTCCTTCATATCTCTTAGCTACGAATTCGTATTGAAATTAAAAATATAAATTTTTGAACTAAAGATTTTCTTCAAATTCAATGAAAACACAACCATTCGGAATTTTCTAGCCCATATCAATTATTTTAGGTTTTATTCATGTTTTTTTTTATATTTCTCGGTATAAAAAAAAAATACAATTGGTTTTTTTTGTCCAGCTCTAATTTGCGAGGTTAGGTTTGTTCCATTTCATGAAGCTTAAAACCCCTGCTCATTTTTAGATAGGTTAAGTCGTGTTGAAGTTATTTTGTGAAATTCCAAATAGCATAATTGAGTAATAATTTTAGTAGGAGAAAAAACCTTTTATTTTCGATTGCTATTATAATTTGTATTAAATTATTTTCGAAAGCACGAAACACGAATATCAACTGCATTTCTCCTAAAAAAAATTGAACCCACTTCGATTTCTTAAGTTCCTTACAAATTCCTTCGATACGTATATTGTTTCAATATTGAACTCATGTGATAGCACTATGTCAAATATATTTCTTTTTAACCGAGCGTGGAATTAAGATTAGGGGCACAAAACCTGGTATATTGTATATTTGGTGCTAAAAAAGATAATAGTCTGTGCGTTGTAGCTATTACATACGATAAGCACATTTATATTCGATAAATACTTTTGTTTAGATAAATAAAAGTTGATATTGGTTTTTCACTCCTCAGAAAATTCCTTAAAAGAGAATTTCCGTGGCAATAGAAAAATTTACATTAATTAAAATATTTTATATCTCGTAAAATAATTAAAATTGTATATTTTTCATGTTGTCTCTCCGCTTCAACGATAATTAAAAAATTCGCTGAGTTGTAAATTACTAGATTGGCTAACAGATTTACAAAAGGATAAAATAAGGACCAATGAACGCTTCCTATGAACCAATGAACTAGTTTAAGATCGAAACTATCATGAAAAATGTCTATTCCCCTTTCACAGATACAGTTTGTCTCTCAAGAGTCGTTCCATTTCGATATTGTATAGATTCGATTTGGGGAGTTCCAATATGATTGGGAGGGTTCCAAGACATTTATATTGAAAGGGTGAGGAGATCAGAAAATCACTTGTGTAAATATTAAGGGCTATCGGAATAAGATGGAATTTTCCAATGAGGGTGTAACAGGTGTGGAACAGTTTTCTATTAAAATACTTTTGCAGATATCTGGTTACAATTTGATTTCTTCGTAAAATATTTCTATTTCTTGATAACTGTCCTGAATAAAAAAAAAATATATATTTTTCATTAAAAAATAAGAACAGATTATTCAACGAGTTTTAATCTAAAATAATAATTATTTTAAAAGTTAAAAAATAGAATAAGCAAGTAGGAATTTGAATAAAGTATAATTAGATTTAAATGAATGCCTATGCAAGAAGAGAAACCCTACTGCGATCTCAAAAGGTAAGACAGTTGAAAGTTGACCATAACTCTCTATCACAAACTAATTAATTAATTATTAGCTAGCTCTCTTACCTGCTAATATTATTTACAAAGACAAAATCTTTTAAGTCTTCTAATTTAGATTTTTTAACATCAAAAGCCATGATTGAGGAGTTTGTATTACTCGATCCGAGTGATTCACTAATCGAAGCTCTTATCAATGAAATTACTCATGGAGTAAATCACTAATTGAGTAAATTTGGATTTACAGGAAAAACTCAAATCACGTTTCAACAGCGATACAAAAATTTTAGAGGAGTTATTAGTGACTAAACACTGTTTTTTTTTTTCGGAAAATATGTAAATTGGACGAATTGTTCAATTAAAAACAAATTTTGAAATCTAAAAGATCCACCTTGATTGGAGATGAAGCAATTCCAAAAGTTTGATTTTATTGTCAGTTTCCAATTTTATTGGGGTTCCAATAAACAAATCAAATTCTGCTCGTATCTAATCCTTGCAATCCAAAATCTTTAATACTCCTTACTTTGTCTCAATTAAAATTATCCTCAATCACATTAATGTTCCATATGCTTCTTATTTAGTCCGATCCAGATACCTCTTCTACCACAGTAAACTTCAGGTCCGTTCCTGATTCCAGACAATCCTTCAAGGCGTCTGAAAAGAGGATGGCCACGGGACCTTCTAATATACAGCTATAATTGGAGTGCTACACTAATAGATAGTTTCTCTTCAACCTATACATGTCATATAACCAATATGCAAAACCAGTATTTTTAGTTAATATAGTTGTCAATGTCAATAAATAAATTTAAAAAAAGTTATTTAGTATTAAAATTAAAATCATAGCCTTCTAAATAAAATGTTTGGTGGAATTTTGAATAGTACAATCATTAAAATGTGTAAAAAAAGACTTATTTGGTGGAAAGGATATTACTAGATGGTGTTTCGAAATTGTTTATAAGAGACTTTTCATAACCAATTATTGCAGAAGTAGGTCTTAAACTATTATTGCGGATAATAATTATCGACAGATCTCGTTTCAGTTGACACAATATCGACTGTATACCGAGTAAACACTATTAAACGGTATTTAGATTAGCAAAAGGAAAACCATGCCGGTTTTAGAATTGGATAAGCCCTGCTAAAATAGTGTTTTAGTGAATTAATCAATATTCACTCCCCTGGCCCCGTTCCGTGCTCTCTGTGTTCCTAAACGAATCGCACGGTTGATTAACTTCATTTAATTTGGGTACTGATATGATTAGAGTAAAAGGGTTTCAAACGTATTCGCTGTTCTCTCGGTGTTCTGTATTTTACTCTAGTATTCCAGGAAAATAATTGTGATGAATTCAACATTTTTTTTAATTCAAAACTGGAAGAGGGAAAACGATGGTTCTATATATTTATTGAAATAGAGTATTTGCCCACCAAAAAAGTGGCTTTTTTTCGAGTAGATTCAGATTCGAACGTCATCCATAGTTATGATATGATCCCCCTCTCTTCTCCAGGGACCGTTCTTAGAACCAATTTCGAGCTGAAAACCTCTACGCTCGTTTTAAAAATATTTTTACAAACTTTAAAATTCCAGACTATATAAACTTATATATATATATATATATATATATATATATATATATATATATATATATATATATAGAGAGAGAGAGAGAGAGAGAGAGAGAAAGAGAGAGAGAGAGAGAGAGAGAGAGAGAGAGAGAGAGAGAGGCTATGATTATCTCGCTTATGATACTTAATATTTAACAAACATTTTTATTGACTTAAAAAATTATCTTTGAATTTGCTGGTTTTACTTTCACTTCCCTATATATGTAATATATAGCAAGAGAAAGTATTGCGATCTTGAAAATTTTAGGATCTGAGTTTTCAACGTAAATACATGTTTTGAAGTTCCCTAAGCCGAGATAACCAAGTCACGCAATGGTCTGTGTATCCGTGTGCGTGTGTATGAAGAACAACGAAAAACGAAAAGTCGTATGCAACTGAAATTGAGTATTTAAGGTTCGTACATGCATTACCGGAAGCGCCACTATAGATCATAGGTATACGAAACATAACCCTTTAAATTATTAAAAAATACTAGGACCAAAAAAAAAAAAGGAAAAAGTTTAACATTTATATATAACTTATACATAATTAAAAAAAAAAATTCACGCAAAATGTTGAGGATCTACTGATATAAACCTAATAATATGCAATATTTACTAACGCTTCTATATTTTCGACGAATTCATGATAACTGTCTTCGATAAAACTCAGAATTTTCTTACAGATCTATTTTTCTACTTAATCATTCTTATTTTAAATGGAAAAATAAAAGGAAATGGAAAGTGCTGCGAACGTATACATTTAACAAATTCGATGTAAATGAAAGAGGGAAATAAAGTAGTTAATTGTTTTGAATAAAGTTATAGCGTCGTTTCCAGGTGAAAGTTGTGTGATCGGCGTACCGCACCAGATTCGTTTTTTTTGTAGAAATCATATCTCGGCGATTCACTTAAACTTTCTTTTTAATTGATTCACCCATCATTTAAACAAAGTTCAATAGTTCTGTACATGTGGAAGTACTTGAAAATAAATAGTAACAAAACTGCATTTCTTTGTATAAAAAAAAAAGTTCTATAAACACTCTTATCTTGCCCTCGGTCACCTGGACGGTAAAAATTAATTTAATTATATATGTTAAAATAGACAAAAAGAGGGCGTATCCGAACAGCACAGATATTATTCGTGATAAAATAATTATCGATTTTGAAAGAAAGTAATTAAAAATAAATTTTCAATTAATTAGTTATAAATGTTTAAATATAAGTAAAACAGTGGCTTAGTAAATAATGAGTTTACATCAACAAGGAACCATAACTCTATTTAATCCTCATGCAATATGAATATCTCTTTCTTAGAGGCCCGTTCTAATGTTTACAATGTACCTGTAACCAATATTCAACACAATTCCGATCACAATTATGATGAATAAATTTATTATTTATTTAATGAAAATTCTAAACAATAGAGATAAAGAGAGCGAGAGAGCGAAGTGAGAGAAAGGGAAAATAAACATTTAAAAAAAAAAATGCAGGAACAATGAAAGGAAGGAAAAAAAAAAAAAATATATATATATATATATATATATTTTTTTTTTTACTAATACAAACTAACACTTCTGCATATTTATATATAAGTTTATTGTCCTAAGGATTAAAGAGTATCCTGTGTATATAGCAACCCAATATAATTGGGCAGCAATCTTTTATATTTTATATTTTTATGAAAATAAAGTTCTCTCGTGTAATGTAAGAGATGACATTATTAAGTCGATCTTTACATGCATAGCTTCAGCTATGAATACTTAACACGACTCGGTATGTTAAATATTATTAATATGTAATTAACTCCATACCACTTCTTCTGTCCGACACAGTCTGGTATCTTGGCTTTATTCTTGACAAAAGACTAACATGGAACCCACACACTAGACTTAAAAGACAACAACTTAACAGACGATACGGACAACTATATAGACTATTGAATAGAAAATCTCAACTCTCAGCCGACAACAAACTATTAATCTTAAGACAATCCTGAACAAACTATTAATAATAAGACAATCCTGAAACCTATTTGGACCTACGGAATAGAACTGTGGGTGACAGCAAAACTTTCTAACATCAAACGCATTCAATCCTTCCAGTCTAAAATCCTCCGAACAATAGTCGATGCTCAGTTCTATGTATCCAACAAAACCCTCCATAATGACCTTCATATCCCATTTGTTATTGACCTAATCCCAGAAAATTTTTCCAAATTTCACCAGAAACTCATTCATCATCCAAATCCTGTAGCACAATCCCTATCTAGATCCAGTCATCCCTACAATCCTACCCGGAGGTTAAAACGGCAGTGGCCCCGCGACCTTTTGTAAATATGTATATATTGGAGTACTGGCAATGGCCAGATTCTCCACTCAAGACATGAGCGTCTGTTGCTATAGTGCCCTCCATCAGTTTCCACTGGTTTCAAATAATAGTGTCGCGGCTGAGAGAGAAGCACTGGGATCTCCTGGAGTCCTGCCTTGGCTTCCACGTCGGAGAATAAGGCATGACTCAGAGTCCCCTGGGTGAAT
Organism: Nezara viridula; assembly: GCA_928085145.1. NCBI lineage: Eukaryota > Metazoa > Arthropoda > Insecta > Hemiptera > Pentatomidae > Nezara > Nezara viridula. The sequence goes on along the minus strand of OV725077.1, from coordinate 153,734,595 downwards.
GTAAATATTGTACATAGGTATGAATGTGATTTATTTACTTTAATTTCATCTAGCTTTTATCTATTATTTCATTATTTTTTTTTTGTACACAGGCATATCAATTTACTTATTTTATTTTTTTTATATTTCTTTTTCTTTATTATTGATATTAATTGTATGTACATATTGTGTGAATGAATCATGTAGCCTTAATATTAATGCCCTTCAATGTGGCAGAATGTATTAATATTCAATAAAGAAAGTTATAAACTTAAAATATGTATTTTACCTGACATATCGTACTGACCACCCTGACGGAAAAGCACATGCCGGTACTGCTGTAATTGTACACCAATCCCTCTCCCATCATGTACTCCCATTACCTATACATGATTTCCTACAGTCCACCGCTATCGTGATGAAAACCTTCTCCTTTCCGGTTACTCTTGCATCAGCGTAGTGCCCTCCTAACCGATCCATATCCAATGCCCAATTCAGTTCTCTCCTCGACTCCTTAGGACATCACTTCATCTTGGGTGCAGAACTAAATGCCAAGCACCAACAATGGGGTTCCAGAACCACGAATTCTCGTGGCCGAACCCTGCTGTCTGCACTCAATTCCCAACGTTTTCACCTCCTTTCCCCCAACTCTCCTACCTACTGGCCCACAGATCCCAACCGTAATCCTGATCTTCTTGATTTCTTTATTCACAGCGGCTTAAGTCCCCTCAATTGTTCCATTAGACGTCCAAATGAACTTTCCTCTGACCATAGTCCTCTAATCCTTAATGTTTCACTTGAACCCGTTCCCAAACCTTCTCCACCGTCATTCATTAGGGGCCCAGTAAACTGGGACCTCTTCCGCCAAATAATCTCCGATAATATTGATCTCAACATATCCCTCAAAACTCCCGATGACCTTGATAGTGCCGTAAATTCCTTTACTACCACAATCCAACAAGCCGCCTGGACACCCTCCTTCCCAAAAGACTCCTCCAGTATTCCTATAAAGACCATTCTACCCCAACACCTCCTTAACCTAATCCACACCAAACGCCGTGCCAGATTATTATGGCAACGTACCCGACATCCTACCGACCGCTGCTCCTATAATTACTACTGCAAACAATTAAAACTGGAATTAGCCACCTTCAGATCACAATCCTTCAACTCCTACCTATCCTCCCTCTCTTCTCGCGACAATTCCTTTGGAAAACCACAACAAAAATCCTAAATCCTCACCGCATTTCCCATCCTCTCCGACGAGGTGATGGCTCCTGGGCAGCATCTGACGAAGATAAAGCTGAGGAGTTCGCCATTCACCTATCCAATACATTTATTTCACATCCGGAATCCCATCCTGCCACACCGTAACAGTAGAAGAACTCCTTACATCACCAATCCCACTTTCCTTGCCCCCAAAAGCTATTCATCCTTCCGAAGTAAAATTTCAATTAAAAAAACTAATCCCCCGTAAAGCTCCTGGACATGATCTCCTTACACCTCAAATCCTTCGACAACTTCCATCCAAAGCAGTCATATTCCTTACATATATCTACAATTGTATCCTACGCACCACCCACTTCCCTCTGTTATGGAAACACTCCACTATTATCCTTTTCCCAAAACCAGGCAAACCTCTCAATAGCTCAACATCCTATAGACCAATCAGCCTACTCCCAATCCTTTCAAAAATTTTTGAAAAGATTCTTTTGAAACGAATCCTACCCATTATAGAATCCCAAAATATCGCTTCCCATCAGTTTGGTTTTCGCTCTCAACATTCTACTGTTCAACAAGGACTCCGAGTTGTTGATCATATTTCCTTAGCCCTAGAAAACAAGGAAAACTGTTCGGGTGCCCTTCTGGACATTGCACAGGCATTTGACCGGGTATGGCACTCCGGACTGCTCTCCAAGCTTAAAATCCATTTACCTCAGTCCTTGTACCTAGTCCCCCGATCCTACCTCTCTGACCGTTCCTTTCGAGTTCGCTGTGGAACAGAATTTTCCAATATCTACTGCGTTAAAGCCGGTGTTCCCAAGGCAGCGTCTTGGGTCCCGTGCTTTACATCCTCTTTACTGCTGACATCCCAGTTCATCCCGATACTTTTCTTGCAACATTCGCTGACGACACCTCAATCTTATCATCCAACTCTGATCCCGAAATAGCATCCTTAAATCTCCAAAGTCACCTCACCTTGATCGAGCACTGGTGTAATAACTGGCGCATTAAAGTTAATGAATCTAAATGCCAATATATTACCTTTACACTCCGACGCAATCCCTGTCCACCAGTACTCTTTAATTCCATCCAGCTTCCTTACTCAGACACAGTCCGGTATCTTGGCTTTCATTTAGACCGAAGACTAACTTGGAACCCGCATACTAGACTCAAAAGACAAGAACTCAACCGACGATACGGCCAACTATACCGACTGCTAAGCCGAAAATCTAAACTTTCCATTGAAAACAAGCTACTGATCTACAAGACAATACTGAAACCTATTTGGACTTACGGACTAGAACTGTGGGGGTCAGCAAAATTTTCTAACATCCAGCGCATCCAATCCTTCCAGTCTAAAGTCCTTCGAACAATAGTCGATGCTCCTTTCTATGTAACCAACAAAACCCTACATCATGACCTCAACATCCCATTTGTCCTAGACCTTATCCCAGAAAAATTCTCTAAATTTCACCAGAACCTTACTTACCACGCAAATCCTCTTGCACAATCCCTATCAAGCACCTCCCATCCCTATAATCCTCCAAGAAGGTTGAAACGGCAGTGGCCTCGCGACCTTTTGTAGATTGTTTAAATTGGAGTTCTGGCAATGGCAGATTCTTCACTCAAGACATGTGTGTATGTGGCTAAAGTGCTCTCGACCAATCTCCGCTGGCTTTAGCACCAGTGACGCGGTTGGGAGAGTAGCGCAGGGTTCTCCTGGAGTTCCCTCGGCTGATTGTATATAGGTATGCATGTGTTTTTTTTTTCTTAGTTTTAATTTTCTTATTTTTTAGGTTATTTTATTTTATTGTCTATTGTATATACTTTTGATTATTATTTTGTTCTATTTGTTTTATTTTTTTGTACAAACAGTGTGAATGTCATCCTACCTCACTATAACCAATGTCCAACAGACAGATTGTTATAATACTCAATAAAAAAAAAAAAATATGTAATTGATATATTAAATATATTTTACGTTTTTTCCTGTATATTTTATGATTTTTTATATTATATATATGAGATTTTATGAGCATTTACTGCATAAAGGTTCGAACTCTTGTAAAGATTAATTTATACATAATTCGAACCCAGCGACAGTTAATCTAAAGAAGATATTTTTCCTACGATGGTTTTATCACGATAATGGACATCTAGCGATGAATGCTAACGATGATGGCTTGATGATGGCTCGGTGATGGTGATGCCCTCATCAAGGTGGAGTCCGTTCTGGGAAGGATTAGTGGTTTTAGGAATATAAATTTACAACAATTAGCTAAACAAGTCTCTGTAATTGCTCTCAGTTAGTCTAAAATAATTACAATGGTTTGCTAAAGCCGTTTCTAGTTTTAAACCTATTAATTAGACTATTAAAAATCATATTCAAATAATTTAAATAATGACTTATGAACATTAAATCGGTGGTACTGCTTCCAAGAGATTCATGAGTACGGGCATTAGGATTAATCGCCGTGGGCGAGGAAACGATTTTTTGTCTCATTTGCAACTAAAAAGTACATGTAGATCATGTCCTAGTTCTCAATTGGAAAGCAGGAAATCCAAGTTTTTTGTTATTTAAATGCTCTGTAATTATTATTTATTTATTTGAACTTTGCCTCTACAATAAACGGTCATTAGTGCTATGGTATTAGTTTTTCCTTATATTATTTTTGGGGTGTATACACCTAAATTCAAAAATTTATAATTTTTTCAATGAATTTTTCGTTATTTTCTAATAGGTTCTTTGGGAATTCTTGAATCCATAGAGGATCGTGTGCTTTAATATTTAATGCAGTCTATTAGTGTGTGCTTCACTGCCATTATCACAGAACAATCTCTCCAAATTGGTGGATCCAATTTTTGCAGAAGATATTCGTAAAAGAATTTGCAATAGTCGATGCGAAGACGGCTTAAAATAATTTCTTCCCGCCTGGATTTTCTCTCCCTCATCCTCTATTTGCGAATTCATTATACATCATGCGAATTAATAATTCATGTGTGATATCACGTCTCCAATGTTCTTCAGCAAGTAGATCTATCTTATTAGCTTTGAAATCAACATTTTCTCTGGCATTGGTAGCAGCACGATCAGCATCTTCATTGCCTTGGATGACAGAATGACTAGGTACCCACAAACGTATGTCACATTGATCGTTTGATTGAATACCTTAGACCAGAGAGTATTTTTATTATGTGCGATTATAGGGTTATTACATGGGTGCTTTTTAAAGCCATTAGGACACTCATTGAATCCGTTACAATTAATGATTGTACAATTGTCGTAATTCTTTAGACGCGTTTCACACTTTTTTGTAGAGAGTGAATTAAATTGATCCGTCAGTATTCTACGTCCGGGTAAGGTCGGCTAGAGTCGACTATTTAAAATGTTTTACACGTGGATTAAAATATCTCAGAAACTAAAAATTTGGACCGAATACTGTTAGCGAGGAAATCGTTCAGTATTTCATCCTCTCTGTAATAAGCTATAATTCAAAATTGTATCTTAGCGTGACGCCGTGTTAAGGAGGCTAAAAGGAAAAAATAGTTTCGAAAACCGTTCGAAAAGTTTAGTTGAACATATGGATTACAATATTTCAGATATTAAAAACGGACCTGTATACTGTAAGCGAGGGAAATGTTTAGCATTTCTTCTTCTTTGTAATGAGCTACTGTCCGACATTGTATCTTAATCGTGTTACAGATTAGGAGAGATAAAAAGATAGTGAACAGTTCGCACAGTTCACTGATTTCATGACAAATTAATAATAAAATAAAATAATGCAACGTATTCTAAGATAGAGAAACCAATTGTTACTTTCTCGCTAAGTATAATCGACAAAGTAAATACAAATTTTATTAATTTTTGGTCGGCGCAGCTCTCGTTGAGACTAAAACTGCAAATCTACAAGGCGGTCATCAGGCCTACGTTACTCTATGGTGTACCATTGCTCCGCCACCTGTATAAGTCCACGCTCAAGAAACTGCAGAGTTATCAAAATTCCATCCTTAGGCGAATAGTTAGAGGTACCACCCTGCATAGGGCAAAGAAGGGTGCCTGAGTTCATAGGCCGAGGGTCGAAATTTTTTGATGTGCTGAAGGCCTGTGCTAACCCGCTTTTCCAGGAAATAGTACCGCTGCCCAGGCCTGGGTAGTGGTATGGTAATGTCCCCTTGGTAGATGTTCTTGCCGAGGGAAGGGGTTTGGACTCTGTAGTTCACACCCATTAAATTATTGTATATATTGTAAATAATAAATTAATGCAGGGCGGTCCCTCCATGACCAGTGGTATAATAAAAGGCCTCTGGCCACAGATGCAAAGTACGCATACAGCCTGCATAGCGCTTTTACCTTAATGACCTTGGGCAATAAAAGGAAATAAGAAATTTTTGTATATGTATTTCTTTGTGCTTTTATATATTGTATTTTGTATAGCAAATAAATTCCTGGCGGTAGGAAAAAATAAATAAACAAAGTGGCTGACCTAGCTGTCTCAAGTCGCAGTATTTGGTATTTGGTATGGATGCCAAAAAATCTATGCAACAGGCGGAAACAGCTTATGAAAAAATTGCAGAACAACTGAAAAACCTAAACATAGATGTTAATCCTGAAAAGACGAAAGGAATTATATTTTCATATTAAAAAAGAAAAAAGAAAATGTCAAATGAATTCAAAATTAACAACGAGCTACTGTCCGACATTGTATCTTAATCGTGTTACAGATTAGGAGAGAGAAAAAGATAGTGAACAGTTCGCACAGTTCACTGATTTCATGACAAATTAATAATAAAATAAAATAATGCAACGTATTCTAAGATAGAGAAACCAATTGTTACTTTCTCGCTAAGTATAATCGACAAAGTAAATACAAATTTTATTAATTTTTGGTCGGCGCAGCTCTCGTTGAGACTAAAACTGCAAATCTACAAGGCGGCCACCAGGCCTACGCTACTCTATGGTGTACCATTGCTCCACCACCTGTATAAGTCTACGCTCAAGAAACTGCAGAGTTATCAAAATTCCATCCTTCGGCGAATAGTTAGAGGTACCACCCTGCAAAGGGCAAAGAAGGGTGCCTGAGTCCCATCGGTGCCTAAGTCCCATCGGTGCCTGAGTTCATAGGCCGAAGGCCGAAATTTTTTGATGTGCTGAAGGTCTGTGCTAACCCGCTTTTCCAGGAAATAGTACCGCTGCCCAGGCCTGGGTAGTGGTATGGTAATGTCCCCTTGGTAGATGTTCTTGCAGAGGGAAGGGGTTTGGACTCTGTAGTTCACACCCACTAAATTATTGTATATATTGTAAATAATAAATTAATACAGGGCGGTCCCTTCACGCCCAGTGGTATAAAAAAAGGCCTCTGGCCACAGATGCAAAGTACGCATACTGCGTGCATAGCGCTTTTACCTTAATGACCTTGGGCAATAAAAGGAAATAAGAAATGTTTGTATATGTATTTCTTTGTGCTTTTATATATTGTATTTTGTATAGCAAATAAATTCCTGGCGGTAGGAAAAAAAAAATAAAAAAAAATAAAAATAAAAAAAAATTGGCTGACCTAGCTGTCTCAAGTCCTAGTATTTGGTATGGATGCCAAGAAAGCTATGCAGCAGGCGGAAACAGCTTATGAAAAAATTTCAGAACAACTAAAAAATCTAAACATAGATGTTAATCCTGAAAAGACGAAAGGAATTATATTTTCATATCAAAAAAGAAAAAAGAAAATGTATTCAAAATTATCAACAACAGTATTAAATTATCGACTGACTTAACATATCTCAGTATTCACTTTGACAGAAATTTAAAATTTACTAGACATTTTGAAAAAAAATTAAAACAGTAAGACCTTCTCTTGCTGTGTTGCCTTACCTTCCTTCCAGTATACGATTGAATGTCATGGAACGAGGTTCGATTTGTTGTTTTGTCCTCTTCTGATGAATGCCTGCATTTTGGAGACATAATGCGGTTTGAAATTTTTCCAACATAATTTTATAATTATTATTATTATTAGCGATTTTCCTCCACAAGTGGGGAGACAAATCTGGTTCGGAGTTCAAATGGCCGATTGTAAATAATGTAAATAGGTATGCCTGCGTCTAAGACGTTTATTTATTTTTTTTTTTAAGGACATTTTAATTTTATTATTACTATTATTTATATTTTTTCCCTCATTACGATATTTTATTTTGTTCCTATTTCGCTGTATATTATTTTGAAATTAAATTGCCTTATTTATTTTTTGATTCTGTAAATATAGTGTGAATGTGCTCTCTGAACTTCATTATAAGTGTCCTTTACTGAGACAGATTGTAATATTTACCAATAAACAAGTAATCTAACAAAAAAAATTATTAGTGAAGAATCCCAATATTAAATCAATTTTCACTAGTACACTCAACTTTTTAGAGTTTATACAAGGCCTGTTAACGATTATGAACAGCAAAGGCTGAAGTAGATGACAAAGTAGTGAAATATGAAAAATAAAATAGTATTATTCAGAGGACAAAAAACTTCAACACAACGGATTCGTATTTTGACTTGTTTTAATTGAAAATAATGTCAATAAAAATACATATATTACATCTACAATGTCTGTTAGGTCAAATCAGCTTATAGTTTAAAAATTAAAAAGATTTTTAAATTAACATTTATCATTTTTATAAACATTTGCTTTTACATCAATAAGACTCTTTTACATCAATGTATATTGAGTAACGATGAATAACGTTAAGGCACGCTTTATGCTGTTCATGCTATGGAATTATTCTTTATAAAGTTCTAGAATAGAAAGCATCACGGTTACAAAGAAAATGGCTTCGTCAGTGGATTACTGACAAGTGTCAGTTACCCTTATTGGGAGATAAGGAGTCTATTTCCTGAAGGTTAGCCCGGTAAAGGAGTCCTGGGGAGCAGTTTGCCGACGAGGTGGAAGGTGAATGGAGTCCCAGTTAGGTATTCATGAAGGAGGATCTGAGGCCATCTCGTTTGTCCTTCCATCGATAGCCCACCTTTATTTCGGGATCACTCTTAAAGGCAAAGGGTACCGTAAGATGATATGGGATGCGGTTAGTGGTAGATCCCTTTAGAGCAAGTGCCACCACTCTACTGTTTATCAGGGTACTTGGACCTTAGATATAACCAACATATGTTGTAGTATGTGTTATAGTTGGTTAACTTATCCCATGGTTAAGTCGTCAACATTTATCCCATTAACAGAATAGCTGCAAAAACATTTCCTTAACTACTCATCATTGTGTTTAGTAACACAACATTTTAAAACAACAATTAACCCTCAATAAAAAAAGTTCATTATGGTGTTTTCAAATATTTTTAGATATTTAATCTCAAAGCTTTTTTAATATTAAAAAGAACAATGCGTTGTATTTTTGCTCCCACGCACCAGCATTTTTTTATTACTCCCTACCTTGCCGTTTGTGACATATTGGGGTGTTGCTGTAAAATTACAACTAAACCATTTCCAATCAGAAATAATGGGAAAGTCGAGATTCTTTCCGTGGGTCCAACACGGAATAGATTTCGACCCGACCAGACAGAATTAATTTGACCGGCAGTGCTAGACTCGAGAATATTACAGTTTACATTTTAACACCCTCGACTATCATGGCCTCTTCACATACCAATAAATAAAATAATTTCACAATTATTATTTTTTTTTAAATTTAGAGTATTGAATGACAATACTTTGTGACACATTTAAGGGCAACGAGTATTAAAGCTACAAGACGTATAGTAGGTGTGTTCCTTCGCTCAATAAGAAGAAATCTATAGTAAGAGAAAGTACAAGCGATCGCGGTGAAAAATTTCTAAATCGAATTTTCAAAGGAAATAAATGTTTATCTGTTTCAAAATATCTCGTGTTAAAGTTTATTTAAATATGTATTATTTAAAGAGCTTAATTCAAAAACAAAAAGTCGCACTGCACTTGAATTATGTATTTATTTAATGATTAGGTATTTTGTCAATGCCAGACTTATGGAACAATGTTTTGTACCATGTTATTATTATTCTTAGGATACTTTAGTACCAGAATAAAAACCTTTTTTTCATATTGACTTACCGCAAATAATTTCTTCAACTTTCTTAAACCACCTGTTTGCGGTTTCATTTAAGCCATATTTCATTGATATACAATAATTATTATTCAATATAACATAAAGTAGTTTTAATTATTAACATCTACAAAACTAGACAAAGTAAAATTTCATTGTCTTTTATCCTCACAAGCTGATACTACAAGACTATATCATTAGCAGCACTACTTAATTTTTCACCATGAAGTAATAAAAAAAAAATTCCTTCAGTATTCATTTGAATAATACAATTACATAGTCATTAAAAAAAACTCGGAATTCCCAGAATGTGTACAAAGGATGGTTAGTATTCAGTGTTCTCTTTGGTATTCAGCTCCAAAGGGGAGAGCCATACAGAATATATGTAGACCTTTAGGAGGCTACTTTTCACTACATTAGAGCTTAGTGTTGTCGTTGGCATAGAACGACCGAATTTCCTTTATCTTGGATGCTTAGCACGAACCATGTGTCTCAAGTACCAATCGGGAATCCGAATAACTAACAACATATGTGGTTTCCATATCCAGTAAGATCACAGCAATCCGGCCTTAGATCGGGATTACTGAAATGGCCAGATTAGAGGTAATATATTTAAAAATTAACCATATAAGGTCATTAAAAACATCTTATAATAACCTAAAGAAAACTATTTAAATATCTAAAGTTAATTTATATCGTAAAATATACTAAAATCACTATTACGACATAAAGAAAATATTTTAAGCTATATATTACATTACTTTGTGTAAATCATATAAAAATAAATGGTTCATCCACTCATCACCAAAGTTATATTTTAACTGTTTCTAGCTGATTGAGCAACAAGATGGAAAATTAAAATGAATGAAAAAAAAAAGTGTGTATGTAGTATTCACTCTTAATCATACCCCTTCCCCCGAAATATATTTTAATAACATTGAAATCCCTGCATCCGATGTAATGTAATTTGGGTTTTTACCTCAAAAGACAAAAGACTAACTTGGAGGACACACAGTAGACACAAAGTAAACAGACGATAGGGTCTGTTATCTAGGTTACTTGATAGAATTTAAAATTATCATTTAATAACAAACTAATCCACAATAAAGTTTTAATTAAACCAATTTGGACTTATAGCATAGAACTGTGGGGTTCTGCTAAACCTTCCAATTTAAAAAAATCCAGTCTTTCCAATCCAAAATTTTACGGAGGATAGTTGACGCTCCATTTTATGTCGCAACGGTAGGTTTCATAAAGAATGGAACATCCCAACAATTTTAGACACTGCAAAAGAAAACTACAATAATTTTTACCAAAGACTATCTGACAACATAAATCCTCTGAAAGAAAACCTTAAACGCACTAGAAACCCGTACAGTCTACCTCAACGATTATATAGGCGGTGGCCAAGAGACCTACTACTGAACTGATCTGTTTCCTGGATTTGTGATGGGACGCTGTAAAACTGTCAAAAAATTTGCTAACTACAAAGAAATTTGTATACCGCAAATTTAATTTTGTGTTCAATTTTATGTATTAATAATATGGAACTATTTCTATAACATTTTTAGAAATAAAGGCTTTAAATATAAAAGGTCTAGTTGATTTTTTCTTATAAAGTTCTGTTTACGATGAAAATTTAACTTATATATATTTATTTTGAGTTCTACCAATGGGTAGTTTCTCTTCATGTTGTACATGCCATGTTACAAATTTCTCATTTACTTATTGTATTCTCTATGTAATACAGTTGTAAATTCCATTGAAATAATAAAAAAAAAATATATATTTATATATATATTTATATATTTAAATTCCTAAAAACATCATGTTTAATGAGTAATAAACACTAATTGGGCTTTCTTTAGTGTAATGATGTATCTTTAATGTAAATGACTTGATTCTGATATGTCGTTTGTTTGAGTGGCTAAGAATAATAGATCAACTTTATTGGCACAATCAATAGAACTTTTAAATAAAAGTTTTTTTTTTTTAATAAAAGTTCTGTAAAACCTTACATTAAATTTTGGTTTCGAAAAAAAAAATGATGATGAAGATTCCACTCATATCGAACTGATTAAATACAAAAGTTGATTTTAATTTCAAGCCTACTTTTATTTCAAAAATAATTTTGGTTCCTGTCACAGCTACATTTAATTTAACAACATTTGACTCTCACGGTTAATGAAGAGATAACAACCCACTGTAAATGATTCAACGTCGAATCAGAGGGGAATGATTGGAGTAAATAGAATATGGCTATATTCAGAGGCTCTTTGATTAACTCATATCCGTCCGCATGACGAAAATTCGTCATTTCGCAAACAATCACCCATAGCTGAATGTCGGGTATTCGTCTTTTTTATATTACAGGAAGTAATTGATTCTTGTTCTTTTAATTCTAAATAAAATAATTTATAATTTGTACAAACTTAGATAAGGATATACCGGTATACTGTGAATGGCGGTGCAAAAATTTATTGGACCTGTAAATACATAAAGGACGAACAAAAGTTCTTGAAAAAAAGGCCGATGTAACTAACAATGTGGTGTAAATAAAACATGGCAGAGGAGGGCATCGTCCCAAATGAAGCAAGAGACATTTTCTATATTATTTCTAAAAGCTTTTTTTTTTTTGTCGGTATGCCATAACTTCCCAAAGTTTCTGGAAATGAAGTTATGAAGGAAAAGAAACTTTATTCACCAATAACTCAAAAAGTATGCATTTTTTTCTTGATTGTATCCATGATTATTAGAAAGATTACTAAATTACCTACAAAACAAAAAAAATCTTAAAAATCAATTTGAAATTTGTAAAATTTGATAGGACAATTATTTACAAAGATACAGCCCATTAATTTTGGTACACTTAATAATTTCTTCCTCTTTAAAGTTACTGTATTTACCATTCTACTGTACTTTTTTTTTTATTGGCTGATATATTAACTTTATTATTTCTTAGAGGCATTTGTTTTTTCTTACAATTTATATGTTTTAATAATTTAGAAAATCTCATGATCGGAGCTATAAACTATTTTATATCGAAAATAAACTATTTTGCCTTTATTACCTTTATTATCTTTCCAGTCAGCGTTTGAAAATAGGCCCTAGCAACGCAATTTGTACAAACATTTTGGTCTATTATGTCAAATTGGAATATTGTAATCGACCGAAGAAAAACAGTTAATTCCTTCCTCAGATAATACATTGGATCTACTTATTTTTAATTGTTTTGCTAACCCTTCAATAAACAAAACTTTCTGCGAATTATTTGCACTAATCTATAAATAGAGGAAAATAAAAAAAAAATGATTGGAATAGCATAAGGAAAAGATTTATCATTTCAACTAAGGAATAAGATGGATAATATAAGGCTAAATGCTTTAGGAATCCTGAGCATTAAGCAGGAGCGTTCGTAAGCTCTTGATTTGAATAATGTGGCTGAAGATTTTTTTTTTTTTTAATTTTAAGAAAATTCGAGAGGCTAAATGGAGATTGCAGTTAGTTAATATTTTAAATAAATGGTCGTGTTATGTTAACTAGTATTCGTCAAGCCGTCGAAATTCGGATATAATCATTATAGAATATTTTAGGAAAACATAAATGGGTTTGCATGTTTCCAATACTTTTTTTCTACTCTTACGTATCCGTACATTCATTTTTAGCTGTATTTAATTTATATGTACTGATAAAAGAAAATAGTGCAGTGCAATTTGTATACTTTTTGAATTATTGGCAACATAAGCATAGAATTTTTTTGAATTGGGATGTGAAGTGCAGAAAAAAAAGGTCGGGAGATAATACTATCTTTAAAATTCAACATAATTATTGTGAAAGAAAAAAACATAATATTGAAATTTAAAAAAGCAATTATTTATCTTTATATAGTTGTAAGTTTTTTAAACGTTTTTATACTTGAAAATGTCTGATCCACACATTTAAATATAATATACATTTGTATACATTATTAAACTTGCGTGGAGGAAGACAACCTCAATAACATTGTTACTTTTATAAAACTTTTTCAGCTCAAAATGAATAATGTTAAAAAATGAAAAAATATTTCCGATTTCTTAGTTTGTAATAGTAAAAAAAGGCCTTTTTTGTCTCGATAATAACTATTTATTTCCAATTCATCCAAAGTTTCGTCTCTTCATGCATCTTCAGGGATAATCTGATTTTAAATGTAATTTAATCTTTCAGTTGCATATAGCAGTGCACCCACATGCACACTTAAAGAACACAACCTAATTCGGCTTGGTTTAGTTTGTACATAAAAATAAAAATATAACATTTTTCATTCTGATTAGTCATAACATAACTTTTTAAATAAAAAAATTCAACGAAAAACATTCTCTATAAAATATATTTATAGTTATTAATATATATTTTTTTAACTTGTCGTAGAAAACGTGATAAGATTTTCATGTGAAAATTAAAGGGTGAACACGAGGGATGATTGAATCATAAAAAACTAGAACGTGTTGATATATATTATTATCTTTGAATATAAATGACGACTTAAATAACGGTAACATTTAGCTCGTAACACAAGTTACACTTTACGTAGCTAGGCTATTCGACTTTTCTTATTTACTTAGCCGACTTTAGTTTCAATACTTTATTCATTCATTTAACTTATTTATTATTAATTTTAATTTTGTTTTAACTTCAAATTATTGGTGGAGGGAGCGAAACAATATTCTTGTTCCCTCAACATTTTTATCGAAGGAAGGGGCGGGGCGATCCCTCCCGTCTTCAGAAGTCTAAATAAAAATATTAATCTATTTTTGGGTTCAAATATTTTTTTTAAAACATTCGATGAAAATATTTCGATTGGTATGAAACTCGTATTTGAGGGTTTCCCAGGTGCGATATACCAATCTCAATTTGGTTACTCCTTATAGGACATGATTATATTATATTCCACGATTTATTTTTTATCTTTTAGGCTTAGAAAGTCATTAAATATAATATGTTTAATTGGTTGAGAGATAAAGGGTTTGAACTATTTTGCCTTTGTCTATTTATATATTGATAAGTCATAGTTAAATAAGATGTGTTTTTGTTGGAATTCTTACTTGAATTCATGGGGTTCTTATGTTAAAGTAACATTATTGTTGAGGTGGCATAATGTGTAATGTGTCGAGAAGTAGCTGGAATCTATGTATGCATCAAAATAGATGGAGAAAGGGAGAGTACGCCAATGATGGATGCTCTTCTTCCTTAATCCTTTGATCCCATTTATTTATTTTGTTTTCACGTCAGATATTTATCATTATCGCTATTTGAAAAAAAAAACAAGTCTGCTACTTAATTACTTTTGTTCTTAAGTGTACAGATCCGCAAGTGGATTACGAAGGGAGGAGAATTTGTTTCATCTCACAAAGAACAGAGATAATGGTTTAATGAGTCTGTTTATAATGAAAGAAGAAAATAATCTTGAAAAGCCTGATACTAACGTATTTTCGATCTCCTATATACATATCCGCTTCTAGGATACAAAAGAAGACCTACACTTCTGGTTCACTACATGATGAACAGACTAAGTGGTTTAGTGTTTTTTTTTTTTTTTTTTTTTTTTTTGGCACCATGCCTCAATTCTATTTTCACCCCAAGAGCAGTAATCAGTCTAATTAAAACTGATGAGCCTTTTGTTACAAGTTCTATGCATTCATTCAAAGAAAGGAGAAAAAAAATATACGGTTTGTCAAAAACAGATTAGAACGACTGTAGATCATTTAGCTATAGATGAAACAAGAATAATAGTTATTCATTTGAGCTGAATAGAGGAAATTGTCTATTTAAGGCTCATTCATTGCCAGCGGCGTCGTGTGATTTATTCTTTTGCATGCTCGTGCGATTGCTCTATTCATAAATTTAATAATTGTCCAATTTTAACGAAACTGTAAATTCTCAATAGTGGCCGTCTGATTCCGAAGTCTATTTATAATTATCTACATTATTTTTTTTTATTAGAACAGAATTTTTTCCTCCCACCTAAAAAAAAATACAATGGTAAAAACCTGGTTTAGAATAATAAAATAGAAAATAAATTTATTCTGGGATAAAGTCCCTTTAGAATAACAAAAAAGTACAAAATTAAAATATTACGTTTGGCGTAAATAAAAAAAAATACAAAAAATAAAAAGAAAGAGAAATAAATAAAGAAAACACTAGTTAAACATACTATATACAAATGAAAAAAAAACAAAACAACTATGTACAAAACAATTGAAACTATGCCAAGGCACTTAAAACATTAATATGCACTTTTAGAAAAAAAAAACATTAAATTCTTCTTAAAAATAAACTTTGTGTTTCTGTAAAGAAAATCGAATTTGATAGTAGAACTTGTCTGAGTATTCAAACGATGAATTATATGTAAATACATCATTATGAATAATTTGTAATTACATCATAAAAGGTTAGAGGGTGTCTGACTGTTTTGGGACAGGAATTGGAATAGAAGGGCTTTAAATGTAGATATAGAGGGAAAATTCCGAATTTTGACAGGAAGGGAATTCCAAAAATTAACAGAGTGAGCAATAAAGGCGTTTTGGAATGAGGAAGATCTGTGAGAAGGGATGTGAAAGTCGGAAGGTTGAGATCTTTTGGAAAGGGAATGATCTGAGGATTTTAGTTTGTTGAAAAATATGATATGGTTAATGGCATCAAATGCTTTGAAGAAATCAAGAAGTATTTGGACAGTTAATTTTTTATATCATCCATCGCAGTCTGCAATCACTGGTAATTTTGATTAAGGCGGATTGTCAGAAGTGGCCGGGACGGAAACCAGATTGGAGAGGATCAAGTTGGTTGGACTTTTCAAGGAAATTGGAAACTTGGAATTGCAACAATCTTTCTAGGGGTCTTGAGAGATTGAAAAAAATTGAGACTGGGACGAAATTTTCTGGAGAAGAAGGATTAAATTTTTTATTTAACGGAAGGACAATGGATTTTTTTTACAAGAGGTGGGGAATACTGAATTCTGTAGAGAAAAAATGTAAATGAAAAGAAGAAATGGGAGGATTTAATGGAGACATAATTTTATTAATTTGACACTTGGTCCTATGCAGTTGGTGTGAGATTTCATCACTGCAGTTAGAAGGTCAATGGGAGAAATGATGACTTAGGAACACAGTTGGAAGAAGAGGTAGAAGTGGATGAAATTTATTTTAGGATATTAAATCACTAAATATTTTGGTGATTTTTCTCTCTTTAAAATAAAGAGATTGTGCTATAGCCCATATTGTACTAATTTTTAACATAAATAGGTTAAAAAAAAATACTATGTTGTGTTTTTTTTAGTCCACTTAATAAGATTTTGTATTCATAGATATGATTAAAATTTACAAATATGTAACTAAAAGTCTTACTCTATCATGAATGCATTGTGACTTTTTTGAATAAATCGACAATATCATGTTTAAAAATATATATATTTAAAAAAAAAAAGAATATAGAAATAATCCTATCGATCTTAAGAAAATATGTTTGGGTCTATACTTAAAAACATTGATAGATTGTAAGGGAAATTGATCTCTATGAGCATTGAATATTTGCATAATAGTCGAATGCCACTAAACTTAAGGCCTGCTGGCTTTTTTCGTTAGCTGGTTATTTTCGTTCCTAGCATCGTTGTATGTCAAAA
Source organism: Nezara viridula (assembly GCA_928085145.1). Classification (NCBI taxonomy): domain Eukaryota; kingdom Metazoa; phylum Arthropoda; class Insecta; order Hemiptera; family Pentatomidae; genus Nezara; species Nezara viridula. The sequence continues at coordinate 153,717,671 of OV725077.1, read as the reverse complement.
TTCTTATGTCCCCTTAGTTTCATTCGGGGCAAGAAGGTACTAGACCACTACATCAAGTTTGAATATTCACTAGATGCCTAATTTTCTAACAATCTGCCGAGGTGTTCAGTAGATACGGAAATAAATTTCCTTACGATCAATTGTATCATTTCTGTAATCTGTTTTTTTTTTTTTAAATAAGGGGCTCTACCAAATCATCGAATTCCTATCATATCCAATCCTTCGTAAAATCCTTAATGCCCCGTATATTTTCACAAATAAAACCATTCATAAAGACCTTAATGTTCCATATGTCACTGATTTAGCCAGATACCTATCCTTTTATGATAAACTTCAGTCCCATCCGAATTCACTCTTTTCCATCCTTGCTTCTTACTCGATTCCTGATAATCCACGTAAGCGTCTGAAAAAAAGATGGCCTCGTGATCTTCATAACTGGAATTAAGTAGGGAGTACTAACACTACGTAGTAGTGTTCAAGTCTGCTTTAAGTCTGCTCATGCCATCATTCCTAATGTGTGCATTTTTACTGGTTGTATTCTTTATACAGTTGTAAATTTCATTAAATAAATAATTAAAAACAAAATTAAATATTTTTTAGGATTGAAACAATTTATTTGCACCAGTCCACTTTTTGTTACAATCAGAAAATGTGCTGGAAATGTCAGGCATGTGGAAGGAACATACCCAATAGCACCTCTCCTCTGATTTGTTTCAATTACTTTGGTCATTTAAGGATGGAGATCTCTTACTTAACGCTTTCTTAGTCTCCTTCTCATGTTCAGGCTTATGTCAGGCGTGGCCATGAAGGTGGAGGTCAGTATGTAGAATCTTTTTAGTCTCGTAGTATGGTGCTTTTGTTATTAGTAGCAATAATTGTGATGGGTGAAATTTTAGTAAGTGGATCTTTTTAGCGATATCGTATATCTGTTATGAGTACGTCAATATGGGTTTAAGTAAATATGTATTCATATACATTATCACTCTCAGTTACAGTTCTGAAGGTTAGAGTAGTTTGCTAAGTGTCTTACGTTTCATTTTTACATGCGGGCCCCATGTCATTCTTCTGTCGAAGATAAGTCCAAGATAAAGTACCGTATTCGGTTAAGGAATTTAATTGTTGTCAATATAAACTGAAGGGTAGGTGTTATTTTGAAGAGTAATTGTTATATGTTTGGACTTGTACTAATTAAGCCGAGTTTTCCATAATTTGAACTAATATTTTAATTTAAACAGGTGATCTTGTAGAGTTAGTGAGAGTTGTGTAAGATCTTAATGCTCTGTGAGAATTTTTGTGACGTCTGCATAAGTAGCTGTCAATGTCTCTTCGTTAATAGATTTAATGTAAGTTTATGCAATGTAAAGTAGAGGGGTCAGTATTGAACCTTGAGAGACTTCTGCCAAGAATGGACGAATTGAAGACATTTTCGAGCTCTGCTGGACGTGTCTGTAGTACGTGTATGGATGGCAGTTTAGTCTTAAGTTTAAAGAGAAGATCCTGACGCCAAACTCTACCAAACGCCTGAGAAACATCTAAAAATACACCAGTTGTAGTGCGGCTTGATACAGAATAAAACGAGGGAATATATTTTTTTAAATTTAATATTTGTTGTAATTTAATAATAAAGTTACGACCATGATTCACACTGAATATGAAGAATGTCGAAAACTAGAAATTATATAATTTGGTTCATAGCTTGTACTGTAGACCTACAATTCAATACATATTTATTGTTTATACATAAATATAGATTCTGGGTCATCTACAAAATTTTGGATAGAATTTAAAAAAATATATATATTCATTATAACTCCTTGAAAGAATAAAAATGCTGGAGTCGCGTGGTATTTAGCTGAATTATTTTATTAAAACTATTAGAATTTGGTATTTTTTTAACCAAACATGGATGATTATTTTCTTTGGAAATATTTGTGATGTTGGGAAGAAACAGAAACATAAATAGCTTTTACATGTTAAATGTTCTTTTTTTTTTTTAATTTCGTCTTTAGGGTATATGTGATATCATTAGGATATCACTGTACTTTATAAAATGTAAAACGTTAAAAGTACCGTTTCCATCCATTTTAGAATAGACCATCAAAGTCGTTTTGTTTAGGAAAAGAGTATCTTAAAATGTATGTTGCTGAATCAACCATTACGTAGTTAATTATCTTCTCTGAGATGTCGGAATTTTAAAATATATTAAAAAAACTATTTGTGTCAGGTATAAAATCTGCTCATTAGTTCATCCATTGACTTAAATATTTATTATTAAGATGACTAAACGATTTATCTTAACTATAATATAATAATTGATTCACTTGAAGTGTTGAAACGAGCAGGTGGTGCTTTCAGAATGGGTATCATTACGGTTACTATATGGAATGTTGACGGGGAGATCTCATGTCATGTTCTGATGTTCTGTAACACGCACTTACATGGAGTCCCTTTATTGCGAGATTACTGCCTTGCTTCGCTATAATCTCCCCTACTGAATACTTCCAACACGCCAGCATAATAATGCAATATTTATCGATAACATGCATGTCTGGATTTTTTTTCTATGGGTATAAAAGGTTTGAAACCTTTATTTTTAAATGGGTCAACGCTGATCATTACATAAGCCATGGTCATGGGAAAGTTTTCAAGATTATCTTCGATTTTTTTTTTTCAATTTTTCATATAACAGTAAGGAGTACATATATTTCTTAGCGAAGTTTCTTACGACGCACACTGGGGCATGCTAAGTTAGAGTTGGGCATTGGCAGATAAAATAAAAGTTTCAATTTGGAAGTTTTTCTGCATAAGTTACAAACCAGTATCGTTTTCTCCATAGGTAAAGTAATTTTAAACTTAATTATAGGATTAATAATGCCCTGATGTGTGATAATAGGTGAAGAAATGAAAAATATATTTTTTATATTTAGAGCTGGTTTGCCGGTATTTTTTGTTCAAACCGAACGATATGTGTTGTGCAGAATTATTTACTTCAAATAAATCCTATGGCAGCTGAATCATCGGTTTTTAAATATATGCATAGAATATATTTTAAATATATGCTGTTTCAAACAATTGCAAGTAATTTTGGCCCATTTCTCAAATCGCCCGAAATCGCCAAATAACAACAACAACAGATATACCCCATTGTTAACAAAGATTTGAAATTCTAAAAACGGTTTCCAGACCTTGCCCCAACCTATCAGCACGGAAGTTAACGAGGATTTAACACGCAGGAACGTTGAATTTAGAGAGGTGACCATTCATTTTTATTTAATTAATTTTATTTTTATTTGCGCGATCGAGTTACTGACAACCCAGGTTTTGACTAAATAATATTTAATTGTCTATACTTTACCAAATTATAAACATATAACTAGTTTAATAGCTAATTTAAAAAAAATATTTTTTCTTATTAGATACTTCCAAATCGTGACTTTTGTTTTTCTCCCATACATAATGTCCAACTGTAGCGTTAGCTAGTTCTAGTGTGCGACGTGACCGGGAATGCAGTACCACTGGCCCAGATTTCGGGGAGCGATCGCCCTCCTCCCCAAATAAAAGTAGAGAGCAGGCGAAAATATAGTTTCGCACCCCCATATTTTGAAAAAAAACCATTGAAGACAATCAAAATAAATTTCAATGAAGCTAAATAAACGAATAAATCAATTAAGAAAACAGGAAAAGTCGACTAGAGGGCTAAGGTTTGGAAATAGGTAGGCAATTATTTTATAAATTTATTTAATAAATTTTATATATGTTGCCAAAGATTTTATCATTCATTCATGCGCAAATTTATAAGGTCAGAGAATTGAGAGTTCATTTCACTGCCTCAAAATAAAAATATGTAATGTTTTAAAATATATTTTTTAGATTTACACAAAAAACTTATATTTAAACATATTGTTTTATGTATTATTTTATATATATGTATATATATATATATATATATATATATATATATATATATATATATATATATATATATTTATTTATTTATTTATATATATATATTTATTTATTCATTTTATTGTTCAACTTACAACATAATTAAGTTAATTATCACTAATAATATTTATATATAATATGAATCCCCGAGATTTTTTTAGGGGAGGAAAGGAAGTCATCGCCACCTCTGATGGACCAATCACAATTTAAAGTCTATTTATAGCACACAATAATATTAGGAAACATAATACAAATTCATTTTTATTGTTTAAATTAAAAAAATAAGAAAAACCTATAAAATTATGATTAATAAAATTAAAATAAACAAAATAGAATAAACATATAAAGAAAATACATTAAATTACAATACAGGTTGAATATTTACAATAAGAATGTTGTGTAATATAACGTAATTCAAATCAATCATAAGAAGTTGTGTAATTATTTAGTTTGACGAAGTAAATATGGTCCACAAATTGTCAATAAGATGCGTTGAATAATATAGACTTTTAAAAATACTCAAAATTTGTCCGAACTGTGGTTTCGTTCAGTTTATTTTATGTTGAGAAAAATAATACTATCTGAACTATAGAATACATGTATATTAATGCAATACAATTTGAGCAACGAGTAGTTCAATTATATGAACATTTGTATATTTTGTAAAATAGGGGTTGGTCCAGGGTATCCAATAGAAATTATAATTATTCTAATGATGTAGAGATGGTTGACCGTTGATATGATATGAGAAGGACTTAGTCGAGGGTGCGGTAAAAAAAAAATCAAAAAATTAAAATATATAAATAATTTTAATTTTTGCCGACGTTTCGACCCACTTTGCAGGTCGTCTTCAGGGCTACAACAGATACAAACATGTTGAAAAAATAAAAATAAAATAAAAAATAAGTATAAGTATACATAAATTACGAAGAAGTTGTCAGATACAGAAATAAAAGATAAAGAAAATAAATACATGATAAGAAAATAGATAAAAGAAAATAAATACATGAATGTTAACGAATAAATGAATGTTAACGAATAAATAGATTGAAAATTGAATAACTATTGTTACAGTAAAGTTAAAATATGGATAAGATAACATAATAATAAGATATCAGTGGATAACAAGCAAGTGGAGGTTACCTTTAATTGTAAATAAACAGATAATGGGACCAAAGGTTAAGAAGTGAAGAAATTGAAAGATTAATAATTTTATTAAGATTTATTAATCTTTCAATTTCTTCACTTCTTAACCTTTGGTCCCATTATCTGTTTATTTACAATTAAAGGTAACCTCCACTTGCTTGTTATCCACTGATATCTTATTATTATGTTATCTTATCCATATTTTAACTTTACTGTAACAATAGTTATTCAATTTTCAATCTATTTATTCGTTAACATTCATTTATTCGTTAACATTCATGTATTTATTTTCTTTTATCTATTTTCTTATCATGTATTTATTTTCTTTATCTTTTATTTCTGTATCTGACAACTTCTTCGTAATTTATGTATACTTATACTTATTTTTTATTTTATTTTTATTTTTTCAACATGTTTGTATCTGTTGTAGCCCTGAAGACGACCTGCAAAGTGGGTCGAAACGTCGGCAAAAATTAAAATTATTTATATATTTTAATTTTTTGATTTTTTTGACCGCACCCTCGACTAAGTCCTTCTCATATAATTATTCTAATTGTTAATTTGTAACTGTAATAAGGGAAAAATAATTCTGGAAATAAGAAGTGTTGTATCTTCGTTACGATCGGTCCCGTTTTGTGTAGATATAATAAAATATGACACAGCCACAAACAACTTTTTTACACAATATAGAGATTATATTAAAGATAATTTTTATTGTTATTTGATTAGCATATTATTTAATTTGGAGAGTGTCCAATGAGTCGGATTGTGATCGAACATAAATTTAAATTAAGCATATCAAAAACAGTAATTATTTAGATTGTTCTCAATGGAGGCTCATTACTCGGATTTACACAGAAAATCCTTTAATGCGGAGCCTCCGGCCGGATCTGTGACATCATTTGCGTTATATATTAATGAGATGCCATTAACTACCGAATGCTGATTTATGCTTTACCGCATTATCTCTCTCGGACCGTATCACATCAATTAATAAACCGAAATATCACGTAAAGTGATTTTTTTTTTATTTCATGATTCCTCTATGCCTCATTCGATATGAAAAAATCTAATGCACGAAAATTGATAATTAAAAAAAAAATTGGGTGCATAAAAAAATGTTCGTTCAAATTCAAGGTTTCAAATGACTGTAAATATTTTAATCCTATTTAGCCTCAGTCTTATAAAGCCTCAGTTTAGTTTATAATATTTATAATATTATTTATATTATATAATGTTTTAGCTTATTTGTTTCGTTAATAATAATCTTTTTATTGGAATAATAATAATACAATCTGCCACAAAAAAAGGGCGTTGGGCATTAAGGCTCTTTGTGTACATTCATACTATTATATACAAATTGAGAAAAAAAGAAATAAGAAGAAAACATCTAATTAAAAAATATGTACAATAAAATGATAACAAAAATATAAGATGCTTGCAACAAGAGAAATAAAAAAAAATGTGTTCCAGCGTTAATATAAAGTGGCACTTCCGGTTAGCCGATTTTAAGGAAAAGGTTGTAGCGACATCTAAGGCATATATCTATCTTAAATACGTAATATCAGTTTCGTGCGACGTTTCGTTTTCGAGCTAGAGTGTTCACATACAGACAGACACACAGACCATTTTTCGGGACTTGGTTATTTGGACTCAGGGTACCCCAAAACGTGTATTACCGTTGAAAACTCAGATTCAAAATAATTTCTCGATCGGTACTTACCCTTACTATATGTTTCATGTATACGTATGTGAAAGTAAAAGTATACTTGTCACACTCATTCCTATGTACAATATTTACATTTAGCCAGGAGAAATCTGAACCATGCTTTGCCGCTCTCATATGAGAGACAAAGCAGGACTCAAAGAGATACCAGCGCTTCTCTCCCAGTCGCATCACTGTTTGAAAGTCAGTAGAGACTGAGTGAGAACACTAAAGCAATATACATTCAGGGCTTGAGCGGAGAAGCTGACCACCGCCAGAACTCCAATAGCGTATTTACAAAATGTCTCGGGACCATTTCCGTTTCAATTTTCGTAGGAGATTATATGGATGGTCGGAGCTGGAGAAGGATTATGATGATGGATAAGTTTTTGATGGAAGTTTGAGAATCTGGATAACATTTGGTCAAGAACAAATGGGATGTTGAGATCGTGATGTAGGATTTTATTTGTGACGTAGTATGGGACATTGATTATTGTTCGGAGGTCTTTGGATTGAAAGGATTGGATGCGTTTGATGTTCGAAGATTTAGTTGTCCCCCACAGTTCGAGTCCATAAGTCCAGATGGGTTTCAGTATGGACTTGTATATTAGTAGTGTTTTCAATTGAAATATGTGTTTCTGTTCAGTAGTCTATATAGCTGCCCAAATCATGGGTTTAGTTCTTGTCTTTTAAGAATGTCAGTCTCTTTTACATTCGTCGTTCTGGCTCCCCATTGCTGGTGTTTAGTATTTATATCTGCAACTAGAAGGAAATGGTATCCTAAGGAATTAAGGAAGGATTTTAGTTGGGATTCGGAAACGGAAGTTTTAGGCTGAGAATACACTGCAACAATTGTTAAAGAAAATATCGGGGTTTGTATTGTGACTGCAGTGGCCTGTAGGAAATCAAAGTTAGGTATGAGGAACAACTGATGGGAAATGGATCGATGGATGATGACAGCGGTACCTTGGGGGGCGGGGTGGCCGAATAGGCTAAAGCGTGTGCACAACGCTAGTTGCCTGGCAACCGGATAACAGAGATTTGAGATGATATAAAAAGTACGAGTTCGCGTCCCGGTGCCGGAGGGGATTTTAAATTCCCCGCCCTCACCCCCCGGCCCGGGAAAATCCCGTATAGCCTAAAAAGGCGAGGTAGGGAAGAACAAAAAAAAAAAAAAAAAAAAAAAAGACAGCGGTACCACCATGGGTTGTTCCATCGATGTGGTCGGTTCGATAGATTTGGCAGTTAGGTGTGTTGAATAATCGTTTACTGGTCGATCAGGTCACGGTTATTAGGGCTGTATCAATATTTTTGTCATTTAGTCAAATTGTTAGTTCGTTAGTATGTGTTTGAATACTAACGAACTCCTTTCGGATTCCAAAGGAGAATTCTGTTGTTGTCATTTAAGGATCTTTTGGGAGTGGGATAAGATTTGACACAACATTGGTAAATAGGGTGATGAGTGGAATGATCAGAGATCTAAATTCGGAGAGAAATGATGTGAGGAGGGTGGTGAGGTCATTGGCATTGTTAGGAGGAGGTATGTAGAAGATTTGGTGATTTGCGTTATGGGTAGGTGGCTGAGGTTGGACATCAGGGGGTTGTGTCAACGGCAAATTCTGAGGTTATGGAGGGTGTTCTACATCTTTTAACATTTGGGAGTAGGACTAATGTTCATTTACTATTCTGGAGGGGCGTCTAGATGGTATAGGTGATCCAGATGTCTTTTCCGATCCGGAAGTTGTCATCATCCTTGCATTTAAGGTCTTATAAGTTTCACATCCCTATAGTTAGCCAGGTGCGCTTGTTGGCATAGTAGTAGTGGTGTTATACAGCCTATACAGCTGGATCTTGTATAGGCTTTCTGCAGTCTTTTGTTTTGTGATTTGTGCCACACTTCACACATCTCGGTAAATGATGGCAGTAGTGTTTTGTGTGGCCATAAGCCTGATATTTATGGCATTGGACTATATCACGATTAGGATAATTTTTCGATAATTATGCTGGTGTAATAAAGCCGGTTAACATTAAAGATGGCCTCGACCCCAGGCGTTCGCTCAAGCTCAACGAAGAGTAGCGGTAAAGCTATTTTATTCGTTATTCGTTTCAATGAAGAAACATGATAGTCTCCTACGAAACTCTCGAAATTTTAAGACATTGCTGGAAAAAAATTTCACAGCCGCTGAAGTGACTCGTGAAATTACTAAATACGAAGGGGAAGGTATCCTTGACCAGCGCACTGCGTGGGGTCTGTTTGAAAAAAAAATAGCAACGGAGATACAACGTCGGAAAGGAAGAACGGCTCTGAGCGACTATTAATGGACATTGAAGAGGTTCTGCAGGAATTTGTTGAGTCAAATCCGTCCACGAATACTCGCGAACTTGCCAGGTATTGTGCTGTGTCGAAAGATTCTGTTAGTCGCCATCTACTCTCAATGGGGAAGGTGAAAAAGAGCAGTAGACTGGTAGCTCACGAACTTACTCTTCAGCAATCAGTTAAGATGTTAGAAATTTGTGAAAATGTATTGAAAAACCCTTTTGATATTGAAACTCCTGCCTAATCCACCATATAGTCCAGACCTCGCATCATCGGATTACTACTTATTTAGATCCATCCACCCATTTTCTTCAAGCAAAAAAATTTGATAATTTTCTAGCAGTGCTAATTGTGGTCCAATAGTTTTTTGACAACCTTCCCAAAGAATGATATCAGCGTGAATTGGAATCGAAGCAATAGAAATTTTTAGGATCGAGCAATTGGCTAGCAAATGGCTAATAACGGTTGATAACAATTGACTATACGAATAATAATCGTTTTTTATACCAAAGAAATATTAATACAAATATTTGACTGAAAGATAGTCATTTTTTTATACACCCTATTAGTATAAGGTACATACTTACAGGGTGTATAAAAAAAAACGACTGCTTTTCTGCCAATTATTTGTATTATTATTTCTTTGATATAAAATACGATTAATGCTCTAAGTATAGTCCATTGTTATCTATCGTCATTAGCCATCTGCTAGCCAATTGCTAGATCCCACGCTGATATCATTCTTTGGCCATCAATTGCAGAAGGAAATATTTTTCTTTCACTTGGTTAAAGATTTTTACATAGTTCCCTCTAGCGGCTCATTGGAATTTCATTGGAATAGCGGCTCATCACAAAAAGGCTAAAAGAGGTATGGAAAAAGTTTACTATTTTACACCAGGAAGATTTTCAAATGAATCAGACCATTTTTGGACTGGCATAAAAGTATTAGTAAATTATGATAAAAGAGGAAAAGAAAATATAAGGAATTTAGTAAGGTTATTATATAAACGGTAATATCTCAACAATAATTTTTGTACGTTAAATAAATTGATACATGCAAAGCCTTAATTATGTGCATTTTCATTTTTATTTATGAATAACTACATAGTGCGTCAATGAATATTCAAGCGTCGTTTCATGACATTTAAATAAATTAATGTTGTTGTGATAAAGATAATTAATTATTTGAAAAAAGTTTATGATGTTGATTTTCACAAATTACCCTTAATGAATAGAACTGTTTACTAAATAACAAGATGATTCTAACATTTACCAACGTTTATCATTAATATTGCACTCTAAAATAAATCTCTAAAATACCTGTCTTCTCACTAATATAATGATGTAAGAACAACAAATCGTTGTTACAATAATTTTCGTTAAAAATCAATTTTTGTTTTGTCGATTAAAACTTTTATTTCGGTTTATTTTTTAGCTTATTTGATTCACATAATTTTTTGAGGATGGATTGGTTATATCTTTATATCTATTTATAGGTGTACAGTGTATAATGATAACCCTTTTAGGAGTATATTCATTAGATATTAATTATATATTTTTTTATTTGCAGGTAAGATATGGTATTCACTAAGCGACTGTTCATTCATCCCCATTATTTGTAAGTCCTGATATATGACTTTTGATTATAATTATTATTAATATTTAAATTATTATTATAATGATTAGTGGTAACACTGGTAGTATTAGTCTTGATTTAGATTCATCTTTAAAATAATTTTTCTTTATTTCTCTAGAATTTAAGTTAAAAGCTATTAAAAGCATAATGTTAAATATAAACCGGTAAAATATTCATTAACTATTAATGGTATATTGATAAATCACAGTATATAAAAGTAAATACTCATATGTAAGTCAAGATGGATATAACATCCGGTATGTTTCTTTAATTCTGTAACACTAATATTTTGACCCATACGGTTGATTGACATTGAAAAAATAACGATAAAGGAAGATGAATCAGGTCAATAATACCTAGACATCCTTCCGAGTAGAAGATATTCCTTACATCGATTTTTCGACTAAGAAAATCATATTTTTGTTATTTCAAACAGACATTATGCTAGATGATTCCAACAATCTTATTGAAAAGTGAATATATATAAACATTTCGAAACTAATCTAAATAAACTAAACTAAAATACTACTCAAAATAACAAATTAGATATACACATGATTTTATACAATATTTACAAAATTCATTCATTCAGGAAAACTCCGACCCAAGCCTTTCCCTCCACTCTTGGAAGGAAAGGCAGGACTCAGCACCTCTCACTTAGCTGCACTAATGGTACTAAGTATAAATGGGGTTGAGCAGAGGACCCATTGGTGTAATGAATCCCAAATTTTTCAAAAGAATGAAAAGCTTTGATCCAACATTTAATATCACGAAAATACATTTTAGAGAGCTTTTCAATACCTATATTAAACTTATATTGCCTAAATATGTTGCCATATAAGTTTATAATACCACAGGTCTACTAATGTTTTTTTAATAGTTTTTAGTTTTCTTAACTGATTTTTATGTAATGACTTAATTTTTGGTAATTGATTTTAATGAAAGTAATAGTAATGTAATATGCGAGATAGAATTACACTTTTAAGAAAAAGTAACGTGCTTGTTTTGTTTTTACAACATAAGGAATAGATAAATGATAAGATAAAACTAGCTGTGAACTAACAAAGGTGTGCTATTGGATGAAGCATTTTCTTGACTGAAGAAGGAAAAAGTATGTCATCGCGTCAAAATTGAATGTTACTTTATGTCTTCGATTCAGTATTTTCATGACCTAATAAGAACGGTTTTCTTATTTCTTACTCATAGATTATTCAAGCTTTTCCGGAAAATTTCAATGAATGAAATGAAATATAACATCGTTGCATCCACGCAGTGGTGGAAACTGCTTCCAAAGATATCTAAAGCACTCTCCTATTATAACCTATGTTATATCGATTTTTTTCATGTGAGTCCTAATTGATAATTTTAGGATAGACTAAACTTTTCTCCTCTATAATTCTCCTAATTCCGTAACTAATTAGCATTAATTAAGAAAAAAATTATTATAGAAAAATTTATTTTATAAAATTAAGAAAACATTTATACAGCAAATGTTGTTTTCGGTCACGACCAACCCATAAACAAGCGAAGCTTGGCAACTAAGTGTAGCTAATCTCTTTCATATCACCGAAAATAGTTCACAATAAGTCAATATTTTCCTAACGTTTTTCGAACTTAGCTTCCAAGTTACTGCTAGCATTTTGGTTGCCATTATGTAGAAGGATCGCTTTCAGACTCCTTTTAAAAGGAATCAATAAAGAGTTTCCGATCTAATGGTTTATATTTGATATTGAAGTTTCTCTTCACTCTAGGTATATTGAGGCAAATAACTAGGACACCCTCCTGAATTCTTTTCCTCTATCTCGGTACCATGGAATAGAAAAACACAAAATTCAACAATATCAAAAAATCTTTAAAAGTTTAAACTAAAGGTAAATATTTAAAAAATATATTATTTATGTACTAAGCACAAACATGCGAAAGGGTACACTGATAATTTTCTAAAATTTAATGAACTAATCCAATATAATCTAGTTTACCTTCAAGTTCACCTTAAAGATTGCTGTCACAATGGTTTAATGTATTAAAATTAGGGGTAATTAAATTAAATTTGTAATTCTACATTGAGATATTTTGTTTTATTATCGATAAACCTACCTCACCATTTCTGGCATACGCGAAACAGGGAGGTTTGTCTGCTCTTCAACAGTGAATTAGAGAAAGCGGTGCAAGATGCATGGATCCAAATAACAGGCACAGTATTTAATCGAATGGTTCAGACCCTGGGTTATGCAGACGATATAGATATCGTTGGAAGGTCCCAGTCTGAAGTTCGTGAGACATTCCTTGCTCTAGAATCAACAGCCGGTCAACTGGGGCTACGTATAAATGATGGGAAAACCAAGTATATAATCTCCGAGTTTGGTATCTTGGCAAATAATGTGCAGTTTGGTTCCAATAAGTTTGAAAAATTGAACGAGTTTGTCTACCTAATAACTGCTGAAAATGAAATCACAAAGAAATTGAGAGGAGAAAAGTCATTGCTAACCGATGTTTCTTTGTGCTAGGAAGACATTAAAAGAGCAAGTATCAGGCCGGTTCTGGCATATGGCTCGGAGTTATGGGTAATATCACGGATGGATGAGCGAAGTTTATTGGCTTTTGAGAGAAAAAATCTGCGCCACATTTATGGACCTAGAGGATTCGGTCAAACATACATCATGAGTGGTAATCTAGAAATATATAACCTACTTGCTTAACCTGAAATTGTGAAGCATATAAGGAAAGACTGAGGTGGGCTGGCCAAGTAGTCACAGGATGAGATCCCCAAAAAAATAATGAGTGAAGCCATTCGTAGTACCAGGCGTAAAGGAAAACTGCGTCTTAGATGGATGGATGGTGTAGCAGAAGATGCCCGAACGATCCAGGGGGTCAGGGACTGGAGTACTGCTGCCCAACAGAGTGCAGATTGGCGGAAGTTATTGGAGGAGGCCAGGGATCAGTAATGGTCTGTCGAGCCAATGGAAGAAGAAGAAATATATATCCAAACTTTATTAAAGCGCTATTTTGTTGATTATTTGAAATGATATAAAAACAATGAGTACGAGTTGTGAAAGATAAGAAAAAACATTAACATTATGAAACTGGCAAAAATAAAAAGTCGTAGTGGAGAGTGACAAAAAAATTATAAATATTAAATTTTATAAAACTAATATTATCTAAAGGAAACCACATCTTTAAAGGAAATTAAAAGACATTTTCTAACTAAACGTAAACTTTTAAAATTATTTTTATGTCTGAAGTTACATAAAATCCACAGAATCAAGGTCATAACATTGTTTAAAAAAATATTTGATTATATTTGTGGTGTAAAAAGAGTGAAATATAAAAATAATTCATGGATGCATTAAACATATATTTATTAAATTAAAAACATTTCCTGTAGTTCAATAACTCTAGATCCGATATTATATTTAAATAATTAGGTATCTATCGGCCGTTTATACCGAAAACCATCATGTAACCTTTAGAAAATTAAATTAGTGAATAATTTGGTGTATTTTCCCTCTGTGAAATCACAACATTATCTACTTACAATTAGTGTGACAAGTTTTGACCTTTATATGGTAGGCAATGAAAATCTTCTAACTCCATTTTAGTAAACTTAGCAATGGAAAATAACAGATTAATAACTTGTAGTAAAATTCGTAATCATTTATGGGTTAAACATTCAGATGTACCTTCAAATCTTTCTTAATATATTAAACTCATAACTCCGAACTTCATATTTATTTAACTATATATATTCCGAACTATGTTAAACTCGTAACCACATAACACTGAGACTGGAGTTATATGGTTCAAATAGACTGATGGAGTTAAAAGGTTTTTATTGTCTACCATTCATATAATAAACAGAGTTTAAGGTATAATTCCGTTAAAATGAATTTCTAACCATTATTATTGTCCAACATTGCAATAAAATAGTTTATATTTCAAGTAAAGAGATAAGTGAAAGTTCTGTGATGCGCGCACCAGATTTTCTTCAAACATCTAATATCTATGGACAGTGACAAAAAATTCTCTTAAACTAAAAAATATGTGGAAATATAAATGGATCATGAAATGATGATAAAAAGATGCTGTAGATTTATTTTGGGTTTAATTAATTTTAATCTTTAGTTAGAGAATGAGTTAAGACTACCATCAATCAGGCTGAAATATGGCAGGCCTATTTCGCAAGTAATGGAGCCAGCCAGCCCTCACCTTCAGGCCCATTGCAAAGTAATTAGCTCTCCCAATTAATTAATTTATAATAAATTATGATCGGTTCCCTCGAAGCGAAGCATTGTCTTCAGGTATCGATTCCTTATCCAGTTTTATTTATTGTTTAATATAGTCTGTCAGTTATAGTTTCGGGAAATCGGTGAAGCCAAAATCGTTAAGGAACCGAATGAAACTATTTTACTAATTTTAAATCGTTTAATCTTTGACATAAGTACAAGGGTAGTCTATAGAACAAAGTTAATGCTAGGTTTTTTAAGGTAGAAGATCTCTCATCCAAAATCTTTTTATTCTTCTCCTCTTCATGTTCTGAGATATGACAGCTGTGGCCTCTTACTAGTCTGTTATTATATCAGTTTAAATTATTTTAAAATCGTTAATAAAGGGTCGTTATATCTTGGTCAACTGTTGGAACGTGGATATCAGTATGTGCAGTTTTGTCAGGCATGTATCAAGGTGCTTTTGTTATGAGTCGCAATAATTTTGATTGGAAACTTTAAACCTTCCAATAATAACAATAAAAAACATAATAACACAATAATAAGAGACATGGTCACAGCTGACATACTTCAGAACATGAGGAGGAAACTTAAAAGGCGTTGGATGAGAGATCTCCTTCCTTAAACAACCTAAGTAATTAAAACGAGTTTGGGAAGAGTTCCTCCCCATGCCTTTCATGTAATTATTTCCTGCAACACCACCACATTTTCTGATTGCCAACAAAAAGTTGGCAGGCGCAAATACATTTCTAAACAAATGCTGGGATATATATGAAAAATTTAAAAAACGTAACCAAGAATCTCTAAACTCTAGACCAACTGACTAACTCGTCAACGTTTCGCTAATTCAGTCATCATAAAGATAGGACTGACAAAACTATACATTCCATACATTCGGAGCAAATATAACAAATCTTTCATTAACTGTCCAAACTAAGAAACATTAACTGGAGTATTAATCTCTCCATGATATTCTAAATTCAATAGTTGAATCTTTTATGGATTTTGGTTTTTAAAGTTTTATTTTATCAGTTCTGCCATTTGTATTATTGATTAATATAAAGTTCTGTGGCATGGTCAATGGTCATAGTGAGGAAAATGTTTATATTGACAAAAAAGTATACAAGATAAAAGTTGTGAGATTTTTTTTGTAATAAACTTCTAGGTTTATTTTCTTCATAAGTCCTGAGGGAGATGCTTTTTATCTGAGGTATATAAATAAAATTTAATAACAGTATTTACTCTCCCAACAATTTTTCTTCATTTTTATGAAGTTTCGGGATCACTTTCTTATGCCATCTTCAGACTGTATGACATCCTCCTATCATCGTATTTTTTTTAAAAGGATTTGTCATAATTGTTTATTTTTATATTTTCATAATTCATCCCTTAATTATAAAATAAAAAAAGTTACGTTTAATGAACAGTAATTAGGCTTAAATTAGAGTTATACTTTGCCTTAAATGAATTAAACATGGTTCTTATGTGTGGTTTATTTGAATAGCTAATAATAATAGTAAGATTTTAGAACAAATTCATAGCGAAATAAATAAAACTTTGAATAAAAGTCCTTTAACAATAAAAAAAATCTTTAAGGTCAAATCAATCTTCAATCTTCTAGTTTCAGTATAACTGAAAAAAATTAAAATAAAGATTACAGTCATACTGAACCTGTTCAGAAATGAAAGTTAAAAATTACTTTCTAATCCTACCTAAAACATTAGGAGGGAAAAAAGTCTGTTTTAGAATTATAAAACAGATCCATAATACAATGGTGCTAATCATAAGCCGACATAATAAAACTTAATGAATGTATAATGTATTATAACTATTTGGTTGCAACAATTAATAATAAACGGACTCAGGGGACTCTGAAACGTATAGATCCGTTGAAAACCGATTATCGGAAATTTGACCCGAACGCAATACTTCCCTTACCAATTATAGGCTGGATAGTAATAAATAAAAACATGTGAAGAAAATATAATACGCTATATCATCGCTAATACTAGTTCGATTCCGATGATTTTTTTTTTTTTTTAAGGTAATTTAATTACCTTTCAATAGTTTTATTATAAATTTTACCGTACAATATATACTTAGCGAGTTAGGCCTCAAAACATACTTTTCTTTATAACTTTTTTTCCTAATTTTTTTCGGGAATTTGAGTCCATCTACAAAAATTTAAAAGACCATTATTAGAACATTGCAGGAAAGTTTCATCAAAATCTTTAGAGCCGTTTTCACGCTCTATAGAATAACAGGTTTTTCATTTATTGCGCAGCAGCTATTGCGCATGGAGCAGCCAATTTTTGTCACAGGCTTCAGTAGTCAAAACTCTAAAAAATAAAGGAAGAAGCGACAAAATATGTTCACTAGTTCCTGAGAAAATTGTGGCACAGACAGATCGACAGACAGACCAATAGCTAATGTTTTTCGGACTCAGGCGGCTCTGAAAGTTATAGATCCGTCGAAAACCGCATATCGGAAATTTGACCCGATTCCAATACTTTCCTTACTTAGTATAGATAGGAGAGTAAAAAAAAAATAGATATCATCAACCAGATTTTCTAGCATATTTACCCTGTGTATTGCAGATAAACCCCCCCACACCCCATCCTTTTCCTCGAATCGCCTTTACTGCCCATTAAGCGTGCAATTGTGGCTGGGATATTTGTGATCCTCTCATTGCAGTAAAGACCATCAACACCGTCAGCCCCTCCCCTCTCCTCCCCATCTATTTACTTATTTACAGCCCGGCCTCTGCATTAACGCCACCGCGCCCGCATTCTCTATTGAAGTTCATTCTTTCTACGAAGAGGAAACCTTAAAGTTATAATAAGTAAGTATGTAGTGTATAATTTAAAAAAAAAAATGAAGTTTGCACTGATGAACTTGCAAGAATGATTTGCACTTTCGGATCATCGTGGAAAAAGAGAGGGAGGAGGGAAGGAGCATTCAGGCTGGTCCGTTTGTTTTGTTTGTTTGTGATTTGTTTGTTTAATGGTTAATCTGAGCTAAATACATAAACAATCATAATGTTGATTCCGGTCATATTTGTTACTCTAATATGATGCCGACGATATGTTCTTATTACATTATTATTAAAAATAAGTAAGAGTCAAATCTGAAAAAGCATTTTTTTTTTTTAATAGCGGCAATTACTCTGGAAGAAAAAGAAAGAAATTATAGAAAAAAAAATCATGTTTAAAAGTGCTTCTTGAAAGCCTGCAAAAAAAAAACTAGCTCCAAAATATAAAATATCGAATCCGCTACAGCTGGCCTGCGGCAGCATTTCTAACACCGGTAGCCTTCAACTTAACCAACCTAATTCTTCATTAATCGTGGACAGGTAAACTACTTTAATGGGTAACTACTTAACGGGTAATATAGCTTTGTTAAATAAAGAAGCAGTAACGTAGTCAAGCATTTTCGAAAATTTTTTGGAACGCACTATTGTCATTCCCAAGTAAAGTAAAACGAGGTGTTACGAAAAAAAAATTAATAGAATGGCTATATTTCCTGTTCACTTATAAAATAATCTACATTTCGCTGTTATTCATCTGTTAGGCTTGATTCGTTCTTCAAATATAATTAACGATGTTATAATTTCCATACAATTTTTTTTTTTAACTTAATCTATTAAACAACTTGACAATAACATCTGAAGCAGCGGTAATACTATGTAAAATACAAGAAACATCAGCTTTCGCTGCAATGTTCATTCTGATTCAGCAATGAGAAAATAAATTATTAAAGTCAGAAATTTTTTAATAACCCTTCTAAGGAATTAGAATTTTATTTTAAAAAATGAGGGAGCTATGTCAAATTTTGTTAATATAAACCCTAAGAAAAGTATTCGGAAATAACAGAGAAATAATGGAGCTTCCCAATACACAATAAATATATTTATTCACTTGTAATAGGTTATTGTTATCATAAAGTGTACTTTACAAAGTCACATATAGCTTCTTATCTTAATTGAATGCTGTATGTTTGAAATACATTTTTACCTCATAATAGCTTCTTCATTAGCATTTAGATTAAAATTCCTGGAATAGGTTCTTTACAAAGCCTTGAAAATTTGATAACTTTTATTTAATAACAATTTACAGGAAATTTAAATCGAGAGCTATTGAATGAAATACCGTTTCAAAATAATATTTTCATTCGACTGGTTTCAAATTTCATGGAAATTATTTTTTGGTTGAGAGGCTTCCAGCTTCCTTAAAATAATTAAATTGCAGTCGCCTTTAAATGTACACTAAAGTTTTTAAAATTAATTATTTAATAAAAACTTCACTAGTTAAAAATAAGACAAATAAATATTGATGTTAAACATTTTAGCTACTCATAAAAGAATAATATCATCATTTTAGAGAAGCTTAATATAATTTAGTCTAGATTTTATTTATCTTTGTTAATGTGCAGTAACAGATTTGTCAAATACATATTTCTTAGTTTTACTTCTTAGTTTCTATGGTATAAATATGTATCGAACTAGTTTTTTTTTTTCAACTTTATTAGTACTGTATGTATATATTGTATACAGGTATGATTGTATTTTTATGTTTTTAATTTACTTATATTTAGGTTTTTTTATTGTATATAGTTTTTATTTATTATTATTTAGTTATTGTTTTACTTTGTTAATTTTATTTTTTTTTTTTTGTATATACGGTGTGAATGTGTTCATTTATCATTATAATTATTGTCCCTGTGACAGAATATTCTATGTCTAGATAAAAAAAAAAAAAAAAAAAAAAAAAAAAAAAATTAGTACTGAAGTACTGACTATCAGTGAGTCTGCTGTCGGGAAGAATACTGATAGATTCTTAATCGGTGTGAGGGTGAGGAGGGCCCAGCGGCATCCTTTCCTATCGCGATATAAGTATACTTTTTAAGCGAGGCTATTTATCATCCAGCTACTTAAGCCTCCTGAGTGTGTTTTTAAGTTTGTTAATTGTAGCCATATCTTGTATGAGTGTTTAGTATGTCGATATAAGATATTGTGAAATCTTTTGAAATGTGTCCGTATGTAGACGTTAAATATTGGCATGTGAAGTTCTTTATGTAAATTAATGTTTGTGACGTACCATGGAACTTAGTTATAATCATCAATGTTTTTTCCTAAAAAGTTTGTAGTTTTTGGGTCGTTTTGACCTTTCCGTATATCTGTGAAGCTTTGGTACATATGGGCATACGTGTTCAGTTTATTTTTTAGGTTTAATTTTGAGCGTTTTGAAAGAAGTGAGTACAATAGCCGTAGACTGACGTTTAACGTTTTTATATGTTTGTTGATAAGTGAGTCCCATGTCATCCTTTTGTCAAACGTCAGTCCAATATATGGCAGTTTATCTGTTTGAGGAAGTTGGGCATTGCCAAGGTAAATAGGAGGACAAGTTTGTTTTAATTTTCAGTTTTCAAAAGTTTGCAACAATCATTAAGTTTTGAAAGATAATATTGTAAAGCCTGTGATGTGCGTGTACGATTTTTACGTTACGATAGAATTGATGTATCGTCTGCATAAGTCGCTCTAATAGTTTCGGTGCTGTTAGGAATTTCGTGTGTGTATATGATGTATAAAAGCAGAGCGAGTATTTACCCCTGAAGAACCTACTAAGGTTTGTCTTATTGAAAAAGTTCTGAGCCCTGACAGATAGAGTAAAATCTATCAGAAAAAAAGTACTGAATAATAAGACAAAAGCTAAAATTGTTATAAAAGTGAAATTTGTATTTAAAATTTTTGTGATTTAGCTCTTTTGTGGACATTTTCAAATTACTAGACATTTTTTTTCCAAAAGAATTACTTATTTATAATGCTCATTTTTTATATTATTAAATTCAACAGGATTTTGGGCCATATTATCTTTAACCTAACCTGTACCATTACCACCCATGAAGGGTCTTGAGTTCAGTACTATTTAGGGAAAGCACTGTTTCTTGGTCTACGGTTGTGCAAGGTGGTGATTTGACCGAGATCAAGCTCAACCGCCAGGTTTTCCCACTTAATTCATTATTTTAATTAAGGGTACCCACTTTATAGAGACTGCGTGTGCCCAGGAGGGTCTACCTACCCAAGGTCGTCCCACGGCCAATGAGACAAAAAAAGTTTTCTACTAGGAGCCGGGATTCGAACCTGGGACTTTTAGTATTGGAAGCTAAGTACCCTACCACTGAACTACCCCACTCCAAATTATCTTACTAACGCAAAAAAAAAATCAATTGGATTATATATAATAATAATGTCAGTACAAGACTTTCATCAAGTTTGACAATATAGCTCCCTTTTTCTAGCAATTTTGTTAACGTTGAAATATTATTTCTTTACTCGTGTTACATGCAACAGACTACAAAGGCTTACTATATGCCAAACCATGAGAGAAACTATTATTTTTTTTATAATAAACGTCAAATCATTCTCATTTATCTATTTATTCCTTAAGCGAACCTGTA
Source organism: Nezara viridula (assembly GCA_928085145.1). Taxonomy (NCBI): domain Eukaryota; kingdom Metazoa; phylum Arthropoda; class Insecta; order Hemiptera; family Pentatomidae; genus Nezara; species Nezara viridula. Next base: position 153,696,243 of record OV725077.1, on the reverse strand, counting down.
TTATTAATTAAAAATGGGTAATTTCAGTAAATTAGAGACCTAAAAGGAATAATAAAGCGTTAAGGCAAATTGAGCGATTACGATTAATTTTTTTTAACATTTTCGTATTTACTTTCATACCGCTTAAATACTGTATCCGTGGGATTTAACTTTGGATTACTGACCATTGAACGTATATTTATGGGAATACAAACAGATAATGAACAACCAACAAAGTTAACAGTTTCGCCATACTCGTTCATGTGTGTAGCAACCTTTCTAGGAAACCTTACGTTCTCTCACTAATGATGAAACATTGTATAGCGGCTTAATTTCTAAGTCACGTATTTCTTATTTATTCTTCGCAAGAACTCTCTATTATGCTCCTTATAATAGATTATCTTTTCCGAAAGCAGGCATCAGATACTTTTGTAGGCCTAATTGTAATTTGATATCGAGATAATAGGTTCCTGACTATGTTTCAATTTTAAAAGTTATGAATTTCTGAGATGGGGTTCTATCAGTTCATGTATTTATATGTATTATCATATTTGGTCCTTATAGTATTATTTTTTTCTGTTTACCTGTTTTAAATCATTACTTTGATACATTGTCTTCAATAAAGGATCTAAACATTTCAATGAAGAAAACATTTACGTTCATCCTCCATACTCTTCTATTTACGATCTCATTCATTCATCTTTTAGCATTTTCATAATCTATAGCCAATCCAGCTGTTAGGGAGTTTTCCTTGTTTGTGTAGCTTCACTTTTATTTACTTCTTCCTCATTGATATCGCTTCATTACCATCATTATTGCACTATAATATTTGGGATTCTGTTTTCTTTGTTTTTATTATTATCGTTATTATAATTATCGTAAGTATATCCCGTTTTATCTTTTTTTATCCCTTTATTTAACCCTTTTTATCTTAGTTTAACCTCCTTGTCCTAATTTATTTAGTTGACTGCACAATATCACTGGAACGATGTAATTTTTTTGATGCCTAAATGGTTTTTATCCATCAATAATTCACTTCTTTTATCAGTCTAAAACCACATTTTGAGCTGTACCTTTAAGTTACTGATGGCACACATAACATTCCATTCTTATTTCTTTAAATTCTTCTTATACTTCCATTTTTATTTTAATTATTGCCTTTAAGTGGTTCTTGTTTGCCGCTCTTCCGAAATCCCTCTTCCTCCATCTATCGAAGTAAAAAATTATCTTTATTTTAGTAACATTAATTGTTAAGAATAAATTTCTTTTAAGTAATAACTAAACAAGTTTCAAAGTGCTTAAATGAATTATTAGTTAAGGAGAAATGAATGTCATTCATTTCATATTAATATTCAGGGTCTTTGAAAGTACCTGTAAATTTGTTATTTCAGAAGTAAAACTATTTAATATATATATATATATATATATAATATATAAATTATATATATAATATATATATATATATATATATATATATATATATATATATATATATATATATATATATATATATATATATATATATAAGATAAAGACCGGAGACTGGTGATATCAGCCTTAATACCATCTGGTAATATAAACAAACATGCCAAATGTATAAAGGAGAATTACTGATTGAATAAAGCAGTGTTTTATCAGAAGCCGTGTGTGTTGCATCTCTATCCCTTTCCTTCTTTTTTTTTATTTTTCAAGTCTGACGACGCTTAACTGGTGCCGAAACCCGGGAAAACGTCAGGGAAGTAATTTTTTTAAGTATATATTTTTTTTTGTTTGTTGGTGTTTAGCCATAAGGAAAAGGAGAGATGCCGACCGAGGGCTTAATTAGACCGGGAGTATTAAGCGCACCGGAAATTCCTCAACCTCAGGGAATTCCTCAGATCAATCAGGTACCCCAGATCACGCCTCAGGTACCTCAGATACCTCAAATCCCTTAGGTAGCACAGATCCCTCAGATCCAGGAGATTCCTACCTTACCAAGGGACACGTTGGCAGAAGCGCACGCCAACGCCCTGGAATGGATGAAAATAAGGACAACAACTACGCAGGACTTACGGAGGGCCATTGCGGACCTGGAACGCTTCGGAGGCGAGGTAGGTGAGCTCAACCATTTTTTGAAAGGCGGACATCGCCTCATGTCAAGAATCGAGGTGAAGGTGGCGGAGGACCTGGTGAACCTAGGGGATGCAGAAGCGCTAAAAGCAGCTCTTGTGTGCCGGGTAAGGAGGAACGTCCTGAATCAGATCCAAGCAGACGAGGAGACTCCATGGCCGGTGATTAAGGAGCGATTGAAGAAAGCTTTCGGAGGAGGTAGATGGACGCCGGAAGAGGACATCTTCCAAATGTTTAGGGAGCGGCGGTCCCAACGACAGACGAGGGGACAGTACGCGGGGGTACTCGTTGCAAAGTACAACCGCATAACCGAGAAGATGCGGGAAACGATGAGCGTGGGAGAGGTTGAAGCTAGGATGGAGTTCCTTTCCACAATACTGAAAGTCCAGCTGGCTAAGGAAACGGGGAGGAGGGACGGACTGCCCATGGAGCGATCGTTCCTCGAATGTGCCCAGGAGATGATCGACCTAAGCGCAAGAGAGGAAGAGACGCGGATGGACGTGGAGGAACCGGGATGGATCCGAGTGACGGATAGACGACCACGGACAGCCCCGAGAGGTTGGAGGAAGAGGGACACAAGGCAGCAGAGTGGAGAAAAAGCCATGATGGGGGAAAGAAGATCCGGACAGTCGTCGAGGCCGAGGAATGGGCCCCGGAGGGAAGAGAGAACATGTCACGGGTGTGGGAAGCCGGGACATTTAGTAGCGCAGTGTCCGCGCACCAGATGCTTCGAGTGCGGGACCGAAGGGCACATAGCAAGACAGTGCCCATACATATTTCGCAGGAGGGAGAGACCTCAGGACGAACCAATGGAGGTGAATGTACAGAAAATGAAAAGGCGAGCTAGGGTACAGCAGAGGGACGGATCTTCGGAGGAGGCAACTGAGGAGTCAGGAACGTCAGGGAAGGAGACGGATGAACCAGGCAGCAGCGGAGGTGAAGGAGGTAGGCGCAGCCAACGGAGCGAGCAGCGACGAGCGGTGGCAGGAAGGAGGAAGCGGGGCGACATCTGAGGAGTGTGTCGGCAGAGAGGCGACCGCACAGCAACATGCAACAGTGTCAGAGGGAAGCCATGCTGGTTGCCAATTATTGAAGTAGACGGGGGAGTAAAGTGTCTTGTGGACACGGGTAGCTCGAGCACTATCATGATCCGAAGGGCGTTAGGGAAAGTGTGCGGGAGCGAGAGGGTACTCCTGATACAGAAATGCGACTGCCAGCTGATCACTCTGGGTGGTCCCTGTAGCGTAGAGGGGGAGGCGATAATTGGGCTTGATCGGTGGACAGGGAAAGAGGGTGAGCTAAGGGTGCATGTGGTGGAGAACATGACACGGGAATACCAGGTCATAGTAGGGTGCGATCTGTTAGGGCAGGTAGGGGCGAGCATCAGAAACCATAGGGGAGCCTGGAGTATTAGGCTGGGAAAGAGGAAGTTTGAATGCGTAGGGGTCGCGAGAGAAAGAAGGGCACGGATAGGAGCGGTGAACAGGGTAGAGGACTGGAGGAAGTCGCTACAAACGGAGTTCAGAGATATTTTCTTCAGGGAAGGCGAGGTATTGGGGGTAATGGGGAGGACGGTGCATGAAATCCCACTGAAGCAAGATAGGGTAACCTACGTGAAGGAAAGGAGATACCCGCAGGCGCTGAGGCAGCATATTCAGGAGGAATTAGACAGCCTAAAGGAGCAAGGGATCATCGTCGATAGTACCTCACCCTTTAATAGTCAACTGTGGGCGGTGAAAAAGAAGGCAGTGCTGGGGGATAACAAGTAAAAATATAGGGTAGTAATAGACTATCGGAAATTGAATGACAATACTTTGGATGAGAAGTACCCGATCCCCAGATTCGAAGATATACTCGATAGGTTAAGTGGGGCAGTAGTATTTAGCACGTTGGACCTCAAAGCGGGATATCACCAAATACAGATGCACCCAGAAGATCAACATACGACGGCGTTTACGTTTGAAAGGGGGCATTATGAGTTCACCAGAATGCCGTTTGGTCTGAAGAACGCGCCCATAACGTTTCAACGTCTGATGGACGAGTTTTTGAGGGGTATCGATGACGCGGTATGCCAAGTGTACATGGACGACCTGCTCATCTTCAGTAAAACGGAAGCCAAATACGTGGGGCATCTGAGATCAGTTTTCGAAAGGCTGCGGCAATTCGGGCTGAAATTGTCGAGCGAGAAGTCCCTGCAGGGGCAAACGCGAATTAATTTTTTAGGCCACACTATCTCTAGCGAGGGGGTCAGACCGGATGCAGCAAAGGTGGAGGCAATCACACGGATGGCGGTACCACGGGACGTAAAAGGGATCCGGAGGCTTCTCGGGACGCTTAACTATTACCGGAGATTCGTGTCTGAGATGGCAGAGTATTTGGTACCTATCAACAATTTGTTCAAGAAAGGCGCGAAGATTGCGGTGACACCGGAAATGGAGAACAATATCCGGAAATGCATGAGTAGGTTGCAGGCAGAGCCTGTATTGGCGTTCCCGGATTTTGAAAAGCTGTTCAACATAACCACTGACGCGAGCGAATATGCGTTGGGGGCCGTTTTGTCTCAGGGAAGTAGTGAGAGGGAACGTCCGATAGCATACGCGAGCCGTCGGCTTACGGGTGCGGAATCAAGGTACAGTGCTTTGGAGAGGGAGCTACTCGCGATAGTGTGGGCTATCGACCATTTCAGGCCATACGTATTCGGGAGAAAGTTTCGAGTCCATACCGACCACAAACCCCTTCAGTGGGTAGGAAAACTCAAGGAAACCTCAGCTAGGGTCACGAGATGGAAGGAGATCCTTAGCCAATACAACATAGAGGTGGTGTATAAGCCGGGAAAGGAAAACGTGGTGGCAGACTGGCTCTCTAGGGCCATCATGATCAACGCGGTTGAAGAGGACAGGGGAGGACCATCGCGGGACGTGCGTCAATTCTTGAGCGAAGGGACAAATAATTGGACTCCCGAGGGCGAAGGGGCAAATGATACCGCAGGTGTAGAGGACAGGGGAGAGTAACCAGAAGAGGAGAGCTCAGCGGAGGAAAGGGCAGCGGAGATGGAAGAAATAGATGAGATCGTGAACGACAAACACCGTCAGGTGATCTGGAAGACACGAACAGCCGGAATCATGAAAATCGATTTCAGAAGGTATGGGAGAAGTAGGATCCGCGTCATTTGGTCGCAACCCGGGGTAAGCGAAGAACAAATCTGTACGGCACTGAGGGACGCCTCGGAAGCGGGTAAAACGCACTATCTATACGTGGGAAACAATACGGTATGGGATAAGATAAAGCGAATGTGGAGGTCCGAGCGAATAGGTGTGGACAGGACATTCATCCGGTGCGGTAGAGACGATACAAGACGAAGAGCAGCAGCAAGCAATCACATTGGCATATCACCAGGGGAAAACCAATCACCGAGGCGTGAACGAGACGCTGCAGGCATTACGTCGAAAGTATTTCTGGTGGGGAATGAAGAGATTCATCCAGGAAATTATTGGGAAATGTGAGATATGCATGCGCACAAAATACGATCGACACCCCCCCCCAGAGGAGTTCAGGAGGAGACACCTACAGGGAATATGCCGCTACAGGACCTCCAGATTGACACATTCACCTGGAAAGTGTTCAAGTGGGTCACGGTAATCGACATATTCAGCAAAGTGGCGATGGCGCATCAAGTGATAGATAAGTCAGCCAATGCAGTTGCGGAAGCCCTACAAACCTGGGTGCAGTTCTATGGGGTCCCCGAGAGGATTACATCGGACGGTGGTAGGGAGTTCGACAATGCCGCGATTAGGGAGGAGGTGAAGCGATTGGAGATTGCGTGGCATTATAACACCCCAGGACATCCTAAAGGTAGAGGCGGTATCGAACGGTTGCACAGCACACTAAGCGACCACATCCGTGTATATCAGGGGGAAAAAGGGTTGGAGCCGGATGTGGCAATGAGGAAGGCGGTAACAGCCTATAACCACTCGATCCACTCCGTAACGGGATTTTCACCCATAGAAGTTCTATTCGGGATGCGCAGGTCAAGGCGGGATTATGGGGAAACTACGATTACCGAACCGTTAGTAGATCAAATTCAGAGCAATAGGGTAGAGGTAGAGAAAACATGGGGAAAGATAACGGCGAGAATTAAGAGGGAAAAGAAGAAGCGGGTGGAGAGGCAGAATGTGCAGGTACGCGACCAAATGGGGGAACTAAAAATCGGAACAATAGTTTACCGGAGATTGGGAACCAACAGAGGGAAACAATTGCTACGGTACGAGGGTCCATTCAGAGTGGTTGCTATTAGGGAGCATAATCTGTTAACTATCGAAAGCGTTAGTGAGCCCAGAAAGAGGAGAACCGTTCATATCGAACAATTAAAGCTCCCAATGATAGAACCGGACCATAGACCTACGGATTCGTAGTACCCTCACCGCTGTATATAAAAAAGAAAAATATGTTTTTTTTTGCCTGTCAGAACATAAAAATTGTGTAATTTTTTTTTGTTATTTCATGTAAATAGAATTATAGCGATACTGTAGAGGAAATTGTATTTTTTTTTGTTTTGTGTGTAGGTTATTAAGAGTTCTCAAGTGTTGTGTTTAGTTTCTGTTTTTTTTTATTATATATATTTTTTTTTCCCGTTCCAGCTGATTGGAAGTGAGTTTTACTATCTTTTAAGGGTATATTGTAAGAACAATTGTAAAGTGTTAAGGCTGGTCATCGTTGGCTCCGATCTAGGATTATTTAAGTTTCCGAAAAGCCTGTTCGTAAACTGGTGGGGGGGAGATAAAGACCGGAGACTGGTGATATCAGCCTTAGTACCATCTGGCAATGTAAACAAACATGCCAAATGTATATAAGGAGAATTACTGATTGAATAAAGCAGTGTTTTATCAGAAGCCGTGTGTGTTGCATCTCTATCCCTTTCCTTCTTTTTTTTTATTTTTCAAGTCTTACGACGCTTAACTTATATATATATATATATATATATATATATATATATATATATATATATATATATATATATATATATATATATATATATATATATATATATATACATATATACACAAGTATTTCAAACATATGTTCAAATACATTTTAAAAAGTTGATTTCATGATTGTGAATATTGACTTCTTACAAAAGACTTCCTATTTACAATGTTTCATTCAATATTATAATGAAATGCTCTTACATATGAAATTTCGTCGATTCTGCTAAATTCGAAACAAAATATTTATAAGCATATATTGTATTTTCTGCTCTCATAAAGATCTGTAACAATTGATTTATTATTTTAAAAATAATTTAAACATTTTGTGAGTTTATTGCTAAGCACTTTATACCACCTTTATAAGTGTTCAGTTTAATTTAAAGTTTTCGTATAACTCCCATGTCGACAGAATGAGATCCTTTATTTCTGACATTTTTAAAACGAAATGCATGTTTTAATACCTTTTGTTCGTTATTTTCTTTCGTAATATTTATGCAATAAAAATTATTTTAAACGTTTTCTAAAGAAATGAAGTTATTCGTTACACTCATAAACATTTTTTATTGTATACCATTTAAAATTTACAGTAGACAATCGATATGTATATTTAATAACATCATCCAATATTATTGATTAATTACCGGGAAGATAAACCCGGTTTTCCGGTTCTCTTGTCCAAAGATGAACGCCTCAAGATAAATTACAACGGAAGTACGATGGAAATCATAGGATGATTGTCCGGGAAGATTAATACGATCTGTCATTATACAGAGATATTTTATCTTTAAAAAACTTTTTTTTTAAAGTATATATACTTTATTTTGGAATTCTAGAAATGATGTTTTTAATAATTTTATTTAGTAATAATTTAATGTACCTAGATTGTGAATGACCAACTCCATCACTATTATACTATTACAGTGTTCTTGAATGCAACAAAAAAAAAGTTTACCACGGCTTGGTGCTTATTCTGTAGGGGAGGAGGTGTAGGAAATCAGTATTGTTAATTATTTGATAATTTTCTTTGTCAAATAATCTCGTTCAATCAAGAAAAAAAAGTCTTTATTTCTAGGTTTCCTTTATTTCTTAAGAGCTTTCTGTAATCTAAGAATCCTGGGATAGTGTCGATAGACTTAAAAGTAAAACTTCTTCTTTGTCTTCCTCTTCGTGTCATTACTAGCGTTGAGGAGCCTCTATCCAATGCAGCCATGCCTCTCTTCCCTCCAATCCACTACATATACTCCAGATAAGAAATTCTAGGGCGGCCGCTCGGCCTATTCCCAGTGGATCCAGCTACCAGAACCTTTCGCGGATTTCTCTCCTCCTCCATCCGACCAACTTATTTAATCACATAAATTAAATATTTTTTTCCTTGTGGGTTCCTATTCTTAAAACAACGTGACGCAAATACAACAAAACAAAACAAAACACAAGACTGCAGTTTCGTACTTTTAACTGTTTTTTTAGGTCTTAGAGTCTGCTAGCACCTCTTTAAATATTTATCCTTAATTACGGGGCAATCCTTACATATTATACGTGAATTTTGAGTGGCATTAACAATTATTGTTTTTAACAAAGTATGTAAATACATAATAATTCCGTTTTAGAGATCCGTCCCTTGATATAGACATTTTCCATTATAATTATTTTATACACAAATTTATAATTTATTTAATTAGAATATTAGTTACTGAGATAAATATGTAATTTTAATGAAAATTATGAAATAAAAATCAAAAATATTAAAACCTATATTTGGAATAAACAAAAAAGTATTTTTTTTTTTTGGTAATAAATTTCCGAATAAATATTAAAATTTTTGTTTCCTTCAAAGAATAGACATCAACAACTTTATTTTAGTTTATTTATTTTATTTACTGTACATAGAGTGTGAATGTGATCTGTGAACACTATTACAAATGTCCTTGAGACAGATTGTAATATTTTTCAATAAATAAGATTAAAAAAAAAAATTAACTGAAAAGTCCTTCCATGTTATTCTTTATCTTTGTGGCTCAAATATCGTTCGAAAAGTTTTTTCTACACACCATTCAGCGAAGAAATATCGCATCCAACGTTCCTAATCTCAGTTTGCTTCATTCCGTTTGGGCTTTCTTAACTCGTTGTACTCTTAAAAGGTAAGTATATTCTTGTGAGCCAATTTCGGCCGAAATTCCTACAAACAACATCATAACAACGAAACTAACGGGAAATACTAAATAAAATAGAATTCTATTTTATAAGTTTGGTATGAATTTATTTATTGTCTTTCAATCATATAACTGAATGATTATAAAACCAGATTCAAATATTTGAAGTATTGTTTAAATAAAAATTGAATTTCCTCACGAGGATTCTTCGTAGTAATTAATACACAATGGATTAACACAGATACGTCAGCAGGACAAAGGACTGTATACTTCTTTTTTCTTTGGTGGATTTTTTTTTTTTTTATATTTGGATTTTTACATTGACCTGAAAATTTAACCAGTTGTAAAAATCATTAGGGTTTCGCAAAGCATCTGTTGGAACAACTCGGCGTTCAATAAGTCATAACGGGGCTTTTTATTTCAGATAAGATTTTGATTTGATAACATATAATTAAACTGATTTAAATTTATTCTTCCGACGGGCACACTTCTAAGTTGAATGAGAAAGGGTACCTCACATTTATCAGCTATCATCGAAATCCAGTAACAGACACTTTGTTTTGTTAACACCGATTCTCTAATAAAAAATCAATATTACCTATAACAAAAAACAACAAATAATATTGGACTATTACGCAGGTTATTCAAACAAAAAATAATAATTTCTGCAAAAAAATGTTTTAAAACAAGTTAGTAAAATTTATAAAAACTTTTTTGTATAAAGATCAGAATTTCATGAAATATTAAACTTAAAATTTAGTTTTGTATTAATCAAAACATTATTTATGTAATGAAATATAATCATAGAGGTGTCTAAATATTAATTGAATGTTGCAGAACTAAACTGTTTACTTAGTTCATGTCTGTAGCTGGAGATACTCGTTTTCTTGATTTACAAAGATATCATATTTTTTTTATTAAAAAACAATTCTGATGTCACATACGGAATGGATCTGTTCTCGAATACCAGTCAAATTTGTCTGGGACTCTTACTTTCTAACAAGGCACTCAATTTCAGTATTAACTATAAATACATATAAAATCATAATGAGTATTATTCATTTTTAATAAATTACTATTTGATATATTCAAAAAATATTAGTGAAAATAAAAAACTAACTGGAATGAATGCTAACTAACTATGTTATCAAACAAGTATTTTTTCGATTTCTGTTTAAAATAGATAGATGAGGTAATAACTAGAGAAAGAGGGTATCTAAAAGGAAGAATTGCAAAATGGCTGAATATCTTCTTACCTTTATATTGCAAGATAAATAGAAAAAAACATGTCGTTTATATATGTGACAGGTACTTGAGTTTGTCTGAAGGTTAAATCTCCAATGTAAATCTGTTAATGATCTTTGTTTGATCCTAGTTTAAATAAAAAAATAGATGAAAGGCAAAAAATATGTAATTAATTTTTAAATGTAATTTGTTTTTAGCCCTGACCATGAATTTTTTTATCTTATCTACATCATTGGTAATTTTCATGACTATTTTTCGTTTTATTTTATTAATCAGTATTTTTGAAAAATGGATTCCACTCCTTCTAGACTCTAAAAAGCCTCTATAATATAGAAATATCTAGGTTTATTAGGCTGAGGGAGTTCGCTTCAAAGTATGAAGGAATCTAAATAGGACTAGGCTAGGCCACATCAGAGGGTCTTTTGAAAGATGTATTTGCCCAGGGAACTAATTAGTCAGAATATAGCCTTCCCTTTTCCAAGGCGGTCTTCTGTCTTCAGCTCCTGTTGATATCAGTCGAAGAGTTCGTAAAATAAAATCTCATTTACACCTCTTCCAATTCAATCAGAACTATTAAAAGATTTTGGTTCTGTACTTTTTTTTTTTCACAATATATTCTTAATTTACTTGCATAGCTTACAGGTATAGTTTACGATTTTTATTAATTTTCGAATACCCGATATAGTGTATTTATGACACTAAATAAACTTAGTAGTTGATGTCTTGTGGTAAAGTCTTCGTAATCTGGAATCATCGAGCCGTGAAAGATCTTCCTTACTTTCAACAACCTCATATTTCTAATAAATTTACCTGGAGAGTGTTCTTATATTTTTATAATAGAATATTTTTTTTTTGAAAATAAATATCAAGCCAACGATTAAAAATTTTATTTACAATATTGTGGATTTTTACAGGTGAAGCCTGACTTTTATTTCTGTTCGAAGAAGAATAAGAGGAGACCTTATTGTTTTTTTTATTATTATTAATGATATTTAAAACTGTATTAGAAATACAAATACAGGATATAAATACAAAGTAAATAAAAAATATTGAATTAATGATAAGGATATCTTGCAAGGATATGCTAATTGTTGTTGAAAATAGCAGGAGAGTCAGTTGAGAATCAAAACGGAAGTATTTTTGCGAAAAATGTGATAAAAGTTGCATCATCTGCTTAGCTACAACTGATGAAGTTGCTAAGGACAAGTACACAGCTGTCAAGAGAGAAGGCAAACTAAATTATTAAGATCTGCAAAAAGGGAATCTCAACGAAAGGTTGGAAACCATTGACTAGGCAGGCTAGAGGTATACGTGAATACTTCGCAGACATTTGGAAATAAAGAGTAGGATATGAATCGAGAAATAAGCAAATGGGAGGAAAAGAACATGTCCAGGAACTTCTCAATCAAGGGGACCCACGAACGAAGAAACATGGGCCACACTGAGGACCTCGACCCAGAAGGTTGAAAAACTAGATATATTGGATGTAGAAATAGCTATAGAAAGGCTTAAAACAAGAAAGTCCCCAGGCATGGACAACCTTCCATCAGAACTGTTTACAGATGGGAAGACGATTTAAGAGCTAAGCTACTTCAAATAATCTATAAAATATGGGAAGAGGTAAGCATATCTGAGGCTTGGAATACGAGTCAAATCTGTCCTATCCTTAAGAGAGCCTCAATGTATGAGTGTAGTAATTACCGAGGCATAGCAGTCCTTCTGGTTGCTACTATGCTAGTTAAATATGCTACTAAACTAGTTATATTCATATTACGAAACAATAATAGGCATCCACCAAATTGGATTTAGAAAAGGGAGGAGTACGGTAGATTAGATCTTCATCCTAAAAGAAGCACTAGAAAACAATGAGAAGTAGCTCAGGACGTCCACTCCCTATTTGTCAGTTTCAAAGCAGCCTATGATTTTGTGGACAGGAATTGTTTTTAGAAAATAGTGATCGAACTGAGAGTGATCAGTAAGTTAGTGAATTGACAAAAACGTGAACAAAAAATCCTAAATGTCGATTCCTAATTCAACGAGAAGTATCTGAAGCCTTTTAAGTTTGAACGGGATTAAGACAAGGAGATGAAATATGAATATCCAGCGCTGAATATCATCGACGTTGAAAAACTTTAATGGTATTCAGCACTGGAAAAAGTGATGAAAACAGTATCGCACGAAAATGGAGAGGTCTTCGTCGAAATGAATCATAAAATTCTCAGATAAGCAAAAGATATAGCCGTCTTTGGAAATAATCAATAGGACATTGAGTAACTCGCTAAGTCTCCGATAAGAGAAACATAGTAAATCAGCCTACAAGCAAATAAAGACAAAACAAAATAAACGATAATGAGCCGAAAATTCCACCCCAGTAACAGGATCTGCATAGAAGATAAATCGTTCCCAAGAGTAGAAAAATTCAATCAAATACCTCGGCTCCACAATAACCTCAACGAATGACCAACAATCAGAAATAGACCAGCATAGTGCAAGGACAAACAGATTTTTCTTTTCCCTTTGAAAGATATTGAAATCCCAAGAAATATCAAATTAAACATGTGAAATGCATTGATAAAGGCAGTTCTAATATATGGCCGTGAGACCTGAACACTAACCAGTACCATAGAAAAAAGTATTAAAAGATTCAGGATTAATGTATATTGAATAAATTCAGACATGAGCCACCTAAGGAATACTTTTGACAACCAAAAACCTCTATTTTAGGACTTTTTTTTTGGTCTTTCATCTATAACTATAATGGTGCATCTAACGAAAAAAAAAAATACTCTGTAATAAATCAAATAATATTAAATTAGATCCATAATTTAATAATTTAACTATATGGTAAAATCGAAAACCTCAGGTAGTAATGATTTTTACCAATGTCGTCAAAAACTAAAAAAAATATTTATATAAATGACAGAACTTTTTAATGAGCTTTTTAAAATTCATTGTAATAGGCATTTTACTAACCTTGTTTTTAAGAGTTTTGCTAAGGTTTACATTTTTAAAATAATTTTATAAACTTTACCATGCAATCTAATAAATATTCCCAGACAGGATCAGAGACGCTTGCTAGCAGTAGTTTGTTAATCCATGTCTTACATTAGATCAACCTTAATGATAACCTGACGAACTACTTATATAAACATAAAAAATGACAAATTATTTACAAGGATTGTATTTAATAATTTATAAATAGTAAAATATGACACTTCTGCTCTCATTTGATTAGTTATAAATTCATTAACTTGATACATGTCAAGGATTACATTATTATATTTAATAAGGATAAACATACATATTTCAAGGTCTCTTCCTTAAGAAAATATGGCGTAATGAGGAAGCTGCTCACTTCAACGTAATCAGCTTTGTTGCTACTTCACTAGCACTCCATTAATAATTGGTCTTGCCTCACGGAGCTGTTCTTGTTTTGAGTCTCCTTTTTCAACTAGGCAACAAGGAGATCCTCTTCAGGATCTTAATATGTTCTATATAATTAGGAAGAGCATAAGAATATTATAATAATTAAGCATCTTGGAAGACTCATATTACTGGTACTATTACTTCTACCCACTCCATTATGTAGATACTAAGTGTAGGCAAGCCGTGATGATTTGATAATTGCTCTGCTAATGCGAAACGATGCAATGTGAGCCCTTTGCGAATCAAGCGAAATAAAGTCTAAAAATTGATCTAAGATTGAAATTATGAAATGAAATGTGTAAATAACATGAGCTAAGAAGTTAATTAGTAGGAAAATATATAAATAATTCTATAAAAATGTTAATAAAGCAATTTAATAAGAACCTAACTAATACCTTTTTAACTTGGTCTAAGTTTTGACACAATATACTCGTTCAGTATTTTAGCTGTAAATGATATTATTACGTTCTTGGTATTTGTTTCACTGTCCCATGATGGGATATAACAAGAGAGGCAATTACTATTTTTTTTTTAATTATAGACTGTTTTAGGCACTCAGAATCGAAGTCAAATAATTAGTTTACGAAATCAGAAAGCCGATCTACAACATTCGTACACCAGTATGCAACCTAAATTTTGGTTATTTGTGTCTAGCACGATGAAACATATCGTCACCCGTTCGCGACCATTTGATTGCAGTAATATAAACTATGTTCCAGGTGGAAAACTGGAATTAATCGAGGCATTAAAGGACGGCATACCATCGTTTGTGCAATACCTCAGAAGAACATATATATCTGATTATGTATATATAAAAACAATTTAGTACAGGGATAATTAGCCATAGTTTTGAGAATACAATAAGTATCTCCACAACGTCGCACTGTGTGTCCGATGACGAATCTAGAAGGACCAAATTATATGAGTTATTTTATGAATTATATGACTTCAATGAAGTTAGAGATTGTGGTGAGAAACGTGTTGGTACTACTAGGTAAGATGCTTATAAACAAAAAAAAAAAAAATATATACAAATACTTCGAGGGATAATTGCCAAATGAGCACTTTGAAAATAGATAACTAATACATTTTCAATTCTTTCATATTTTGAAGATAAGTTAGTTCGATCATAACCCACTTAATTCAGTAACGTTGACCTAAATAGAATAACGTTTCATGTTTTAATCGGTAATTTTTTATGAAAACCAGTGTACGACCTAAATTTTGATTCTTTATATCTTGCAACATGTTACATTACCTAATATCTAAAACTTGATCACCCATTCTTACCCATTTAGAAGCATCGATAATAATTATGTTTCAGATGTTTTATCAACATTCTGGGTTTCCGAAAACTCTTGTTTTCAGAAAACGAGTTATCTGAGGCATTGAGAGAAGGAAACGATGTTTTTAACGACTGATCTATGCAGAAAATATTTACATGATTGAGCATGCAAATTTAAAATTAAGTGTTAGTACAATCAATTAGTACATTACTAGAAAATTAAGCACTCCAAGATATTTGATATATATATATAATAGATTTGAATAAAAATGTTAGAAGGCATAGATTCTTAGCAATAAGGCACTGAAAATATTATATAAAATCAGCTGAGTTGATAATCTTGAAATATCTTATTACTGTTATCACTCTAATTTTTTTTAATCGTGTTATATCTTAAATCGGCTAAGAAAAATAATACAAACTACTCCGAAATTTTAGTGATTTCGTTTCATTGGGAATAAAATCGAATAGTCTGCTTGTAACAAATTACATTTTCTTCATAATTTACAATATTTTTTTTAACTTTGACTTTTTTATTCATACCTGTCATAATAGTAATAGCAACCAGTGAATAAGATGATCGATTGCAAAATATCATCGATTGCAATATGATCGATTGCAAAAGACATGAGGGGATCAGTATCCAGTGGCACCTCCTCCTGGAGTGGTATCTTCATTAGGCGAGGAGGTCCCTCATCCAGCTCCTCTTCATTCTTCTACAGACGTTACCTGGCATATGTGTAGTGAACATGTCAGCTATGAGTGTATTAGGACGTCCTTGTAACTTGTCGTGACATCTTTTGTAATGGGTTCGTATGTGTTCGTTAACAGTCGGTAACCTACAGAGATGCTTTCATAATTGTACTGAATGTTTTTGCTTGACAGATTTGAAGTGTGTTTATGTGAGTCTTATTAGCTGTTCCGAATATCTGTGATGCGTAAGTTCAACTTGAACTTACAAAATTTATTTCTAATCTATATTACATTGTTTATTTTTTTTAGTATTGAAAGACGTGTCTTTGATCTGCCGTTTATGAAATAACGTTTTAGATATGTTTTAAATAATTAAAAAATAAAAATAAACAACTATTGAAATCGGTGGTTCTCTAACCATCTGTAACTGTGAACTCCCCATTAACTACTCAACGCAAGACTCTTCATGAAGTGAAGAGGCGTAGGACTATTATTTATTGTATAAAGAATTCTCCTATTTAATTGATTTAGTTCCTCTAAAAAGAAAATAATTATAGCAATTGGATTCAAAATATTTTTACAATATTGGTACAATTATTATTGGTAAGATGTTCAGGTTTTTAGCGTTTAAAGCTATGCCAAATTATTAAAACAAAAAATAATATATATATATAAGAATTTTCATGTTTTTTTAAAAATTATATATATTGAAGAATAGAAAAGGTAGATAAAAGTACTTTTTTAACATTCTTTGTTTCTCCTAGATAAACGAGTAAACAAGTGTTTTATTATGGTAAAAAATATTAATAACTGTCAATTAAATAATAAAAATTGAAGGTGATGGTTATTTTAGGTATTGAATTTTTAATATTAATCAGAAAATAGATAGAAGTTACAGGATGACAATATTTCCACTGCATCAAAAATGAAAAATCATTTTGACCCGAAAAATTTAAATCGATCTAACTGTGATGATCTTAAACTATGGACAGCTAATTTATATTTACTAAGAACTCAAATTCAGAAAGGCATGTATAATCAATATGTAATTAAAGTTCAGAATTCTAAAACTTTCATTTTTTATCCATATTTAACTTCAGTAAATTATATTGATGACAAAAGCTCGTGAAGGTGATCAGATGGGTAATTAAAATTAGTAATACAATTTCAATATCTTATTTAAATATCATAATTAAAATTAATTATGATGCTTCGAACATGTGTAATACAAACAGAACAGAAGATCTCTATCACTTCCTGGCTGCTTGTCCGATGCTCTCTGAATTTAGAAGTAAAT
The DNA here is from genome assembly GCA_928085145.1 of Nezara viridula. Taxonomy (NCBI): domain Eukaryota; kingdom Metazoa; phylum Arthropoda; class Insecta; order Hemiptera; family Pentatomidae; genus Nezara; species Nezara viridula. The sequence continues at coordinate 153,679,074 of OV725077.1, read as the reverse complement.
GGTTAAAGTCTAGAAATTTATCTCGGGATCAAGTAATTGATTTATTAAATGGAAACAATTCGATAGCATTGGTAAATTACTGCAAGTCTGTTTTCTCCTATAGAATAATGCTCACTAGAAAATTTAAGAATTAATAAATTGGAGAATTTCGGTAACACTGTTTGTGTAGTTAAAATATTTGTATAACTTTTACATTGTAAATATAATTATTCTTGTTTTCCTATTAATTAGTTGTATATGAATTGGTTCAAATATAATTTTTTTATGAAACACAGGCTCCTCTGACGGTCAACAGACCATGTAGCACGTCTGATTTTCAATTTTAAATCCAAAAATATTATTTTGTACTGTTTTGTAATTTATATTTTGTAATTTTGATAAACAAAAAGACTTCTTCTTCTATTAATCTAATTTTATAAAATTATTAGCCTTACTGAAACATTTTAAATCTCGAAACAATGTTAAAAATTTCAAAATAAATGGCTCTGGATATGGCGAAATTAAATGTATCGATATTGTTTGGTTGAAAAGGCCTTGATCGGAAAGGTTTATAATTGGAAAAGTACTTTATCTCGACGTTATGGTTGATATCTTGCTAAAAAGCCCTGTTTGAAAATGCTCTTTCATATGTGACATTTTTACCACATATTGAAGATACCCAAAGCCAGGGCTAAGCCTCTTTGGGAAACAGCTTAAACGAGGCTGGTAAAAAGCAACCTAAGCGTGAAGAGGGGATTAAAGGAATCCGAATTAGCGGTAGGTCACCGGATTGCGGGAGGTCACTGGTTACGGGACGTCATCCGTCAGAGGTGGAGATTTAATTTCGTTGGTTAGTGATGGGAGTGCGATCAGGTCCGCCAGTGGAGCTGATACAGCCGCTGCCCAAGGAGTATATTACCTCCAAGCTCTGGAATTCCTTTACTGTCGGCCCATCAGGGGTACACATTCCCCGACCCGTTCCTCCCATTCCTCTGCTGGATCATAGGCCTCTCGTGGCTCATAATGTGTTTGAGGATTACCTGCTGGAAGGATGTCGTATACACAGGGTGTCTCGTAGCTAAAGAGAAATGTTTAGAAAGGTGATAGCAGATTTTTAGAACTAGCAAAACTTCATTTTAACCATGGTTCGATTTCACACAGAAAAGTAAGAATTTTATGTAAGTATAGTTTTTCGTTGAATAAAAAGAAATGACTAAAACAAAATTCGTTAACGCCACAGAGTTAATTTATTTTATTTTTATTTTCAATATATTTGGTTAATTGTTATTTTGATTTGTCTCATAAAATGAAACCAATTAATAATTATATGTATATATTCTTAGGCCCATAGCTTATTTTATGTAAATTTAACAGGTCAATAGTTTATACTTAAGTTTTACCAATTGTAGCCCTAGCTATAAACAAGTGCTAGGTTCAAGTCATAAGGCGGCAGAATTGACAATAGACAGTCTGACTCCGTCCTTCACTGAGCTTTGTACTGCCTACTTCAACACTTTGCAATAGTTTTCTCGTCGTGCTCGCCGCTGCCCATTTGCAGATTTAATTATTTGAGCGCTCATATTGAACCTACGTTCAGTCGCTGAAGAAGGACTGGAGAGCCAGCGGTTCGTCCATATCTACGACCGTCACCTGCTTGCGACCACGTAAAGTTGTTCAATTTTTATTGCTTTGTTTTCGTATAATTTTGTAAAATTCTTACATTAGGGTTAATATATATTTGTTAATTTTTCCATAATCAAACATCGAACTATTTTATTAGATATTTCATAATAATTATTAATATTGTATCCAGCTTATAGTTATTTTCATTTTAGAAGTTATTACTTTATTTTATCCATTGATACCATTGTAAAATTGATTTCATTTTATTTTTTATGTTTTCCTTACTAGTAGGTGTAAATGTTTCAAAATACAGTCCACTTTCATTTTAATTACAATCAACTTAATTGTAATAATAGTTAGGCTTCATTCAAAGTTGATTTAAACTAAGAGGGAGCTTAAAAAAATTATTTAAGTAATTAAAAATTGATTAATTACAATAATCTCTACTTTTACAAAATAGACCTAATTCTCTTCAAAAGAACGTAGAATTTGTCTTTGTAAAAACCACTTAAACCTCTAGTTGTAACTGGCTAAACTAAGCAAAGTTCTGTTTTTTAAAAATATTAATTTTCCAGAAGCTTATATTTATCACCACTTATATGTAACTAGCCCACTTTTAGAAAAACTTCTCTGCTTAATAAGTTTCAAGTCTATATTAAATAAGGTGACAATTTATTACGAAATAATTTGAGATTTATCACAAGTTGAGTAAAAAACATGATTTGACATCCTGTTAATAACTAATCCTGTTAAATGACTAAAAATTATCTATTATAAAGCTTTAACTTATTTTTTTTCATAATCTGAAAAGTATTATAATAAGCATAATTGTATAATTACACTTTTTATTTATAAAAAATAAATATGTTAAAAATAACGATTTTTTTTAAATTTACCAACTAAACTGGGTTTTTGTACCCAGATATCTATTGAGCGGTATTTATAAGTGATAATCTAAATGTTCCTAATCCTAATATTTACGTTTTGTTGTAATTGATTCAAGCAATTAGCATGTTTATTTTAATATTCAGAAAATCAAGAATAGTTCGCAATTTTTTTATCATCGCTATAAATGGACTATAGATACACTACTTTACCCTTGTTTAATAAGCTTTAAATCCATATTAATGGAATTGAGATTTGTTTCCGAATAAGTTGAGATTCAACTTTAGAAATATAAAATAAATAAATGATTTGATGTTCTGTCATACTAAACTACCTAAATGTTTTTTGTAAAGATTGCCACAATAATTTATCAAAAAGCTTTAATTATTTGTTATATACCCGAGGATGTATTGTAGTAAATTAATCACAATAACAATTTTCTGAAAATATTTCTTCGAAGGAAATATATTGAGCAATATTATTTCTAAGGACCTAACAGTGTTGTTCTTCCAGGATATTAAACCCTTACATGTTGCACCGATAAACAACAGATGAAAGGATAATAGTTATGTAAATTCTTACATAAGATTCTTCTTAAGATTTTTGAAAATCTTGACTCGAACTGTTTACTTTATTATGCCAATCCCTTCCAAGACTGTCAGGGATATTGTCATAATAATTCTGCTTTAAGAGCTGGTGAAAATTTATTGCTGTGGACTGTAAAATTAGAGGAGTTAAAGGATTAAAGAAGTGAATGAGTAAAATTGATTGCTATATTTTATTACATGTATTTTATAAGGAGGTTAAATATAGGTGGGTTGGGATACTTGCATTTTTTCTTTTTCTTGTTGTGCCAGTCTTCTCGTTCATCTTCCCTCTCTTCCTTTCTTGGCCCCTTGCCGGCCGCTGTAGTGTTTTACTCCATGTTTAATAAATCAGTGGAATCACAAAATTTTGTTACTGGCCAGTCTAGTCAATCACGGTACGTGAGCGTCTACCCTTCAACAATGGCGGCGTCACAACAATGACTGGGCTATTTATACAGCTTAACAGCTGTGTTGTGCTTACTTGATTTAATTCAAATATCAAGTTTGATGTGTTCCCTAAACAAGCCGCCCACCTAAATTAAGCTACGCTAATTTATAATGAAAACAAAAAGCGTAACATAGTGCTGTGATGTGCTAACAAATGTGGTAATGTAAAAAAATGTCATCTCTTTTGATGAAATTAAAATAAGCAATCATGATTAATTAAGGAATTTAATGGTAATTGTAAATAAAATATAAAAAGAAAATAATCGCACTTCGATTGGTCAAAATAACAAAATTGGTTAAACAAAACACGATTGGTTAAACAAAATAAAGAATTTTGGCACTTATATTTATAAAACTAAGATTAACAACGAATATAAAAGGAAATAAATTGCCTAACAATATAAAAACAAAATATATACAACGAAGATGGGGGTTAACTAAAGCATGAACAGGAAACCTACCAAATGGACTTGTTTATGATAATGATTGCTCCGGACAAGTTCTGGTCGGACCCTATGGATACTCTGAACATGCTGACGTGTAGATCTAAGCATTTAAGCTACCATTGGAGAACTGTTTAGTTGGCTCTTCATGATGATGTTTCCATTGCTGAGGTTCAAAGTGGTTTGGGAGTTTCGAACGATAGCTGCCTCGTTCATTGGAGTGTTACCCAAATGTTTACCCATGACTTTTGATGTCGAGGTGACTGATGATCTCGCGTTTCTTGGCGCTGAGACTTCTGTGAGAGTTAATAAGCCTCGAATAATTGCTGTGTCTGGTTGTGCGTGACTGAATGCTGAAGTTCGTTCTGCTGCACTAAATATTGTCGCGGTAGTTGCCGCATTGAGTGCTGGGCCAAGTGCGTCAGATGATGTTGCGAACGTTGCTTCGCAGAGTGATGTGGCGATATTTGCTGTGCAAAGCTTGGTGGAAACTGCTGCTGTGCCAAGTGTTGAGCCGTATGTGTTGGGTGTTGATTCCAAACATGCTGTCGAGACTGCTGTTTCCGAATGTGCTATCGAGATTCCGGCTTCATTGAGTGCTGGGTTTGGAGTAGAAACTGGTTTTGCTTTTGCTTCTGTAACTGTTGCTGCTTCTGCTGCGGCGAAATGCTTAATCGATGATTTGGAGAGGACATACAATGCTGTTTTGATTGACGGATGGTATTCTGGACTAGCGATCGCTTTTCTTTATGAACCGCTACATCCGAAGTGTTCGTGTACCGTATGTGAGGTTTGGTATCCAATTTGTCATTTCTGTTGTCTACTGTTGGGAATGTGCTTGTTGAGGCCCTTGCTATCTCAAATTGCCTTCGAGTCTGCGAATCGAGAGCCCTTAATGCCAGAAACGCCAACAGAACCTCGGATGAATGTTCCAAGTTCAGAGCCTTATAACCTTGAATGTTGTCTGCTACACCTATAAGGAAGTTCTCATAATTCTGCAGCTCGTTCCTTGTATTTTTGGTTTCAAAATCCAATATCTGCTGAAGAAAATATGTCGCTAGTACCCTGGGATTGTCATAAGTTTGCATGAACTTATCCCAAGCTAGGACATATGACCTATCTTCGATTGGAATATTTGAAACCAAAGCTGCGGCTTCACCCTTTAGTGCCCCAAGTAGGTAATGGAATTTTTCGGTGTTGGTGAGTGATGTCTGGTGATGGACTAGTGATTCAAAGGTGTCCTTAAAATGAGTCCAGTTCTTTATTTCACCAGAGAAACTTGGTATGGGTATCTGCGGTAAATAGGTCTTAGCGCCAATTGTCCTGCTTGCGGTTGGTTCCACAGATTGATTTACAGGATCCTTCACTGCTGGACTCAATTCCGCTGCTAGCTTCCGATTTACCTGAAGCATGATAGCTTTTGCCAATATTACTTCATGCCTACATGCGTCGTAAATCTCCTGCATACGTGTACTCGGGAAATCTTCACCCGCCAGAGCGTGAATGGTGTCACATTTCTCCCATTTTTCCATAAACAGCGCCCAATCGGAATTTGCAGCATCTAGTTGAGCTTCAAATAATGGAGCTTTCTCAAGATCCGAAAGTGCTGCCGAACCATAATCTGAACATCCCACGATGTTCCGGTGTAAACCTCTGAGCTGTCGCTCCAGGGTAGTGATTTGAGCGTTGTAATCAGTGGTAACTGGTGGCATTTTCATAAGAAAAAACGACGAAGCAAGGGGGAACAAGGAAGAGAGAATCGATGAACACAAAGAAGACTGTAATGTAATAAAGAGAATAGAGAGACAACTATAAACAAAACAAACCAGGCATGAATGTGCTAAAGAGACCATGTAGAAACTGCTGTAAGAAAAAAAAATTGCAATTTAAGCAATACAAATTTAAATGAACGGAAAATGAGGTATCTAATTATAAACCATACACATATATTTATAATCAAATTAATTGCTTTTAATTTGATATAGAATGCTAAGTTATAAAATATGTGTGTATATATAAGAATAAACATCAAATGAGTGCGTGATGTTTTTATCCAATAGAAGTTGATATAACAAAGAGAAATTAAAAGACTGCTACCTCTTTATTTAGTGAATGAATCACTAATGAATGCTTAATTTAATGGCTGGACGTTAGATATTAACATTGAACGATTATGATTACTATTTAAATACTTATTATAGACAATAAGTGCTAATTAATTTCTGATAATTTACAAACTAGTAATGCAATTCACTTGATGAATCAATAAATAATTTGAATACAAAAAAAATTATTAAATGCCTGGTAAATAAATGTTTCTCAATTAAGGTTGTGGTTGTTTTAAAGAGGGCTACAAAAATGATAATTCATAACTGATGTGGATTCATTATGCATCAAAATATAATTCAAATATCAGAAAAAGAAATAGGCCAATGAATAAAAATTCATTAATTAATTGCTAAATTTTATGTGATAAATAATATACGAAGGTAATTACAAAACTAAAATGAGGACAACGATAAATATGAGTGCCAATATACTACGTTTAACCTGAATGACATAAGAAAATTTTGTATGATTTAATCATTAAAGATTTTAATGATATCGTGGCTCGGTGGACCATATGTTTGATTTATTATTAAAGATTTTAATAATATCAGAGCCCGGAGGACCAAATGTTTACTTTATTATGCCAATCCCTTCCAAGACTGTCAGGGATATTGTCATAATAATTCTGCTTTAAGAGCTGGTGAAAATTTATTGCTGTGGACTGTAAAATTAGAGGAGTTAAAGGATTAAAGAAGTGAATGAGTAAAATTGATTGCTATATTTTATTACATGTATTTTATAAGGAGGTTAAATATAGGTGGGTTGGGATACTTGCATTTTTTCTTTTTCTTGTTGTGCCAGTCTTCTCGTTCATCTTCCCTCTCTTCCTTTCTTGGCCCCTTGCCGGCCGCTGTAGTGTTTTACTCCATGTTTAATAAATCAGTGGAATCACAAAATTTTGTTACTGGCCAGTCTAGTCAATCACGGTACGTGAGCGTCTACGCTTCAACAATGGCGGCGTCACAACAATGACTGGGCTATATATACAGCTTAACAGCTGTGTTGTGCTTACTTGATTTAATTCAAATATCAAGTTTGATGTGTTCCCTAAACACGAACTAGCACTTCCTGTTGTCCTTTTTGTATATTTTCTTTCAGGAATAGTTGCCATAAGTAGATTATTCACACAGCATTTCTTAGAGATGTAGATGTCTTCCTTATTAAACGAAGGTGTGCCCATCTCCCTCAAGGTCAATGGCGGAAGAACCTACTCCCACTCCCTCTCTCCTCCTCCCAAGATATTTTTTTAGTCACCTTTCCTTAAAAACAAAGCAAGCTAAGATAGAATTAGAAAAATTGTAGATCGTATTAGTCCTGTGGTGTGTGTGTGTGTGTGTATACATAAATATACATGTGTGTGTTTGTGTTTGTATGAATGCACAAGCTTTATTATTAATTTATAGGTTTATTTCAAGTTCAAATACAGAGTTAAAGTGTGTTGCTTTTGTGATATATAACTCACATCTTTATTCCGGGACTCAAGGGAGTTGGAAGCCCTTGTGAAGTTTTCATATTATGCCATGCTATATTTTATCATGCTATAGAAAGTTCCTTTGCTTTGTGTCTAACATAAAGAGATCTGAATTAATAATTGAAAATATCGAGTCTCGTCTGCTTCGAGATCTGAATAGAGCGAAAACTTTCAGAATGAGCGGAATACTTCTAAAAGGATAATGTAAACGTGTCATGTCAATAATTTACACATGATGTAGTTATTTATTGAGATGATGTACGATTAATTTTATTCAGTTTTAAAGGAAATGAAAAATTATGATTTTTAAGCTATCTTCCGATGTTTAAATAATTCAAAATCAATTTTCCATTATTCCATTACGGCAATGGTAACTAGTCGATGTTTCATTTGATTTATGTTTATTTAACTTCATATCTACCAAATTAGAAGCTACCATTGAAATAGTTGACATTATTGCAAGACACAGTTTCTCATTTCATGATCACAGGTTCTTTCCGCTACATTAGGCAGTTTAACAACAATAGTGAATACCTTCAGAAAATAAATTGTTTTGTTTATTAACGGGCCATTGGAGAATAGACATTTTTGAATAATTTGTTATCGATTTTTGAATTAATTTAATATTTAGATATGTAATCGTGACCTATGTGAAAACTACTTGTTGGAGAAAAGAGATAAAGACGATATAGTGAAGGCTATTCTCCGTCTACAACAAACGATGATCTAAGAGTAAATATTTTCATTTGTTCATGAACCGACTGTACCATTATATCCAATCATTTAAGAATATTTAAATAAAACTGACCCTTAACATCCCATAAAACTCTACCGGTCGGTGCTTACTATCAAAAGTGCTTACCATTCATTATATCATTAGATTTAATCTTTTGTGAGAAGTAATACATTGCTTTGTAATTATAATACTGTTTCTTTAACGTTATTTTAAAACATTAAGTGTGTATAGACTTACATATATACCTAGACTTATACACATTATACACTAATATACAAGAATTATTTTGATGTAGCCGATTTCGAAGAAAAATAATGAAATTACATAAATCAGAACGCTCGATTTTATAGCGTATTTTGTCAAGTATAAACTTAGTGATAAGATTTTTTTTTTCTCTTTAATTATTTATGCGCACCTGTCAACAATCAGCAGATATGTTGTGATGATGAGGATTGGCAATATAGGCATGAGGAAGGATAGTACCCAGCGGCACCTCTTCCAGGTAATTATTTAATTTGATTTAGGTGAGGAGATCTCTCATCCAACTCTTTTTTAGTCTCCTCCTGATGGGCATGTCAGTCGTAGCCATGTCGTTTATAAGTCTGTTGGTGCGTCCTTGCAGTTTGAGATGAAACGAGAGTAGAGAGTACCTCTGTGTTGGTCTATAGTTTGTTGTCGTAAGTCGTTATACAAAGTTTTGTTGTTGGCGTATCAGGGAGCTCCAGTTATAAGTCGTAAGATTTTGGATTGAAATGACTAGTTTTTGTAAGTGCCTCTTTTTTGGCCAATCGTAAATCTGAGAGGCGTGTGTCTAGATGGGTTTGAGTAGGTAGGTATATGTATTTAGTTTTTGTCGACTTTCAATTTCGATTTAGAGAAAAGTGAGTACAGTATTTTCAGTCGCTTGTTTAAGGTCTCTCGTTTCATTTTGACGTGTGGGCCCCAGGCCATACTTCGAATACTAGTCCCAGGTAACGTACTGTATTTGTTTGAGGAATTTGGTTCTCTCATATCTAAACAGGTGGGCACGTTTCTCGTCGAAGTGTAAATGTTATATGGTGTGACTTGCCATGATTTATTCTTATTTTCCAAAGTGAGTACCAATTTCGTAAAGTCAGTAAATGATTTTGTAAATTGATTGAGGCTAGTCTGGGGAACTGGTGTCTTGTTAAAATTGTATCATCAGCATAGGTGGCGGTCAATGTTTCAGAGTTGATAGGTATGTCATGCGTACATATAATGTAGAGTAATGAAGCCAGTATTGATCCTTGAGATACTCCTGCTAACACTGGTCCGGGGACGGCCATCGGATTGAGCCTTCGGTTCGAGTCGTCCCTCATCGACTGCGGAGGCGCAGGCATCCTGCTGTACATCGGCAGTTGATGTAAAGCCGTAGCGATCGTAAGATTGCGGAGCCTGAAACCAATCGTGCTCTGAGGTCAGCGAAGAAGTGCTTCCCGACCAAATTGTTACTACGGGGCGTCGCCGGAGCCCTGGCGGCGCTTTGGGTGGACGGCGAGAGTGCTTGCACTGCTCGGCCGTGGCGGTCGTAGTTGTCGATGTGTTTACGACTACTCGCTGCACGACACGTTCAGCTAGTCTTGACGTCGTTCAGGCTAGTCATCTGGTATAGTGTACAGACGAATGGTCGGAAGCTTGAGTGCAGGATGCTGTCCGTTCCGTGGGCACCGTTTGTGTGCCTGCATCCCTTGGTCTTACCCAGGCTGGAGAGCTAGGTTGGAGGCTAGTTAAGGCTAACGCTAGACATGGCTTCCAACCGATGCTCCTCGGCCTACAGAGTAAGCGTATGCTCCACTCCTAACACTGGTCGAATTGAGGAAATTTCTAGACCTTGTTAGACAGAGAAAATAGGTCTGTATACCTATTTTTTTGTAAACTATCATCAGATCTACAAGTTGGGCGAAGACTTCCCAAAAACCCTTTGTTGTGAATTTTGTGCTGCGCTACACATCTTTGCCGAAACAGAAACAAACCACACCCGCGCTACACCCCAGACCTCTCTGGATCAGACTGATATTTTTTCATACATCTGGGCAAATTTTTAAACGGTAAAAATAGATTAATCGAAAGTGATTAGAAAATACATTTTCATAATTTGGTTAATAATAACGGTTTAGTATTCTATTTAGAGCGATTGGAAGAATTACCAATACATTGGCATAAATGTGTGCAGGCATGGATATGCTAAATTGCAGCTTATTTTGACTAATAAAAAGAGTTTTCTATAATTTATTTCAAAACCATAAGCCTGCATTCATTTCCGGACAATCCAATAAAAATAACTTGATCTTGGCTTTTAAATAAAAAAAAAAAAGAATCTGAAGCATTTAAATTGATAGTAGAATATGTCTCTGTTTAACATATGTCTTACACAATAGCTCCTGGTCCTCCAGGTGGGAGGTTGGAATGGTTATATGGCTGATAATCCTCTGCCATAGAGATATCTGGAAAAGATTGCTAACCGTCTTTCAGGAATGTGACTGATAAGGAGGAAGTGAAATGTGATCGCGTCCGATTAGTAAACCAAGTGTTTTTTGGTTATCTTGAAGAAAAGAATTAAACGATCAAAGCTGTCACCTATGGCAGCCCGAAAAAGCTGCTAGATTCATGGCGAAATTCGATAAGTTAAGAGGAGTGAAAAAAAAATTGTTACCCTATAATGCCTATAAGTTTTTAAATAAAAATCAACATGGGGTGAGTTCTTATACCCATACTTACTAAGAGGTATCAACTCCTAGAGGTATCAACGCTGGGATCAACTCCCAGCACCCTTCCTATATCTTCTGTCTCCTCAAGCCGAAACCTTTAGTCCACTCAATAAAAACCAGACCCCGTTATTCTGACCTCTATATTCCATCACACAAGACAAAAACCTATGAACGTTCCTTCTTATCCCGCTCCATCGCCTACTGGAATTCTTTGCCACATAACATCCGTCATGCCTCTTCACTGCCAACCTTCAAATACCTCCTTTTCCAATATCCCCTTACATCCCAAACAGACGATTCGCAACCATAAATTTCATTTTATGAACTGAATTTGTGAAAAGTAAATGGTGCTGCCTACTGTTTAAGTTTTAACATAAAACATCAATGATCTTTGACTATTATTTTTACTATTTATTTGTATTTCTCTTCACCTCAGGTTGTGCTTTTTCTCTCGGGTATATGTGTTTATATTTTATACTTTTTGTCTCTCTGTGTACCAATATGAGTTAGTACGCATATATAGTTCCTTTTTTTACCTTTATACCACAATTAATCCTGAGATTTTATTTTATCTTAGTGTTTGCTTATTATTATATGAATCACTGTAAATATTATTACATTAATACGTAAATATTATTACTTCATCCTCCGACATCCGAGAGCTGCAATATCCAATGAACAGTAAAACACATTCACAGTTAGGAAACTGTTGGGCATACCAAAAAGCCTAAAAGAAATCTTGAATGACAGCGAAATAGTTGTTAAAATTAAAAACATTTGAATTTGTAACAAGAATAAATTTCTATAACAGAGTGTAAATAAAAGGTATTGCCCATGACCCTACTGGGTAGAAGCAACGAAAAAGTAAATAAATAAAATATCATTAAGATTTTGTAAAAAAAAAGTTAAGAAATAATGCTTTCGTAAACATTTTTCATCTTTTGTCCTTAGGGTTGTTATTAAGTAATAATGATGAGCTTTAACTTTGAATTCTTAATTACCTCTAGCTAATTAATGAATAGTAATTAGTGTTGCCCAAATGCGAGACCGAGACGAGTCTTGGTCTTGCACCCCCAGTCTTTGTCATGGTCTTGGTCTTGCACAAGAGTCTCGCAGTTACTTATTAGCTTATTACTGTAGAGATATCACTGTAATTTTTTAGATAGGAGAAACCTAACTAAGCCCGAATGAAAAATTAGAAGAGTTAAATGCAAAAGTATATTGATAATACGAATTATTAACATATAGTAACTAAGATTTTCAAGTATCAGTAACTATTTTGCCTTAGTTTTTATTTACAAAATCGATTTCTTTATCAGTCCTGGTCTTGGTCTTGCAACAGCTGGGCGGATTTGGTCTTGGTCTTGCAAAGTGGAAGACCAAGACCGATTTTAGGCAACACTAATAGTAATGAATGCTGCATTCGAAACCAATATTAAAGTATTCGGAAATTTCTAGTAGAAAACTTTTTATTTTAAAATTATAAGCCTGTATTAATTTCCAAACAATCCGATATAAATAATTAGATCTTGGCAGTTAAATAAACAAATATTAGTTCCGAAACATTTCAATTGATATTAAAATGTCTCCGTTCTATATATAATTTTTTTATTTATGCCTGTTGTTGACTTATCGACCAAAAAGTTCTCGAATCTTGCGGGAGGCAATTCTCTTTTAATTTATTGCAAAGCGAGGTAGAAAATTCGAAAAAGAAAAAGTATACGCTATTCACATTTAAGATGTCTCAAGAAGAAGGAGAACCCTCCTATCTGAAATTAGTCTGTCTTTCTTTAAGCGATCTCAGATATTACCCTCATTTATAACCAGGATCCCTTTGGTTCCTGAATAAGCCATTTCTTCACTCGATGGAACCATTTCTAATCTACGTGTTGCTCCTAAACTTTTTTACTCTTTTTTTTCTGTTGTTTCCATTGGATACCTTGGAGCTGCTCTAGCAAAGAGATTTTTCCAGAGCAAGGTTTAAGTTGTCAAGTAAGATGAATGCGATCTGCTCACCTGGCACCTCGCCTCCTAAATTACCCCCGGGGTATGGAGCCATTATTTGTCGTTCAGGTGAACATAATTCACCGCTCTGATTGTTTTTTAAACATTTATTTGAATTTTTATAGTATAATCTGTCGTCGAACTAGAAAACTTTTTATTTATTGTAGTTTTCGTAGTAAGGTTCTTGTGAAGTTAATCCTTTTTTCCATTTTCTCTTAATTATATAAATTTGAAGAAATAAATGATATAGAGCTTAAAGGTCGATTTCCGGATATTAAAATTAAACGAAAGGCGGAAAAATCAATGAAACTAATTTATTTTTTATTTTTACTTTTCTACCGCTTCTATTTAAGAGAAGTACGGTAATTGACTGAAAATTCTGAATTATAGTTTTTTAATAGATCATAACGTTCGAGATCAGTTTAAACCTATATTTCTATTGATATGTGCCAAAGGGAACTAACGTCTTTAACGATTATGATAAAACTAGCTGAAAGTCTTTACCTTAAAGCCTTTTAAGTTTTTGAATACCATAAGCCAGGATAACAATGAGACAAGAGGGTGACTTTGAATCATAATTTATTTTTAAGATAAAATTACCTAGCTGGCTGAAACATTTTTGTATTCAGACAACTTTCTTTTAGTCTTGACATAACAATGTTCCAGACCGCAAAGTAATTTGAAATTCAAAATAAACTCTAGATTTTAGTCACCCTCTAGCCTCAAAATAACACCGGCTTACGGCACGTTGTATGTTCTCTAATAAACTGTGGGAAAAACGTTAGGACAGAAAGAAAATTTGTTTCTAAAGAGTATAAAACTCAAAGTGTACAAACTTTGTGGTGAATTATATACATACTTATTAGAAATAAATTAAATTCTTCACAAAATAAGAAAAAAAAGTTCATTGAAACCGAACCAGAATTAGCAAACAACCAACATATTTGAGTCTGCAAGAGTTTTATTATTTGTCTAAGGCTGTAACATCAGACTACAATAGATTCTATTTTAATTATGTACTACAGTCTACTGTAGCGCCTAAACGAACTTACCGATTTCAACGAAACTTCGCTAAAGTCTTCCTCTAGATGTCCTTTAAATTTATCTATATATATTTTTTTAAATTTCTTTATTGAATATTATAACAATCTGTCTCTTGGACATTGGTTATAGTGAGGTAGGATGACATTCACACTATAATTTTATCTATATAACATACTTCAACGAAAAGAAGCTAGGAAAAAAGTTTCGAGGGATGGTAAAATTAAACTTCGAATAACTCAAAAAATATACAGTTTTTTGTTAATAGTTATTTAAAAGTTTATGGAATTCCTTAAAAAAATCGTTAAAATCGGACAATTAGGAGCAAAGATATGGTCTCTAGTTGCTTTTTATATATTCTGCTTCAAAGGTACTGTCCTTTGTTTTGGTTTTTGATTTTTGAATGTATTACTGAAGTAATACTAATTTTTTTTAGCATATTACTAATGATTACAAAAAAATATGTTTTGTCTAATACTTGGAATCACTTCTAATTTATTTTTTCTTTGCCAATAGGAAGGTAATGTAACTTTAGATGTATAATTGCTTGGAAATAATTTGCAGCCCAAGTGGATATACTCCTATACATATTCCAAACAGTGGTTGTTTACCTTACATTCTTCTTTTTCCCTATTTGTCTATAATTTAATCTTCTGATTATACTACTGGTGCTCTAAAACAAAAACATCCTGCAATCGTTACGTTTTTCAATGTTTCTCAAGTATTTGACATGGTCTGGCACCAGAATTTCCTCATTAAGTTAAAGGCTTCAATTGATTGTTCAACAATATCCTTCAGTCTTTCATCCTCGAAAGATTTGTCTTTTGTGTCTAGGACGGGTACAGACTTTAACTGTTGAGGACGGCTAAGATTTGAAGATCAAGTGTATTCAATACATTCAACCCAATGTACATTGAACTATAGTTGATTTTTCATAATATGTCAAAAATAAGAATTAATATAATGACCTGAACATCCCAGATGTTCTTGACATCACCCCATGCAGATTCCATCAGAATCTTGTCCGTCATAAAAATATCCTAGCTGTATCTCTATCTAGTTCTAGCCATCCCTATAGTCCTCCCCGAAAGTCAAAATGGATGTAGCCTCGAGACATTTATTACGAATATGATATTGGAATTCTCGCAAAATTCAATTTTTCCCAATTATGAAGCACTGACTTGTAAAATGTAGTGGAAATTGGCTATACACTTTCTTCTGTTAAGTTTTTTTTTTTTTAAATCTTTTTATTGAGAAATAATACATTTTGCCACATTTGAGGGCACTGTGTACTAAAGCTGAGTGAGGCCCATTCATACTATATATACAGTGCAATAAAAAAAATGAATAAAAATATATATCTATATAACAAAGGTAAAAACTATAAAACTAAAGAAATGTAACTTGAATTCAAATTTAAAAAATATATATATAATAATAAAAAAAATATATATAAAAAAAATACAGAAATTGGTAGCAAATTAAATAAATCATAAGTAAAACAAATAGATATATAAAAAAGAAAAACATTCATACTTAATATATAAAAAAGAAAAACATTCATACTTAATATATAAAAAAGAAAAACATTCATACTTAATATATAAAAAAGAAAAACATTCATACTTAATATATAAAAAAGAAAAACATTCATACTTAATATATAAAAAAGAAAAACATTCATACTTAATATATAAAAAAGAAAAACATTCATACTTTATTTACAATCAGCCAAGGGAGCTTCGAGTCCAGCCCTTTCCTCCACGTGTGAAGGACAAAGCGAGACTCTAAGACTGGGATCGCTTCTCTCTCAGCTGCGTCACCGGCAGGAGTCCAGTGGAAACAGAGAGAGGGCATTAAAGCAACAGACGCTCATGACGTGAGTGGAGAGGCTAGCCATTGCCAGAACTCCAGTGACAGTCTTTACAAAAGGTCTCGAGACCACTGCCGTTTCAACCTTCGAGGAGGTTTGTAGGGGTGACTGGAGCTGGATAAGGATTGTGCTAAGGAGATAGGATAGTGAATTAGGTTCAGATGAAAATTTGAGAATCGAGACGGAATAACGTCAAGGACATAAGGGATGTAAAGGTCATGATGTAGGGTTTTGTTTGCAACATAATAAGGAGCATTGACTATTATACGGAGGACTTTAGACTGAAAGGATTGGATGCGTTTGATGTTCGAAAATTTAGTTGTCCCCCACAGTTCAAGTCCGTAGGTCCAGATGGGTTTGAGTATGGTCTTGTGTATTAATAGTTTGTTTTCTATTGAGAGATTGGATTTTCTGTTAAGTAGTCTGTATAGCTGGCCAAATCGTCGGTTAAGTTCTTGTCTTTTAAGTCTGGTATGTGGGTTCCAAACTTCTGTTGAGTAGAAAAGTTTGGGGAGTTTTATTATTTATCCAGAAATTTATTTTATTTTATATCCAGAAATTTGTTTTGAGGTTATCATAACTATTTAATGTATAATTATGAAGCCTATTTCAAAAAGTAATCATAATATTCAATATCATCTGTAATATATCACTTGAAACCATGAACCAGCGTGGAATCACTGCATTTCACATGAGCGGATGGATGGGGGAGTGGGAGGGTGGACAGTGGAGGACATTTTCGATTAGGTCCTGGAATGGATTTACCTCAACTCGATAGCCCTACTTATTTCCTGCCGGGTTCACCAGCCGGGACCTGTTGATCATTTGTGGTACTATCGGTTCCATCTGTTAGCAATGTCCATCATTTGTCGCAAGAATTGTTTTCAATTACCAGTTAGTTTAAAAAAATATATATTTGAGTCATTAATTTTTTTTCTTTATAGAGAAAAATCGTGAATATAAAGATATTTTTAATTTTTAAAAAATCCTTATTACAGAATTCAAGAAATCCTATCCATCCTAAGAAAATGTACTGGCATATATACTTGAGCACCTTGATAGATTGTTAGGTTATATAAATATTTAAACTTGGTATAGTTTTCGCGTGCCTCTTACTAAGCGTTACGACTCCTGGCATGTACATTTCGTCCCTTATAGGTACGGGTGCATTTTAATATTCGAAAGCGTTTCGTTCGGGGTACACCCAACTACTAAACCAAGTTTAAATATTCATATATGGCAGTTCTTCAATCAATCTATCAAGTTATTTAAGAAGACATTCCAATACATTCTCTCAGGATGGATATGATTTCCCGATATCTGTAGTCGGAAAACTTTTTCGTTGAGAGTGAAATAGATTGAGCCGTCAGATTTCCGATGTGTAACGCTCGGGGCAAAGCCGGCTGGAGTGGGTTATAATTGAAGTGTTTTTAAATATGGATTACAATATTTCAAAAACTACACATCAGACCTGCATATTGTTAGAGAGGAAAATATTCATCATGTCAACCTTTTTGTCATATGCGTAGACTTTCGATTTCTATTGGGGAGGCGATGGACCAAAAAAAAAAAAAAAAATTGCGGCAGTGTTTATTATGTGTTAAAATTCAACATAATTATTGTGAAACGGACAAATATAATATTGCATTTAAAATTAATTTGGTGTCTCTAACCTATATAATTGCACCCGGCACCTAAAATATAATCAAATAAATAAAATTAATTTGTTTATATGTTTGTTCAATTGTTAGTATTTTTATTCGTTTATTTGTTTTACTAATTATATATACATGAAAAATATATAAAAATATACTTGAATATATAACGTAATTTTTATATTATACACATTACTTTGTAATAACTAATTGCTTTAAATAAATTAAGATTTTAAACAAGTTATTACAAATACATTTTATTTATTGGTGGGTCAGTATTTTTAGCTGAAATAGTTGCAAAACACTCAAGGGATCTCACCGAAAAATTTTAGCCATCAAACTTATAAATTAATCCAGCTGCTTGTTTAAAAAATCATTAAAAAGCTTTTTGCAAACCGATTTAACACATTTTATTTAATACCGGACCAGTAATTTTGTCTCAAGTTGTTTTAAAACATTCATGGGATTTCACCGAATAATTTGAGCCATCAAACTTAAAAATTGATCCAGGCCGTTGGCTTCAAAAATCGTTACATAGATTTTAGAGGACGACCCAAACACATAATCCCCTTTTTGCTTTGCTCAATCAAAAAAGTGTAAAAAATTCGCTTAGAGTAAAAAGTAAAAAACTTGGATTTCTTAATGCGTACAAACTCAAATAAAAATAAAATGTTTTTTTTTTTTTTTGCAGTCGGACTAGTTTTCCGCGGAAAATGCGGTAAGACTATCACGTGAAAATTGAGGGGTGATTGAATCATAATATCCTAGGATATTTTGATATATGTTATCATCTTTGAATATAACTGACAGTTTAAACAAAAGTAACAGTTACCTATCTACTCTAGGCCATAGGATAGATAGCCTAGTCGACTTTTAACTGGTCTTAGCTTACACATTTCATTTATTTATTTATTTATTATTGATTTTAATTTTTTTATCTTAAATTATCGGGAAAGAGGCGAAACAATATTCTTGCCTTTTGACACTTTTATTATTGAGAGGGGTGGGGAGCATCGCCCCTCTCGCTTCCTCGTAATCTGCGCCTATGTTCTTTGTAATGAGCTATTATTCAAAATTGTATCTTAATGCGACGCCGTGTTAGATAGGCTAAAAAGAAAAAAATGTTATCGAAAACCAATGATGACGAGTTTTATTGAAGATATGGATTAAAATATCTCAGAAACTAAAAGTCGGACCTGCATACTGTAAGCGAGGGAAATGTTCCGCATTTCATCCTCTTAAAAATGAGCTTCCATGAAAAAAATTAAAATCATTCAATGGAATTGTAACAGATTTTTCCGACATTTAGAGCACCTAAAAATGACAATAAGCGAAGAGAACCCTGTACTAGTTTGTCTCCAAGAAACACACTTACAAGAAACTCAAACAGTGAGATACAAAGATTACGATCTATACCGAAAAGCAAAAGATCGTCATGGGAAGACTTCGTCTCTTTATTAAATCAAAGCATTTCAATGAAGGAGCTCTGGAATAAAGTGAAAAGCATTAAGGGGATCTTCAAAACCAAGAAATTGCCTGGTATAAAGACTGGACAAGACATTATAACTGACCCTGACGAAATCGTTAACGAAAGTGATAAAACTCTGCAACAGAGTGTAATGTAAAGGCGTTGCCAATGACCATACAGGGTAGAGGCAACAAAATACCAAATAAATAAATAAATAAAATAAATAAATAAAAATGAGCTATTATTTATAATTAATATTTCATATCATTAATCTCACATTGTTGATGTTTTCACTCCTATACTGTGAAGTGTGTGAAGCACACACCTTAATAGTTTTTTTTAATACTAACGTGCTCTCAATAAAAGAAATTATAGTGGAATAAAAAATTTTGTTTCGTAAAGTATAACGATAACTAAATAGGAACAAGAAATAAATCAGATAGATCAATAAATAAATGAGAATACAGATTAAAAGCAGTAAATCGTCAAACAAAAAAGATGATAGTAAGGTGCATTTTAACCATTTAAGTTTTACTACTATACTTCGAGTGTTTATCGGAGGTTTTATTTAGAGATAGTATAATACTCCGATAAGTAGTTTCCTAGCAGTTTATGTTGCAGGCTGAAGCCGTCTGCATTTGTGCTTGAAAATAAATTAAAGTACGATTAAAATCATATCAGGTTATAAAGATATCACGTTTCCAGTTCAAGACATAGTTATTTTAAATTTATTTAACTAACATATTCAAATCATAGCCAATATCAACATGATATTGTAACATTCCTAAAATGCACCCATTTTAGCTATTTGTTTCTATTTAAAAAACATAATATGATTTTTATTAAATACATTTTTTTTATACAATTAAATCAATGATTACTATCTAGGAGTCTATTGTAGTAAAAGTTAAACATATGAAATTCTTTATTTTCGTCATATAATATTGTTATTAAAATAATTTTATTCGAATCACTCCATATTTGTCCTATTCTCTTATCTATAAATTACATATTATAAATATTAATTTATTTTTATTTAATTTATTTTCGTATTTGTTTATTGCCTCTATATTTATGGGTTAATGGAGTTGTTCTGTTTGTTTTTTCTTTATATTTTTCGGTATAAACCAAAGATCTTTAAAAAGTAGCTTTTCTTTCTTGCTTTTCACAAGCTTTTCTTTGACGGTTCTTGTTAAAGTCATATAAGTGGAGTATATTATTTACTTACTTATATTTTTTATAACTGATTACCAAATAAACCATAGTAATTGGTTATTAAATACACATACATAGCTATGTAGTTTATTTGATAGTTCTTACATAGCATAACATTACATAAAATAATAAAATTTTTAGCAGCTTCATCTATTTCTGAACCAGTCTGGTGCTACCATCACCATCATAACATGTTCTTTTATATGTTGGAATCCATGAATCATATAAACATATTATCATTAAAGTATAAGATACTAAGCCTTGCATTTACAAAGATAGCAGCTGTGTCGATAAAAGACATAAAAGAATATATATATATATAAAATAATTAAAAAAAAAAACTCGGGAAGTAGTAACCCATCCACAATTTAAGTAATAATATAATACTTAAGGACATTGAATAACGTTGTCGTCCATAGTCAGTGAGATTTATGAACCATTGTACTTGTACAATCCCGAGCACCAATGTGACAACACTGGTCCTCGTGCATACATACAGAGTGCACATGGCCGAATATCTTACACCGAAAGCACCTAGTTATCCTCAACTTTACAAATATCCAAATTTAAGTTTAGATGTCCACTGGTTTCGAGTATATTTCTTAGACGTGGGCTGACTTCCACCATCATGCTGAATCGCGGTTCTGATCTCCTACCAGTGTAAAATGCTTGCACTCATCAGGATGACCCAGTTCAATTTCTTCCTAATGAGCCAAGATACATTCGATCAGCCCTTCGATTGTAAACTGGGCGTCTTCTACTTTCCTGGGTAAATATTTTATAATTAAGCGTGGATTCCTTAGATTGATTGTTTCAGATAGCTTGCCGAGTTTCAATATATCAGGGTCTTTAAGTAAAACTTGCTTGTCGTAATTACACCGTGCTATAACTACTAAACCTGTTTGTTTTGTATTAAAAATTTTATCAATTTGTAAACACTTGCTCTTTTGCCGAAGAACTACCTTAATTTTGGATTTGAAATCCTCCAGGTATTTAAATTTTCCATTTGGGTCAGGAGTAATAGAAATAACATTCAACATCCGAAAACCGTTTGTTAATGGCATTTTGGTGGAGGTATAGTTGTTCGTGTTATCGATATCGTTATTTCCGATGAGTGAATACGAATATACATCAGTTGGATCAATTGCGCTTCTGCTAATTTCATTCTTACTTCTTGCTTTTTCGTTTCCTAATATTTTTCTAGTATTTCTGTAACTTTTATTTTTTGTTTTAATTCATTCATTCATGTGTGGCACGACATCCCGTTACCGAGACTGGGCCTCCTCCAAGAGCCTCCGCCAGTTGGCTCTGTCTTCTGCTGCAGCTCTCCAGTTCCGTACACCAAGCAGGGTTCTCGCATCATAGGCCACGTTGTCCAACCACCTCGTCCTCGGCCTTCCTACCCGTCTTGCGAGGTGCAGCTCCTCCATCATTATTTTCTTGGGTATCTCAACGGTGCTCATTCTGGCCACATGCCCTGCCCATCTTAGTCTGGCCAGTTTAATATAGGTGACTACGTCGATGTCTGCATAGAGAGAACTGAGCTCCCTATTTTTTCTTTTCCTCCAGACATCACCCTCCTTTACTGGACCATAAATCCTTCTGAGGACTCCTCGCTCAAACACACTCAGCTTCGTCTCATCGTTTTTGGTCATCGTCCAAGCCTCTGAGCCATATGTCAAAACAGGCCGAACAAGAGTCTTGTATATGATCAGCTTGGTTTTCTTTGAGAGGTACCTACATCTTAAGTGTCGGCCAAGTCCATAGACACATCTATTGGCAGCCGTGATCCTTCTTTGTATTTCTTGAGCCATGTCATTTTTGCTATTAATTTCAGACCCAAGGTATATAAAACTTTTCACTCTCTCAAACTTAAAAGAACCTACCTCAAATGGAGAGTTCAGATCCACCTCACCACCAACTCTCATATACTTAGTTTTCCTCTCGTTGACTTCTAGACCAAGTGGTCTTGCAGCTGCTTCAAGGCCTATAAACGCTTCTCTGAGAGCCTGTTCAGACCTACCTATTATATCAATATCATCAGCAAAACCAAGAAGCTGTGTCAGGCGATTGAAGATTATATCGTTGGTCTGAATACCGGAGTCTCTAACAGCTTTCTCCTCTGCCAAGTTGAACAATAGACAGGCGAGGGCATCCCCTTGCCTAACCCCACTGCTCACTTTAAACTCTTCGGAGTCGTCAGAACCGACGCGTATTCTACATCTCGAGCTGTCCATGGTCATCTTGATTAGGCGTACGAGCTTCTGAGGGATGCTTAGCTCCTCCAAGGCACAGTATAGTTGCGTTCTATCAACGCTGTCGTATGCTGCTTTAAAGTCTAGGAATAAATGGTGGGTGACTACCTTATGCTCCATAGTCTTTTCTAGGATCATCCTCAGAGAGAACAGTTGATCAGTGGTTGAGCGTCCTCTTCGAAATCCAGCCTGATATTTCCCCAGTTCCTTTTCAGAATATGGGAGAATCCTCTCAAAAAGAATGTTAGAGAGCAGTTTATAAGCACACGAAAGGAGTGAGATTCCTCGATAGTTAGCGCATTCTGTTTGATCTCCTTTCTTATGTATTGGGCAGATAATGGCTGTTGCCCATTCCGTAGGCATAGCTTCCCCCTCCCAGATGGTCAGCATTAAATCATGCAGAGCTTTCTTAAGTTCTTCACCTCCACATTTCAACAGCTCTGACTGGATTCCGTCCGGGCCTGGCGCCTTTCCATTTTTCAATTTCATCAGGGCATTTTCCATTTCCTCCTCATCCGGGGGTTCAATAGAATTCAGGGAGTCTTCCTTCATTACTCCTACTTCTCCAGGCACCGTTCCTCTGTTTAATGCGTCTTTAAAATGTTGTACCCATCTTCTTAGTACGTCATCTTTGTGGCTTAAAAGAGGTCCATTCGTGTCTTTGCATGCCGTCACTCTGGGCCTGAAAGCTGCCCTACCCTCGTTTATTCTCTGAAAAAACAGCAGACTTTCATTTTGGCCGCGCAATGCCTCTATATCCTCCATGTTCTTGTTTTCCCAAGCTATTCTCTTTCCGCGGAATAATCTCTTCTCTTCGCGTCTTTTTCTTCGATATGTTTCTTGGGAGAGCCTTGTGGGACGCTGAACCTTCTTTCTGTAGGCTTCATTTTTCACTTTTACTGCTTGAAGGCACTCAGCATCAAACCATGGAGGCCTTCTAGATTTAGTCTCGTAGCCAAGAGATTCTTCTGCTGCCTGTTTCATTGCGTTGCTGCATCTCTTCCACTGTTTATCGACCATAGAGCTGTCATTAATTACATCTTCATTAAGTTTCGTCTCCACAGCTTGTTGATACGAATATTGGTGGTCTGAGTCCTTAAGTTTAGCTACATCAATCTTCTTCTTTGGTCGTTGGTGGTGGTTTTTAATCAGCGAAATTCGTGATCTGACCTCGGCAATGCTCAAATAGTGACCCGTGTCCATATTTGCACCTCTATAAGATCTTGCATTTATCATGTTGGACTTGTGACGGGCACTAATGAGTATCTGTGATCTAATGAGTCTATCTGTGATGTTGTTTGCCCATTTGGAGAGATCCATGTTGCTTTGTGGATATTCTTTCGAGGAAAAAGAGTTGTTCCAACAACCAGTCCGTGCAATGTAGCAAAGTTTACCATCCGTAGGCCATTACTATTACTGATCTTATGCAAGCTGTGGGTTCCTATGGTCGGCATGAGTGCCACCTCCTTACCAACTTGGGCGTTAAAGTCACCAAGAATGATTTTAACATCATTTTTGGGGCAGCTTTCTGTCACGCGTCCAAGTTCTTCCTTCATAAAATGTTTCCCTATCCTCCTCAGGTGACACCTCTGTTGGGGCATGGCAGTTAATTAGAGAGAAATTAAAAAATTTTCCTCTAAGCCGAATGTAGCATAACCTTTGGTTAATGGAAGTAAATCGCATCACCAGCTGTCGAGCTCTGCCTCTCACAACAAATCCGGTACCGAAGACGTGATGCTTTTCATGGCAGCTATAGTAGAGTTTTTGTTTTAATAACATCTGATAAACTTTATTCCAGTTTTATTAAACTTTCAGCATTTAACTTGTCGTTTTATGAAACACTTTTGATTTTATTTTTAATTTCTTTCAACTCAACCATTTGTAACGAAAATGCCAACCTTAAATTGGAAACTATTAAAAACAAGGTATCCAGACACGCTGTGATTTCCTTTACCGCCCCAAGTTTAATATCGTTAGATTTTTTTTTTCGAATCTCCTGTAATCTTCTTCACATTTTCCGCACCCATAGTTAAAAGCTTGATTGAGTCCAGATCAGTTTGTACAATGTCAGTGAGTTTATTCCATGTTAAAGATCGATTCTCATATACATTTTCAGTAGTTCCAGTATAGTTCAAATGTAGCTTAATAAGAGAGTAATTGTCCGGTTGTTTAATTATATTTGACGAATGGGGGTCTATTACAACTGGGTCACTTAATTCATGCCTATTTTCCAAATATTCTTCAGTGGGTAGCAATTCTTTATTGGGTTTAATAGTATCAAACCGTATCCTTTGGAATTGCTATTAATTTGACCTTTCTTAAATTCCATATATCACTTCTTGAAAGAAAAATAAATAAACAAAAGCAGGAAAGAAAGCTCAAGTAGCTAAAGATAAAAATCATGTATGAGTCAAAATTTAAAAATAATAATTATAGGCCTAAGTCACTAGATATGTTCTAGGCTAACCATAACACTACAAAATAAATAAATAAAATATAATATAATATAAGAGAGAGAAAAACAATAATTCAGAGATAAATAAATAATAGTTATAACTTAAAATGTAATAATATTAGCCAGATTATAAAATGATGATTTTTTAACTTTTAAAATCACCAAAAAAATAAAAAAATATTATGATATAGTTGACTCGACATGTAAAAATAATAATAAGTCTGGACAACTCAATAGAATTAAAGCCAGCAATAGTTCATTTTCAATGTAATACAACGAGATAAATTTATATAACTGAGAATAGTCAAATCATATTTGTAATAATAATTCTGATTTTAACTATTGACAATAATAAATAATACTTGTTAAGCACAATGCGTTTGTCAAGATAAACCCTACAAACATCAAGGTTATAAGCAAGAAGTAAAATTGACTGAGCTGAGCACAATAGACTAAAGGTTATATTGAAATTAAAACGATTCTTTAAATAAAGGAAGGAGACGGTCCGGGGTGGCGGTCATAAATAGACTAAATTGAAGCTTCTTGCTGAAACTTCTTGTCGGGTCGAAACGTGGGCTTTTAATAAAATAGTTTTGCCACTATTTAGTCTATTTATGACCGCAACCCCGGACCGTCTCCATTCTTAGTGATACAACGGTCAACTATTAAGTATTCAATTCTTTAAATAAATTTAATATATTCTATAAACAAAAAAAGACTCGACGTTAGTTAAAAGTATAATTTAAAAACAAATAAATAATTAAGAAAAATTACTAACGAACAGTGTTTTATTCCATTTTACTATTGTATAATTAGATATTCTATCAGTGATACGATATGTTAATAGTCCAGTCGGTCCGGCCGTCACAACACAGGTTGAAAATATGTTTAATTAATATGCCAGAATTAGTGTTGCCCAAAATCGGTCTTGGCCAAGACCAAGGCCGCCTAAATATTGCAAGACCAAGACCAGGAACAGGTAAAAAAAATCCATTTTTTCAATAAAAATTAAGGCAAGATAGTTACTAATACTTGACAATCTTAGTTACTATGTGTAAATAATTGTATGACCAATATAGTTTTGCATTTAACTCCTTTAATTTTTCATTTAGGCTTAGTTAGGTTTCGCCTATCTAAAAAATTACAGTAACATCTCTATAATAATAAGGTAGTAAGTAACTGCAAGACCGTTGCGAGACTCTTGCGCAAGACCAAGACCATGACCGAGACTAAGTTTGCAAGACCAATACTCGTCTCGTTCTCGCATTTGGGCAACACTAGCCAGAATTCAGACTTTACCAGGGGATCGTGGTAATCCTGCAGCTTTGCAAATCAGCAGGTGGTATTAGCAAGTGTTCACCATCAGAGGTCTTGGCAATGGCTATTTCCTCCACGGCATCAGCTCTGGCCGGTCTTCCAATGGCAGCCATCTGGTCAAAGTTAAAATTTATAAAATCTTCGGTGTCAATCGTCCGAAGTAAACACGATTTTGGAAACTGATAATTGAATATACAACTAGATATTTTAATAACGTGAAACTCAGAAGTCAAAAATAAAAGTAATTGAAGTACAGAAACGGTCTGTTCACTGAGCCCGAACAGGCCAGACTATATTTGCTTATTACTCCACTGATCAAGTTGCTTATTATTCAGCAAGTTGATCTTGTCAATGTTATGTTTATCTATGTATAATTAAAATTTATGTTTATGATTTTATTTTAAATATATGTTGCACTTAGAAATATTAATACAGACAATTTCTAAAATCCATTAAATCATGAATCATTTTTCGATTTTATCACTCCACTGTGTTCAGAATGGAGTTTACCTTGAAACTCTCGGAAGTTGGTGTATACCCGCTTGATTAATGAAGCTTAGGAAAAAAAGTTTCCTTCAATGGTAAATAAACTTTCTTTCATAAAGCGTTTAGTTACCTCCAAATAAAAAAGAAGAAAAAGTTACTTAAAAAAGCAATTTCAAAGAACACTTAAGATAAAAATAAAAGTTGGCAATTCTAAAGTGTCTTGCCTATTTGCTTATGCATCGATATTCTATAACATGAAGCATAGACGCAGACTTCGGGGATGGGAGAGGAGAGGAGAGGGAAGGTAGATTACATTATCTGACATATAATATTTAAAAAATAAATAAAATATTCTGTTTAACGCATTAAAAAAAAAAATAATAAAACGAGCTTATATTCACCGGGACCCTAGACCCCAATAACCAATGGAACTGCTGAGCCAAGAGATTATATATATATATATATATATATATATATATATATATATATATATATATATATGTAATTTATTAATGTTTCTATTAATATTTACAGCTAATTCAGTGTATTTAATTGATAAAACGTTCCTAACAGGACGCATAGATCAAATGTTTTTTCAAATAAGAAAACAACATGAATGAATGAATGAATGAAAATAATTTTATTATTCTGGGACTAATGTCCCGTTAGAACAAGTTGCAAGTAGAGAACATATATTAATATTCTAGTGTGTCCATAAAATACAATTAAATATTTACAGGATGACCAGGAATAAAATAACATTATAGATAATAAAAATATATAAAAACTTGTATAGATATAAAATAAACAGAGAAAGTAAATTAAGTAAACAAAATATCAATGAATCATAAAATAATCAAAGTATCTAGGGGTGTACTTTGGGATTCTTATAGCTTAGGTTTTTAAGTGCATCTCTTGATCAATCGGATGGGGAATGGAGTACGTGTTTGAAAAGAAGAGATTTGAAAGAGAATATTGATTTTGCGTGTCGAATATCTGATGATATAGAATTCCAGAGGGAGACAACTTTTATTAAAAAGGATTTATCAAACGCAGCAGTTCGATGAGGAGGAGGATAGAGGTCGTACGTATCTAGGAACCTGGTGGGAGGGGATCTATTGGTATATAACATGCAATAAAATGCAAGCCCTTCCCTCAACCTTATATCCTCGCAGTCGCTAGACCATCAATGTAATTACCAATGTTTAGACTATCTTTAATTCTGCTTTTTTCTATAATATAATTCCTGTCAGTCTTTCACTAGCCCCAGTTCGGTTAACATTCCTATAGTTATTGTTCATTCACTATTATTGTTTTAAAATATGCCAACAGCGCTAGTGTACTTGTGTAACAAAAGATGTGTCTGTGCTTAGATAGAGGTATTGCTGCATTGGATATTTTTGATCACAATAATTAATGAATATAATTTGATACAGGTAATATTTATTAAAATATACGTTCAAAAAGTATAAAAATTTATTTTTGTATTTCGGCTTTTGTCAAATTGAAAATTTAATTTATTTTATTAATAATTTATCTATTAACCCTCATTGGATTCATTCCAAAACTCAGATCGAATAAATTAATATATTCAAGTGTTCAGCATTAAATCGTTTAAAAAAGACAATTCAAATTTTATTGCAAATATTTAAACTAATTTAATTATATTTTCGACTTTTTTTTGTTGGCTTTAAAAATGTATTTGTTCCTGTCAACTTTGTTTTAATAAGTATCAAATGTGCTAAAAATACAAGAAATAATAGCATGAGGAAGGTCAGTACTCAGCAGCACCTCTTCTCTGACTTGTTTCAATTACTTCAGTTGTTTAAGGAATCAGATCTCTCATCCAGAGCCCTTTTATTCTCCTCCATATATTCAAGTGTATGTTGGCTGTGGCCATGTCCCTTATTAATCTGTTGTTATGACCGTTTAAATTTGTAGAAAATCGTTAGTAAAGGGTCTTTGTATGTTGGACAACTGTTGGAAGGTGGAGGTCGGTATGTAGAGTTTTGTTCGTCAAATACTGAGGTGATTTTCTAACTTGGTATTAAATTATGTTTAAACCAGGTAACAGTTAATCAAAACAAAATTTAAATAGTGATATCGTATTAATTAATAATAAGCTATATATCACTGCATTAAAGAGTGATTTTTCTTTTCTTCATTTTAAAACTTATTATATGATTTTAATTCTCAAAAGCAGTTATATTATTTTTTATTCATAACATTTTGATATATTAGTAATCAATTTAAATAACTGAATGAGATTATATGTCTTTTTACAGTTAATAGATCCTTTTTCTTAGTAAACAGGGGTTGTAATCACAGACGACCGCAGGTCAAACATCTATTTGTTTATTAAGACTAGAATACTAAAAATAAATTTAAACAGATTTCATTTAGGCGTAAACTTATTAGTTAATTGTTGAACGATTGTCTATTTGAAATGAAAGGATTATTGGTCCTAAAATAGACTGGTATATAATCTTAAGTATATTGTTATGTATAATACAAATTAATGTTGTTTTTTTTAAAATATTTTAAATTAATCATTGAGCTCTGAAAATATCAAATAATAGTAAAAAAAATCGAGAAAGAAATGGTTAGGCATGTATTTATTTGCCTTAAAAACCAAAACTATATCGTATTTTTTTAAATGACCTAAAAATTAGTATATCTCTGAATTTTTAAAAAAATATTTCCATTCCATATAATTAGATGTTAAAATATATAAATTAAATAAAAAACATGTTTCTTCATAATATATTTACTTTGGACAAGAATGAGGAACGCCGTTATATTCTTATCATGTAATATATAATTTAAGACTTATTTAAATTATTCGAATTTTAAAAATAATTAGTTGTTAAAATTTTTTTCATAAATTGAGTATTTTTTTGTTTGTTCTTTGGTAGCACGAAAAACCACTCTCAGCCTCCCATCCTGCAAAATCACGATATCAGTATCTACTGCTTTTATTTATTTTATTAAATCAATAAACATTTTTTTTTTTAAGTATAGACATCTCATAGATTCACTTTCTACTTTCACCGTAAAATCATTTTAAAGCACAACACTACCTCGCTTATCCGTCATAGTCGGAATTGAGTCCTAATCAGTTAAAATAAACTCTGAGTCTGTTATTCCGGCGTTTTACAGTAAAACTCTAATAATCGGTAAAAATGAATTTTTTCACACTACGTCAATTTTCTCTTTAATAGTTTGCTCTTAATATAAGTTTACAGGTCAATATTGTCCATAATAAGAACAATTTATATAAAACTTCCCCTTTGTCTGAAAATAATTATTTTTGCTAAGATGAAGCTAGTAAGTAAAAGTTGAGTGACGCCCCCACTAGATTTTATTATTATTTTTGTTTATTCACTCCTCTGTTTATAATTTGTTTAATATTTTTTTATCTTCAATTACTTTAATTTAGTCTTTATATACGATGTGAATGAATAGCTCTATTAAATGATGCTCTTTATTTTGGTAACTTGTTCTTTATCCTTAAAAAAAAAATCACCAAAAAAGCCTCAGAACACAACTAAAAAATGATTCTCAAATAAAATAAGTTTTGTATATTTAAAGATTATTTTTAGTTGTAAAAATTAATTTATATCCGGCTTAAGGGAAAAGGAGCTCCCTTGAGAGAAGTGATTTTGTTTTATAAATATTGCTAGGTCGAAAGAGGCTCTGCAGTTGGAGTGGTTCTTTTCATGTTCCCCCAAACCTGGAGAGGATTTGACGGCTCACGGTTCCCCTTTGATCCCAATTCAGAAATGGGCGATTCTTTTGACCGAGGTAAGTGCCTTATGGGTAAGAGGGCCTTGAGTAAAGTATGTAACTCCTAACCTTTGTCGGGGGATAAGGGGTACAATAATGAATTCTAATCAGTCTGAGACAGTAAGGAAATATCTTTTCTTTATGAAGTACGCGTTCGAGCTCTTAACTTTTTGTTTGCCTATGAATTAAGAAAAATGCATACCATTTTCAGAGAAATCTTAACCGCGGCTTGAAATAAAATTTTGACTTATGTTTAATCAATTTCGGTTTTACTTGAATCTTAATTTTCATATTTTGTCTGTTATTTCAGAACTACAATTTGTTTTTAAAACTTTCCTTTAAAAGTACTGCCGATTTCCTAAAAACGTCGATTTAAAATACGACTTTTACTCTTTTACTTAAACTGGTATAATCAACATGGTCCTAAAAGATCATTGAAGCGTCGAAGAAGTGTAAAGATGAATAAGAAAGTATTGGGTTGGTAAATAATCCTTTTTGTTTTTTTGTTTATTTTTATGTCACTGTGATAAACTTCTTAACCAATGAATTAATCCCTAAGGTGGATTTTTTATGCTGAAACTAGCTTAGTTTCAAGAAGAGTTAACAGATATAGTTGTTGACATATTACAAACCGGATAAACAATCCAACTTATGGAATAATTCATCACATAAGAAGTTTATCATAGCGAAATAAAAATAAACAGAAATTTAAATAACTTTTCCTTTGTGATATACCAACAGTATCCACTTACAGTTAGTTGCTTACTGACACAAGTTTTTTTTTCCGAGTCGAACTGTTTTTTTAATTGTATTATATTTTATTGTATTGTAATAACACTTTTAAACATTTTTTGTAAATATATTTTAAAATTTTAAACAGTTGTCAATTTAAAAAATAAAAATATAGTATTTATTTGGAAATATAATGAGATAAAACATAATAATAATTCCTTACCACTGACCTATTTTATGGATTTAAAAATAACAATGATATTTGCTAAAATAAGAATAATATTAATAATAAGAAGGATCACGGCTGCCAATAGATGTGTCTTTGGACTTGGCCGACACTTAAGAAGTAGGTACCTCTCAAAGAAGACCAAGCTGATCATATACAAGACCCTTGTTCGGTCTGTTTTGACATATGGCTCAGAGGCTTGGACGATGACTAAAAGGGATGAGATGAAGCTGAGTGTCTTTGAGCGAGGAGTCCTCAGAAGGATTTATGGTCCAGTAAAGGAGGGTGATGTCTGGAGGAAAAGAAAAAATAAGGAGCTCAGTTCTCTCTATGCAGACATCGACGTAGTCACGTATATTAAACTGGCCAGACTAGGGTGGGCAGGGCATGTGGCCAGAATGAGCACCGTTGAAATACCAAAAAAAATAATGATGGAGGAGCTGCACCTCGTAAGACGGGTAAGAAGGCCGAGGACGAGATGGTTGGACAACGTGGCCTATGATGCGAGAACCCTGCTTGGTGTACGGAACTGGAGAGCTGCAGCAGAAGACAGAGCCAACTGGCGGAGGCTCTTGGAGGAGGCCCAGTCTCGGTAACGGGATGTTGTGCCAAAAATGTAATGTATGTAAGAATAATATTGGCATTGGCTAGATCATTGCAATAGACAAATATTATTTCAGCTTGAAAAAACAAAGGACTTATTTGCCAACTCAATATATAATAATAAGTAATAGACAAGTTGAAATAGGAAGATATATAATTTTAAAAAAGACCGATATGGAAAAATAATAATAGATATGGTAACATCATGTACGGAAACAAGAAAAATAATGTTGTTATAAAAAAAAAAAAAAGATGTTTTACATACAAATAACACAAAATGCAATAGAAAATAACGTAGATGTAAAAGTAATAAGAAGTAACCTTCAAATAAAAGGAAAAAAGATATAAAAGTAAAAATACAGGATCTTATATTACATGAGAGATTACAAAAGAACAGACTGGTGAATAAAGAATAAAAGAGAAAAATCTAGTTGATCGAGTCTTCGTCACACATTAAAACAGTGCATTACATTACTTCCTTACCTTTATTTTTCTGGGATTAAATAAATACACGTGGATCACGTTGTTATGTAATTACGTACGTGGATCACCGTGTTAAAATTAATCACCGTGTTAATTACGTAATCAAAAATAATTTTTTAACCTATCTCCTCTGAGTTGGATTCTTGGTGATTCATTTATTCTCACTAAATAATTTACAGATAAAATTCAAATATTTTCTTCTTGATTCGTTTTTTATACACAAATGAAAAATAAATTAAATTCCTGAAGCAGCCAAATTCGAACACATTTTTTATCACAAATATTCTTGTAGATTTAAAATAAATGGTGCAAGAGGGATGACTGTTGACTCATTTTAAACCTTATTAAGTTGACTTTCATTTGATAAGTAACATAGCAATGTAAGATCAAGAAACGCTTCAAAATTGCTGCCGAATGCAGCTTTCATTGCCACACATTAACCAGACGTCAATAACAATCAAAATATTATAAACATATAATTTGTCACATGAATCTGTTTGGATCAATTCCTACGATCCAGATCTGCTTAGAAACATCTGTTCATTATCACTGTAAATATCGTATGTTTTAAAAATAAAAAATGTGTATTTTAGTAATTAATTTATTACAATGTATCTCACCACACAAAAAAAAAAAAAATTAAAAATTTGAAACAAATTTTACGAAAAATCATTTTAATTATTCTTGCTAATAGCATAGGAACCTTGTTTTTCGCAAGAAATTAAGAGTGAGAGAATATTATATTAAATAACTTTTTTACAAAACTAGTGATGAACCTAAACTGAAAGACTGTCCAAAATAGAAGGTTGACACAAAATCTTGAATAATCCATGATTATAAATACAACATAATCATATTGTAGCCGCTTGATGGTTCCCTTTGATTAATTTTAAAGAAGAGGAACTACTCATATTTAAAATAAATTTTGCCTAATTTGCTACAAACAAGTGTTTATCACCACCAATATATATTTGTAATTACGCTTTAATTTATCGTTCTTTATTTTCGTCAACGTTTCAGCCTCCTGGCCCATCTTCAAGAACAATTTATTTTTGCTAATAATTTTTACCGTAAAATGTGGGGAAAAATCTTATGACTGGGTGCGTAACTTTGGCGCAGCGGGTAAAATATATTTTGTCGTGATTCCGTGGTGGATACACTGTGTTGGTTCGGTCTGCATAAACGTGTTTTGTGTAGGCATGTACTGCTCTACTACCTTGCGGTGGAGCACCCTAGTTTATTTCACTCGTTGTGTAGTTCGGTTTTATTTATTTCGATTGATTTTTTTTTTCAAAATTCTTGTTTTCAAGAAACTTTCGCTTGTGCCTCAAGAGTAGTGTGCCGCAAGATAGTCGCGCTGTACATACCTACACAAAGCAAGTTTTTGCAGACTGAACTAACAATGTGTATCCTCCACATAATCATTACAAACTATATTCTACCAGCTTTTCCAACGATACCCACCCAGTACCAAAGTTACCCCATCTTAAGGTATTATATATCATAAAAAAAAATTATGCACATTACCGTGTCATTTAAATGAATGATTAACTTTTTATCATGATTAAAAAATTTGTTCAACACAAAATATATTTTTTTCGAGATAACAGTTGTTACTGTGAATTTAACAGTGTGAACATTATAAAAGATATTCAGACAAACGAATACTTGTTATATTCATGCAAAATTTAAATATTTAATGCTACATTTTTTTTAATCGTATTATTCTCATATTAAATATAATTATAAATTTACCAGAGTTGTGTTTACTCAACTATAAAATAAAAGGGAACTATAATAAAGTATTAATAGATGATTGCGAGAAAAGAAGGTAAGAGAAGAGACAAAGAACCGGGAGCTGATCAGGACATTACTTCCTTAATTGCGGTTTTCATCAAGTCACCAGGACAAAAGAGAGCCCTCAAGGTCTTTATTTGCACCGTTTGCCTCCATTTTTCATTAATATGATAATAGAGGTCTTTTAA
This sequence comes from Nezara viridula, assembly GCA_928085145.1. Classification (NCBI taxonomy): domain Eukaryota; kingdom Metazoa; phylum Arthropoda; class Insecta; order Hemiptera; family Pentatomidae; genus Nezara; species Nezara viridula. Next base: position 153,644,481 of record OV725077.1, on the reverse strand, counting down.
GTTTCTCTAATGCAATGTTTCGCTTACGCACACAAGTTTGTTTTTTCAGTAGAGCTGTTAATTTAATTGTATTATAATAATACATTTAAACATTCGTTTTCATGTATTTTAAAATTTAAAACTGTTGTTAATTTAAAAAATAAAAAAAAACTTTTTATTTGGAAATATAATGAGAATAAACATAATTATAATTCCTTAACTACCTCTAATCAATTTTTATGGATTTAAATATTTAAAAATGACAATGATATTTGTTAAATTAAGAATAATATTGACATTTTGACATTTTTAAACTTTTTTTTTAAATTTAGCCCTGATGGTGACCCACATGCTTGGGTCAAAACGTCTGTAAACTTAATAATTCAGATAAATGACTACAAATTTTGATTATTTGTCATTATTGTAATTTTTAAATTTTAATCTTTCTTTTTTTATCAAACAATGTTTGCAGTATTTTTCATTGTATTTAAAAGTTTAATTCAAAATTAATTAATGTTTCTTAACAAGAAAGCAGATTTTGTGTTTTTACTCCTGTCGACATAAGATTTCGTATTCATTTTTATTCGAAGTTATTTTTTAAAATATTTATTAGATGATCAACTCTCAGATAAGTGAGTAATTTTGGAGTGAGTAATCTTGGTGAATATTAAAGCAAACAACATTATAAATTACACAGGAAATTTTTATGCCAAAATAAATACTACAAAAGTAGTGAATCAATATATTTGATGTGTTCGAGAGATCTTATTATAAAGGTTTTTATTAACGCCACATATCTGTCTTCCTATTACAACAACGTCATTAACTATATTTTCGAGCAACACTTCCTGATCAATGCAGAGTATTGCTACTTAATTACTATCTGAATATCCCATATCTCCTAAAACCAATAAATATTTTCTAAATCAAATCATAACCTTTATTGTTATCCTAACCCTCTGAATCATTCCATACCTGACATTATTACTATAATTATTGAGTTTCGTTTTTCCTAAAGCCTTTTCGAAAATATTAATATTGTACATAGGTATAAATGAATTTGATATGACTTTCTTTGTTTTTTTTGTTTTTTTGTGTATAACTTTAATTTAGTATTTGCAGTCGACTAATTTTTTTATTACTTATTGGTATAAGTGCTTTTATTTGTGAAATTCATTTATTATTTTACTTTTTACTTTTATATATTTGTTTGTTCATTTGTTCTGTTTTATTTTCTTTCTTTATTAATTATTTTGTTTACTTTTATATTAATTATGTATATTTATTTTTCTGGTATGTATATAATGTGTGCATGCATAACTTTAGCACCAATACATTTTGGCCTAGTGCGTGACAGACTGTGTTGTTATTCAATAAATAAAATTAATATTGCAGTCAAGGCTATTCAGAATAATAAATTAATGATATCTGTTTACACTCTCCAGTTATTTAATTTTCTATTGTATGTATCTATGAGTACAATTTTAACGTAAATTTCATCTAGTTTTCAGTAACACTTGCATTATTGAAAATATTTAGTTGGATACCTTTGCGATAATGATATGCGATTAATTTTAGAATTTTGGGATTGTATATGAAAATTAGAAGTTTGTATGATTGTTTTTATGAAATTGAATGTTTTACACTACCCCTTTTTTCTTTGTAGTAAGAGAGCAAACAACATTATTAGAGCTTCAAATAAATTTTAAATTTTATTTTAGTCAGTTACAGTGAATCTTTATTTTTAATTATTTCGGAAGTAGAACTTTTTTCAAATTTTCAAGGATATGTTTTACAGAAGCTTTTTTGTGAAAATTTTTTTTATTTCATAGTTCTGTTGATTTCGTAATGAAAGGCGATTTGAAAATGACTTTTATTTCTCGCTACTCAAACATACGACACATTAAAATCATATATAGTTCATTTAAGACGAATTATAACTCTCATCTCATCCCAATTACTGTTTATTTCTCATTTAATGGTACATATTCTAAAAAATTAAATAAATAAATATTTAACTTTTACTATAAACCTAAAACTTTATTACAAAATTTATTAGAACTTTTAGAGAATTAGAAACTTAATTAGAGACTTGGACATTAACCAAAAACTCAGAACGCACGCTCAACTCCTGGAAGAGAAAAGTATTGAGAAGAATATGGAGCGGAATCTTTGAGAAAGGAATTTGGAGAAGAAAAAAATGAGGAGCTGCAGGAATTCTATGTTGAACCTGATATTGTAGCATTGATAAAAAGAGCCAGAATCATATGGTTAGGTCATGTGGAAAGAACGCCTGACCAAAGAAGATGGATGGAAGAGAAGCTGGATGGCAAAAGAAGTAGAGGGCGCCCTCGGACCACACGGCTGGAGGATGTTGAGGACGATGTGAGGCGGCTGGGAGTTCGAAGAAGGAAGGAAGTAGGACAAGATCGTGGAGATTGGTTGGCTGTAGTGGAGGAGGCCCAGGTTCTTGTAGGACCGTAGCGCCATTATAATAATAATCAATACTTGACAAAAGTTTATTAACAAAAGTTAATAATACTCGACAACCTTAGTTACTATATGCTAATAATTGGTATAACCAATATACTTTTGCATTTAACTCCTCTAATTTTTCATTCAGGTTTCTCCTATCTAAAAAAATACAGCAATATCTCATTAGTAATAAGCTAATAAGTAACTGCAAGACTGTTGCGAGACTCGTGTGCAAGACCAAGACCATGAACAAGACTGAGTTTGCTAGACCAAGACTCGTCTCTGTCTCGGATTCGGGCAACACTAAATTTAAGGTGCTTATACTAAATGCTTCCCAGAAACCATTAATGGAACTTTTTTAAAAAGTTTCAACCTGTGAACATAACAATAATTGTAAAGTAAAATTGATGGTAAAAATAAATCGAGAAGACGATTCACTCTAACCACATTCTACGCATGCCTACACTTACACATTCTAAAAATCTGAAACCATTAAATTTCAGAAATTATTCCAAAAAATTATTATTTTGTAATTCCAATGATGACTCCATGTTCTGAATACTAAACTCAGTTACAAAACAGTTACTGTTGGGTTGGCGGCGGTGAATGTGCAGGGTTCGGTGACAACACAGTTCGTTTTACAGAGGGCTGTTAGTTCCCCACTCTTACACATCGTCTATCACCCCTTTATCAGCATATCCCCTCGTACAAAAGCCTTGTCATCCGCAATTTATTCTCTAAATTTCTGAAGTATTACACTGAATATATCAACTTCAAAGTGTTTCTATAACGCACGTTTATTACAAAATACCTTCAGTGAACATAACAGAGAGTTAAATTGAAATTAATCCCGTAAAAATTTAAAAAATGATTTAACAAACTCAATACAACTAATATTTATAGAAATGATGTTTAGATAATAATACTAAAAATAACATTGAAGTATAAATAAATTTAAAAACACAGTTTTAAACATACAACATTTATGGGGGCAGTCTTCGGTTGGAAAATCGCTCCTCCCTAATAAAAATGTTGAGGAAGACAAAATACAGTTTCTCCTCCGGGACAATCGATTTGAAATCACCCAATTTGAATTAACTTTGTTGCTCAACATTTTTGATTTTTATAAATTTTTACCAGTTATTCCATATTTATTTGAGAGTTCCTATCTCGGCGGCCATGTTCGTTTTTCTTTTTGACCGAAAACGTGTTTTGGTAAAATGCCATTAGCTCTTGTTAATTCGTAGATATCAAGGCAAAATAAAAACTGAAATAATTTAGATCATTTTTTATACATTTCGGTTGGTCGATATATTACCTAAAATTAAAGGAACTCGGTTTAGAAAAATCATGAAAATAGACGAAAAAGTGACATTTAGGGCTACAAAAGTATTACAAAGAAAATAGTCTCAACTTTAATTCTTTCTTCATATGTATTACTACCACTGTACTCATTACTGCTGGAATTTCAATCTTGAAAATCTTGTCCTTTTTTAAATATGAATTTTCAAAAACAGTCAAAAGACGTTTTCGGCGATTTTTGATGCTATATATCACAAAATAGGACAGACTGAAAAATTATGAAATTGATACAGTTTATACCTCTTAATGATCGGAATTTTATCATTGAGACTCAACTGGTTCTATTTGTAATAGCGCAACAAATGTAACGAATGGTTTATGTTGGTTTTTATTTTATAGTTGTCAATTTTTTAACTTCTTATCTCACTACTTATATGACTGTACTGTGAGGACAAAAGAGTTAGAGTAAAACATCATAACAATTTAAATATTGGTTTTATTTTGATATATGCAAAAATGTCGCAATTAGAGTAGGGAGGAATACCGACTCGCCTAAGCAGACATATTTGTTGTGCTATAACGAATAGAACTATATAACTAAATATCACTCTTTTGTCTATCTTCGTGAATTTTTCAAACCAATTTCCTTTCTTTTTAGATTATGTATTGACCAGCAGAAATGTATAAAAAACAATCTAAATTATTTCGACTTGATATTTGCAAAGTACTAGAGTTAAAGGCATTTTCCCAAAACACGTTTTCAGTCGACATTTTTTTGTTATTTTAATGATCTTAATGATTTGTAAGCCGTAAGCTTTAAAGCATTAGCTTCGTTAGAAATGCACTTCAATATTTTTGAAATTGCCTAACATTGCCAGAAAACAATTTATAATCGGAGTAGAGCGGTAAGTGAAAGTTGTGTGGTGCGCGCACATGATTTTTAATTATTAAAAATATCAAAACTATTTTTTCATATTACCCTTAGTACTCAATAAATCAAAAGCTATTCTCCACCTTTAAAAAAAGATTTTTAATTAGTCCAAGACTGTTGGTCCGTGATGCAGACACCTTTTCGTCAAACTATTAACAGCCGTCTGAAACTTCGTAAATAGCTTCATCTCGTCGTAACCTACAACCATTTTATTTACAAAAATTCCTGTAATTGGGGCGTTTTCAATTTGGAGGGAAGGCAAACTTTGTCTATTTAATTAGCTCCTCCTCAATACCTATTCGCTTGCCACTTGGATGTATGATAATTTGATCACGAAATTGATAAAAAAGGTGGCCTACAAAAATATTTGGCCGTTTCTCCTATATAACCTCGTTATTTTTATAATTTGGGGCTGTACGTCACACCAAACCGCTCAATATTTTTGAAGGTCATCTTTTTTCCCAATTTTGTACTCAAATTATCTGAATATTCAGGTGGAAAGTAATTTTTCCACGAACGTAAAGTAATTTGAAAACGAGTTTTCAATACCTAATTAAATAGATAAACATTTCCACCCCCCCCCCTTCAGATTGAAAACGCCCCAATTCCAATAATTTTCGTAAATAAAATATCTGTAGGTTACGATGAGATAAAGCTATTTACGAAGTTTCAGGTGGATGTTAATAATTTAATAAATAGGGGTCTGTACCACGGACTGTCATAAAGATTAAAGTTTTAATTTTTAAATCCTAAATATGAGATAGCCATGCCTTGGCAAATGGCTTATCTTGAGCGAATGCGCTGGGTCCAGTTTAGTTTCAGAAAATCTGTACTGAATTTTGATGTCCGCGTCATAATCATTAAAGCACAAATTATTTCGTCTCAACCCGTCGACTAAAGAATCGATCTGAATTTTGAAACCACTCACTTTTTTCAATGAATTTCATTGTATGTTATGTAATTGCCTGACGATTGATACCTCGTTCGTAAAGCCTATCGCTCTTCAGTGCTGGAGAAGAGATTTATACTACCGCATTGTGTATAGTCTAAATTTGTTTTTATAATCTTTTGTTTTTTCACTAACGATTTAAAAAATATTAATGATGAAAAAAATTTAATACTAATGTCGATATTTTGTTTTCCTTTTATTACTTGTGAAAATGTCTTAAAAATTCAGAATTAAACTTTAAAAATTAAAATTTTAAATTTGTAATTATAATTATGTTATGCAAGGCTAACAATCGGACCATTATACTCTTGTTTAGTTTTTACAACAGCCGAAAGATAAACAGAGAGAAAATCCGATGGCTGCGTTATTAATTATGTACCGAACCCTTCTTTAGTTACACTGGGGGTTGATATTGCTATAATTACAATGGCAGTGGTTCGAAGAGTCGTTATACATTAATTCTCCTAATGAATATTGATATGCAAACAGTGAAGCCTGCGATCTCTGTTGGATCCCTGCATTCATTTGCACCGAAAATAAACAGAACATTCGATTTGGAAGTATTTGTTATGCAATTCCGTAATTCTATAAGAGGTTTGTCCTCATTACTTGTATGTAAGAAGTTTAAATATGTGTATATAGTTGATTCAGAAACTAAGAGAATTAAAAAAAAAGAATAGTAACCCAAAACAGAAAAACAAACAGTATACTGAGGGGCATTTATAGCCACGGAATAGTGTTTGGTGCATCTATTCTTAAAATCTATATTTATAGAATAAATCTATCTTTATTTCTTAAAAATAACACAACTAATTTAAATTGTTATTGTATGTTGGACATATATTTCCAATATATCATCCAACGGTAAAACATTCTTGCTAGTGGACTTACTCCTCTTATAGTGATATACTTGGATGAGCCAAATTAGATACCACACTTCACAGACATCCACATGGCCAAGGCAATCATATTCCCTTTTCCGGGTGGGAGAGTGTCTAATCCTACTAAGAGAACTCGTGTCGACCAGGCACAGTAGCAATGTTCAGAGTATGGCATTACCAATTCGAACTTAAAAATACCGGATAGGAAGTTTACAATATACATATGCACTGTACATATTCATATGATAAGCTCTCGTAAATAATAATAATAATGTACGATAATTAGAACATTTAACTTGAGGTAGGTTGCTATTTTCACTTGAAGCATAGTTTTCTGTATGCAATTTTTTAGCATTTCAATGTAATTTTAATGATTTCATCAAAGCAAAATTTGCCTCGGCTCAAGAATTGGGAATTGGGCTCAAATAGTTATTCTTTGGAATTTGAGTTTCCTTTATTTACTACTCCCTAAAAATCTCTTTCTTCCATTATCTAGACGTTCAACCAATAAAATATGTATAACATGGAAAACAATCTGCAACACAGTAGTGTAGAGCTGTATTTATAGGTTCAATGATTAAATAAAAAAAGTGGATTGTAAAAATATGAAAAATTAGAGTTTAGGATTCTAAAGTTGGTTATTAATTTATCTCGAAGCTGTCAGTCAAGGTATTACTCCCATGAATACCACCAACTGTGTAACTTTGGCATTACCGGTTAACTTCGTCCCAAAAAACGAAAGATATTATGTGATAGATTTAGGTGAAAAAAATTAGTTGTCAATTTTGCTTCCTAATAGCCCTTGCAGTACATACTTGACAAAACCTCTCTTTGTTTACACATAGCATATGAAATATTTCTTGGGCCAATGCCACTCTAGTTAATGGTTCTTCAATGTTCAATACATGATACCATGCTCTGATCTATATTCAGATTGATAAACACTTATAGATAGATGAATGAAAAAGAAACCGAAATGGAGTTGATAATATAATTATATTGTCAATTATTATAGCAATACTTTTATTTAATAACAAATGCTGCTGTCCATAAGGTCGTTAAAAGTCACATTTACTCACCATACTTTCCTATTGTATTTTTTTTTTTCATTTTTATTTCTTGTACTTACCATGTTGATTGATATCGGAAAATAAATTACCTTGGGCAGACTTTAAATGAATGACTGATAATGACTGGCTACATCAGATCAATATCTACAGAGTCGCTGTTAATTTTACGTGTTGTAACAGCAAGTGGGCGTAAATTGTAAGTTATGGCCTAAAGTTTTTCCCTAACTTAAAACATTAAAGTTCGTAAAATGCAAGGAAGATAGTTATTTATTATTATCTTTTTTTTCTCTTCTCTTTTAAATTTTTAATCTTGAAGGTTACATCCATCTTTCTTACCATCATCAATTAGAGTGGCACAATGTGTCACTCAAATTATTATTATTTCTTTTACATAAAAGCCCGGAGCACTACTAACTGAAAAAGTGAGACATACAACTTTTTAAATTTATTTATTTTATTTGAAAATACTCCTAAAAATTGTAATTTATATAGCTCACTGAATTTCGTGTTAGCTAGAAGAGTTTTTAACGTGATTCGATGAGAAGACTGTATCAGCTACAAGAAAGTACACAATCAATATCAATCTTCAATTGTACTGTTAACATTTTAAATCTTAGCTAAGCGCTAAGAATGTACTATTGTTTACAATAAAGCGCTTAATAAAGTGCGGGACGCTCGGATCCAAATAATAGGCAGTCTTTAATAGAATGGTTCAGATCCTTGTTTATGCGAACGATCTCGGTAGGTCTCAGTGAGGCCTTCCTTGCTCTAGAAGCAACTGCAGGACAACTGAGACTACATGTAAATGAAATTAAAACAAATTATATGACCTCCGAATTTCATACCTTGGCAGATACTGTACATTTTGACTCCTACAAGTTTAAAAAATGGATTAATTCGTCTACTTAGAGTCCCTGATAACTGCAGGAATTGGTATCCCAAAGGAAATTAAGAGGAGAAAATCCATTGCTAACCGATGCTACATTTGACTACGAAGAAATTTAAGGTTTTTTAGAAAATTCCATAAACTTTTAAAAAACCATATACAATATCCTCAAAAAAGCGTATACTTTTTGAGTTATTCGGAATTTAATTATAACATCCCTCGTAACTTTTTTTCCAGCTTCTTTTCGTTGAAGTATTTTTTATAGACAAATTTAAAGGGTATCGAGAAAATGACTTTAGCGAAGTTTCATTGAAATCGGTACATTCGTTTAGGCGCTAAAGTATATAGCAACTCAGGTTTTTCTGCATTTTTATTTTTTTCTACTTTATTAACTTAGCAAATTCTTTCAAAAGTTATATGTAGCATTTTTTCGTAACTCTGAATAATGCGAAATGGTTATGTTTTTAAAATAAACCATATTAAAGGTACTTTAGAGGAAAACATATATGAACATTGGGCATTCAAGCCCTGTAAAGTGACATCAACGGAGATAAGACCTAAATGATATTAAATACCACTTAATTATACAATGATACACCGAGTTTGATCAAAGCCCTTAAATAGCCGTTTTTGAGAAAATTTTAAAAATGTGTTTCAGCGTTCATATAAAGTGGCACTTCCGTTTAGCCGATTTTAACAAAAAAGTTGCTGTCACATCCGGCCCATATACAAACCTTAAATACTTAATATCAGTTTCGTACTACTTTTTGTTTATGAGCTAGACTGTTAACACAAACACATACAAACCATTTTGCTACACTTGGTTATTTGAACTCAGGGTACCTCAAAACATATATTTCCGTTGAAAATTGAGAATCGAAAATGTTCACGATCGCAATACTTACCCTTACTATACATTACATATATACTTAAGTGAAAGTAAAAATATATCTATGGAACCTCCATGCTTTCAAACAATTTTTTTTTTTTATGGTTTATGAACTGAATTTCATGACTCATGACGGCGATATATGCGTTGTAATTGTGATCTACTAAATCATCAGAACTATGCTATTTAATACGGAGAGATTTGTCAATCACTTAGTTTCAATAATAATTATTGAAAAATAATATAAGTAAAAAAAATACAACGGAAATAGCTATATTCGTACTAAAACAATATATATATATGATTGCATATTTAGTGAAATAGATAGATTGGTGGTTTGCGAGTAAAAATAATGACTACAAATATACAAAAATCATTCTAGTGTAAATATATATATATATATATTCTTGTGGAAATATTACTGTAATATCAATTACTTTATGTATGTTTATACACACACGAGCTTTCTGTAAATTGACATGTTGACATGCATTCAATAACTAATTACAAAATGTAGTAAGAGACAAAATCGGTTCATATCTTCAATTGGGAATACTAAAAAAAAAAAAATGATTATTTATTAAATAACTTGTCAATCGGTCAAGCCTAAAGCCTAAAATTGTTCAAAGTTACATATCCAAATTATATATCTACAAAAGGTCAAGTCAAGTTTATGACGTCTCCATATTCGGATAAAATACCTACTAATTTAACCATTTTTATTAAAAACCAATAGCAAAGCTACCAATTTCGAAGGGTAAATTTGTTTTTTATTTAATATTTTAAATCTTTTCTGTCAAAACACAATTAAAATTCAGATAAGTAAAGAAATAATTCTTTTTATATCTGAACCAAGAAATGTGAAGTAATGAGAAGAAATGTGACTAACATCTCGAAGAATATTCTGGACGAAATACTTAACGCTCCCCTGGCTCTACCTAAGCATGATTTAAGGGACACATACTCCATCTTTCTTCTTCTGAGACGGGGTCAAGCCCAGCTTACTTACTATACCACTTTATAGCCTTCTTCATTGATATTAGGAAAATATAAAATGCAATTGTATGTTTCGATAATAAATTAATGATAAAATTTGTATTAAATACATATACATACGATCCATTTAATTTATTTAATAAACCCCATATACACAGTTAGTAAAACTAAACAGTGAGATTAACTATGTTCATAAACATAGCAGTCTTAATTAATGTTAATCTTGTACCTTATGCCATTTATTTATTTATTTTATATTTTTTTGTTTCAGGTAAGTTGATCTTCAATGAACTTAATAATATGGGAAAAAGGTTAGAGTAAAATATATGCTTATGCTTAAAACTTTCTTATGACTAATAAGCCAGTAATGTATTAAAGATGTATTTCTATGAAGAAAAGCTTCGGTAAAACGTGTTTTCTGTATTTATTGAACGATAGCAATAAAATCTAAATTAGATTGATTTATTTTTTACTTTTACTTACCTATATTTATTTATTTATTCCTCCCTTCCTTGCCTTTCGGCTGCTAGATTTACTAGATTTTGCAGGGATGGCATATCACACACGTGCATGCCATTCTTGCTATTAAACCACAAATTAATTGCCAATTTCGTTTTGTTTTCAAATCTCTTCTTTTTTCATTATTTTATTTTCACCATATTAGCCTGGCGGCCTTCCATTAGCAAGTCCTCTTCTTCCCTTTTACTTACTTATATATGAAATATATTATAAGAGAAAGTATTACAAGCGTGAAAATTTTTGAATCCTGGATTTCAACGCAAATACACTTTTTACAAATCCAAAAAACTAAGTCTCACAAAATGGACGGTGTGTCTATGTGTATGTATGTGAACCGTCTAGCTCAAAAACGAATAGACTTACGATACTGAAATTGCGTATTTAAGATTTGTATATGGTTGGGATGTTACAGCAACTTTTCCGTTATAATCGGCTAACCGGAAGTGCAACTTTATATCAAATTTTTTACAATTTTCTTAAAAACGGCTATTACGATATTGATTAAACTTGGTGTGTCATTGTATAATTAAGTGGTATTTAATATCATTTAGATATTATCCCCATTGATGTAATTTTGCAAGGTTAAAATGCCTAATGTTTAAACATGTCTTTGTCTCAAGTAAACTTTAAAAAAAATGTTTAAGTTTTAATAAAAATATTTAAAATTCACCGCATCAAGGCTAGTGTTAAAATCGGTCTTGGTCTAGGTCTTGCACATTTGTGATACCAAGACCATTAAAATTGAAGCAAGGCCAAGACCCAAGACCAGAACCTTCAAGACCAGCAAGAGTCTTGCAGGTCTTGCTCAAGTCTTGCAGTTTATTTTTAGATATAGTACTGTACTTGAACATTTTAACCATAATTAAAATCGTTTTTTTCTTGTTGAATTGTATATTTGAGTGTAGCTTTCCAAATAATAATAAAATTTTTAACATTTACAATGGACTGAAGCAAGATAAGAAAACAAATACCGCGTTTTCATGAATTATTCCGAACCGAACATAAGATCGGTTAGTTTTTTATCATCTACAGCGGACTGGGTATCACTAACGGTTTTAATTAGGGCGAATTAAGAGGAGTAACCTGTTCGAAAACCAAATTTGTAAGGGTCAAGTTGATTGGAATGTTCGAGGAAATTTGAAACTTAGGATTGCACTGTTCTTTCCAGAGGTTTTGAAAGGATAGAAGGGATTACGATTGAGCGGAGATTTTGGCGGGAAGAAGGGTCAGAATTTTTATTTGAAGAACGGACAGTGGCTGTTTTCGATGAGATAGGAAATACTGTGCTTTGAAGGGAGAAATTATTGATAATACATTATCTATTGCCAGGAGATTACATATTTCTGATATAGTATAGCAAATGGCCTATTTTCTTAATGATTATTCAATTGTTGAAAAATTGCGAGTTTTTGTAATAAGGTATTATTAATGAAAAAAATCAACTCTGTTGTATAAAACACTAAAAATAATTTTCCTAATTAAACTGAAATTTATTTTTATTCTGCAATTAATTTATGTTTCTTGAAAAAATATAAAACCGATTACATTATATTATTTATAATTGGTAATAAATTGTGGCTCCCGTAAGTAATGACTAAAATGAATTTAATCTATAATTTTCATTAACGAGGCAATATGAATGTAAATTAAATAAATTATCAAATTGTATTCCAATAATTAATTATAATTAAATTATTTATTTATTAAATAATTTAATTGTAGTGTTCGTGGTTTATTATGGTAGAGTGCTTCTGGCATTAGAAATATTATCTTTTAATTCACTTTTGTCTTTTAATGACGCTCATAAATCTTGGAGTTACGTAAATGGGAGTAATATCCCTTTGTGCCCAATGATTTACTCCCCTTAAAATTTTTGAGTTTAAAGGAGGAGGATGAAATTTTAATTAATATTTAATAATTATTCATAATTAAACAGGCTTTTTTTCTTATATATAGCAATATTTTGAATCACTTAATACGTCTATACGGGTGTCAGAAAGGGGTGAATGAGAGAATAAAGATGTCTAAGTGAATGTGGATAAATCTGTTGTCCTCATCACACAATCTTTACTATTTCCTCTACTTTTAACAGAAATTATTGTTTGGCAATACTAATATATGGCAAAAAGTTTTTGATCAGCAACATTAGGAAGTATTGAAATTTTTACACTGATCTATCTTAAACCAGTTTACATTGCTTTAGTTTATCAAATAAATCGTACTCAAATCTTATGTTTGATCAATTTTCAGGAAAATGTATCTAGTTCAACTCTTTTTTGTTGCTCCATGAACATATGTAAAGATATAAAAACTTTTCTGAAATAGGCAGGAAAGTCGTGTGAGTGGACACACCAGATATTTTTTTTACAGAATACAAACAGTTTGTTAAATTAGTAAGTTCGAAAGGACAGATTGATATAAACATAAGCTGAAAATTGTTATTTTTAAAGGAATGAACAATCTAACGTTAGGAAGAGTCTAAAGAAGAGGAAACAGTCTTCGTGTTGCTGGTGAAAATTTTAACAGGTGGACTTTTATAGCAGTTGGAGGATGTTCAGGGAGTTTTGGGGGGACAAATTACAGCAGTGAGGATAAGAAGGGGTACTGAAACTTTAAAATAGGACTTCCTTTTAGCTGCTTCTAAGTTTCTTTTTAAGTCCTGTCCTGTTTCATAGTAATGGACATATACGACCTGGGGATACAATTTTAAAAATACTCAAACGCATTAATAATTAAACAATTTTTTAGTTCGATAATTCGATTTTATACAATTGGAGGGTGAAATGGATGAAGCTTATAGCTAATATTTTTTAAAAAATTGAACTATTTAAATGGATAAAGGTATAAACTAAAATATTGGACAACAGACTAACTACAATTATAAAAGTATGGTGCTTAAGTGATTCTTTAAGATCTATTAAATGTTATTACACAAATAATAATACTTTCAGAGATAATTGTTTTCATAATACATGGTTATATTTTACCATTTTGGGCAGGAGAAGAGGTACTTCAATCTTTTCTTTCTTTTTTTTTTTTTTTGTTCATTCAATGGAATTTACAACCGTATACAAATACAACTAGTAAATATGCGCAAATATAAATAATGGCATGGACAGGCTTGAAGAGTTACTACCCAGTGGTAGCACTCTCTAAATAATTTTAAGTAAGAAGATCACGAGGCCATCTCCTTTTCAGACGCCTAGGAGTATTATCAGGAATTGAGGAAGAAGCAAGAGTGGAAACAAGCGGATTTGGATGGGACTGAAGTTTACCATGAAAGGATAGATATCTGGCTCGAGCTAAATTAGCGACATATGGTACATTAACGTCTTTATGAATGTGACAAAGTATGGAGCATTACGGATTTTACGGAGGATTTTGGATTGTAAGGATTGGATACGATAGGAATTCGATGGTTTGGTGGAGCCCCAAAGCTCAACTCCGTATGTCCATATAGGTCTTATTATAGTTATGTAGATAAGTCTTTTGTAATTAATAGAAAGTTTGGAGCGTTTGTCTAGTAAGCGTTGGAGCAGTCGGAAACGTCGAGCAGTTTCTTGTCGTTTCAGTCTAGTATGAGGATTCCAAGTAAGACGTTTATCCAAATGGAGTCCTAAGTAGCGGATTTGCTCAACAGGAATAAGTGGAGTATTATTGAAGGTTACTGTAGGACAAGAAGTCATACGAGGTTTACGATAGAGGGTAAAGGTGATTTGATGGGATTTGTTGGAATTTATTTTTATTCTCCAATTTTTACACCATTTTTCAAGGCTTGTGATATGTGATTGAAGAGTTTGGGATGCAATTAAACGATCGTTATTAACAGATAGCAAACATAAGTCATCGGCATAGGTGGTGATGACAGTGTTGGGATGGGTTGGAATGTCAGCTGTATAAAGGATAGGACCAAGGATACTACCTTGAGGAACACCAGCAAATTGAGATAAAAGAGATGAACAGGCATTTTTGTGATTTACTTTTAAGTATCTATCACTAAGGTAGGAGCGGATAATGAGGAAGTATGTAGGGGGCAGGACTTTTCGGAGTTTGTACAGAAGACCCGGGTGCCAGACTCGATCAAACGCCTGTTCAACGTCGAGAAAGACTCCCGTGTAGTACATACCGCGCTCCAATGCAGAGGAGACTACATCAACCACACGGTGACATTGTTGGATAGTGGAATGCGATGTGCGGAATCCAAATTAGTGATCAGGGATAATATGATTAGAGTCTAGGATGGGATACTGGCGTTTTAGGATGAGTTTTTCCAGGATTTTGCCCATGATAGGTAATAGAGAAATAGGACGGTAAGAGGATGGGTGTTCGGGTGGTTTTTTAGGTTTGTGTAACATTTTGACAATAGATAGTTTCCTAGAATCAGGGAAATATGTGGATCGGAGCACAGCATTGTAAGTGAGGAATAGCATGGCTTTCCAAGGAAGAAGTTTTAGGAACTGGGAAGTGATAAGGTCGTGTCCAGGAGCTTTTCGGGAAGGTAATCTGTTGATGATATTATATATATCCGAAGGATGAAATGCTTTAGGTGGAAGAGTAATTTGGAGTGGAATATCCAGTTTTGCTTCAATACATTCAATTTGATGTGGATTAAAGATATCAGGATGTGGATTAAAGTTTTGGAAGAGGTATTGACCGAATAGTTGAGATTTTTCTTCATCGAATTTGGACCAGGTCTGGGATTCAGTTAATAGTGGATGGTTAAAGTCTTTAAACTTTAGTATCTTTTTTGTGGTCGTCCATAGAGATTTGTCAGCAGTTGTAAGATTATCAGTTAGGTTAAGTAATTTTTGTGTTTTGAATTTTCTAATTTCTATTTTTAGTTTGTTAGTCAATTCTTTATAGTAAGTTTTATCTGAAGGATATCTAGTTCTATGCCATTTCGATCTTGCTCTGCGTTTTTCTCTTAATAAGCTTCGAATATTTAATGGCAAGTTACTATATCGTGAGTTATTGCTTTTATTGATGGAAGTGTTATCATTTATACTAATAGCTATTGATGTAGTGAGTTTTTCTATGGATTTGTCAATGTCTTGTTTTGTCTTAAGCGGAGTTTTTAAGTCCAGTTCATTTTCCAAATCGTAACGAAACTTGTCCCAGTCTACTCGTCCTGTAATCAATTTCGGATGTGAGGGTTTAGGAACGAGATTCGAATGTAATAATAGCAGGACTGGACTATGATCTGATCAAAGGTCATCCAGGGATTTTATTGTGGTCAGGGAAGAGGAAATTTGAGAAGTGATAAATATATCTATGATATCAGGACGTTTTTTAAGGGATGTTGGCCAATATGTTGGATTCATGGGCGAGAGGATAGAATAACTATTAGAAGATGAGACATGAGATAGGATATTACCAAGAGAATTGGATGTTCGACAACCCCATCGTTGGTGTTTAGCATTGTAGTCTCCTCCAGCAATAAAGCGTGATCCGAGTGATTGGAATAAGGAATCAAGAAGGCCATGAGAAAGGGAATTTTCAGGAGGACAGTATACAGCTGATAATGTAAGATGGAAAGGGCGAGTTGATAGGATTACTGAGGTTGATTGAATGGCGTCAGTTGGGGTGGAAGAGATTAGGGAATGAGATAAGGATTTATGGATAAGGATGCAAGAGCCTGCGTGGGAAGTGTTATCTGGATGGTCTGATCTGTAAGTGATGTAGTCAGTTATGTAAAAGTTTGATCGTTGTGTGAAATGCGTTTCCGTCAGGAGGGAAATGTCAATGTAATTGTCATGAAGAAATATGTCTAGTTCGTCACGGTTGCTTTGCAGTCCATCAGCGTTCCATAAGAGAATAGCTAGGGGCTATTTGTTCATTGAACATTCTTTTTGAGGAAAATTGAACGGGATTTCGGAAAGTAATCTGATTAGAAGGGTTATGAGTGGTTTGATAGTCAGTTAAAGGTCTATCAGGAATGCCGATAGGATTGAATTGATGTCGGATGATGTTTGGCTTTGAAGGATCTGTGGATTCGGATCAGGAGGAGGTTTTGGTTGGTAATTTGTGCGATTAGGGTTATTGGTAGGGGGTTGGGTCCATTGTTGGGTACGAGGAGTTGGTTGAAATTTCTGAGGTACATATGATGGGGGGTTCATCTGGAGATTAGGATGGGATTGTGCTGGTTGCGGATGCTCCGGCGGAAGTTTGACCGTTAGGGGAAGATAATGAGGGGAGATTTGTTGACGTGGAGGTTGATGCTGAGGATTAGTGATTTTAGGTTTGGATTTCAAGGTCTGAGGCGCCTGACGTCGAGGTTGCTGCTTGATGATAGTGGTTTGGGAGTGTTTCTTGGTGGATTCTTGTTGAGGAAGGTCCGTTGATACAGTGGTCGATGGCCGTTGTTGGACGATTTGCAGCGTTGTCGGCAGTACTGGGAAAACATCCAGATTTTCAATTTCAGGCGGTTCTGTGTTACTTTTCTGAACAAGGTTCTGGCTTCTTACTGCTATATTATGGAATCTTTGCTTGTGGAGACTTTTATAAACCTCACAACCTCTATAGCTCGCAGGGTGGGCTTCACCACAAAGAGCACATATCGCAGGTTCGTGCCTTGGTTTCTGACAAGTGTTTGATGCGTGTGAACCTGCACATTTCACACATCTGGCCTCGTGAAAGCAGTAGGCTTTGGTATGTCCCAGATTTTGACAGTTTGTGCACTGCACTATTGTGGGCTTCTGTCTAGGTTCCTCAAAACGGACTGTTGAGTATACTAATCTCGTTACCTGAAATATTTCGGAATTTTTTTTTGCTGGTTCCAGATCCACGAAAAATAGTGGTAACGTATATTTTTCCCTAGGATGTAATACAGGTGAAATATTTCTGACACTGTGCCCTATTTCTTCCAATCCGACTTTAATAGCGTTTGTGGTGGTACTTGAATGCAGACCTCTCAAGATTACTCTATACGCTTTTTCCTGTCTGAGTTGATAGCAGTGGAATTGGTATTTTCTTGATGTAAAATGCTCGATGAGTTTTTTTCTAGTTTTCTTTAGAGTTAGTGTTAATATTTATATCATTAACTCTTGAGAAACATCGAAAATTAGGCTATCCTATCAAGTCAGCAATTTCTTGCCCGAAGGACATAAAATTTTCAATTTTTGATACAAAAACAGGTGGTGGTTCTGGATCCGAAAATGTTTTTGGCTCCTGAGTTTTATTTGATGAAATATTGGTAGTAAGAGAATTACTGATTGAGGTGGATGGTGGAACTGTTTCTAATTTGTTGGCTGCAGTGGTTTTACTGCGGGTGTTTTGTGTAGATTTGCTATTTTCAGATATTTTTTTTGATTTGGTAGCTTTATTTTTTTTCTTAGTAGGTGAGTAATCCGCCGATCCAGGGGCAGAATTTCTATTGCGCTTTTGGAGTGTTCTTATTTTTAAATATTGCGAATCTGTCTCGCTTATTTCGGAAAATGGTGTCTCTTCCTCCGATTCATCACCCGACGTATTAACAAGATCCATGATAACAAAATAATTAAAAGTCTATAAAAGTTATAATGGAATTAAAATGGAAATAAAAGAAATTAATTCTTAAAACTAAGCTATTTACAAAAATATTTACAGGTAAAATAAAACATTTCTCAATGTACATGAATAAATAAAACTAAAAGTCTCAAATAAAAATTATTGAAAAAAAAAGTTCTTAGATACGAACTCGATATCACTCGAAGGAATGTATGTTGGTACCAGGCGTTGACCGTGAATCTATCTTGATAAGATAAGACCCCCAAAGGGAATTATCGGCCAGCTGAGCTGTTTCTACCGAACGTATATCAATTAAATAGTCAACATAATTTAAATAAATGTCTCTCACCTCAATATTTTAATGTGGAAATGTTCAAATATACAAAAGCACACTATTCACACTGTATAGCAGCAGAAATTGAAGCATTAACCTGATGAAAAGGAAACAACGACAGACCGATGAAAGCATACGACTGTAATTGCGGCCATGACACTTGGTACTCACTTCAATCTTAAATGGAGAATGTAATTTTGAATTACTTTTCCTCTCAACTCGTAACATAAGCTATATCCACATTATCCTTCAATTATTTATATATACATATCGCACTGAATAAAAAATATACTCGTAATTTTATTTATTTTTCTCTATATTTGGTAGTTGTCACCAATGTATTAGAGGCACCTTCATGTAATAAATAACAGTTTTGAAGGCTTTAATTAATTTTAATAATAGCTTGAATAGTGCAAAAACTGGGAAAGAATGGTTGAAAGAATTTGCTGTTACAGTCAAATAGAAAAAAACATATTACTTTATTAGTGCCGACGTTTCGGACTAAGCTTTATGCTTTCATCAGAACCAAGTAAAGACAAAGCAAGGTTAGGATAATCATGATATGATAAAAAGAAGAAAATTCTGTTCTCTTCTTCTGTTTCTTTCTGCTTATGTCTTACAGCGTTGGGGACCCTTCAGCCACTTTGACGACACATCTCGTCCAGAAATTCCTTCAACTAACCTTGGATTTTACCAATCCATACCTTTTCGTTGGATATGCTCTAGGTGTGTTCTTTTAAATTTCCCACAAGTAAGCTGCGCTTATACACACTAATCAACTAAAACACGAACATACTTTTATATAATATTTCCAGAATCCATTCACTCAGGAGAACTCTGAGCCAATCCTTTCTTCCCACTCGTAGAAGGAAAGGCAGGACAGTAGAAAGGCAGTCTTTGTATAGATGTGTCCATGCCATCAAAATTATCGGCATTCTATATTAGATTTCAGTGATTGTATCAGGAGTTCTTCTGTTATTCTCTCCTTTCTTATTTTATTTCTCCTCTTTTTCGAAAATATTCTTCGCAAATATTTCTACAGCCGTAACCCTACTTAAATGCTTGTCGTGGTGTTCCAGCTTTCCCTACTATTTAACAATGTAGGAAGGTAAACTGCTATGTAGATGTGAATTTTATTATTTTTTACTCCTCTTCTCCGGAATAGCAAATCTGGTAATATATATTGTTCACTATCTTTATTATGTTGGTTACTATAGTTTCTATCTTTCCAGATTTGTTAAAAATTGTTTCAAGTTAGGTGTCATAGCTTATGTTTCGAAAGAAAAGATAAGTAACAAGAAAATAAAATGATGTGAAAAATCTTATGTTATCTTCTAATAGATAAATAATAAAATCAAATAAAAAAATACGTTGACTAAGAAGAATTAAAACATAAAAACACAGTATATAATATACAGAAATGAAAATTTATTTGAAATATTATCATTTGTAGTACATTTAAAAAAAAATATTAGTATGATGGGATGATGGTCTTTGCGATAATACAAAAAAAAAAAGTGATAATAATATTTTTTTCAATGAAAACTTATATCTTTTCCAATGATCCTTCATAATGCATTATTATCGGTTATACATTTTTTTTTCTTACATTGCTCTGAAGTTTATTGATACGTTCATTTTTTATAGCAAATTAAAAATATGCAGTTTATAGCAAAGTGAATAGTAAAGTTTTATATGCGTTTTAATAGTGGAAATTCTAAAAGTTATTAAACTGGGATATAAAATAAATATATGAAAATTTCCCATTAGAATGATAAAATCCTGAAAATAAAACCAACGGCTGAAAGATTGAATTCGTCTCTTTTGGATTCTGATTTAACTAATAATAATTTAAAATACAGCTTGATGGCATAAAAATAATCATTTCAAGGGTTTTTTTTTTCTTCAGAAGTTTACGTTAACTGAGGTGTGGTCAGTTACCGATTAGCAATACACAAGACTTTGGATTTAAACATCTCTTGTCGTCTAATGAAGAGAAAGGTAAGAATACAATGTTATGTGGCCACATAGGTATAGACGCTTTCATTCTTAATGTTTAATATTGCGACTGATTAAGAGGCGTTGGGATCTAATAGAGTCATTGCCTTTCCTTCTATGAGTGGGAAGAAAGGATTGGCTCGGAGTTCTCCTGAGTGAATGGATTCTGGAAATATTATATAAAAGTATGTTCGTGTTTTAGTTGATTAGTTTAGTTCTTTTGATTATATAGATTTAATTTTAGTATTATTTTTTTTAGTATTATAGTATATTATTTTATTCTTCTTCGTAAATTAGATTATTTTTAATGGTCATTTAATTATTTATAATTGACGGACAATTGTAATTTCGTTTTTCATTATAGTTATTCTTAGGGGACTAAATGTCCCTGAATCAAATTCACTTTCTTTCATTCTTTATAACTGGGTGGCATGGCAAAATTAACTACATATTGGAAAATATCCGTGTCTAAATCAAGATCAACTAAGTACATAGCCCTCTTGACTCTGTTGTATGATCTACCATTGAGAGACTAAAATGATAAAAGAATCGACTCCTAAGCATACTTGGAGGCTGATTTGAATAGGATGCTTTCATCAGTAATTTTTAATTTAATATGTTTCTAAAAATATTTTGAAATGTTGAAACACCTATTTGTTGGAGGAATTGTTTGTATTTGTACTCACAATATCGTAGCATAAGTCTTTGTTGAATTATTTCTAGATTTTCTAATCTCACAGCCTTATTTCATTATTAATCGAATTTCATTTCACGATAATTAATTTTCTTTTTTACTTTGGAAGCATAAACGTATTAAAGTTGTGCCATGAAGGTATATGTTTTAAGGAGCAAAGTGATAACACTTAACAACAAACTTAGATCAACTAAGGAATATCAATGTGAAATAATAGAATTACGGATTTCCATGAATTCAAATAGTGACTTATGCTAAACACTAATCAGGTTACCTTAATGATATAAAATAGATTATTCTTGATATATTTTAAGCCAGTGAAAAAATAAGTGAAATTGCAAGATAATCCGAATTCTAATTTTAAAATGCCATGAATATATTGTAGAATATACAAAGTAATTAAATATTAAAAAAATATAATATGACGAACCTAGAAACACAATGTTAAATACATTAGGAGTTGGAGGAAAATACGTTGTGGTCTTCAAATAAGAAAAAACAAAACAAAAACCAAATATGTGTGCTTTAGAACACACGAAAGAACTGAAAACATCAACCAGGCGAGATTAATAATATTAAGTACAAATTATAAATAATACCCCATTAACAATTTCCCTCGTACAGTATGCAGGTCCGATTTTAAGTTCCTCAGATATTTTAATCGATATCTTACATAAAATCCATTATCATTTGGTTTTTTTTTTCCCCTTTTCGCCTTTCTAACACAACGTCGCGTTAAGAAACCATTTTGAATAATATCCATTACAGAGAGGATGAAATACTGAACAATTACCTCGCTTACAGTATGTAAGCTCTATTTTTTGTTTCAGAGATAATTTAATCCATATCATCAATAAAACTAGTTATGATTTAGTTTTTGATACTACATTTTCCGTTTTTGCCACTCTGACACGGCGTCGCGTTAAGATTTTGAATAATAGGTCCGATTTTTAGATTTTGAGATATTTTAATCTCTATATAAAAACACTTCAATTAGAAGACTCTATCCGACATTACTCGAGCGTTACACATCTGAGAACTGACTGCCCAATATAATTCACTCTCCAAAAAAAAAGTCCAAAACGTGCCTAAAAAATTAGTTTCCACGTTAAAAATTGGAGATAAAAATTTTGGGAGTTCTAGGCCTTATTTGATTTTTTCATTTAAATTTGTTTACATACTGGGATGGTATTTATCTATAGATGTGTGAATGTGCTTTCTTATTAGCATTCGAATGGTTATTCCATACTACAAAGCTCCGAAGCAATCATATAAGATATTTATTTACTATACATACGAGACGAAAGGAACGGAAGACTAAAAAAATGTGTGAGAATTTTAGGTTGGTTTGCAATTTCACACCTAATATTTAGCACATGATTTATTGAGGTCATTATGGATAAGTCTGAATTGTCATGCAATAAGAAATTATATTTAGAAAAAGGTAATAACAACAAATACATCATATGTAAAATTAAATATAGTAAGTTATTATTATAATTAATATGAATATTAAAACTGCTGAGTATAGGAGGTTGCAAGGAAAGGGCCAACTATGGCAAGCGGTTTTAAGAGCAACTAAACTTGCGGTTTCAAAGCCGCAAACCGCAGGCATAATTATAAAGACGCTAGGCCCTACTTCTTAGGCTGGTTAAGAAATTACATAAATATATATATATATATATATTTTTTTTTTTCTTTATATTTTTTATTCAAATTAAAAAAAAATCTAGTACTCATTTTTCAGTTGTAATTATTTCTATGATAAAAAAAGCAAGTTAGAAGTGAGTATATCTTTATTTAAAATATATATTTTTTTTATAATATTTAAAACTGCATTAAAAATAAAAATTCATCTAGTAAATGTGAGTAATGATTATAATGACATGAAAACACTTGTTGAGAAACTATCCATTGGTAGCACTCTTATCATATGTCTACATTAGGAAATCACGGGGCCATCATCTTTAAAAAAAATATAATTAATTTCAATGATGACTTTAAAATGTTTGCAATAATTTAATAATTTATACCTGTAAATAATTAATATGTCATGTTACTTTTGGAAATATAAAATGAAACAAACTGAAAAAAAAAGTAGTTCATATTTTAATTAAAACGGTATTAAAAATATAAAATTATCCATTATTAAAATAGTCAACCAACAAAATATAACGAAATTGCTTTGTCCTTTTATTCTCTCTAACTCATTGTGTTGATACAAAGAATGTAGTATGTTGTGAATGAGATTCGTTTACAAGATAAAATGTAATATTATGAAGTGGGTTTGTGGGATATCAGGAATTTGGTTTGGGCTGCTTTATGAAGTACTTTTACGTATTCCTATAGGAATAGCAGTTCATAGAAGAGCAGCACTGACAGACTCAACAAAACAGAAACATTTCCAAACAGGTAAAATGGAATGAAAATTGACGCATAACAAATATTTTGATTTGGTGTCTGCTCTCAGTAGAGCATCTCAAAAAACTTTTTTTTTCTGTTGGCCTATAGACGTTTTAATACTTTGGCGGTCCCGAACCACCCTTCAGCATATCCACTTTCTTGGTTTATTGCCTTCATTGATAACATGCAGCTCTGCAGCATCATTGTTGATTCTATGTGTGAGAATTTAATTTTTTTCAACTAATAGAACATTCTTCGATGAGCAGAAACTTCCTAATGGGTAGATTCTAGTTACGTGCTGCACCTGCCTTAATATTCATTACGACATATGGACTGACCAGTTTCTGTAAGCAGTGTTAGTAATAGATCTTATTTTCTCATTCAGTAGAACTCTGATCCCATAAAAGAAAACTAAACAAATGTTGTAGAGATGGTTGACCGTGATATAATATGAGAAGGAGTTGATCAAATAAAAATTACATTATACAAATAGTATTATTTAATTTTTTTGCCGACGTTTCGACCCACTTTGTAGGTCTTCATCAAGGCTACAAAAGATACAAAACAAGTAAAAATAAAATAAATGAATGTAAGTAGATATAAAATAAGAAGAAGTTGTATGATAAAGAAATAAAAAGATGATATCAGAGATATACAGTTGTCAGAGTGTGACAATGTAGTTAAAATATCATGTATTATATATATAGATGATGAAAACAAAAATGGAAAATAAGTATGAATAAAACTAGAAAACATAGGAGAATATAGCATGTAAGTTAAAAGTAAACAGATTGTGATAAAAGATAAGGAATGAGTGTATAATAAACTAATAGAGATTACTAGTGAGACTAGTTTGTTATCCACTGATATCTTATTATTATGCTTTCTTATTCTTATTTTAGCTTTACTATATCTCTACTTAATCAATTTTCAATCTCTTTATTCATTAACATTCATTTTTTTTTCTGTTAGCCTACAGTTATCAAATGTAATCTTTTTTATCATTTGTAATATATATATATTTTTTTTTTTTGGTCCTCCCCTTCCTCGCCTTTAAGGCTATACTCTCCTATGTTCTCCCGGGCCAGAGAGTGTGGGCGGGGATTTAAACACTCCCGGGCACCGGAATGCGAACTCGGAACTATTTTTTATCGTTGTCTCATATGCCAGATTGCCAGGCAACGGCGGTGCTGTGCACACTCGTTAGCTCATTCGGTCACCCCGCCCACCTAAAAAAAATACACCTATCTAAACATGCAACGATAGTTAGATTTTTTAAAGTTATTCGGAAATTAAAAGGCCAAGGATTGTAACAGCTTTGGTTTAATTTGGGCTCAATCCCATTGTGATATATAGAATAATGAATAAGAATCGGTCGCATCCAGAATGGCTCGGATGGATGATAATATTAAGTTAAAATGCATCAATAATATTTTTGGTGCGCACAGGGCGAGACAGGCGAAATTCCTTATAATAGTTCTCTGGAATGAAACCTGAAAAAGAATCCCCTCTAAAGTAGTCGAGATAAAAGCAAATAGTGCTAAGTGGAGTAAGACCTACAGAAGGTCAAGAAGAGAAGAAATAATCCTGTGCAGCCTTAGAATTGGTCACTGCGAATTTTCGCAAGGCTTTTTATTTAATCCAC
Source organism: Nezara viridula (assembly GCA_928085145.1). Lineage (NCBI taxonomy): Eukaryota > Metazoa > Arthropoda > Insecta > Hemiptera > Pentatomidae > Nezara > Nezara viridula. The sequence goes on along the minus strand of OV725077.1, from coordinate 153,619,045 downwards.
GGTCGAGGACAACCTACCGCTTCGTGTGGTGTGGTTCCGCTAGAACACATGCTCATGCTCAGAACTATCAAATAAATATTGAAGGATTTAGAAAAAGATGTAGAGATTCCAATGATTTTTTTAAACCAATGGGATTTTACAAAACATAGTATAAAAAAATGTAAGCGAGGAAAGGATTGCCAAGGGTCCCATAGCACTCAAAAAACTTTCTTTTTTTTTCCTACCCCCCAGGAATTTCTTGATTACAAAATACAATATATATATAAATGTATATATACATATATTTTCAATTTCCTTTTATTGCCCAAGGGCATTTTAAGGTAAGAGGGCTATGCACGCTGTATGCGTTCTTTGCATCTGTGGCCAGAGGCCTTTTATTATACCACTGGGCGTGGAGGGACCGCCCTTCTCAAAAAACTAAGTAAACTGTTTTATTGTTTTCATGTGGAGTTTGTGGAGTTTCCGAGAATATAATTTTTAATTTTTTTTATTAAAAAGTTCAATAAAAAAAAAATAGATTAACTGTTGTCACGAGTTTTTCCTTACTCGTAGAGGTGCTTCGGGTTGAGGCAAATTCAACAAATAAATAAATTTAAAAAAAGATATATTTAATTTATAATAGAGTTTATCTCTGATAGCTGCTCTAAGATGGATATTGTATGGTTAATAATAGCCGTTCATGCTTGACACGTTAAAAAAATATGGTTATTATAATGATTAAATATGTAAGGGCTGTATTTATGAATGCTTACTAAAAGGCTTCTATGCTCTATAGGAAACCTTATTTATAGCTTTTTTTTTATAACAAACATCTACTTTTCATTAACAATTTTTTCGGTTTTATTTAATTTTTTTTGTTCCTCCTTTTCATTACCTTTTAGGCTATCTAGGTTTTTCTCATGCCAGGAGGTGTGGGAGTGGTATAGGTGCCACAGTTAAAAGTCCACCAGGCACCGGGACACGCATTCATAAGTTTTTTTAATCAATTTAGCTTCTATCCGCTTGACGTTAAACGGTGCACAGTGGTTGGAAAAGGCATACAAATGGCAAAAATCTCTTTAGATGATAAATATTCTATGATAGCTATATATTTCTTTCATAAGCTGAAAGTGTACTTATGCATTTATATTTACTATAATGCATCCCAGGTCTTGAAAAATGAAAAAAAATTAAAGTTTTCCAATAATTTATTGTAGTCATTTTTGCTGAAAATATTATTAATTTTAGGTGTCAGAATATCAAATCACATAATTTTTTTTTCAAAACCTGTGGCAAATCACAAGATTTTCTATAATAAACCTGAACTTAATTAATATGGACTTAAAGCTTATTAAACGAGGATGTTTTTCTAAAGTAGTATCTGTGTGGAGTATCTGTAGTATAACAAAAGCTGGATTAGTGAAAAAATCATAATTAATTCATGATTCAGATCAGTCCCTCAATTATACTCTTCAAGAATGACAAACTCTACTTTCATTTGATTTAAATTGTGTCTAGTTTACTTATTTAGGAGCAATATTTACTTACTTAAATTAAATATTTGTTTAGTTATCACTTCCTACTCTTCAAAAATATGTGACTCACTTAAAAAAACACAAATCCTTAATTGCCTACTTTTCTACGAAAAAATGGTTCCATTTTTATTATAATTATATTTGTTTGTAGCTGTTATGATTACTTTAAATATTTTCCTTTATTTATGGGACATCCTATATATGTATATATATATATATATATAGGTTTGCACCATAAAATATTCTTAGCGACTTTTTTTTGATAAACCAAAATCGATTAGTTTATCTTTACAGATATAAAATCCAAATAATTGTGAATCCAGGTCACATTATAAGATAAGATGGGTTACACCACTTTTGGATAATATCTACTCATTCCATCCATTACATAAAACCGAGTATCATGGCCTCTTAAAGTAATGTGCACTCTTCTTGAGATTTATGAGACATTCTCTTCTCTCGTTTTTATAAGAAAATACATCAAATGCTGAAACGTTTTTGGAATATTTAATATTCCTAAAACCATTTATCTATTGGTTATTCTTCCAATATCTGATAGAATATATTAAGACAAAGTGAGGAACCGATCGCTCCATTTGTTTATTGTTCGCTTTAGAGGCCAAGTTGGACTCGAATCTACCTTCTGAATATAAATTACTGTAATTCTCCAAGAGTTATAAACAACTTTTTTTTTTTAACGAACTGGGAAAGAGCTCTATGAAAGTTTGGCAAGACAAACACATAATAAATCTCTGAATAGTATTTTTTATTACCAACAGCTACTCTTCACCGGTATTTTTATTAGACTAAAACAGAAAAACAGATATATGGTGCCTTGTCTAGTGTAACAGGTAGTGAGTATTTACTAGCTGTATCAATACATTCTAGCATAATTTATTTGATTTCCTGTTTTTGTACGTTGCCGTTCATCCCGTATAATGTACTTCTTATATTATAATAAAATACACACAATTGATATATAAAAAGGAAACCACCCCGTATTAAATTTATATTTTGCGAAATCCTTTAACAAAAAAAAATGTATCATATAAAATATACTTCTTCTTCAATGAGGATTACATTCCTTGCAAGACTTGTGCTTCTACCACTACATTCCTCTCGATACACAGCTAAGTTTCTCTGATCCTCAGTCTCCTCAAGTCTTCTTCCAGATCATCGAACCGTAATAGCTATGAATAAAAGTTTTCATTCAAAATCTTCCTCCTTCTGATATACCATTCATCATCCATTTTAGAAATCTGCAGAGATCCATTCTTTCAATATGATCCAGCCATCTGGGTCTTCTTACTAACACTGAGGATATCTGGCTCACCATATAGTTCCATTAGTTCAGCATTGCTCATGTGACGGTTCCAAAAGATCTTTCTTCGAACTCTTCTCTCCCAGATCAACAGGGTTTTCCCGTTTCCTTGATCAGAATTCATATCTCATTTCCATACACAATGACCGGTCTTATCACCGTTCTATGTAGTATGCTGTAACTAGATTTCCTTTCGTGGTAAGACTTTTGATCTGATTGTATCGAAGCGCCTTTTACAGGCCTTGAAAAACTTTTAGTTTCTACAACCGATATATATCATTCGATTCCCTCCATGTTTTGAAATGAAAAATGAACTTGAAAGGCAACTATCGATTTCTAGTTACTCCGTTAGCTGTTGAAAACTAATTTTATACAATATTTTGATCGAAAACATTATTAGAAATTATTTATCGTCAGCTCTTTTTGTCAATTCTATTAAACTATCTTACACCCGATAATATTTTAGTTATTTTCAAGATATTTCTATTAATTATTCAAAATAGATCCTTTATTCAGTTATAAAATTAATTCAGTTTGATTCGAATACAATTTACAATTTTAAGATTAAATTAAATAAGTGAATTTGAAGAGACTAATGTTTTTTAATATATATATATAATGCATTTTATAATAAAAATTAATAATTTTATGACGTAATTATTATTATTTTTATTTTTTATTATATAATAATTTTATTTTATTTTTATATAATAATTCCATGGCGACCATTGCACATGCGCTTTTTTAGAGATAAGAAACAGATTACAGGAAAGATAACTCATGAAATATACATCACGGTGATAATGATTCATCGATGGATAACTGAAGGAACGAAGAAAAGAATGAGATAGACGAGAGATGTTCGTGTTCCTTCCACATAAAAAGTTTGTTCAATTACTATACCATAATTGTATCCCTGTAAAGATCATGCAGTTACTAAACACGGTTCATTAACATTAAATAAAAAGAAGGAATTTCTTTTACAAAAATCAAATTAATAATGGCAAAACATGGCAAGACTAATATAATCATTATGCGTTTATGTTATATCTGTACCTATCATGTTTAGTTCCTTTTATATTTGATCATGTCTCCATTATATGTCGTATCACTATACCATATTAGCCGATGGTGCTTTTAACTGTTATCGAATGATAGATAATTGATAAGAACATTGTCAGCCAGGATTTAGTGGTGACTAATAATTAAAAACTACAAATAACTTAGAAATGTTTATTCCTTTTATTTCTCTTGGACATAAGATTAAACTGTTATTTTATATTCGTCGATAAATAAATAACTTCTTTAATTAAAAAGGTAGTAAGTTAAAATAGGTATACATTTTTTTCTTTTAGCTAAGAAAAAAACGTCTGCCAAGTAAGGTCAGTAGAGCTTCTTCACCGTATTCATTGGACAAACAATTACCTAAGGTAGATAGATAGATAGAAAAGTTTATTTGTTTATAAAATACATTATACATTTTTTTTACTCAATTATATATATTTTTTTCTTTATGAAATGTTCGGGAGAAGCAGTTTCCAGAAATACAGTAACCTCCTCAATATTTACAATTTTGATATACACGAGTTTTGTTCATCAGCGAATACAAATATGAGGAAGAATTCCATATTTACAAATTGCGTCCTTGACTATTCGTGATAAAAAAAACTACGTGCTCAAGATACATTTGTGTTATATCTATACGTATATCTGGCATAGCCAAGAAAATAAGTTTATCCGTTTTTAAACGGATGTATTAGGTGGAATTTGATAAAATTGATATAGGACCATCTAGGTCCTAGACTCGCACAATCCCTGGAAATTAAAATCGGATAAACGGTAGTAGATGATAGGCTCATCACATAGATTTGACCAAATTTGATCCTTGATTTGTGAAATGTAAAACGCGAATGGAAATTTTCGATTCTGAGGAAAAAAAATGTTTTGAACTATCGCATCCTGGGAGTTCGATAGAGAGAAAGCAAAATAGTTACAGTTATTAGTCTTATTTACCTCTACTGAACAACTAAGAACTGATAATTTGATCATGATTAAAACTTATTAATTACTTCTTAAATTTCTACTACAGTCAATCATTTCCTTGTCATTTGAAAATGTTTCTATTTGGTCGGTTCTATTTTTTTTTTCAAGAAACCTTTACATTAATTAATAAAAAGTGATTAGAACATTGGAAAATAAAAATGTGAGATGGATAAAATGAAAGGGAAGACTCCAAATAAAACTAAGGGAAAAATGCAAAAATACAATTTAGCGATAGAAGTAATACTATATTGGGATAAATATATTAAATGTGGGGATGATTGTTATGCAAAATTTTTTAATTTAGATTTAATAAGCATAATGTATAAAATCCAACCCGATATATTTGGGTACCATTGCTTGAAAATTAAATATTTCTTCTACTTTATTAGATTGTAGAGTTTATGATTTTATGATGATTATGATTCATTACTTACATGGCGTTACTTTTTTTTTTTTGGAGTTAATATTTCAAAGTATAGATGTTAATGTCGTTTTATTTAACTATTTAAAGGAAACAATAATCTGATGGCTTGAGGGAAAGCATACTCGATAGCTTTGACTGTTGTAGCATCCATTTCAGGCAGTTAACCTCCCCCTGAGGTACTATTCGAGCCATACCCTCAGTTATTCATTGCCAATTCGTCGTGTCCTGTTGGTTGTGTCTCGTTATACCTGTTAGCCTCCTCTCAATTTACATATTATTCCAATTTAACTGTTTTTTGGGGGGAGGGAGAGAGGGGAATTACGATAGAATGCGTTCTGTTATTTGCTTCCTACATTTTCTGGTAGATAATCGTTTTTCACAACTACTCTTTATTTGATTGGTTGCTCAATAGAAAAAAACTACTATTTTTTTCTCACGAAACATTGATCAATCACCCAGTAACCATAGCTACTATGTTTATTATTAGCTCATGAACAGTTATCGTATCTATAATAGTAAAAGCAAAAAAAAATAAAAACCTGTACCACTACAACCCATGAAGGGTCTTGAGTGCAGTGCTATGTGAGGAAGTAATGTTACAAGGCCAACGGTTGTGCAGGAAGGTGACGGGCCAATATCACGCTCAACCGCCAGGTTTTCCCCCTTAATTATTTTTTAAATTAAGGGTACCCACTTTATAGAGGCCGAGTGTGCCCCAAGAGGGTCTCCTGACCCCAGAGTCGAACCACGGCTAATGAAAAATTACTAGTCATTAGCCGGAATCGAACCTAGGACCTTGAACTCTGGAATTCAGTACTCACCCACTGAGCTACCCCGCTCCTTATCTATAATAATAATGTGTTGTTAATAGAGACCGAATTTTCATGTAAAATAAAGGTAAATTTACCTATATATATATATATATATATATATATATATATATAGTGTCCCTTAAGTAGTGGAAACTATTTAAAACAATATTTATATAAACAATCGCCCAATTTCCACCAACCAACCAGATAACCGAAGTTATGGGATTAAAAGTACGGGTTCACGTCCCGGTGCCAGAGGGGATTTTATGTTCTCCGATCCAGGAAAATCCCGCATAGCTTAAAAGGCAAGGTAGAGAAGAACAGAGACAAAAAAAAAGATTCTAGGAGCTCGTGGTTCTTAGTAAATATTAATAAACTAGGGAGCCTTAAAAATGGATGAATTGGAACCTGGAACCGTTGATAATATACGAAGTAATAAACACAAACGGATGATGAAGTTCACAATATGATAAACGTTATTTATATTTTGATTACTTTTTTTTGTTGAATAGGAAGCAATAACATAAAAAATATTTAATTTAAATAATTCAACAGTGCTCCATAGTAAGCTAGAAAAAATTGCTTTAAACGAAAGTAGAGTTTAACATTGTTAAAAATATTTAAAGAGGGCTGTTGAGCGGAACACCCAAGTTTTGTTTTAAAAAAGTCATAAATTATTTAATAATTATTTTCGCTGAAAACACGGGTACTTCTAAGAAACAGGATAGGATTTTTTTATACAACTTGAGGCGTATTTCAATCTTGTGCCCTATAAATCTCAACTTAGTTAGTGCTATGTATAGCAAATTGCATATAAGCTTTTAAAATTGTAATTAGGTGCCGAAAACAAGGTACCTACCTGGAACCTGCAAGGACCGAGGACACTGCGGGAAGAACTGTACTCAGAGAAGCTGGTAACTAGTAACGGGTTAAATAACTGGTTCCTTTTAGGGTGTTACCAGTTATTGTGAACTTACAGAGTGAAGTTTATAACCGAAGAAAACCATCGTTGCCCCACCCTGAATATTTGTATAAAATCTTCCAAGAACTGAGAGAAGGGGTCTTATGTGTTTTTCCGACCTTGAGGGGTCACATGCATTTTTCCTGGCTTGAGGACTGGTTTGGACCTGGGCTTGACGAGATGACCTCGGATCAATAGATGAAGTGATGACTAACTACACCACTTCATATACAATAACTAAGTTTTATTCCCAATAATAAATTTACCAATAATTGTTCCTATTCAAAAAAAAAAAAAAAAAAAATACACTTGGAAGGATCTACACGACAGTGTATGCCTCAACAGTAGGGAAAATTCCTGAATATGGAAAATATGGAAGGATAAAGAGCAGATGGATGGATCGAATCAACAAAGATATAATAGGACTGCACGCAGATAACTGGAAAGAAATAGTCCAAAATAGACAGAGATGAAATAGGCTTTTTAAGGTGGTAAAATATTTACGAAGCCTGTAATACCAACAGAAAAATAAAATTCACATTTTTCCTAGTTTGAAGTAATATTCATAAAAATAAAATTTCCTAGGAAACATATCCAGTGCCTCATTGAAAAATTGAGGAATGGACTCGTGTTTTGGCACTAGGACTTTAGAAATTGATTTAAATAAACGTATTTAGTAGCTTATATTTAAAAAACAATACGTTCACAAGGCCACTAGCAAAAGAGTGTGATAAATACTCATTAATGAAGTTTGTAATGAAAACTAGTTCAGACTTTTTTGGTAAATCTAATTAGACTCTGCTTTCTGACCCAATGTTAAACTGCTCTCCTTCTATTTGCTTTTTTTTGAGTGGGAGAGAGGAATTTTCAGTGTTGAGTAAATATAATATGTTGATATACACATGAGAATGGAGGATCTCTTGAGATATTCTCAATGTCCATAGTTATATCAAGATAAATTACTCTTAAATCATATTATTAATAGGATAATTGTGTTTTATATCGAAAGATAATAATAAAAATATTTGGTTGAAAAACGGTCATTTGTAATAATAAACCCTATTATAATTAAAGTTATGTAATGTAGAAATTATATTAAAAGCATACACTAACATATCATGAGCATATAATGTTATGGCTAATTATCTTTTATTGGATTACCACTTTACTACTGCAATGAATCGCTATTGACAATAAGCAATTGTGGATTTCTCCGATCAATTAATGGGCTTTGAAGCCGCCGCAATGTTTAGGAATTCCCCTATTGTCACATCCAATGAATGGTAGCTCGCATTTCTGAGCCTATTGAAGCTTCATTTTGATTGGATTAATGAGATATTCCGGATTCCCGGGAAACCCTTAAAACTTATCAGGGCCATAATATAGAAATTTATTATTAGGATTTATTAAATGCTCACCTTCCTTTTCCTTAATTAAAAAAGGTTGTAATTTTGTTGTAAAACCTTAATTAATTAAGGTTGTAAACATATCGTTTACATTAAGTACAAATGGTTGTATGTAAAAATTGTTTATTTACATAAGAGTTTTTTCACATTAAATTTTTATGAGCTTTGGGGCTCCACCAAACCATCGAATTCCTATCGTATCCAATCCTTACAATCCAAAATCCTCCGTAAAATCCTTAATGCTCCATAGTTTGTCACAAATAAAACCATTCATAAAGACCTTAATGTACCATATGTCGCTGATTTAGCTCGAGCCAGATATCTATCCTTTCATCATAAACTTCAGTCCCATCCAAATCCGCTTGTTTCCACTCTTGCTTCTTTCTCGATTCCTGATAATCCTCCTAGGCGTCTGAAAAGGAGATGGCCTCGTGATCTTCTTACTTAAAATTATTTAGAGAGTGCTACCACTGGGTAGTAACTCTTCAAGCCTGCACATGCCATTATTTATATTTGAGCATATTTACTTGTTGTATCTGTATACAGTTGTAAATTTCATTAAATAAACAAAAAAAAAAATTTATGATTTATTAGTATAAATTCATATTTTTTTTCTTCTGATTTTTTTCATAGTAGCAGACTACTTATTGCTTTTGCATACTACAAATTGTCACCATTAGCTCAAATAAAATAAGCATGTAAAATTGTTACGTACGACCCACTGATGGTAGCGATGTTCTATTGATGTATGAAATATTTTTAAATTCTATTTTCTCTTTAACACAAGTACATCGAAATAGCTTCAAACAATTTCATTGCTTCGATTTAGTGAATTATATATACTTTTTTCAAACATAAAAAGATTATAAATTCTAATAAATCCCATCAAATAATCTTTACCCTTCGTCTTAAAGTTATGACTTCTTGTCCTATATTATCCTTCCATAATATTTCATTCCTGTTGAACGAATCCGCTACACAGGATTCTACTTTACGTCTTACATGGAATCCGCATATTAGACTGAATCGACAAGAAACTGTTCGACGTTTTGGAATGCCCTAACACTTACTAGACGACAGCTCTAAACTTTCAATTAGTTACAAAAGACTCATCTACATGACTATAATACGACCTAAATGGATATACGGAGTTGAACATTTGAGTTCCACCATTGAACCTTCGAATTCCTATCTCATCCAATCCTTAAAATCCGAAATCCTTCCTAATATTCTTAATACCCCATATTTTGTCACAAGGAAAACCATCCATAAAGACCTTAATGTTCCGTATGCCGCTGATTTAGCTCGAGCCATAATACTCCAGTCCCATCCGAAGCCATTTGCTAGCCAGCCTTGCTACTTCCTCGATTCCTGATAATCCTCCGAGGTGTCTGAAAACAAGATGGCCTCATGATCTTATTACTTAGAATTATTTAGCAGTGCCACCACTGGGTAATATCTCTCTAAATCTGTTTATCATTTCTAATTTTTGCATATGTTTGTGCATATATTGGTCGTATTTATTAATTACAATTGTAAATTTCAATAAATATGTATATATTTTTATTTACATTGAGTTGGGTAAATTCATTTAGTTTCCATAAAACCATTTGGTTTCCTTTAAATACTTTTGATTTTCATGATTGTTATACATAATTTTTTCGATACTCTCCAATATCTTCCATGACTTTTTATGGTAGACATTTTTTTTTTTTTTTAATTCTCAGTTCTTCAACAAAATATTATACTTATAACTATGGCTCTTGTGAATATTGTGTTGAGTACAAAAATTATATTTTCGGGAAAAGGAAATTCACGAAATTACACTCAATAAACTATTCACAGGTATATTCGGACTACGATTTTCGGATATTCACTTTCAAACTAAAATGTTTTTTTTCTTTTTCTTCTTTAATCAATTATCAAATTATTTCATACTTTATATTGAGCCTTTTTTTTTATAGTAACAAATAGACATGAGCTGAGTGTTGCATTATTAAGGAAGGATATGGTCCGGGGTGGCATTCATAAATAGACTAAATAGTGGCAAAATTATTAAAAGCCAATGTTTCGACGCGACTTTGCAGATCTTCTTCAGGGAAGTGTGTTCAGCAATGAGTTTCACTTACAACTGATAGTTTTAAGTTGAAATAAGACCTACAAAGTCGGGTCAAAACGTTGGCTTTTAATAAAATAGTTTTGCCACTATTTAGTCTATTTATGACCACCACCATCTCCTTTCTTAATAATTAATTATGTAAAATAAACCAAATTAAAGGTACTTTAGAGGAAGATATTTTGTACATTTGAGCCCAGTAGGAGATATCAGTAAGGATAAAGCCTAGGTTATATTAAAGACCATATAATTGCACATTGATACACCGAGTTTAATCAAAATCGTTTGATCGTTTTTGAGAAAGTTGTACAGTTGTGTGAAATCGATGATATAAAGTGCCACTGACGGTTAGTAAATTTTCAGTAAAAAGTTACCATAACATCTTAGGTATACACCTATCTTAAATACGTTATTTCAGTTTCGTGAATCTTTTCGTTTTTAAGCTAAGCTGTTCACACACACACACACACACACACACACACACACACACACACACACACACACACACACACACACACACACACTCATACATATTTTAACTCAAGGCACCTAAAATCTTGTACTCCCATTGGAAACTCAAATTCTAAAATGTTCACGATATTTCCCATTATAGAGAAGGAGCCCACTGATGGACAGGTTGGACTTTAAATGTAAATAATAAGCTTCCATATTGATTTAGAGGTCTCAGTTTAGCCCTCTATAAACAACTGTATGAACAATGTTCCCAAAAGAACATTTTAAAATGCCCATCATAGTTGTTTCTATAGTGCTGTTGTGATAAGTGTGTTTCATACTTTCCTACTAACAGTTTTGCTAAGAGTTGAATATTAATCTTATCTTTATAGTTAAAGAAAAATGTAGAATTTTCTGAGATACGTCAATTAATGGTACCGACCCCCTGTCCATTACTAGAACAATTGAAGTTCTGGATGTCCATTACTAGTGTAAAAATGTTTTGTTTTTTTAAATAGAGATTATACCTGCATAACTGTTTGTTATTTCAATTTTAAGTGCTAAATAGAAAAAGGAGACCACAGAGATTTTAAATGTCCAACGTAGAAGTTTATAACTAATAATTACGGCGGTATAAGCCAAAGAATACAATAGGGGTAGGATTCTTGTCCATCCTACTATATATTACAAGTGGGAGTAAAAAATATACGTCGTTAAAATAGCTGTTATATTTATAATATAACATAATGGTGCAGCAGTATTTTTACCAAGATAATAGCTACGAATATACAATATAGTTTAAAGGCATAAAAGTCTCCTTTAAATGTTTTTACAAAAACGAAACAGTTTTATAAAGAAATATCTTCTAGTTTACTACAAAATGATTGTTGATTACCTAAATTAAATTGCTCTTTTATTTATCGCTTCCTATTCGACAAAAATCGTGGATTATTTTAAAATAAATTAAATGCCCCAATTTTATGCGAAAATTGGATCATATGTAATTTTTTGTAGATCTTAATTTCTTCCATCACCTTTCGAAATATTTCCTTTGAATTATATAAAAAACAGTGTTAATCAATGATATTACAAAATATAAAAAATATATATGTGTGTTGATATTTTAGAATTAAATAATGAAATTGAAACTACATAATAGTTATTAAAAGAGTAGAGGGAGAGGTATAATATCCCGGGCTGGGAGGGAGTGGTGGTGACATCGGCAGGACACTCGATCCTAATCCGTATCAGCTGCTGCAGCGGATAATCACCTTCTCTGTCACATACACACTGCCGCCTCTTTCCCAGCTATATCGCTCTTTATCCCCCATGTTCGCCTCCTATCTATGTCTATATGTATATTTAGTAATCTCTAGCTTTCTTTTAAATCATAATAAAGTAAACACAAAATAAAATAAAAATAAGACATGACCTTTATTCCTTAATGACGAGATAACAATGTATTCAAATATGCTTGTGTGAAAGATGATTATGTTAGCACGTACAATATACAAAATTATATATTTTTTTTTTCATCTAGTCGTTGGTCAGATGTAACGAAGGCATGCCTAATATTACTGCTTCAAGACCCTTATTGCTTAAAGGTAGGTTAGGGTACAAATAAACAATTTTCTGTACTGCTATTAAACTCCATATAGTGAGAAAGTCATGAAATTTAGTATCACATCTATTGTTTTTCACTTGTGTACTTTTTTATTATATTGCTTGTAATATTTATTACAGACCAGCCTCCAATGCTATATACTTCACATGCCTCCTCATCTATTCCTAAGAGTTACTTTAAACATTTTAGAGTTGCCAGAAAGTCGATTAATAAGATCTGTGATATGTATGCGACGTTAATAGTAAAACAAATGAAAATACATAGTGGTGCCGTCGAACGAAATGAAAACGGTCATGGTGAGAATTTCTTTTTTATAGTCTCCCATTTATTTTTCTGACATGGTTCAAGGTCTTGGAATTCTCCTTTTTTTGCATGATTGCATTTTAAGGAGGTTTATATTATTATTATTATTATTTAAATAATGACATTGATTTCTGTATAATGATTGCTTACAAACTAAAAATTGAAGCTATAATTTAGTTTTCAAACAACTTTTGCCAGCCTTGAGGAGGGAGGTACAGGAGGTTCGAGTTGTTTATATAAAAGATTTTTAATGTGTTTTACTGATTTGATAAATTTGGTATATCGTTCAGTAATTAAATTCTTAACTTCAAGTATTTTAAATTCCTGGTGAATTTTTTACCCTTTTTCTATTTTTATATCCGTCCCTTTATCTACTTTACTTAATATTATATTGTAATATTGTAAAGATTGTATCCTCTTCGATTTGTTAATCATTGAAAACAATGGTGAGTTATAACACAAAGCATGAAGCATTACAGTTTTGTGGACTAAAACTTTAAGGATCCTAGAAAGGTATGTGGAAGGTAAAAATAAGTTCTTTCTTGCGGTTTTAATTTTTTTTTTTAAGGGGGCCGAAGCTTTTCTATGCCTGTCAATGGTGACTCTTAAATATACAATTTGTTTTGTGGGATTTAAAAAAAAAAATACATAAACTTTGCCCATTATCACCCATATTGACGAGGAAGAAGTATTGTAGATTCATTGCGTGGGTCCACCACGAAATTTTTGGCGATAAATATCAACCCATCCAGGTTGGATTCGAACATCAACGCTAGACTTGAGAATGCTGGCAACACCTCAACACGATAGACCTCAAGAAATATTATGATATTAAAATTATTAATTGGTTTTCAATGTCTGTATTGATTGTGAACAACTTAATTGATTAATATACAACATACGTCAGAACTTCTAGAAGTTGCATTATAGCATAGACCCTTCTTTTTTTTTTCATAAGCAATTTAGACAAAATCTGATTTTCCAGAATGTGAATGTGTTTTATTTATTTTGTTATCATTCGGCTAATCAGTTATTTTACTTATCTTGTATATTACTTTATCTTATGGTTTATGTATATCTTTTTTTTTTTTCTTTCTCTTCTTTACTTGTTTATTTTTATTTATTTTCCTTTTTTATGAACAAGATGTGTGACTGAATACCAACCAATGCCCTTCAGTGTGGCAGACTGTATTAATATTCAATAAAAAAAAAGAAATTTCCAGAATGGATGTTTTCAAATAGTATATTACGTGTTTAAGATGTTTGTTTTATTTTACGTTTTTTTTTTTTTTATTATTTTAAATTGACTTTGTTTTTTCTTCGAAACTCTTATCCAACGTCCTTAATTTTTACGGCTAGTAATTTAACTTAATAACTGAATTTAAAAAAAATTACATCATCAAACTAAAACTGTATGATTTCAACATTGCCATGTTGAATCAATGGAAAGAAGCATGGTGCTATTTCTGGTCCAAGATTTCGAACCATAAAAACAATTTATGAGGATATTCGACAACAGGATGGGATATACAAGACTTAGCCATGGACGCCTCCTTGAAGGAAATCCTTTACCATAATGAAACAGCTGTAACAGTGCCTTGATCACAGAACATATCCTGGAAATCCGTCAGCGTTTGTATTCATCAATAACTTCGTTATGGCTTCTTGCCTACAGCCAAGCCTTAAAACAAGTCTTAAGAACTTATTCCAATTCTTGAAGAAAAATAATATGTACAAATTTATTTAAATCATCTAACTAGAACTCGGTGCCTTTAACCTAAGTAGTAGTACACGACACAATAAAGTGTAATCAACTAAACAAATAAAACCGTTTGTAGAACTTTATTTCCCTCATCTTAAAAAAATAAAATAAAATTACAGACTTACTGTGCGCAGTCTACCGGAAATTTAAAATTGAAACTATTATCAATAACTTAAAAAAAGAGACCTGAAAGAATAAGCATGTAAATTTGGTTGAATACTTAAAGAGGTATATGTTAATGAAAACAATCAGTCACTTTTATAAAACTAACACTCAACTATAAACTTGAATCCTGAAATAGTAAATGCAATAACACTCAGTCCGTTAACTGACCATTCCTTTGAATTATTTAACAAGCGAAAGCTAGCCCATTTAGTCTTCCATGACATCCATTTTTTGTCAAAGAGCAGATTACTCTCAGCTAATCGAGAGAGAGAGCAAGAGGTCAGCCCCCGTTGCAGATTCCATTAAGATAATACCCTTGCTCAAATGGGGACTGGCAATGTCTCCCTTATTTCGTTTCTGGGGCCCGATTTGAACTTTATCTCTCCTAAGCGAATTATCGAAATAATTTCGCATATCTGATCTTGGTGAACTTATGGTCTGCTTCTGACTGCAAGTCTGGAGCTGAAAAAAAGATTATTTTATAAAAGCATCTCTTTTCCATGTGTAGTTCCTGTCATTTACTACTCATCTCCAGTCCACATTAGGTCTGATTAATTTCATTTGCAACAGCTCTCAATATTTCAAAGTAAGAGCCAATTCAAGGCTTTTAAAATTGTATCACATATTCCATTTTATTTAATTGAAACTGAGGACCGATTTAAAATAACATCAATGTTTACTTAGAAATTTCTTTCTATATACGTGTGTGTGTGTGTGTGTGTGTGTGTGAATAACAGTGTTGTACAAAAAAAGTAATTATTTCTGACCATAAGATCTGTTGCATTGAATAAAATAAAATAAAACAACAACAAATCTTAAATGAACTAACAATATATAAGGTGTCCCGTAAGTGGAGGGAAATATTTAAAAGGATGTTAATAGACATCGAGATCTACGAAAAATCGCATGTAAACAATTGCCCAATTTTCAGCAAAAAAGTAGAAAATTTAAGATTTGTGTTTTTTTTACGCGTAACATTTTTTGTTGAATAGGAACCGATAAATAAAAAAAAAAATTGGTTTAAGTAATTAAACATTGCTCCAAAGAAAACTAGACTAAATTTACTTCAACTAATACGGGACTCCAGCAAATGCCCAGGAAAGCGCTAGTGTTCCTTACGACAATTTACAACTGTATCCTGAGGACAACTAAATTCCCAGTGCGATGGAAATATTCACATATTAAAATGATATAGAAAAGGGACAAAGACATTTACAATGCTTCATCCTACCGACCTATCAGTCTCCATCCTATATGTTCCAATGTTTTCGAAAAATTATTGTACAAAAGTTGGTTGACATGCTAACGGACCAAAAAATAATTCCTGACCATCAATTCGACTTTCGCACATTTCATTCCAATACGCACCAACTAAACGGAGTTACTGACTACATTGCTGGAGCACTATAGCAAAAATAATATGCAACCAGTTTATTTCTGGATGTTGCTCAGGCATTTAATAAAGTCTGGCACCAGGGACTTCTCTTTAAACTCAAAACTATACTACCTCAATCATACCAATTAAGTCTCCAGTATTTCCTTTTCGACAGGTTTTTCTCTGTCCGACAGGATTTAGAAATTTCCTCAATTTGACCAGTGTCAGCAGGGGTATCTTAATGATCCATATTGTCTCCTTTACTTTGCATTATCTATACGCATGACATGCCTACCATCTCCGAAACATTGACTGCTATTTACGCTGACGAAACAACAATTTTAACAAAACACGATAACCTCAGACTTGCCTCACTGAATTTACAAACTCACTTAATAAATTTACAAAATTTGTATTCACTTTGGAAAATTAGATTAAATTGTGACAAATCACAACATATAACATTTACACTTCGACGAGACACATGCCCGTCAGTTTATATCGACGACAACCAAATACCTCAGACGGACACTGTACGTTATTTCGGGCTATTATTCGACAGAAGGATGACCTGGGGCCCACATGCCAAAATGAAACGAAAGACTTTGAACAAATGACTGAAAATACTATACTCTCTTTTTTCGAAATCAAAATTGAAATTTCGACGAAAACTAAATACATACACTTAATTACTTAAACCTATATGGACATACGCCTCACAAATTTACGGTTCTACAAAAAAGACGGACTTACTAAAACTACAACCATTTCAATCCAAAATTTTAAGACTAATAACAACAGCTCCCTGGTTCGTAAACAACAAAACTATATATACCGACTTACAACAACCGACTATCGACCAACACATATGTTATCTATCTCTACTCCCGATTTCGTCTTAATATCAGAACACGGACATCAGAACAAACTTATCAAGGACATGGCCACAGCAGACATGTCCATCAGAAAATGACTAAAGAGGAGCTGGTTGAGAGATCTGTCGTAAATTATGAAGTAGAGCAATACCAGGAAGAGGTACTGCTGGGTACTAATCTTCCTCATGCCTAAAATGCCAACTTTTTTTTACAATGAGCTCACAGCTGCTTATTGTCAAGATTATGACAGGTGTGGATAGAAATATAAAGAGAGAAACAAAATGTTGTAATTGGCCGTGAAAGAAATACAGAAAATTAAATTTTTAAATTGAAAATAAATTTCTAAAAATTAAAGTTATATTATATATGTACAATATATCGTTTTTAAAGGATTAAAAAGAGAAAATCAAAGTGAGATAGACTACCTTTTTTTCTTGTTTGGTTCAAGTATTTATGTAAATATTCTTTTAATAAGTATAAATTGAAGGAACTTTTTTTTTTAAAATATAAATGCGTAGTTTTTTTCATTATAAATATGAATTAGAAGTATATCCTCATCATACTTGCCATAGGATTAAATTAATATTTAAAGTAATTATTGTTTACAGTTTAAAATATAATTAGGGATAAACCCTTTGTTGGAATTTTATAAATTCAATTTTGAAATTATAAATTAAGTCAGTCATTCCTTGATACAAAAACTGACGTTTGGTTTTAAGAACTAGGAAAAAATTTAATGTAAATTTAAGGTATAAATATTTAATTAGTGAACAAATATTTTTATCAATTTATTCTCAGAATTCATTTTAATTTAAACTAACAATAACAGCACCCGCCATTTGGGACTTCGGGTTTGGTGGTCGTTGGTTGTAGCAAGATATTTGGGTCGGCCATGAACAAAAGTAATCCGGCCAGAAGATGAGTCTCTCTGGGACGAACTGGGAAACTTCTATCTCAACTTCTCATTTCTCTATCTAAGAAAAAAAAATTCATTCATTCAACAAATCACGATTTTCATTTTCGAGGCATTGATGAAAATATTATTTTTATGTCAGGTTAGATTTAACGAGTTTAATTGCCCGGAAAAAACTTAGATCAAATAAAACAAAACAATTGAATTTTGCGATAAGATATTATGACGATGATATGTTTCTTCATAATATATATCTTGGAATTCAGTAGCATTTATTTATTTGTATGTCTGTAATTCGTAATATGCCTGCAAATATCTGCTCTTCCGACCCATATAAATAATTTTAACAGTTCATTTCTTTATAAGGTATAAATAATGAAAACTTTTCAAATATTTTATAGATGTAAGGTAGATTTTAAGTTAGTCCTAAGAAAATTAACAAGATAGAGGTGAGCCCCATCACCCAGATTGAATGTCAAGCAATAAAGATAAACAGAACTAACAAAGATCTTAAAATGTATCCCTGGTGTCCAGCAAATACTACTACGGGCCACGTCGAAATTAATATTAACTCACCTAGGTGGGAATCGAACTCACGACATTCCGAACAGTTGTAAGTCTACGAATATGAGACAATTCGAACAAGTCAGGTTAAACATTTCTACATGGGTACCATTTACGGGACTTTGCTCCTCCGTTTATTACACTCAGCTGAGAAAGGACCATTATTGGTTGCAACCAGAAAAATGCTTCCCATAAATATTGTCACGACTTAAGAGAAGTAGAAACTTAAATTCGTCGGAGTGTTCAGAGGAAATCGAGTATTTGTTGTGCTTATTTGATTGCGGTGTTTATTGAAGTTGCTGCCATGACAAAGACACGTAGGCTGAACGTGTTTCTTGATAAATCGAGGTGCGAAATATCGTGTACGGTATTCATGGCGCTTAGCAAATACCCCGAGTTGTTTATTGGACAATATTATATCTATTGGTTATAAAAGACGTATGTGTTGCCTATGTTTGTATTTTTTACTTCAATATCTGTTTTATAATGTTCACTGGTCTACCAGAAAATGTTCAAATGCCTTTTAGTTTTAAAACTATTTCTCAGTTCTACAACGTTATATAACACATATCATTGATACTTCAAACGTTTTTGGAAGAAGGCATCGGATTTAGTTTTTTTAGAAATATTAAATTCATTGTAATCTGTGATTTCTTATATTCAGTAGGCATTTCGTTTCTATCTTCGGTGGTGTTATATCTCTATTGCTTGGCCATAGACGTTTACGTTCACTTTTACGATAAATAATAGATCATACTAAGTTGAAAATTAGTTTAAAATTTATTTTCATTTATCGGTTATCCGACTGACCTAAGAAATTACAATCTTTACAAAATGAAAAAAATATATAAACATCTAATCAAAATAAAAAATAATAAAAGTACTATAAGAGAAGGAGAAGCTTGCATCTGGGAAAGGGCGAGGATTGATGCTACGAGAGGAAGACGAACGAAGTTAGATGAATCTCGCTGATGCTGTTCTGGGACCCCTACAAATTGAATCTTCTTCAGACAAAGACCCACCGATCTTAAGGAAAGGAACAGAAAAGACAAACCCAGCAGCCTGTTCATACCAATATTCTTCTTACTATTCCAATGACTATAGTTTTGAACCTTCTCCACTCCTTAGGCAGCGGTTGTAAGGTTCGCCTTGTTAAACTTAGAAGATCACCTCTTATGTTAATGTAACTCATACAGATTTTGTCAAATGTTTTTTTATTTCTTCATAGTGAAATTAATCACATTGAAATTTGTAACACTGCCATTGCTATTGTTCCAAAAATTTCCATAGATAGGAATTCAAATAAAAAAAAAAAAAAAGATCTATAGCTATATACATACAAATTGGGTTGTCCGGAAAATAATTCAAGATTTTGGTTTTAAAAGAAACAAAGATTTAGAGCTGTTTTTTTTAATCAAAACAGTCTCCACTACTATTAATACATTTCTGCCAATGTGTTGGCAACTTTTCAATTCTCATTGATATGTATATACACCATGTCAGATAAGCATTGCGGGTACTGTATAAACACAGCTCCGTTCTCCTTTGAAAAACGTCAGTCTGTATGCGAGAGGTCCGGGTAGTAGAGCGGATGTGACAGTTTCAGATCCAAGCTCCAACTGAATTTGTTCCGTCACACGTGAGACATGTGGCCGGGCGTTGCCATACAACAATATGGGCCCCTTCCAACTGACCAAAGATGACCATTATTGCCAATTTCTGATGCATTGCATTAATTTGGTTAGAATACGATTCTGCATTGATAGTTTCTCCAGGATTCTTTGAAGCTACTGTCCAGAACGTACTATTCAGTGAAAGTACTGTTCCTTAATAAACGGTTGTACAAGGAGGTGATTTGACTGAGATCACAATCAACTCCCAGGTTTCCCCCTTTTATTATTAATTGTTTAATTAAGGTTACCCACTTTATAGAGGTGGGGATACAACAGGAGGATGTCCTGATCCCAGGATTGTCTCACTCCCAATGAAATAGAATAAATTATTTTTCTTCCATGGTTCAGAAATCGAACCTAGGACCTCAAGCATGAGAAGATCAGTACCCTACCACTGAGCTGCCCAATTCCCATATACGAGTGTATAATCTCACTGAGTTAATGCAATATATATTTAATGCAATATGCATAAAAGTTAAATTTCTTCTAAGTAAAAATACTAGCTATACTTCAGCCGACATTGCTGTTGCTCTATGCAGCGCAAGAATCAGAGAAGCCGACTGATATCAATAAGAAAAAAAATAATAAATAAAATATTTACTAGGAAGTCTGTGAATAAAATTTAAATATAATGAGCCAAAGTAAAATTCTATAGAATACATAAATAAAATAATTTCTTGCACGTGGATAAAAACCATTTTCTTGTTAACAAAGTTAGTTTCAATTCCAACCATTCAAAGGCGAACGGAGCTGTATGTATACAGTACCCGCAATGCTTATCTGACATGGGGTATATTTGCGCCCCGACTGCTGGTTAAAAATTATTTCAAGTAATTTACAGTTTTTTGTTAAAATATATTTTTTGGTTTCTTTTTTGCTTCCTCACTACCGAAGGTAGGAGAGCATTGTATTCGTGCGAGAGGTAAAAAAAATTATGTACGTAAAACGTTTCAAGCATCAAGGATAAAATTTGGAGAACATTACAGAAATTGCATAGCATGAATTACATTTAGTAATTAACATTAATATAAATATCTGTCACCAGTATAAAGGCTGTGAAATGTCTAAGAGATTCATCATGTGTTATGGGGGTTAGGTTAATAAAATAGTTTTATGAGGTTTATTCAAAAAGTTAATCTGTACTGTATTATTAGATCGCTTCCGCATGTCACCAGCAAGACGCTTACTGCCGTTATTTATATTTCGTGTAATTTTCAATAAATTTAAATTAATTCTTTCTTATAAATTCTAAGTTAAAAAAAAAAACAAACAGTAGTTTAATTTAAATTGTGTTTATTTCTATTGATGTCCAACCACCTCGTCATGGTCTCGATTTCATCCATAAACATCAAAGCTGTGATAACTTCACTTCTATTTTTATATTCCAGCTTAAATTAGTTTTGTTCCGACTGAAGAAAAGTAATGGGCTCGTTAACTCCGAACAAACAAAAAGTTGAATTATTCCTATGGATTTTTCTTCCCATCCATTTTACGTTTGAAAACATACCTATAAAGTATATATAACTACTTTTAGTGGAAAAGGCGGTATTTACGAATTTCCAATTTCATTCTGTATTTGACATTTTGTAGTCTGTTACAACAGAAAATATTAGAAGTCAATAAAATATGAAATTATACTAAAAAATCATGAATAAATTATTAGCTCCCCTGTAAAAATTTTTATATACGACCTTTTACACTAACGGACTGATATTCTTGTTCAGTTTTGCCCTTAATCTTTTTGTTTCAATCACGAATTATCAAATATTCAATCTGCAAATGCGGAACTCTTTTGCATTTTAGTATTTGCTGGTGGGCGAAACTCGTGGATATCAAACACGTATATGTTGATGTATCACTGAATTTCTGAAAACGGCTTCCCCCAGAGATTCTATTCTCATGCGAACAAATTTAAACCTTTTTATAAAAATATTTTGTAGTTATGAAAGCAGTGGGGAAATTATACTGACCTTACTTGCCAGATGCTATATATATATATATATATATATATATATATATATATATATATATATATATATTATATATATATATATATATATATATATATAGATAAAATATATACCATTTGAATGTAGTGTGAATTTTCCATGAGTTTAGTATTATGAAATATATGATTAATTTGTAAATGAGACAAGGTAAATAGCTACGTAGAACCAGTAAATAGCTACGTAGAACCAGTGGATTCTTAAGGAATCAATAGTGCATCGTTTATGGATTACAAAAAAAAAAAAATAATTCAAATATTTTCAATGGAGTTGTTCACTATTAAAATGTAAAATATCTAAGATGAATATTCTCGATTTTTAAAGGAACTTAGAAAACATGATTTGGTAAATAAAATTATGTTAAAATTAAAAACCCGTTATCACGATACCAAATATAAATAACAATCTCACTTAATCAACTTTAACATCTCAAGAAAACTTAGCAAGAAGAGTGAACTCAAGTTGTTATATCTGTTTAAGAACATTTTTGCAAAACAAAACCAACTGTAAATCCAAACTTCTATTGTTTCCTGGTTTGCTTTTGTTGAGGTAATTTGTGTATTGCAATGGACTAGCGAATAAATGAGTAAGTAGGTGCTTTTCCAACTTTTTCTTGGTCACAAAAGAAGGAAAACGTCCTGTACCATAATGTCATCTACTTTACTTAATAGAACCGCCAGAAATTTCTTCTTATTTTGTTGGATCGCACAAGATTGACTGTGATTCTGGGCATGAAATTTACAAAGCTTGGAATAGCTTTAAATTAAACGACCATAAGAACAATTTTAAATGGAAAATTTAATTAATTTAAACAAATTCAATAAATCTGGATCTTTCATAGCAAAGAAAAAATATATAAAAGCTGGTTTCACAAACTTCTACATGATATTACACATATTAACAAAGATGAAAAACCATAATTCTGAAGCTACTCATTACAATTGTTTGAAATTGGACATTTTTCATTATTTGCGTATTAACTCAATATATAAATGTTGTTATTCAATTCTCTGGTTACGGGGAGTGGAGAGATTTCGGCCCCGAGATAATTGGGCATGGAATGACCATTCAGTTCGATTCGAGTTATTAATTTTAATTTAGTTTTTAAATTATATCAACCATAAACGCTTGTTGTTTTTTTTTCAGAAATTGCTCACACATTAAATTTATTCTGTAGAATATTTTAAAAACCACCAAATAAACAACGGAATAAAGCTAGCAAAATATTTATTTATTGTACCAGTTTATGGTTGAATAAATATTCATGATTTGAAGAAATTCACGTTGATACACGATTTTGTTTTTTTATTTTATTACAAAATGTTTCAATAACAAAGGGAACAATAAAAGAGCAATACTTCTTTGATTTTTTTTATTTCTACGGATATTTTATGACTTTTTTGTTAAAGCGAAACATTAAAAAAATCATGTTTACCGATTATAATAAAATAATTATACTATTTTATCAGAGATATTAATATAATTGTTGTTTTTTCTGGGACAGATTTAAGTTGAAAATATCTTTATCGGCATCAGATATAGGAAAAACAAAACACATATCTAGATATATCTCAGTATCTATCTATATTTCCACTATCTATATCCAGTATATATATATATATATATATATATATATATATATATATATATATATATAAATATATATATATATATATATATATATATATTTGGAAACGAGCTAACAATATTCGCTCCCATCTTCTGTGTGAGGGTTCCCTGCTGAGGAGCTTGCACCTGCTTTGTATCATTATGTGTTGCTCGCTGGGTCTGCGAATGCTGAAGTAGAGCTGGAAATTCTGCGGGATCTGGAGGGGGAGGCGAAGTTCGCTGAGGACTATTACATCCTGAGTCCCGAAGTGTCCTCAGGTCCTTGATAATTTGGGATCCAAGGTTATTAGCTGGATGGTTCCTACAACAATTCGCGCATTTCGCAGATGTTTCCTTTTTCTTCTTGCATGTTGAGATACCATGGCCGAGTCCACATCTAATACAACGAGGTGCATGATTAAAACACGTTCTTGTATTCCCGTATTGTTGACCTGATACATAGAGTTATAACACTTTTTTTTCTGGTCTGTTCTACTATAAATTTTGTGTAATGCATAGTACTAAAGACGTAAAATAAAATACAATGAGCAGAATAAGAAATTATATCAGAATAACGCACCTTAGCATATTTCGAATAACAATAAACATAACGACTTAAACACCCAAACAGTGAAATCCTACATCCACAATAAATACACTACATTTTGTTCTTCAACTCAAAATCGCTCCAATCCTCCCATTATTTCTATGTCCTGCTCTCTGTCACCTGACCGACACATACTAAAAAGAAAATAGCCTAGATATGTAATATTATATATATATATATATATATATATATATATATATATATATATATATATATATATATATATATATATATATATATGATATATTATAATCATGCAAACTCACAGCAAAAAATATAAATACAAGAAATTTGCTAGATGCACTGCAGCGCAGGTGTAAATTGCATAGAATATTAAAATAAAATAATGTATATAGATAACTACAGTCTGTCCTTTTTACTAGACCGTAAAGAAGTAAACGTTGCCAGTTGTGAAACTTCGGTTAAGTCCTTCCTCTGCGGTATAATTCCAGGAAAGCTATTATTTTCTTTTTCTACCAGAAGAGCAGCCCAATCGCTAGGCCAATATCTCGCTAACCATTTCTTTTATTTACTCTTCGAAATTCAATTTATATTTTATTGAATAGAGCCTCTAATTCATGGATCTGCGGGAATTTAGGTTTCGGGAGATGGAATTGTGAAAAAGACTACTCTCGCTGTATTATTTCTGCCATCTTCGAAACGCTTACTTTAACTTAAATGATCAGTCTGTTGTTTCAATCTAAATATTTTCAATCCATTTTTTCTCTGGTGTTATTTTATTTTATTTAATTTTGAAGAGTAAACGTAGACTGTACTAAAAGAATAATTTCATTGAATTCAAATACTATTTGTTCTTAAAGTTCAAATGTTTTTTTTTCCTTCGACCCAATTATTTTTTTGTATACATTACCAAACTCCATTACATTTATTTGATCTTCTATAGCTTCCTATAAAGTGATATATCATCATTTAAAATAATTGAATCTTGAGTATGAGTCGCAGATTACATCGTTCTGATATCAGACTCATAGGAAAATCGGCAGCAAGCGGTGATCGAATGGGAGACTGAATTAGCAAGAAAGGGTTAAAATGTCGGAATGTCAATTAATGTCGGAAAATTACTATATGTTATTTCTAGTAATTCACAGTCTTTTGTTAAAATATGTAGTTTTTTTTCTTCCTTACTACCGAAGATAGGGAAGCATTGTATTCGTGCGAGACTTTAAAACAAATTATGTGCTCAGAATCGAAAATTTTCACTCACGTTTTACGTTTCAGACATCAAGGATAAAATTTGGTTCGGTGTCTGCCTGTAGTCAAATCGATATGACTGGTATATCGCCTAGTACCGTTCATTCGATCTCCATTATTTTTTTGAATAATTGTGGGGGTATGTGATTAGATAGTCCAATATCAATTTTATTAAATACCACCCAGCACTTCTGCTTACGCACGAGCAAACGCATTTTTTTTTTTTTAGATATACCAATGTTTCAGAAACAGCTAATCATTTAAATCATTTAAAATAATGGAATCTTGAGAATGACGTTCAGATGATATCGTTCTCATATCATACTCAAAGGAAAATCTGCAGCAAGCGGTGATCGAATGGGATGCTGAATTAGCAAGAAAGGAGATGGCAATTAATGTCGGAAAGAGCAAATTAATGCAGATTGGATGGGATCAGGAGGTTGTTGAAATTTATTGCAAAGGAGAGGTACTGGAAATGGTGGAGGACTTCACATATCTAGGTGCAGAAATAAACAAGAACGGAAGGGTTGATCATGAAATTTCCAACAGGATTAAAAAGGCCAATGTGTATTACAGCTTATGCAATACAGTAATTGGGAAAAGGGAGGTAGAGAGGAATGTAAAAATGCATATTTTTAAAGCGGTATATCTACCAACCCTTATATATGGGAGTGAAAGCTGGGTCCCATTAACCAAACACCTTAGCAGAGTTACTGCTAGTGAAATGAAATATCTTCGAAGGGTAGCCGGCAGAACCAGGAGAGCCAGCAGAACCGGATCAGGAATGAAAAAAACAAGAGACGACCTAGAAACTGTCTCACTAAAGGATTCTATAGAAAAGAGGCAGCTGAGATGATTTGGGCATGTATGAAGACCGTGACCCACGCAAATTCATGGAGGCGAGATCTGTAGGAAAGCGCCCAAGAGAAAGACCCAGATTTTCGTGGATGGAGTACATCTCCCAGATCAGGCAAAAAAGAGTTATGAGGATAAGGGATATGAGGGCTCTAGCACGGGACCGAAATGCTTGGGAAGCATGGATCGAGGCACCTCCACGCTGAATGGCACAAAGGAGGTAGAGGAAGAAGAAAAGAAGAATCTTGAGAATGTCTGAAAATCTGCTGTAAAGGGTTTACTTATATTATCCACAATTATATTTATTTATTTATAGATACAGAAATGTATGTTATTTCGTCAAATGATAATTTATATTTAATGTAAATTTGATTGAACACAATTTTTTTTCGACAGTGAAATTTCTTAGAGGTGAAATTTAAAACCAAAAAAAAAGGAAGTAAATAATTCAGATGAGCTTGAAGATCACAGTTTTAACATCAATACTAACCTGGAATTGTCCAATGTTAGAACAGATGATACGACCATAAGACATTGCAGAGATGAATCATAAAATAATTATAGCACATATAACTTCATCACTATAATGTTGCTAGGCTTAAGTTTACAAATTCCCGAGGCCGAACATTGCTATCTGCACTTAATTCCCATCGCAGCAACATCCTTTCACCTAATACACCCATATACTGGCCAACAGATCCCAACCGCAATCCCGACCTTCTAGACTTTTTCCTCCACAAAGGTCTAGGATCACTACACTGTTCTATTTCAAGGTTTGATGATCTTTCCTCAGACCATAGTCCTCTAGTCCTAACCGTTTCCACATCTCCCATTCCCAAATCATCCCCACCTTCATTTATCAGGGGGCCAGTTAACTGGAACCTTTTCCGTCAAATACTGGAAGATAATATTGACCTCAGAGTTTCCTTAAAAACACCTGAAGACCTCGACGATGCAGTGCATTCCTTCACTACCCTGATCCAGCAAGCAGCTTGGACTGCATCCTCACCTGATCGTCCCAAAAAATACCATAACATAAATCCTTTACCTCAAGATCTATTGGACCTAATCCATAGCAAACGTTGCTCTAGGACCCTTTGGCAAAGAACTAGGCATCCTGATGACCGGAAATCGTATAATTATTATTCCAAACAGGTAAAAAAGAAACTGGAAACTTTTAAAACCCAATCCTACAATTCCTACCTCTCCTCATTATCCGCTAGTGATAACTCCCTCTGGAACGTAACCAAAAAAATCCTTAAATTCCAGTCCATTTCCCATCCACTTCGCCGTGATGATGGTTCCTGGGCTTCGTCAGATGCGAATAGAGCAGAGGAGTTTGCTAAACATTTATCCTACACATTCACCCCTCACCCCGAACTCCATCCCAGCCACACTGCTGAAGTTGAAGAATTCCTCTCTTCACCAATTCCTCTCTCTCTACCTCCAAAACCTGTTAACCCCTCTGAGGTCAAATTCCTTATAAACAAATTAAAACCCCGAAAATCCCCTGGATATGATCTCCTCACTTCACAAATCCTCAGGCAACTTCCCAAAAAAGCAATCATATTCCTTACCTATCTATACAACTGCATCCTTCGCACAACCAACTTTCCTTTGGTGTGGAAACATTCCATAATCATCCTGTTTCCAAAACCAGGTAAACCTGTTAATAACACATCATCCTATAGACCGATAAGCTTACTCCCGATCCTCTCAAAAATCTTTGAGAAAATCCTTCTCAAACGCATCCTACCCATAATCGAATCCCACAACATCCCTTCTCATCAGTTTGGATTCCGCTCAAGACATTCCACTGTCCAACAAGGCCTTCGTGTTGTGGACCATATATCCTCTGCACTTGAAAACAAGCATTATTGCACTGGTGCCTTTCTGGACGTAGCACAGGCTTTCGACCGGGTGTGGCACGATGGCTTGCTTTTCAAGCTCAAAACCCATTTACCCCAATCCTTATACCTAGTCCTCAAATCCTACCTCTCAAATCGTTCCTTTCAAGTCCGTTGTGACACCGCATTCTCCACTTACTATCCAGTTGAGGCTGGTGTTCCACAAGGCAGTGTCTTGGGCCCAGTTCTCTATATCCTCTTCACTTCCGATATCCCTTCCAATCCCGATACATTTCTAGCTACATTTGCTGATGATACTGCCATTCTATCTTCCCACTCAGATCCTCAAATAGCATCTCTAAACCTACAATCTCACCTCTCTTTGATTGAGCAGTGGTGCAACAACTGGCGCATCAAAATCAATGAATCAAAATGCAAACATATCACTTTTACCCTGCGACGCAGATCCTGTCCGTCAATCCTTTTTAATTCAATTCCACTTCCCTACTCAGACACAGTCCGTTACCTTGGCTTCCTTCTTGACAAAAGACTAACTTGGAACCCACATACCAGACTTAAAAGACAGGAACTTAACCGACGATATGGCCAGCTGTATAGATTACTAAGTAGGACATCCCATCTTTCGATTGAAAATAAACTTTTAATCTACAAGACCATACTGAAACCTATCTGGACCTACGGACTTGAACTGTGGGGAACTGCTAAACATTCGAATATCAAACGCATCCAATCCTTCCAGTCCAAAGTACTTAGAACAATAGTCAATGCCCCATATTATGTCACAAACAAGACCCTACACCATGACCTTAACATCCCATTTGTCCTCGACACCATCCCAACCAGATTCTCAAACTTTCACCAAAACCTTATCCATCATCCAAATCCTCTAGCTCAATCCCTATCCAGCTCCCTTCATCCCTACAATCCTCCACGAAGGTTAAAACGGCAGTGGCCCAGAGATCTCTTGTAAATATGCTTCTGGAGTCCTGGCAATGGCCAGCTTCTCCACTCATGTCCCGAGCGTCTGTGGCTCTAGTGCCCTCTTTCAGTCTCCATTGGCTTCTAATACCAGTGATGCGGCTGGAAAAGTGGCACTGGAATCTCCTGGAGTCTTGCTTTGCCTTCCACATGTGGGGGAAAAAGCCTGGCTCGGAGATTCTTGGGCGAATGTATATATTGTATATAGGTATGATTGTGTTTATAAGTTTCTTTTTATGTTATTGTTTATTTTTTTTTCTTCTTTTATTTTCTTTCTTCATCAGTATTATTTATTTACTTTTTATATTTATATTTATTTCTCTATTATTTGTATATATTGTTTGAATGAGAACTCTTAGCCCTAATACTTATAGCCCTCCAGTGGCTGATTGTATTATTATTCAATAAATAGATAAAAAAAAAAAAAAAAAAAAAAAAAGGCTTAAGTTTAACGGACGAATCTATGGGGAGGAGGGGGGGTGGTTAGGGGTGGTTAAAATGCCTCGATCCATGCTTCCCAAGCATTTCGGTCCCGTGCTAGAGCCCTCATATCCCTTATCCTCATAACTCTTTTTTGCCTGATCTGGGAGATGTACTCCATCCACGAAAATCTGGGTCTTTCTCTTGGGCGCTTTCCTACAGATCTCGCCTCCATGAATTTTCGTGGGTCACGGTCTTCATACATGCCCAAATCATCTCAGCTGCCTCTTTTCTATAGAATCCTTTAGTGAGACAGTTTCTAGGTCGTCTCTTGTTTTTTTCATTCCTGATCCGGTTCTGCTGGCTCTCCTGGTTCTGCCGGCTACCCTTCGAAGATATTTCATTTCACTAGCAGTAACTCTGCTAAGGTGTTTGGTTAATGGGACCCAGCTTTCACTCCCATATATAAGGGTTGATAGATATACCGCTTTAAAAATATGCATTTTTACATTCCTCTCTACCTCCCTTTTCCCAATTACTGTATTGCATAAGCTGTAATACACATTGGCCTTTTTAATCCTGTTGGAAATTTCATGATCAACCCTTCCGTTCTTGTTTATTTCTGCACCTAGATATGTGAAGTCCTCCACCATTTCCAGTACCTCTCCTTCGCAATAAATTTCAACAACCTCCTGATCCCGTCCAATCTGCATTAATTTGCTCTTTCCGACATTAATTGCCATCTCCTTTCTTGCTAATTCAGCATCCCATTCGATCACCGCTTGCTGCAGATTTTCCTTTGAGTATGATATGAGAACGATGTCATTGTTACCATATATTTACTTTAAACAAATATATTATTTGAAATAATTGTTTTTTAGTATTCATTACCAGAGCTTACAACGTCGTTAAATATGGTATATAAAGGCATTTAGTAATACTAAATTATCTATTATATTTTTATCTATGAAAAAATAATATAAAAGTTTCACTAAATTTCTTAACTGTGGGCTTATTTGATGTGCGATGTTGTTCTTTTTAATGGATTATATATCAGGAGGTCATGGACGAATTAAATGCTCGACAAATGTTTTAAGGTATGTCCAACACGAACGTTGTATGCGTGCGTGGTCTCGACAATGCACTGAAAACGTTAGCAGAAACAAGGTCGAATCGCATCAGATATCTCATCAATAATACAAGAATTAATTTAAACCAACATGCGAAACCACGTAGATACTAGTAAAATTAACTAGCTTTTAATTAACAGTAATTACTTGTTGTTTTTTTTAAATTACCATTTTTTGCAGCAGATTAACATTTAAAATGGTTAATTATTTCAAATAAATAAAATTAAAAGAACTTTAGAAATTTCGTTATTTGAAAATTATAATTGTAAGGTCTGTTTGAGACCATTAATGAGAATAGGGACTACACCATATTAAAAACTGTTTAATTTTATACAGTTTTATTTAGAGAAAATTATAAAATTGTATGAATTCGATTATAAAAAGCAGCACTTCCCGTTAACCAATTTTTACATCTCGGCTACATACGTGCCTTACATACGTAATATCAGTTTCGTAGGACTTTTTCGTTTTTTAGCTAAAATGTTCACATGCACACTCACACAAACCGTTTTGTGGGACTTGGTTATTTGAACTTAGAGGATCTAAAGAGGTGTATTTCTATTGAAAACTCTCAGGTTATACATCACATATATATTAGTATAAGTGGAAGTAAAAGATAAAAAAAAATCAGATATATGCAGGAAGAAAATATTTTTTATTTATTTATAGGAATTTACAATGAATTTCCTTCATTTTAGTTGGATCCCTGACCACTTCAAAGCACTGTCCTTCTCCATGCCTGACTGTCATTACTTCCTGTACCGGTAGCAATTTAGCTTACGGTTTGCTTTTTATAAACATACCATAGTTGACCATAGTATATTAAAGTTTAACTTTAACGAATCTTGTTGCGTATGTTGAAAACAGTTAATACGAATGTTGGAATAAAATGTTTCTCTTCTATTCACAATTAACTCCTCCCCCCTCCCTCACCAACAATTAAGATAAGGTCTTCTGAATCTCTGATTTACAGATAGAATTATTTATCTCCCACAAGAAATATTCCTTTAATGTTAAAGAAAGTTTATAATTGGCGTCCTTTGGATGGTATAACGCCCGACGGAGGTTTAATATTTTAATTTCATAAAAACATAAAGCTAGGAAATGCATGCTGAATGTGAATCGTTTATTCGACACCTTTCTGTATTCTAATATTATTTCTTTTAATATTTGTGCGACGACTTTAGACTGTGCGATATGAAATTGACTATGAGGTTCAAATTTACCGAAAAAACGTGTCTCCACTTTATTATTACTATAATAGGGTTAGTAAATCGATAACAGCTTTATACAGTAGATAGAACTAAATCGTTTGTGTTATAATCGATTAGGTAAAGTACCATTAACGGTTAGTCGATTTTAACAAAAAAGTTGCTGTAACATCGCAGCCATATACAAACCTGAAAGTTAATTTTCGTACAGTTTTTCGATTTTGAGCTAGATTGTTAACATACATACACACACAGAGGCTATTTTGTGAGATTTGATTGTTTTTAATCAGGGCACTTCAGGAAGTGTATTTCCATTGAAAATTCGGATTAAAAAATTTTCACGAACACTATAATTTCTCTTAATATATATTTCATATATAGATAAATGAAAATAAAAATCCAACACAAAGCAGTTTATCAAGCACATTTATCAAGCGTTTTGTCCAAAATAACATAACCCCGATTCTAGGAAATAGCAGTTACGAAATCAGATTGTGATGTGCAATCGGAACTTTCCGTGACTAGATAAGCGTTTAGATACGGCAATGATACTTAGTAATATTACGAAATTGGAAACATTTTTGCGATGAATCGATACTAACTATGATAATCAATCATTTATTATCGTATATGCTATCGAGATTATATCTTCACTCTATTTTGAATGAAAAAACGCCGATTCGTCACGGCTAAAAACGTGATTTGTTTTTGTTTGATTTGATCTTTTGTATTATCAAAGTCCACTGTTCTTCGATCACTTGAAACCTTAAATCGGAAAAAGAGTTTGTTGAAAACTCCTGAACTATATTAAACAGAATATTTGGAGAATTTAAGGTATGATTAAGTTGGGGTAATTATGTCATGTTACGCCTGTTGTAACTGAAGACCGGACAATTATTTATATACTGGTATATAAAAATATAGTGAACAAACGATATATCAAAACAGTAGATATAAGCAGTAAGAAAAGTTAAACTTTAAGTAATAAATAGAAAAAGAGAAAAGTAATAATGGTTTTTAATCTATGAAATCACTCTAAAATTAGTTTTTTTTTTCTATGCCGTAGTCATTGGTCATTCGACCATCCGTCCAATATAAGTTTGATTTTTTTATATAATCATTTACATATGTTTTATTCTTAATATCCGTCAAAGCAGGAAATTTGTTTAGGGGGTCTGCATCCATTTCCGCTTGTTCACATAATTTACATCTAGGATCCTCAGCCACGCCTATCTTGTGGAGATGTCTTTGTAGATAGTCGTGACCAGTGGCCAGGTGGAAGCAGGCTACTGCATCTCTTCTTGGTAGGTCTGCTGGGATCGGATTTTCCACCAAACATCCGTAACGTCTCCCTTCCACCTTGTCTTTGTGCATATTTTTTGTTTCCTCCTTCACTACCATCCTCACCATTCGCCGAATTGAATCGTAGGATTTTGGATGGACTGTTTGTGGCGATTCTGCTCCCCTCCTGGCGAGACTATCCGCTTCCTCATTTCCTGGAATACCGCAATGGCTCGGAATCCACTGTAGGACCACACTCTAAAATTAGTTTTTCTATATAAAATTAACTTTGGTCCAAATTGATGTTTTTTTAGCCATGTTCGTTTATTTATCAATTGCTATGTTCACTAAATAAGTAATATTGAGGAAACTGACAATAAATGTCTCGGCATTGTTGTATATGTAAATTAATGACTCACACAATAGTAAAGACTTTATTAAATGAAAGATCACAAAGTTTTTTTAATATCTACTGTGGTTCATTTAATGTTACTTTGAGATAAAGATAGTTAATACTACCTCCATGGTTGAATTATAGATTTGAAGTTCTTTTTGATGAATTTCAGAATGTAATACATGAAATGGTTAAGAGAACTAGTAGCATAATAAGAGAGTGGAGATACATATTTATTCACACGTCTTTGAAGAATATTTTAAATGGTCGAGTTCCCGTTGGAAAATTGGCCATTAGCCAAAAGTACAGAAGGAACTAGATTTGATTTTTACTATGGAAAACCATATAGTAATCACAAAGTTATTAAATATGTCAGAGTCTTCAGATAAAAAGGAGGCAAGTATCTATCACTGATCGAGGCAGGTCAAATTGAGATGAGCTTAGATTGCTTTGACAAATGATAAGTCTTATCTCATATCTGATGCACTCTATTGGACAAATACCTGAGTATGTTTGTAAGTTATAAAATTAGTAATTAGACAAAGTAGTAATTAATTAGAAACTCATAATAATAATCTTAGACTGGATTCATGTACGTATGTATCGTTAGCTTCTAATATATAATAATTAAAAGATAATTTACTATTCAAACATCATTAGTAACTTCAGAGACCCGCTAACGTATGTATATAGACAACACTTTTACAGTATGAAAGACAGTTGATATATATACGAATTTTACTGAAATAACCTTAAAAGTATAAATATAATTCATAAAGTGCCAATGCATGTTAGCAGCTATGCAACGTAATTAACCAAATGTCAACTCAACAAAAGGTTGATTATTATAAATAATTTTGCAAGAAAGACTCGAACCTGTGGAGATGCAAACATAATTTGGGGAGAGAATAGGCTAATTTAATTATTTCCTCTCAGCAGGGTGGGTTCCATTAATCTGGAAGAGGGGGGAGGTTGTTCGGGTGAATTCTGAATGAAACCCTTGACTCGGACTTCGATTATTCACTAGCTATCGATTATTCAGAGGCCGTCAGTTCTTCGCCCTAGTTAATTAATTACTAATTATCAACAACTTTCAACTGGTTTTAGAGTTTAATTTAACTTGAACTTTGATAGGTTACTCACGAAACTGATTTCGCCTCCTCACCTTTTTTTACTCTCAGCTACCAAA
This sequence comes from Nezara viridula, assembly GCA_928085145.1. Lineage (NCBI taxonomy): Eukaryota > Metazoa > Arthropoda > Insecta > Hemiptera > Pentatomidae > Nezara > Nezara viridula. The sequence continues at coordinate 153,583,982 of OV725077.1, read as the reverse complement.
TAGAATGAAAGTTTAGAAGTATGTAGCCTCTTTAAAAATATAATAATAATAAGTTAATCTATTAAGAACAAGTGAATAGAAAATACATGCATGTAAATATATCATTTATTTATTCTATTTTAAAGTGTTAGCATTGTCTTGTCTTTTTGTCTACAGTTGTGGATACATGTGTGCAATCTTGTGTTGGATTCATAGCATTCAGATTTTTCATATTTTTTTTAAATTTGTATGTTATGCAATGTTGATGTCTCAGTGTGGTTTATTGGGCTTGGTGTAGTTATTAGTTTATATTTTATAATACTAATAGTATTATAATGAGGAAGCATGTAGTAATAGAATAATGTCATGTATAAATTATGTCCAAATGGATTGATCGGTATGCTATGTGTAAAGCAACTCTATATACTAGGGCAGCACTACTTTCAATGATGTATTTCTCTTTCATTTGGAATATGAATAACTCTCACTTTATATATTAGTTTAATCCTTTTAGTCTAAGGAAAAAATTACACTTTCCTATTCATTAATTTGCTTGACTATTAGTCAGTATAATAAATAATTACAATTATCAGGTTGCTTGGCAACGCTTGTTTTACAAACTCGTTTAGCCCGTTTACCTCCTCTCCTCGTGATATATCTAACCGATTTTTTGTGTGTATTCATTCGTTTATCGTTGGGCTCCTCAACTAATAAAACCCGTTGAACTGAAACTTCTTGAATGTCTTCATTTTATCGTAGTCTACAACTATTTTATTTACAGTTATAAACTCGGATACACGAACAAATAGCCAATTGCTTTTCACTTGGATCGTAAAATAATCTGATTGACAAAAAGAGAAGAAAAATGGCTTATATAAATATTGGGACATATATCGTGACATTCACCCCTAATTCGTCAAAGAAACGGCCAAACGGCTAAATATTTTTGTAGGCCACTTTTCTCTCGATTTTGTGATCATGTTATCTTACCATTTAAGCGGGGAAAAAATGGGTGTTTGTGGGTTTTCAGTACCTCGTGAAATATACAATGTTCACCGTGCTTCTGTGACTGAATACTCTCCATTTCTGAGAATTTTCCTAGATCGAAAAGTTGTAGGCTACAATAAAATGAATCCATTTAAAATTTTTTAGACGGCTGTTAATAATTTGATAAAAAGGGTTCATAATAATCATATCTAGAATAAATAATAAAATAGTATTTCGATATAATGTTTTTATATCTCATTATTATTCTTATCTCTTCTTTATTATTATTATTATTCGTAATTTTTTTTTTGATAGCCGAAGTACATATCAGGTTAGCCAATAGAGTGCAGCGCATGATGATCACATCGCAGAGATCAGGTATAATAGAGACGCAGTAGGAACTTGACCCCGACTGAATACACCCACCACGCCTGTTCCCGGCAGAGTATTGAGGCTGGACAATGGCTTGTTGATTCGGGGTACTTCTGCTTCAGTTGTAAAATTTGTGCAGCAGTTGAGGCAGTTTGTCGAATGGAAAAATACAAATAGTTATTACATTAGAATACTTTTTAAGACCCTCTCTCAAAAAAGAATAATATACAACCCTGCGAGTTCTCAGGGCAATGGTAAACTCTATTTAGATCGTGCAGAAGTTCGGTTTGAAATTAAGGGCGCGACTATATTGGAATGAAATTAATATGATTTGTACCAGAAAAGTACTTTCACCATTGCCTATATTATATAAAAATAGATACGATTAGTAGATTTTTTTTTTGTTATAGGATAGATGTATGGATACTGAAGTAGTGAATACTGAACTTCAAATATGGAAAAAACCTTCCAATTTCTACATAGGCTTTTGATTCGTTATTCACATTAGCTTCGGGGGTCGGGTTGCCGAACGGGCTAACGCATGTGCACAGCACCGCGCTTCGCCCACCAACGTTGATAAACCTAATGGGAAAAAAAAGGAGATGTAATTACAAAAGTTTTTTATTGAATATTAATACAACCTAGAACTTTTGGAGGGCAATCATAAACATGACTAAAATTATTCATTCGTACAAAGCATGCAAATAATAGAGAAATAACTATAAATAAAATTATTTAAAAAAAAACTATAATAATAATACAAATAAGAAATAAATAAATAAGAAAAATAAGTAAAACTAAAATAAATCTTTTTTAACACATTCATAAATACGTACGATATCACAATAAAAACAAAACAATTCAACATAATTCAAACTCTTTAGGAATCGAATGGTAATTGCCTTTTTGTGGGATAATGTTTGACATATATTTATGCAGTGGTCGTCCTTTTGTGGATTTTTCTCAACGGCTATTTCACTTTTTGATTAAATAACTCCATAAATGGTTATTAGCATAAGCAAAAATCTGTTGTTGTGTGAGCATCATACAACTTTCACTTACCACCCTCTTCTTAGCAGGAATAAGTATTTTCAAACAATGCGAAGTGAAAGTAAAAAAATATAGACTCCATATTTATTTATATTTCATTGTGGGAATTTTTATTTGTATAAGTACCCTCGTATATACAAATTTTAATATTTATATCTCTGTTATCTATACAATTAAATAATAAATAATACCAACAATAGCATTTATGAAAACCACATATATATTTATATAATATTGTCGGAGTCCGTACTATATTCATCTCAGGAAGTGTGTTCTAATCTTTCGGGCGAGCTTGGGTGAGCTCGTATTCCTTTGGTTCCTCAATTACAACTATTCTCCGTTACAATCTCTTACTTCTGCTTTAGTTATTTATCAAATTCTTTCATATTTTATATTTAGCCATTTTCATATTATGAATTAACGTGAAATGGTCAATTGTTTCAAATATAAAAAAATAAAGGTACTTTAGAGGTAGCTAATATTGAAAATTAGCCATTTAAGCCCTGTTAGAGAACATCAACCATAATAATAACCATATTTTATTCAAAACTGCTTAATTTTACTCTGATATGATGAATTTAATCAAATTCGTTTGCAGCGGTTTTCGAGATAATCGTAAAACTGTGTTTAGTCCATTATATAAGGTGCCATTTCCTGTTAGCCGATTTTGACGAAAAAGTTACTGTAACATCCCTAGCATATAAAAACCTGAAATATGCAATTTTACTTCCGTACGACTTTTTGTTTTTGAGCAAGACTGTTAAAACACACACACACACACAGACTATTTTGCGAGACTTGGTTATTTGGACTCAGGGGATCTCAAAACGTGTAATTTCTTTGAAAACTCAGATTAAAAAATTTTCATAATCGCAATACTTACCCTTATAATTTATACTTAATACTATTATTATTATATATTACATATATAGGTATGTGAAATTAAAAAGGGATGAATTATATTCATATGGCAGTTGATGAACATAAGCAGCAGCCTTTGCCATTGTGTAGCTTATTGGTTCCTATAAAATCCGCTGGGCCCCTTTACCTAAATCAGCTATGTTCTTAATGGTAGAAGGACTGTGTTTTTAAGGAGAACGAATTGGTTGGGGTGCAGTAAAATTAAATATTATATATTATAATAGTATTTTATTGGTTACGCCGACGTTTCGACCCATTTTATACTGCTTTGTCAGGCCTGCAAAAGATACAACACATACAAGGTACAAAGTAAAAAAGCTTGTGGACGTTTGAATGTGTAGCATGTGGTTGAATAAGAGTTATTTAAAGGAATTCGTGGGCGTGGTTTGACATGTGGAGATGGACAAGGATTTACATCTTAGATCTTCAGTTAACCGAGAGTTTTTTAGAAAAAAATAATTGACAGTAAAATTCCAAATTATAATCAGCGATTATTATCAAATAATGCACTACATTGAAGGTTTAAAGGAACAAATGAAGGCAGAGATTATAGGTACCTATATATTTTATAGACCAGACCCATTTTAGGTATTTAACTTTTATTAAAATTAATAATGAACATTTATTTTTTAAATGTGGTTGAAATTTCCAATATCATACATTCCAAAACGATTTTGTTAAAATTTAAAGAATTTAAAAAAAAAATTTTAATTAGCCTAATGTTTGAGATTTTCAAGTGTACAAATATTAATGTTGAAGCTGTTTTTCTATATCACTAAAATAATATTTTTGGGGACTACGTTCTCAAATTCCTAAAAAAACAACATTTAATTCTTTGATAAGAATATTTTTTTCATACATGTTCCACAGTGATTTCCTATCACCAGGTTGATTTGATTTCGTGGTGTATAGCACTTTCCCATCAAATTCTTTGTCCTCACATTTCAAATAAGGATATTTTTATATCCAGATTTATTTTTTGATGAGAGACTAGATTTTAATTTCAGCATTATAATTTTTTTTTATAATTAAATTTGTAAAAATCAATTCAAAGGCAGAAGAGATACTGAAGGCTGAACGGTGAGTGCAGATTCAAGCCAAAACAATAACTATAAATGCCTTACTAGCAAAGCATCTAATTCTATGGAAGCAGCTTTTTATTATCCAATATTTTTGGCAAGTTCTATTCCAAGAATGGATATCACTTGTATTTACTTCTTCCTTTGTAATTAATACGATTTTTGCTTCACACAGAATTATTTGCCTTCCTCATATTTTTCTATTTTGAATAATTAATTTAATTTGAACAATATAGTAAAATAAAAAGTAATAGGAAGAAAATATTAAGGCACTCACTTATACATTTGTATTTATAAATCATCTAATTTAACTTAAAAGTACAAACATGTGCAAACGTGCAATTTCGTGCAATATTTTTATTTATTAATAAAATAAAGAATGTAGAACCTTAGATTAAATCTGCAATCTGCAAATTTCTTTGCAATGAGCAAATTTCTTGGCAACTTCACAGCTTCCCATCACGTCCGGGGTATAAATCAGATCAGCAGGTTTCTTGGCCAACCCCTACGTAATCATCGTAGTGCGCTGTAAGGGTTTCTTGTACGATGAAGAATTTCTGTCAGGGGATTCATGTTGTACGTCAGTCTTTGGTGGAAGTTATTGCAGTTCTCTTTTGCAGTATCTACAATTGTAGGTACGTTTAAGTCTTTATGTAGTGTATCATTTGTGACGTAAAACGGTGCGTCATCTATCCTTCGCAACACTTTTGACTGAAAGGACTGAACTTTTTTAATGTTGGAAGTTTTAACAGAGCCCCACAGTTCTATGCCGTAAGTCCAAATAGGTTTGAGTAAGACTTTATAAAGGGTTAGTTTGTTAGTTAAAGATAATTTTGAAGGGTGGTAGATGCTCGTACAGGGTTTTTATCTGAGCTTAGGATTGCGGTATCGTCTGCAAAAGTAGTCAGTATTGTGTCGTTGTGTTCCGGTAGGTCAGATATATATATATATTAAACAATATTGATCCAAGGACACTACCCTGAGGTACTCCTGCTTTAATAGGTTTAATGTCAGAACGTTCTGTCCCTACTGTTACTACAAAATGTCTATCCGTTAGATATGAAAGTAATATTAGTTAGGAAGAAGTAAAATTTTAAGTTTGTAAAGCAATCCTTCGTGCAATATAAAATTTAGATATGTTATTCTACAGGTCCTGAAACCGATAGATATTCGAGTCTGGAGTTTTTACACGCAAGCAAATAAAAAGTGCAATAACATGGAAATCGTGTCTCTACTACAAAATATCTTCTATAAACAGAAAGCCAGTTTAAATAACAAAATATATTTAAGTTAATGTGAATATGAAAAAATATATATGAGTATATTACTCATTTAGTTGAATTAATGCATCAACTATTCACGGTTAATTAATTCAGTCCACACTTCAATTAGTACAAAGTCTGATCTAGAATATTTCATTATTATTCTCTGGGTTAAACTAATCCAGAATTTTACCTCTAGACTAATTAAATAGACTCCTCTAGTTTTTGTAAAGGGAAATCTATTTGGAAGGATTGATTAATCTGAAGAAGAGGAGGCGGTTAGTAGGAGATCGCTGGCTGGGAGTTAACTTTGAGATGAAAAAGCGGGGGTCAGAGAACTCGGGGACCTTTATGCTTGTTCCATTTCACTGGAGCAGGGAATCCGTTTTCAATTAAATCTAAGAGGCCTCCATCGGCCCTCCTCGGCCAAGACAATCTCTCTCCCTTCGGCTCCTGCTTTATAAAAGAGCCTGCGGATCCCCAATTCCTTGTCAACGATTTAGTTCCATCTATTGTAAAAAGCTGTTATCGATTTACTAACCACGTTATAGCAATAATAAAGTGGATTCACGTTTTTCCAATATTTTAAATCTCACACTCAATTCCATTTCGCAATCAGCTAAATCCTAGCACAAATATAAAAAGAAAACAATTATATTAGAGTCCAGAAAACAATGGCCGATTCACAATCAGTATTTATTTCCTTGCTTTATGTTTTTATGAAGAAGATGGCCTCGAGACCTTCTAATATAGAACTTTAATTTGAGTTCTACCAATGGGTAGTTTCTTTTCATGTTGTACATGTTATGTTACCAATGCCACATTTACTTGTTGTATTTTTCATGTAATACAGTTGTAAATTTCAATAAAATGAAAAAAAAATGTTTTTATAAAATTAAAATATTAACCGTCCGTCTGTCCGTCTGTGACAGCAAGATTCATTAAAACGAAATTGTACTGAATACATCAATAAAAAAAAAAAAGTATATATACCAATGCTTAAACTAATAAAAATATTTTTATTTATTTTTGCCATTTTTAATTTGGCTGATCATCCCAACCATCCTCTTCATAAATACAGAAAGTATACCATCGTAAAAGTATATCATATCGTTAATGCCAAAAAGCATAAATACAATACATTAGACGGCTGTGAGAAACGTATGGTTATTAATTGTTTTAAATGATATTTCGTAACTGTCATAGTTTTTGCTTTCACTTCCCTTTGTCTGAAAATATTTATGTCTGCTAATAAAAATAAATGGTGGTAATTGAAAGAAGTGTGCTGCTCGTACCGCACCAGATTTTGTTTTCGGCGATAATTGACAGGTTAAGTATTTAGACCGTGGTACAGACCTCTTTTTAGAGAATTAATAACATCTACTTGAAACTTCGTGAATATTTTCATCTCATCCTAACATACAACTATTTTATTTACAAAAACTTTTGGAATTTGGAGGATTTCAATCTGGAGGGAGGCAAACTTTGTCTATTTAATTAGATACTACAAAACTATTAAGTAATCATCAGCTTTCTACTTGGATCGTAAGATAATTTGATCACAAAATTGAGAAAAAAAGGTGACCTTCAAAAATATAGAGCCATTTGACGTGAACTACACCCCCACATTTTCAAAATAACGAGGTTATATACGACAAGCGGTCCAGTATTTTCGCAGTTCATCGTTTTTATTGATTTGGTAATCAAAGTGTCTTACGATCGAAGTAGAAAGCAAATAGGTATTTACGAGTTTTCAGTACCTAATTAAATAGACCGATTGTAATATTTATCAACAAACAAATAATAATAAAACATAAAAAAAAAAATGGACAAGGTTGCCCATCTCCAGATTGAAAACGCCTCAATTCCAAAAATTTTCGTAAATAAAATAGTTGTAGGTTACGATGAGATGAAACTATTTACGAAATTTCAGGCGGATGTTAATAATTCGATAAAAGGGGTCTGTACCACGAACTAATTCACCTGTATATTGGCGAATGAAGGTTTTACAGTCTTGAATTTTCCATTTATATTCTAATCTTTGAGAATATTTTAGTTTTGGTTTTGAGTTTTTATGTGAGTCTTTCTAAATATTTCTAAAGCTAATAAAACTCTTTAAAAGTTTTAACTGATGGGTAAATTTATTAAAGAAATTATGCTCTTTTTAAAACCCATTCTAGTAATAATATACGAAATATAATAAAATAAAAATATACAAATATATTCAAGTGAGCACAATCCCTAGATGGAATTTGAACTACTAAGTTCCTTTTTATACATCTGGTTCTTGGTAATATATAGTCATAATGCCTCTCCCCTCCTACTTTGCTAAATAAGTGGATTCTAATGGTCGAACCACAGTTTTTAGCCTAGGAAACTCCCAGATGTCTCTTTCTAAAGCCTTTTTGAAGTGGTCTACTTTAGAGAAAGTTTGTCAGGAATTTTTCGCCCGACTAGCATTCAAACCGAGTCAGTATTCATGTCGCTCAGAACTTTGTCTTTTCACTTTTTCTCCCAAGCCTCTCTCTACATCTTTATGGAGGAATTTCATTTCCTAAATGTATTTTTTAGAACATTGGTCCTTTCCTTAGACTCATTTAAATATTCATTAATTTGATATTCTCAAAATATCATAATGTTTTACTTCATAAGTCCTTAATGGATTACTTGTTTATTGATAAATATAACAACCTTTCACGATAAAGGACATTTATAATAGAATTCGGAGAGGATATTCACACCATATTTACAAAATTAAAAAATAAATAAGGTAATTTCAAAGTAATATACAGCGAAATAAGAACACGATAAAATGTAATGAAGGAAGAAAATATAAATAATAGTAATAATAAAATAAAAATAAATTAATAAAATAGAGTTAAAATGTTCTTTAAAAAAACAATAAAAATAAACCCTTAGACCCAGACATACCTATTTACACTCGGACATGGGAACCAGAATTGTCCTCTCACTTGTGGAGGGAAAAGCGAGGCTTCAGGAGATCCCTGCGCTTCTCCCTCAACCACTTCACTGGTATTAGAAGCCAGCAAAGGCTGAGTAAGGACGATTCATATGTCCTAAGGGAGATACTTTTTTTTTCTTCTTTTTTTTCTGAGGTATATAAGTAAGATTTGACAACAGTATTTATTCTCCCAACAATGTTTCTTTTATTTCATTATCACGTTTCGGGATAAACTTTCTTATCTCATCTGCAGATAATATCTCATCCTAATGTCACCTTATGTTTTTATAATATTTGCATAATTATTTTTTTTTTTATATCGTCATAATTCTTTCTTATAAGGCTTTCTTAATAAATAATTTAAAAAGAATATCTTTTTTTTTTCTTACCCTCCAAAATGTTTATTGAAACAATTTACATATATAGTATACATGACAATACAATATATACATGTAACAAATTCCTTCCACTGCCGGAGAGCAAAAAAAAAAAATATCTTCATCTATAAATACTTTCATGAAAGCACGAATGATTACGAGTATACGAGTATGAAAAATTAACTGAGGATTTGATCAGCACCTATATGCTTCATAATTATACTATTAAATAGCAAAGCATTAAACTATTAAATTATACTATTAATCCGAACCTTACGGGTCCGAAAACTTCAGTCATCAAAGGTGTGAAGTATAAATAGAAAATGGCGAATCAAAGAAATACAGCCAAAGGAATATAGTCTAATTTCCCGAGAATGCCTTTGGTCGCATGTGCTTAGCCTTTTCATTTAGATTTTATTTAGAATTCTTTATCTTATATAAAAATAGAATGCCAGTAAAACTGTATTCAGTCATTGTATTCGATGAGCAACAAGGAATCATATTATACCGCGACAAAAAATTGATCTCCTATAACTTCTAAAAAAAGGATATTAAGGAATGATCTCCAAAACTCAGGAAATACAAAAGTCGTTGAGTAAATTTAAAGAAAAACGAATTTTAAATATATCACGTCAATGTTTTCAAGTGAGCATATACAATATACTTATGGTGAATTATTTTATATGATATATACTTCAACATTCACATGCAGCAATACAATTAGTAACATTGTATCTATTAATTGACATTTGATAATTTACTGTATGTATATTTTCTTTTCCCAATATTTTCCCAAATATTTTCTTTTTTCAGAATATTTTAGTAATTAGAAAATCCCCTTCAGTATTTTGTTCGTATTAGTAAAGAATATCGTAGTGGAATTATTTACGCTCCAAAACATCGTAGAAAATACATCACTGTTACTTTTTAAAGATAAAAGCTGCCTGACCATGGATGATGTATGGGAAAAAAATAAATCAAAACAAAAACGTTTTTATACAGAGAGAAATATTTGAAATTATACAAGAAACAAAAATAAATAAATATTCACTCATGCATCAACAACTCAGTCAAAAAAATTTACATAAATAAATAAAATATTTAATGGTTTACCAAAATAATAAAAGTTAATAATAATAACAACATACAACAGTGAAAAAGAAATATATATTTTTAATTATATCAAGACAATTATTAACGATTGCTCAACGGATGCAAGATTGCTTGAACCGGGTATATTCGGTGAATAACTTTAATAGTTAGTGATAATGGCTTTAAGACGAGGATCTTTTACAAATAGATATATAGTATTTTTTCTCAAGGAAGTAATATCTGTCGGTGCCTAAAAAAGGTGGCACATTCCTGCTTTCAGCACTAAAAAAAAATTGTTAATCCTCTCATCTTCTTTAAAACGGTGCAGGTAAAAGTACATGGCTCGGCTACAATTAAGCCAGACAAAGGGTTATTTTTTGGATTGTTCGCTATAGGTAAGTTACGATTTTTTTAGCGAACGGTCGGATCAACTTTCAAGTTGGATGTCTTAAATTATTTGGTCAGCTCCCAAGAGTATTTGGAAACTATTGCAGCTAAAAATACTGAAAAACAAATATAGAATATGTACTCAACTTGTCCATGAAAGGGTATGTAACGACTTATTGAGGAACGGAACCACCAATTCTTCTAAGTTAAATAGTTGAAATGATTCAATGAAATGAGTGAGTTGGTTAAACTATTTGAGGTCAAGATACTAAAAAAAAATTTTTTACTATATTTAAATTATTCACAAATTTGTATTGGTTTTATATAATTTATGTTTAACATCTTGACCACATTTGAAGGGTTTGGTGCAAGAAGGAGGCAGCTCCACTTTTTGCAGTTTATAGCAAATTAAAAAAAAAAACAGTTTTAAAAATTCAGTTTTCACCGAAACTAAAAAATGTTCAGTCTTGTGTTAGGTTATGGGGTATCAAATAAAACTGACCAGAATACACACAAATGCATGCGTTCAGGTACGTGCAATGGAACTTTGAATTTTGGAGCTGCCTCCGTTTTGCTCCAAAGTGAATGAAAAACCCTTTACAGTACTATTTTCTCCAAAATTAACCATATTTCAGATTGCAAAACATTTATTAGCAAAAAAAGTACAATATCATTGGCATTCAGTCTTCCAGCCCTCCCTCATTCTCCTCAGCATCGTTTGAAGCATCTGACGTCAACTGGTCCTAAAACCACATTTCTTTTTGACAAATATACTTTCTGGTGATTTCATTGGCATCATTAAACTTTTGGTCTTTAAGCGGGAGGAGACAATCATAAGCTTGATGAAGGTGGTCCAGTGTTATGAGACCTGCAATTCCTTGGTTCCTAATTTGCTCATTATTGAAGACAGTCATCCTTACTATCCTACACTGCATTGAATAATCCTTTTACAGATATGTGGCTGTTAACAGAGGAATAGTTTTTACTTAATGATTACCGTTTGGAGGAAGAATGAGGCAGCTCCATGTGCCGGATTCTCCCAGAACTAGCGGGTAGAGCTGCTTCATTCTTGTACCAAACGAAGCGGCTTTTTCTTTCGTATGTGCAACTCAATAGAAGCACAAAGTGGAGTTGCCTCCTTCTAGAACCAAACCCCTCATATGTTGAATAAACATTTTCTATACATATAACACTAAAAATGTTGAAATAAGAAAAACTACAAAAACCATGAAATCTTGTCTATCTTAAATGAAATTTCTTCTATATCTACTTAAATACCATGGTAGTTTGTTATGAAATTTGACACAAAGGAATATTTAAAACTGACATAGTAGTTGGGGGTTTGTTATAGAATAAAGTTTCTTTCTCTTTTATTAGCAGTTTTTCTTGATATCCATAAAACTGATCCATAAAACAGCCACAAGAGTTCCTCAATTAAGATAGGTTACATTCCATCAAGTTTGAAACATTCATTGTAGCAAGGCACATGAAAGGTGCTCTAAAATGGTCTACGTGGAATACTGTGTAATCCAAAAGCAATTTCTAGATTAAATACAGATCGGCTTGAGTTGCCGGTGCGGTGAGTTATAGGTAACTTTTAGCTCGGGCTTATATCGCCTCGCCACTTAGCTCAATTACTAGTGAGTCTAGTTCGCAGCTAGGATGCGATTGGTCTGGTCCAAGGCTGTGAAGCATCAGTGCCATTATTCCTAAACAACTATCGGAGCTACTTCGCTAGCTAAGAAGCTCTCAGCGTTAATTTGATGAGAATCCCAATTGAGAAATTGTCTCGTGACCGATTTGGTATTGATATTTTATAATTTCTTCGAGCTTTTTTTTTTTTTTATTATTATTTGAAAATTAATACATTCGACCACATTGGAGAGCATTAATACTATGGCTACATTAAACATTCACACATACAAATGATAACTAAAATAGAGATAAACGAAAAAGAGTTGTAGAAAGTTAAATAAGAAAATTAACATAGATATTTAAAAAAAATAGAAAGAAACTAAATGAAATTAAAATATATAAGACACATTCACAGGGCCACACAAAACGTTGCGGGGTCACTACCGTTTTAACTTCCGGAGAGGATTGTAGGGATGGCTGGGATTGTTGGGATAGGGATTGTTCTACAGGATTTGGATGATGATTGAGATTCTGGTGAAATTTGGAAAATTTATCTTTGATTAGGTCAATAACAGATGGAATATGAAGATCATTATGGAGGGTTTTATTGGTTAAATAGAAGGGAGCATCGAATATTGTTTGGAGGACTTTAGACTGAAAGGATTGAAAGCGTTTAATGTTAGAAGGTTTCGTTGTCCCGCACAGCTCTAGTCCGTAGGTCCAGGTGGGTTTCAGGTGTTCGAGCTCTGAAGCATCTAATGTTATAAGTATAGATATATATATATTAAGTGTTTTTTTTGTATGATTTTGTATTCAAATGCCTATGTATCGAAACACATTGTTCAGAATAGCATGTGCACAATAACTGAAAAATATTTCTTTCTTGAGACCGTTGCGCTAAAATCGTTCCAACGATTTCGGTGAAAGTTTCAGCAAAATTTTTTTTCATTCGACTACGCTTTCTCTAATTTAATAAACAAAATATGAAAATGAAATAGTATTCAATTAATTAATTTAATGGGATACTAAAAGCTCATGAATGGTCTTTTACTTTCAAATTAGATAGTAAGATAATTCGATCACGAAACCGAGAAAAAAACGTAGCCTACAAAAATAATGGGCTGCTTGGCCTGTATATAACCTCATTATTTTGGCCTTATTACCCTAAATGGCCAAATATTTTTTGAATTCCACCTTTTTTCTCGATCTCGAGTTATCTTCCGATTCAAGTGGAAAGCAAACAGATGCAAACGTGAGTTTTTAGTATGTCAGTAAATAGACAATGTTTACTAATCTACGAATTTTTTTTTATTAGTTGAAAATTAATACATTCTGCCACATTGGAGGGCTTTAATATTAGGGCTACATTAAACATTCACACAATATATATTCACACAAATGATAGCTAAACTAGAGATAATAAAGAAAAAGAGTTATAGAAAATAAAATAAGAAAATTACATTTGTAAAAAAAAAAATAATAATAAAAGATAGAAACTAAATGAAATTAAAATAGATAAAACACATTCACATCTCACATTCATATTTACATTACATTACAATATTTACATTCGCTAAGGGGACCCTGAGTCATGCTTTGTCACCCAAATGTGGAAGCCAAGGCAGGACTCCAGGAGATCCCAGTGCTTCTCTCCCAACCGTGTCACAGGTATTGGAAGCCAGTGGAGACTGATGGAATCTCCGGATTAAAAACGACACATTTCCAAGAGTTGTAGTAAAAAAAAAATTACGATGCTACTTTTTTTTTTTTTTGCTAGTAACCATTCATTAATGGGGGTCTGAACAATTCCGATTAGTGTATCATAACTAAATCGTCAATGCTTTATTTACTATTAGAAACACTGTAGTTTCATTTATTTATTTATTGTTTTGATTTCATTATATTTATCTTATTATTAACATTAATAATTTTAAAATAAATTAAGTTTTATTTAGGGTTGATACATTTTAATTTTTTTAAAAATATTTTAGAATATTTCAGTCATATCTAATCAATTAATTTATTTTCTCTACTGGTTTTTCTTCTTTCATATTTAATTTTTGATAAGAAATTACTAAAATACTAATGAAGCTATCTTTATTATAGATCAGCATGATATTGATTAAATATTTTAATAACTACATTCATCTAGTGATAATACCTAAATGGTTATATTAAGGGTAGTTTTTCAAATCGCCGTTAGTGGGTCGGTTAAACCTACTCGTTCCCGTACACATACACACTGGTGCCCTGAGACAAAAAGGAACTTAATTAAGGAGTATTAAAGAGAGAGGGCTTTGAATACATGACTTAGTTAAACGTCCATTTTCATTAGAGCGTGTGATGTCAGTTGTCTTTGAAGCGCATTTCAAGGCTCTGGGTAATATGGCTCCGACCTTAGAGCTCGCTCTCTCTCACTCACCCTTTCTCGCTCTCCCTCAGGAGCTCCATAATTTTTACTTCACTTTTATTAGCCTCAGTTCGTCTCGCCGCGTTAAACTGATTAACTTCTCCCGCGGGTTTAATCGGTTTTCCTTTCTTTTTCCTTTTCTATTTAAGCGGAGTTGATATGAAAGCTTTCATACTCAATTTACACGGAGGATTAAAGTGAGCTTTATCTTGTAATATTGCGGGACCTCTTTCACGGAAATATAAGCCAGTCCTTGGAAATATTTAATTATTAGTATATTTAATATTTTAAAATACCTGAATAAGTATTTGGAATGATGAATTTTATTTTTATACAATTTCTCAACGCCGTTTTTAATACAGAATGTTGAAATAATTATAACAATTAAAAATCGCAGTTTTGTTTTTGTTTTAGTTTTAAATCAATCCTATTAAAACTGGCCTTAAACAAGCGGCTGAAAATACTATAACCAGTATTTTTCAATTAACAATTAAAAATAAGGCAAAAACTAAATACATGTACTTTCTTAATCGAACCCATATTTATGGGCTCACAAATTTACGGTTCTTCAAGAAAGACGCGCTTAAAAAACTATAATTATTTTAATCCTAAATTTTAAGATTGATAACAGCAACTGCCTGGTCCGTAAACAATAAAACTTTACATACCGACTTACGATAACCAACTATCGATCAACACATACATACTCTTTATTTCTGATTTTATACTAAACTAAACTGACACAACAACGGACTTATTAACGACACGGCCAAGCCTGACACACCCATGAGGAGCAGATTAAAGAGGAGCTGGATGAGAGATCTTCTTTTCTGATTTAAGAAATTAATCAAGACCAAGTGCTGATTGGTAATATTCTTACTCATGCCTGAAATGCCATTTACTTTAACAGTAATAACATATCTGCTTATTGTGAAGTTAATGACAGCAGCAGAGCTCCATCACTAAGGTTCTATTTTCCACTAATTTTAATTTAAAAACAATAGAAAGAGATTAATTTATTTTATTGGCGTTAAATAGAGAAATGTAGACTTTGCAAATTATCACCCAATGGTTTATTATATTCCGATAGTTATAATTTCAATATGTATAGTGAACGACTTTAACTAACACATTGGAAAACCTCTTTTACTTATAACAATCCGAACCTTTACAAAGCCTGTATTAATTGTTATATAAATACATTTACAAAGCCAATAATGCCTCAACAAACATAATCGGGATGCAATATTTTGTACATTATTAATTTCTATCTGACTTTAATTTAAATTCGTTGAAATAAACTATAGGTAGGAAGGTGGCTAATTTTAATAAAGTGAAATTGCTTAAGTCAAGTTTGAATTACAGTTTAATGTAACATAAATTACTCAAAACAATAAAATAATGAATAAAAAATATAAATTTAATTTAACTTAAACTTGAACTTAAACGTGGCTATAATTTCGTGTAATAAGAAAATATGATAATGTTATGTTCTCCTCTAAGAATGCTAATTACTTGTATAAATTAGCTATTACTCAAAACAGTTAAACAGTTCAATGTTTATGTTTTAGTTTTAAGCATAGGTAATAGGTATATTATAATTCTATAGCTTATATTAACCCTCACCCTTAAGCACTACTACTAAAAATATCCATAATACGAAATAAACCATGCTTTATTTATTTTATGAAATGATGAATCGATTTAATCAAAGTTTATGAATTAACATGGATAAGGATCAGATCTTATAATTTTTCATTTGATGATAAATTAATAAGGGGTTCCTGAGGACTCAATCCTATCACCTATATTATTCGATATATTGTCAATTTGACATTCAAACATATTTTAAATAAAAGTTAATATATAGGACACATGAACAATCATTTGGGAAAGACAGGCAAGAATTTCTAATAATTTACTACAAAAATTACTATCCTAAAATTATTAAAAAAATAACAGCAAGTGTATTAAATAAAATGTTTGGAATAAATAAAGTGGCCAAGCAAGCTAATGAGTGTGTAAAATAAACGCAATCTCATAAACCGAAGAATACGAGTTCGAATCCCTGTGCCGGAGGAACTTTCAACTCTGATATAATTTCCCTGCCCTCTTCTCTGGTCCGGGAAAAGCCGCCTATTATTATTATTAAAAACCACCGTATAGTCTAAAAGGTGAGAACGGGGCAACAAAAAAATTTATGAAATCGAATAAAATAAGAATATTTTAACCATGGTTTTAAATTTAATAGATGAACTTGATAATAACATATTAGGGTGCGAACTTAGATTTGTCAAAATATTTAGAAGTAATAGCCAGGTCTGTGAATTATGAATTCAATTCTACAGTGTTTCTCCATTTCTTTTTTTTTTTTATATTTGTTTATTTAGAAATATTACATTCTGTCACATTAAGGACATTTATAATAGTGTTCAGAGAAAGCACATTCACACTCTATTTACAATAAAAAAAAAAAAATAATACAGAAACTTAATAATAATAAATACAATAAAATAAAATAAAAATAAATACAATAAAATAAAATAAATGTATATAAACAAAAGAACTTCTCCATTTCTAAAGTTGAACCGGGTGTAATGAGGTGGCATAGTTCCTCACATTACGCAACTTTTTCATACTTAGTAATTTGATCAAATTTATGCAGAAATTATAAACTTATTGATTATTTTGATAGTCACAGAGAACTGAAATTGTCTGATCTAAAATTGATGAGCCTTCAAAAAACTCAATATACTGATATTTCATAAAAAAAAAAAAAAAAAAAAAAATTGCAATATATTTATTTTTACATTATCGTTAGTTTTGTTGTTAGTTCTTTAGCCCTAATGATGATGATGAAATCAATACCAACATAAATAATAAATGGAATATCTATAACTCACATATATTTCCTTCTTAGTAATTTGAACCACATCAAATAATCTAATGGTTTGCAATTTCCACAATGCCCTCTTTTTTTCTTTTGTTTATTCAATAAAAAAGATGGATTATTAGGAGTTCATGGTAGAAAAAAATTGTTTTTGTCCACTAAAAATTTTCGTTTTATACATCAACGAATCACTTTGGTTTCTTGCATGTCTGTCTGTCTGTCAAATCCATTCAACGAGGATAGTGTTGCCGAAATGCGTGGATAGTGTTGACCAGAATAATCTTGGTCTAGGTTTTGGTCTTCTGGCTCAAGATTCTCGCGACGATCTTGCAGTTACCTATTAGCTTACTACTATAGATATATTGATACTATTGGTCTTCCAACGTTGAGGTGGTCTTATTCTTGGTCTTGCAAAGTGCCTATATGCACTAAACTATCTATATGCACAAAAGGCAAAAACATTTGCCACACTGAAAAAATTTGATTTCAAATATTTATACCGAATAAAAACTAGAGAAGATTACGTGATTATCAAGTTAGTTTTAACAGTTTTGTAAATTTTCAAATGATGATTATTTTAATACCTAAATTTAATTCAGATCCAGTATTTATATAGGAAATCTCTTTCTCTTGTTAACATTTACCGCTTGTTAACATAAACTGAATACAACCTTAGCCTTATCTACGACCGAGAGATGGTTTGAAACACGCTAGTTAAAACGAAACAGAAGATCGCTGACGAACAGCAGATATATATATATATATATATATATATAATTATTATTATTATTTTATTGTTATTTAATATTGTTTATACTTATCCCTTATCCCTTTTGCCTGTTGATTGTATTCTCTGTCAGTAAAAAAGTGAATAAAACAAGATTAACATTTATAACTTTATGATATATTTATGAATTAATTTTAAAAAGTTCCCCAACGAGCAGGCTGCAATGCATAAATCCGTTGGGGTTTTTATTTATGCTGTCCAGTAACCAGACAAACCGAAGGTTAAATGGTAAAATATATACATTTCGCATTCCGTAGCTAGGAGAACTTTAAAATCTGGTATTAATATCCAGCCATCTCTCTTTGGACGGGAAAACCACGCATGGCCTAAAAGGCGATGAAGAGGTGGAACCTAATTAATTTAATTTTAGGTTTTAATTATAACAAACGTGTAAAATATCTGTTAATAGACATTATTTTAAATGATTTAGTTTTCTAGGAACGTATATTCATAAATATATATATATATATATATATATATATATATATATATATATACATAACATATTGATAAATTATAAAAAAAAATGGTTATTTTTTTAAAAAATATTATTGTAAAAATTTATCCTAGTTATTCTCGAAGGTAACCTTTATTTATTTTTTCTATGAATATTAAAGTTGAATTAATTTTAATTAATATTCTCATTAATTTAAATAAAAAATTCTTGTGTTTAGTAAAAAAATTAAAATAGTATAATTATGGATTCATTTTAAACTTAAGTTCGCCAGTCTTCACTTAACAAGCAACAAATATTTGTTTATTTCTATGTTAATAATAGGTATGATTATGTTCAAGATAATTTTTTTTTTAAATTTAATTATATATGTTTTTATCTGTTGACTAATTCTCCAGTTATGTAATTTATCTATATATAGCCATTTGTTTGTGATATACACATATTATTTAGCTTATTTTTATAATTTTTCAAGTTTTACATACTCATATGGAATCACCACATTTCCCACATATCCCGACATGCAATTTCCATCCTGAAACTCTTCCATCGCTTCCGCCATCTCCTACCCATGTCCGCACGTAGACTCCTAGTATCCGCCCTCATCTTCCCCCACATTGACTACGGCTGCGTAGTGTACGGTGGCCTCTCATCGGAACTTGGAGACAGACTGAAAAGAATCACGAATGGCTTAGTACGATTTGTCAATGGAACCCCGAGACGTTCTCATGTTTCCCACTACTAATCCGAGTTAGGGTGGCTCTTTCCCTCCTTCAGAAGACAATATTTCCTAGGTACATTTCTTTACCAAATAATCAATAATCATCGTCCGTCTTACGCATTAAATCTTCTTCAATTCAAGTCATTTATCCACTTCCTCTCCACAAGATCTCGTCCTTCTGACCTTTATACCCCTTTCCAAAAATCGGCCTCATTTCAACACTCCTTTATTGTCACCTCCACCACCTTTTGAAATTTCATCCCACTTTCATCCTTATCCATATTTAAAACCCTCTTATTCCAATTCCTCTTACAATTCAATCAGACGCTGGGTAGCCATTTACCATGTATAGTATATAGGTATATAATCTAGTCTATAAGTATATTTTCTTTTGCTTTCACATCATGGAATTTAGATTATATAAGACTTGTATAATGTTTACAATACTATTATTGTATTCTTTGAACATATTAAATTACATATGTAAATCATTTAAAGTAAATATTTATCCACTCTTTTATTAATACAATGGTATGACAACAAAAGTAATTTGTCGTCCATTTCGAATTTCAGTCAAAATTCCATAGTTTATTGTTCTTAGTAACTATCTCGCAGCATTAGGACCTTATTGCTCATATTATGTCTTTAATATATCAGTATAGTTATGTAAGTCATTCTGTTATTACTTATTTTGTGTGTATTTTTTTTATTGTAATATGCATTTTGGCCAGATGTTATGTTAATTTTTATGTACGATATTGTTATTCTCAAGGGACTTTGTCCCAGAATAAAGTTGATTCTTCTATTCTATTCTATATAGTCATGTAATGAAGTTATTAAATATCATTCACTTAGTCAGAACATTTAAAACTTTGTAATATATTTATTGAATACTTTTAAAAAACTTAAGTTCTCCAGCTAGGAATCTACGTTGAGATGTCTGAATCCGTACAGGTTTTGTAGTGGGCCAATATAAACCCTAGATGTATTCAGACTGGGTGTCTGAATCCGTATAGGGTTTTTTAAATCAGTTGCCGGTGAGTGAGTGTTTGGCTTGGCCACTCCGCACCCTGAACCTATCTCTTACATACCTATATATAAATAGCCTGTCCTACTCTTCCAACTGCTTCACTTGTACTAAAGACCAGTTAATATTGACATTACATCTGAACAACTGCATCAGAAAGATGTGTGACATTATTTCTACATCTGGTTTGACTTTTCTGTAAAAAAAATCTGTCATAGATTCTCACACGTACTCCTGGCATCCAAAACATATTGACTTTGGCATTACGGCTACCCGCATCGATATAATATTTTTTTTTTTTTCTATAGCCAGTTCTTACAAGTATTGTACCTGTAGTTATCCCCTAATTAAGAGGGTAATGGTCTATCTTCCCGCGAGGACCAGCCGTATTGGGAAGTAGGGCCGGGATTCGATCCTATGATGTTTGCTTTATAGCGAGCTAACCACTCTGGTATACCGGTCCCTATAATAAAATATAAAATAAATATACACAAATAAACATCTCTCGACGTAATAATGAATCTTAACCAAATAAATGTAAACATAGAAAGCAAAAAGAACTCTTTCAACAGTGACATGAATTAATATTATAATCTTAGTGTAACAAGGATCGCCCATAAGAATATTTATAATAGCGAGAAAATACTGATAATATAACCTATAAGTAGTAAACTCTAGCTGTGATTATAAAAGCTTACTCATAAAGTTTATTGTGGATTTTACGATGATCTAAACTTTATTCATTATTTTATTATCGATAAACAACAGTTCTATGGTTTTCTCCGACGTTATTATTTTCAAATTTCATTAAAATGGCATATTTCAGTTATGTTTTTTTTTTATCTTTTAGTTCAATAAAATGAATAACAAACTAATTTTTTTTTGTCTATAAAAATGTATTTGCGCCTGTCAAGTTATTGTTGACAATCAGCAAATGTGATGGCGATACATGAAATAATGACATGACAGCCATGGGGAAGGAATGTACTCAGCAGTACCTCTTCCCTAACTTGTTACAATTACTTAGATTATTTAAGGAAGGAGACCTCTCATCCAACGCCTTTTAAATCTCCTCATGTTCTGAGGTATGTCAGCTGTGGCTATATCTCTTATTAGTCTGTTAATATGTCTATTTACATTTCTGTAAAATCGTTGATAAAGGATCGTTATATGTTGGTCAACTGTTGGAAAGTGGAGATCAATATGTAGAGTTTTGTTAGTCATGTACCAAGGTGCTTTTGTTATGAGTCATTACTGTATGAAAGATTCAGTAAATTCAATAGAAAATATTATAAAACAAAAACAATTCATCATAGAATATAACAATTAAGGAAAAACATATAAAAAGAAATTTTTTTGTTTTTTTGCATTCAGAGAGATAAGTTGCAAATAATAACAATCATAGCTCAAGGGCATAATAACCAAATTGTTGATCGACTAGGACAACTCGTAACCTAACCTAGACCCTGTATATATTTTACCGATATAACCAACGTTACCCATCTAGGGCTATTTCTTTTTAGTTATATACTTGTAGCTGTATTACACCTTTGTTCATTCGATCAATTCGATCAGGTTGCTCCGAGCTACATGTCCTGCTTATCTAAACCTCCTTGCCTTCGTATCATGAGATATTAATTGACCATTTTCTGTAACCAGTTCATGCGTTATTATACCAGATCGCCTCGGTTATCGTTTTGAAAATTATTCTCTAAAATACTTCATTCCAGGACGTCCGTTAGAAGGTCCAGTTCTTGCGGTGGCTTATGTTAGGTTTTTCATAGCATTCTACATTTTGATCTGGGATATAAATGTAATAAATATAATAATTTCTGACCATTAGTGGCCATTCATTGAGGTTATTGTTCAGCTGAAATATTTTAGTTTGATCTTCCGGGTACTATTTCTTTTCTACTCAGACAGTGTTATTGTGGTGGAATTTCATAAAATCAAAACGTTACATTTTATCAAATTAAATTACTAATTAATTTGATACAATTTCCCCTCATATGAAAAGATGCACTTACTATGAATTTTTTTAATTTTTTTTTTTTTACGGTTCGTGAGTTTGTTTAGTGAGGTTAATGAGTTATGGCTTTGATAAATATGGTTAAAATACTTTGTTCAATTACATAAAGGTATTTTTTTTTAATATTGATTATGGAGAAATTTTGAAATCTGTCTTAAAGAACATAAATGTATTTAATGACTTGAAGCAATAATCCGAGGATATATTCTAGCTCTAGAATATATTCGCAGATGCTACTTTATCGAGGTACAAAATCCTCTTCCCCTGAGAAGATTGGGGTATCTGAATAGATTCGCCATTAGCCGAGTAATTAAAGGAAATTGATTGGGTTGATGCTACATTGAATTTTAATTTTTCATTTAAATCTAATTGGCCAACGGCCGCAGAGCTAATTCTCGGAGCGCTTACCCCACTCCCCGCCCCAAGCATTAATTATTCCTCGGTGTCACCATCCGCTTGCCTCTGGCTAATTATGTAGCAAATTGAATGATATCTCTGTCTCCTATCTTCTTCTCCTCTTTACAAATTTGTTTATTTTATATTTTATCTCATTATATCCTTGTTTGGGGTATTAACAAACAATAGAATAGAATAGGAAAATAAATTTTATATTATAACGAAGTCCCTTATCACGTTAACTGTGGCTACGGTTCCCCCGGGTTCCTATGTTCGCCCCGATCTCGGCTGCGATTGTTTTGAATTGTGCCTATATTACAAAGTCTCTAAAACGATCATTTTTAAAAATATTTTAGTAGAAGTTGAATATATACAAACGCAAATAATCATTATAGCTATAGAACGCCGCGCAGTATACTTAAATAAATACATGTTTTAAATCATAATTTAATTAAAAAAACTTTGTCAAAAAATTTCTAATTTTTTTTCTCGAAATTTAAGTAAAAATTCAATTTCTTTTATCTTTGTTCTTCAACTTCAGAGAATGAATTCAACTTTAATATATTTTTTTATTGTTAAGATATGAAATTCTACATCTCCAACATTAATATTGAATTTAACCTAACATCTTACGGTATGTAATACTTTTTTTGAAAAATCTAGAAACAGTATCAGTAAATGGTTATCATTTTTGATTGCGTAAGTATATTATTTAGATTTAGTGACCATTAAAAGGCCATCTATTATATTAATTTTGAAGTTATATGTAATCAATAATATAACCCATTTATTCATATTGAGAGATGTTATGGTAAATATTAGCATATTTCTTAATTTCATTATAGATACCTGAGTGATGTCTCCATAAGTATGTAATATTTTTAAAAACTATAGCAACCTTTAAGAACTGAAAGTTTTTTTTTATAGGCTATGCACTTATTTGTCTGAATAATGTTTATTTATTTATCATTTATCGTGAGAAGGTTTGTGATCTATATGATCTAGATAAGAAATCAGGTAGTTGAGAATATGATTTTTTTTTCTTTCAAAGAGAGAATCCAGGAGAGGATAGAATGGAGAGAATCAAATAGAAAGAACGCTTTAATTAGAGTTTGTCGTGTTGGCTGAATGTCCCCTGTTGGTTTTCGCTGATCGGTGTCCGGGTCTTTTTCTTTTATTCTTTTCAATTAAACTAGTCGATTCCCCATTAGGTTCTAATTTGATTGAGGTCAGTATTTTTCGTCAGTGTATTTAAAACAAGAATTGAATTATTTGTACCTATTTAACTACATATATTAACATATCCATCAATATAAAAAAATAATATATTAATATGAAACAGAAAAAATTAAACAAAGAATAAAATTATTTTGCCATATTTCATAATTCGAAAACCGATGGAGTTAAGTCTCACTTCTCAATAGTTATCGACACATCGGGAATATTAATAATATTATAGTATTATTAATATACAATCAAACAATCGATGGAACTATGAAAAGGGAGATTGGAAAATGTTTGGCAAATTAATAATAGGCGAATTACAAACAATACCAAATATTCGAAAAATAGACGGAAAGATGACTTTTTTTACCGAGCTATTAAAAAAAACTCAAAACATCACAACGTACCTTGGTAGAATATACAATACAGTGATGCTAGTTGAGTGAAAAAACAGGTACTTGACTGATCAAAAAAAAAAAAAAACAGAACAGTACGAGATGCAGTAGAATTCAAAACATTAAGATCAATAACTTATAGAATTATTGAATAGAGATAAAAAAGAATCTTGAAAACGGGTTGTGTCATCACTAAATAATATGACTCCTGGGACGGAAATATGGCACGGTATTCGAATCATTAGATGAATCGGGAAGTCAATAGACAAATTATAACAAACCCTAAAACTAATGGTTTAGGTCAGTACATTTTAATTTGATCTATAAGTTACTAATGAAAAAATAAATAAAAATAAACAATAAATTATTACATGCCACAGCCGAATTTGGATCCGTTGCGTTGAGCACTCAAAGTCCCGTGCCACACCAACCGAGTTACCTCTGTTCGGAAGATACTAATATCAACAATAATAATTCCGTGTGTATTACCAAATCATAAGTTTTTTAATACACTCGAGTACTTCTGAATTTTAGAATATTTGCCTTATTTACTTGAGGCAATGATGGGCAACCACATTGAATCGAGACTACCAGAGCAACAAAGTTAGAAAGCTTTGTTCAAATCTCTTCTAGCTCAGTTCATATTTAAGACCCCCCGGTTTTTATGACCACCAGTGTATATAAACATAAACAAGGGCGTTGATAACCCAAAGATTTTACGCATTTATTTCGTACCAATCTATCTTCTTGAATTTAATAAAATAGTCAAAGTATATGAAAATTTAAATAAACTGGAATTAAAAAAACAATAATTGTGTTTTATGTTCTAAAAAATAACAAGAATAAACATAATTTCATCTACACTTTTTATGATAATATCGATGAAGCTACTGGATTATAAGTAAAATTGTAACCTTTCAAGTAGTGACCAAAGGAATTGATGTTGATAATGTTATAGGACACCTGCCAAACAAATATTAACTAAAATAGAAAAGAATTGAACCAAACGTTCTCACCTTGGTGCTCTAATTACCCTTACTTCAATTTGTTCGTCCATCACTTTCTTAAGTAAATAACTCAAATAACATTGAATATATTATTAAAAATTTTATGATCTTGTAATACACCCGAAATTTTTACAGTGCTTAATAGTAACTTAGGGAGCGGGGTAGCTCAGTTGGTAAGCCACTGACTTTCTAAGGTTATTGTCCCGGGTTTAAGTTCGGTTGTGGCAGGTAAAAATGTATTGTTAATTTATGATGTAGAGATAGTTGACTATGAGAAGGAGTTGGTCGGAGGGTGCTGTAAAATAAATAGTAAACCTTAAAAAAATAGTATTTTTAATGGTTTGTCGAAGTTTCGACTCACCTTAAGGTTTTCATCAGGGCGTGGCATGTGGCACTGCAGGAAGCAGTTGGTCGACTGCCTGCAGTTGGTACAGTCTACCAAATGCTTCCTACAGTGCCACATGCCACGTCCTAATGAAGACCTGCAAGGTGGGCTGAAACGTCGGCATAATCATTAAAAATACTATTCTTTAAAGTTTAGTATTTATTTCACCGCATCCCCCGACCAACTCCTTCTCATATTGTTTATCTAATTCAATCTTCACTTCAATAGTAACTTATAGACCTAACCAACTGCAATGACATACCAAAGAAAGGAATACTGCAATGCAGTAAAAATATCTTATTTTCCTCGAGTAAAGCTCTCTCAGGACTTCAAAAAATAATCATCAGAGGGAACTGTGTAATTTACTTCTGGGAGTAGATATAATTTAGAGCTTTTTAGCCAGACCTCAGCCCCCTGCGGAGTAGGAATACATTGGCCTCATCAGGAATCTTGTTAGACCCGGAGGGAGAATTAATTAAATATGCAATTAACGAAAATGAAAAAATGTTTGACGAACAAGAACACTCCTGACCTAATTGCGATACAAATGGTCTCGGCTCCCTCACAACGTTAAGATTGGTTTTAGCCTCATTTCAATTGTCGATTTTTATGTAAAGAGTGCTTTTTCGCTTTCTAAAAGAATTATTTTAATTACATCAATTGTTGTGTCTCGACGATGAACTTTTTATTAATTACTTCTAAAGGTTGCAATGCGAGAAGTGAAAATTTCGTTTTCAACATAGCCGAATAATTCCATTCGCATTAAGCTTCAGACATCAAAGAACTAATCGGGGTCAGCGTTCTTTTTTTTTTTTTTTATCGAATTGTTAACCTTCCTACTGTAACTAGAATGAGAAGGTTGGGAATAATTACGTTAGGTCACAATAAAATACATTATATTTAAATGCATCTTATTGGGAGTATAATAATTGAATCTGCCGCAATCAAGTTCATTTAGTATTATGGCTCTATGTGTGCATACATACAATTTTTAACCACATTCCTCCATTTTAATCACTAAAATTCTATCTTTGATTGTTTTTTCATTTAAGTGAGATATGCAATTTCGGGAGGAAATTGTTGCACGAATAGAGGGAAATAACCACTTTTATACTTGATAATGCTCTACTATTTAAAATCTGAAAAACGCTGAGCCACCGTATACCGAATGGTCAATGTTACTTGTTGACTGTGGTAGTTTTAGGAAACTATGGAATAACACAAGGATACTTATGACTCATTACAAATGTGGGTGATATAAGGTTATCGGATCAGGATTCAGTCAATAGTAATACCCATAATTTATACAGACGAGTTGAAAGACAGACAAGTTAGCTTTGGACTGGTAAAAGGTATTCGAACTTGAATTTTCATTACTTTCGCTGTAAACGCTATTTTATAGCTTATACATATTTTAGTAATTCACTGTTAACATTAATTTTAGGTCTTTCTGAAATATGGTGATCGCAACCAAATACATAATAATACAAAAAGCGAAGAGGATAAATATAATTTAGGAGGCGTCAGGGTGTGGGAACAAAGATGTGTTATTGTGGAATTCGCGTTGGTATGGGTGTTAAAAAAGATGAGGAAAATGTTTGATCCACGGACTTGATTGATTTTTAATAAATGTTGGTGTTATACAGATCACAATATTTATATAAGAGAACAACTAATTTATAAAATTGATTGAAATAAGGAAATCTATATTTGTTGGCATCAAAATCCATGGCATTGTTTAACCTACTGATACAAATTCTTTTATTATTACTTAATCCTTTGTGTGCAAAAGGAACCTTATTTCAAAAAACTCATCTGAAACATAGAAACAATCGAATGTTTTTCAAGAGTTAATCCTGTAAGTGACAGAGATAGGGTAAGAGAGAGCTTGAACGAGGAGGATAAGAACTATCCTGAGAATGGTCCACACACTGAGGCCTTTGTGTCAGTCTTATCAAGACCGCTTCTCTTAATCTCCTCAGCGGCACGCTCTTCTTTATCCTTCGTCTCCTATTGATCCTGTATATATCTCTTCTGTGTCAGGGTCTCTGTATCAACTTCACAGGATAGAGCGATATCTCAAGGCGTGCTAAAATATACAAGGCAATGATATATATTAAATTACTTTGGATTTACTATCATTTTAACGACATCCTTCCACTATCATAGAAATGCAAAAAAAAAAAAAATAAATAAATAAAATAAAAACAGTGAATTAGAAGAAATAAAAGTAATAAGGAATAGTTTCGGAAAGTCGCCTAGATAACAATACAACCGCTTTAGCGCATTTGGGCGCAGTGCCTTAACCCTTGGTTCATTCGCGAGTTTCTACCATACGTTGCATACCGGAATCCACAAAGACCTCCAAAAATTTTTTTTGGTTTCGCATAAACTTGTTTCAATTGCTATTTTGAGTCCCCCTGCTCTTAGCAGTCGAAAAATGCATTTTGACGTGTTTATTCTACTTTTAAAAATCTATGTCTTCCCAACCGCACATAGCAATGCAAAATTAGAGTCGCAATCCCGCAACATTTCCCTTTTTTCTTAATAATCACCACAATTAAAACCACAATCTACTTCATATATCGAGTTTGATATTATCTTGAGAACCTTGAATGGAACTATTCTTACTTCATCTGCCTTCCTTCTGTTTACTTTGCTTCCTTTTTCTACGTGTACCTTATCTTCAATTTCTGGAATTTTATTTTTTATTTATTTATTTCAAAATTGTTTGCAGAATTTCGAAATGATTCTTGTTTGTCTGTAAAAAGGCAATTTTCATTTACTGCATTGACTGGAGAAATTAAAGATTGTTTTCCAAGCAATAAATATACTGGTTCGAATTTAGTGGATAAATGTATTGTTTTGTTATGTTCTGACACACAATATCCTGCTACTCTTGGCCACTCACGTTTATCGCTCTTATTTATTTTACACCTTATTCTTTTTACCACACTCTGGTTTAACCTCTCGTAAAGGCCATTACACCGTGGGCAATCTCAAGGGCCGTATATTGATCTGCGAAAATAATTTTGATTTGATTTTTCTCAGCAATGAGATCAATAAGGTTAATGTAATCTCCAGCGCTCTGACCTTTAGTAGTTGAAATCCAGGCATATCTATCGAAGTGATCCATTAAGATATGAATAAATTTATTAGGTAATCGATTTCCTCCGAATCCACCAACCAAGGTTCTTGTACGGGACCTAACGTAGACATGAAACCAAAGAGTCTACTGATGCGCACTTTATTTTTATGCCAACAGTACAATTTTTTCAAAAACTGACTTATTAGCGAGTCTGAACTTTTAAAATAAAACACAAGGCTTATTTTATCTCTGATTTGAGGTACACCAATGTGACCGTAATAATCATGTATTTGGTGGATAATTTTGATACCAAAATCAGATGAAACAAATATTCGATATTTGTATTAAAATATTAAAATAATTAATTAAGGAGGAAAATCTGGCGGTTGAGTGTGACCTCGTTGCACAACCGTGTACCAAAAAACAGTACTTTCCCTAAACAGTACTGAACCCAAGACCCTTCATGGGTTGTAGTGGTTCAGGTTCAGGTTCAGGTTCAATACTTTAAAGCATTCTTTATAGCTTTACATTCAAGGTAAATGATTTCCATTTCTTTTTCTTCTTCTTCGAAAATTTTGCTACTGTATGCAATTTTCTCTCAAACTGTATTGGTTTGAAATTTGCTCCAATACCCATGTGATTTGCATACATCTTTATCTTTATCAAAAATGGCTAAACTTGGAGAAGAACACAAATAGTTTGTTTTTAAATTGAAACTGTTTCCGCATTCATCAGTCCATGTGATTTCAATATTCTTTCTCAACAAATTATGTAGTGGCTCAAATCTCTCAGCACTATTTTCAATGTATTAAATAAAAACTAATAGAACCTAATATACTTCTATCTTCCGATTTATTTGTCGGTCTTTTAAGTTTTTTTATAGCAATCAAATTTGCTTGAGCGGGATTTATTATTTTTTCATTAATTATATGAGCAAGATATTTCACCAAATCGGCTTCGAAATTACACTATTCTAACTTTAGCTTAAAACCTTTCACTGGAATCACCTATAAACGTCTCTCAACATGC
The DNA here is from genome assembly GCA_928085145.1 of Nezara viridula. Classification (NCBI taxonomy): domain Eukaryota; kingdom Metazoa; phylum Arthropoda; class Insecta; order Hemiptera; family Pentatomidae; genus Nezara; species Nezara viridula. The sequence continues at coordinate 153,554,037 of OV725077.1, read as the reverse complement.
TTAACATGGTCTTCTTATGATTTTGAAAATACCAATATTTCATCTATATAGTTGACTCAAAACTCGTCTAAACTTCTTCTTCTTGTGATGTTAGAAAGAATCCGTTGAAATATCGTAGTTACATTTTAAAGTCAAAAAGATAGAACTTTAAACATAAATTAGAAAACACATGGATCAGTCTGAATTCGTCTTGTTCGATGGGATATATTAGTTTCCACCATGTTTTAAACCAGTCCGTAAATTTAATTTTTATCAATAAATTCTATCTCTTAGACAAATTTCGAAAGTAGGAAGAGGTGATAGGTGCAGCTCTCACTCACAGAACTTCTTTATTAATCCAATATAAACAAATATTTCAAAAGAAATATTGCTGAAGTCTGTTTGAGGACAGATTTTTGTATGGCTTTTTCAATTTTCAAATGTCCATTCATAATAAGAATAAGATAAAAATGGATATCCGACATATTGGTTCCCTACATACAGATCCTATACACCGGTCCTCAGGGTATCTGAATTAATTCAGCGGCAACTTCTTTGTTCATTTATTTTTCTCTTCGTAAAATATCCCCTTCATTCAACTTTACATTTACGACGAAATCACTTATGCTTTGGCTTTAAATAAAATGAATAATAGAAAATGATTTACAACGAATCTGTAAATTTAATTATTATAGTCATTTACTAAACATACATTGTCGTTTTATTGCGAAAAATCACTAAGGGAATTGTTGATAAAGCTGAATTTTTAAAAATATTTTTGTAAATGACGGGTTATTCATCGATAAAAAAACAACAGAAAGTGCATTAAATTGACTTCTACATATAATATATAGTTAAATAATCCCACAATCTTCTGATCTCACAAAGAGAAAATTTATCAAAATTCTGGGTAATCTAAGGTTATGAAATGTGACTTAATGACTGTTTGCAGTAAATCAGCGGTATATTAAAAAATGTATTTGTATGATAAAACTGACTTCATCACTCTACTAAGTATTACTCCTCTCATGAAAAAGTTGGAAGAGGAAAAGAATATTTGTTTTTCCATTTGATGATTCAGAGTTGATTGAGATTCTGCAAACAAAGGTATAAATAATGCACACAAACGTGTAATCAAGTGGAGATATTCCATTATCTGAGTGAAACCGACCAATTTTAAATTTTGATTTCTACCGAAAACAATTGCGTACGAAAATTAGGCCAAGTGATGTATTTAAAATATCACAGATGATATTTATATGAAAAAAAAAAGGAATAACAAAATAGTTAATATCGTTTAATATAACTGATAAATAATAGCTGACATAATATATTTTTTACGGATCCCTATATCAACAAACGATGTACTAAGGAAGATAAAATTAATGTAGAAAAATTTGGTCTTGTAATATTTTTTTAATGCGATATCATTTAGGTGTTAATTAATGAATTAATATTTTGATGGGCATTTAAAAAAATGTTGTAGGTACTATCATAAATCTCAATCACTCGCTTTTATTATTTTGGCATTTACGAATGAATATAAGAATGTTTGGAGGGTACATTTTCGGATTTTACTTTTTTTTATAAAATGTATTTTTATTATCAGTAGTATGGATAATAATTATAAGTTTTGTTAATAAAATTATATAGTTTAAAGACAAAACCTATAACTAAAAAATTAAACTAAAATATTGAAATTTTTCACAAATGATCTATATGCATCGTCTATTTCTATGTCCCAAGTTTATCAGCATTATTCAGTGTCACTAATATTTAAATCTTTCTTTCCTAAACATGCTCGATTTATTTATTCAGTAAACACATCAGCATATAAAGCAATAGAACGTTACAATTGAAAATATTACTTTATATTTAGTAGCTTTATCGCTCGTCGAAGTTTAAAAATGAAATAAGGATCCAATTCTTGTTATTTATTATCACACGAAGTACGAGAACTTATTTTTCTCCGAATTCCAATTTATTTAAATTTGCTCGTTTACCAGAAAAAAATTGTAAACTCGCGAGGAATTTGGAAACAGTAATTTACTCTGATTTTCACCTCTTTCTTGATCATTATTCCAAGAAATCTATCATAATTTATTATCTTTTCACAGTTTTTAAAAATTTTAATCGCTCTATGGAGTGAAGGCTCAGATGTTAACTTTAATTTAGATTTGAGTTAATATTTAAAAACAATCTAAAAATGGTAAGTTTTAAGTGGGTAATGGTTCAGATTACGATTTGGATCAGCAATTAATCATTTGTCAAACATGTTTTCAAATTATTGATCATTAATAATCATCATTAATTAATAGTGAAAATAAGTAATGGGTTCATGTGATTATTACACGTGTTAAGCCCTCTTAAGGTTGTTTTACGTGAAAAATTAGAATGAATCTTAGCTAATCATGGAAAAAGAAAAACTATGAAATAAAAATAATGAACTATATGATATTTAACAGAAAAAAATCTGACTGAATATTTATTTTTTTCCATAACAAGAAATAATGAAAAAAAAAATGCTGTTAAACGGAAATCAAGATAAGTTCGGTGAATATAAACAATAATGAAATATTGAATAAAATAAATGATATATCTCAATCAAACGGTCAAAAAATAATAATTTTTTCGATTATTTTTTAAAGTTTTATAGAGATATAAATACAATTCATTTTATTAAATACTTCATCATTGTTTTTATTCAATGAATCCGAAGTTATTATTTTATTTTCAATCAAACGTAAAATTGATTTCTTTTTTATTTTCATTATTATTTTTTATTAAAAAAATAATGCACATCAGGTTTTGTTTTGTTCAATATCACACAATCCATTATTATTTTTTTTCCCATGTACTAGTTAAGCTTCATTTTAAGTTTCACGTCAAAACTTGACTGAGCTTAACAAGTATATAGTAACCATATTAATTAATTAGTTTATTTTTAACTATTAATTCGAATCTGAGACGGAATACTAGTGACAACCAGGAAATTCTTTTAATAAATCAGAATAGCAATAAATTTATTAGTTATGGTTATTATCTTAATATAAAAAGGAGGAGAAAGTCATGAAAAAGGATCAAAATAATACGTAGTACATTATAGAATACATTCCTATTTAAAAAAAAAAGAGAACATAAACAAACTTTTCACTTGAAAAAATCCACTTTTATACTTCTGGGAGTATTTCTAATCCTAGGGATTGGTTTTGGGTCCAGATGTTCGGATTTGACATTCCCCTAAAGCAGTGCGGTCGTTAACAAAAAAGAATCCAATCCAATTCATATATAAAATTAATTTAAAAATTTATTTTTTCCAATGAAAAACTTATTTTTCTTCTCCTAATCAATTAAAAAAGGATGATAAGCTTAAATTATGAGATAAGTATTAATTATATTAGTTTAAAATAACCATCTATATTTTAATTTAATTTATTGTTTGGTAATTATATTTCCCTTTGATTCAAATTTTCAGTATCAAATCTGATCTTTACTTAATATCATTGAGAAATCGTAAGAATAAAGTCTTTTAACTTACTAGAAGGATTTTTTTTTTGTTTCAATTCATGATTAATAAATTTAAAAGTCGATATGAAAAATTGCTGATCCAATAGCTCTAAAACCTGAATAAACTTACCAATTTAGAAGTTACTACTTTTAGAATTTTTTAAATATTAATTCTGATTTAAATTAAAGGTTAGGTCGGACCTAATGATCGTAGGTCACTTGCTTATAGCAAACGACTATAGGTAATTAATTGGTTTCACACATGGCCAATATAACCCAGTAATGTAAGTTGATTTTCTAAATAGAAGAAAGACGTTGGTGGGATAATATAAATTCGCCATTTTTTTTATGAAAATTAATATCAGTTGTCTTATAAGTTTTTTTTTCGTTCGGTTTGTTTTTCTGTCAAAAAATCCGGGATCAAAACGTCGAATAAATACAGAAGCAAGTTTATTGAATAATTAATAACTGACCTTATTCCCAATTAAATAATTATGTTAAATTTAATACTCAAAGGTCGATTTAGGAAAAGTTGTAAATATATATATATATATACATACTATATATATATAATATATACACTCAACACTCACAGAGAGTCAAAAGTGCAAAAAACATACTATTAACCATTTGACTTATAACTAAATGTGTTTGGAAAAACAGAATGATAAACTACACTATTTAAAGAAGACAAAAATGTAATTGATTGAGGAAACGAAAGACAAATGGCGCCGTTTCCATGTTCCTCTTCCATTAATATACCGTTAGTACCTCTCACTTTCAATTCAGGATATGAATTTAGCAAATATACATAGCTTTATTTAGTTTTCTTGGAGATTATTTAAAAATATAATAACTATTAATCATTAAATAAACGTTTATAATGAATGATTTAGGGAGAAAATTATGAAATTCGATTGGTACCATAAAATTTTTAGGTATTTCTTGATCTAATGAAAATTATAGTCCAGATATCTCTAATGAAGCTCTATGTTCTACTGTGTTTACCAATAATACATGCCTAAAAAAAGTCCAGTGATTTCCAGTGATTTGGATTTTGAAACTTGATTTTACCTGTATATGGGGATGCTGAATTAAAATTTCAGCTATTTTCTTTCTAGAAATGTCCTCCTACTATTTATGTGTTTTCTATTTATTAGATTCAAAAGTGGGTAATATTATTATACTGTTTGTTTGTTGGGGTTTCAAGGCGAAAAACATCCAGGCCATCGTTGCCTGTAAATTAATCATGTTTATCTTTGTATTACATTTTTAAACAATTTTAAATTTTATTTAAAAGATTGTTTGATTTTAAGAAATCTAATACTAATTTTATAATGTCTTCGTCATGACTTAAAATTTTTGATATTGGAGGTGTAAATCCTAGACTATTTAGATTTCATATGTAAAAAGAACAATTTAATGGTATGAAGGTGTTCATATATCACTATAATTATTGTCCACGTGACAGATTATTATATTTCTAAATTAAAAAAAATTATACTTATTTACTGCCTACCAGTTGGTTCCAGAAATATCTAATAGTAAATTCTAATAACCATGCAAAGAGAAGTGTATTAGGTATTTACGTGCTAGTAATATCACATCAACTTTATATTATTAGTATAGAACATTTATAGATCTCAATACAAATCTCAACATCGTTTTTAATAAAAAAAAAAAAATATTTGATTCCACTTCACTCTGCAGTCCAGTACTATTTTTTTCAATATTGTACTATTACTATAACTGTATGCCAAATATATATTTTATCTAAACCGAAAGGACATTCGAAATTGTTGAATGATAGTGTGAAAATTGCTACCAAGATGAAACCAAAATCGTTATAACATCGAAATGACTCTATTTATCCATACAAAGGTTAGGATGAATTCTGAGCCCTATAATATACACTAAGTTGCAAAAATTAGACGACCGGAAATATATTAGGCATATAGATAAAACCTTTGGATAGTTTTTCTTTATGCATAGTTTTTCTTATAAAGACGTTAAATCTAAACGTTATTGATATATTTTTGAAGAGTGATAATTAATCTTTCTAACGGTTGCAGTAAGGTTGACTTAGGAGAAACTACTCCCGTAAAATGGAGTAAAAAAACTGATATATTTTTATTTCAAAACACTCAAGAGTTGAGGTGGACGAATCTGAATCGTTTTCGATTGACAAAAATTTACTAAGCCCACTTTACTGGGAGGATCTTTGCGTTTCGTAATTCATTATACATTATATAATGTACAGTACATACATTATATAGAATTTTATAAAATTAGCAATATGATTTTCTTATTTTACACAAAAAACAACAACAATTCGAATAATATATAATGACTTAGAAATCCACGTAGACAAAAGTCAGAAAACTGTAATATAAAAAAATGTATAAACTATTGGTATGCAATAAAAGGGAAAAGGGTCAAAACATTTTCGACATAGCATCACCAAAAAAAAAAAAAAATGTGTTGAAATCGGTGACTCCACATCCGTGACCTTTCCTTGTAAGTTGGTTACATACAGGATAATCAGTCATTCTTCCTCTAGTGTTGTACTCAGGGTACTAAAACCACAAAAAAAAAACATACAAGCACAGCAGTTATTTTGTTTACAAGCAAATTTTTTTATATATCTTGATACCCTCATCTAATTTATATAACCTGGATACTCACTATATATTGCTGGTCACTTAGAATTTTAAAAAACCTTATTTATTCCTCTTTAGGATATAGTACCCAGCACCCAAATAAGTATTCAATAATCCACGGTATTGTGTATTATATATATATATATATATATACAGTTATATACATATTAGTATATATTACCAGGATGTTAATAGCCCCCCTGAGGTTCGGTTCGTGGACGGACTGTTTCGGGGAAAGAAATATATGTCCTCGTGCGCCTCCTGACTCCGAGCAGCCATAATCCATGTATCTAGACCGATTTGTCACTTTCCTTGAACTCGAGATAGTCGGTGGGAAGAACATTGCCAGATTGGCCCCAAAGGGATCGGCTATGGAGCTATGGGTGCCCTGCCGTTGCACCATGGAAACCATGTGTTTACTTTACTATGCCAATCCCTTCCAAGACTGTCAGGGATATTGTCATAATAATTCTGCTTTAAGAGCTGGTGATAATTTATTGCTGTGGACTGTAAAATTATAGGAGTTAATGGATTAAAGAAGTGAATATTTAAAATTGATTGCTATATTTTATTACATGTAATACGGAGGTTAAATATAGGTGGGTTGGGATATTTGCATTTTATCTTTTCTTCTATTTGCCAGTCTTCTTGTTCATCTTCTCTCTCTTCCTTTCTTGGACCCTTGCCGGCCGCTGTAGTGTTTTACTCCATTTTCATCAAATCAGTGGAATAACGAATTTTCTGACTGGCCAGTCTCGTGAATCTGTCAGGTTACGTGAGCGTCTACGCTTCAATAATGGCGGCGTCACACTAACAACTGAGGTATATTTAATTCAATTTAAGTATGAATTTTGATGTGTTCCCTAAAAACCATGGTTCGTAGCAACGTGAGGTTGGGCGACCCTCTCCAGGCTATCTGAGCTCCTACAAGTATCACATGTCTGTATGGAGACCACATCTCGCGACCAAAGACCTTCATGGTCTGTAGTGCCAACCAAAAAAAAAAAAAAAAAAAAAAAAAAAAATATATATATATATATAAGTTATGGTTAGAGGTAAGACAATATAACAGTTAATCCTAAGTTAATCCTATCTATGAAGTATAAACAAAGTGTAATACTATATATATGGCATTACTAAGGCAATAAAGTCAGTATTCTTTGAGTAACCACGTGCTTCATTTCGGATCCTTTTTCCCTTTTTTTTATTATTTCTTGTTCGAACTGACGTAAGTGGTGCCGAAAGCCGGGACCTTTAGATTCAGTCGAGGAAGTAGTTTTTTTTTCTCTTTCTTTTCGTTTTCGTTATTAACGTCACAAGAAATAAAAAAGAGGAAGGATGCCGAACGGAATAGGGCAACCACCAGCATCCACCGCACAGCAGGTAGCACAGGCGACACCGCCGACGGCACCACCAGCAGCACCGTTGGCTCCACCGCCGGCGTTCCCTTCGCTGTCAGAGGCGTTAGCGAGGGATTTTCCTCCACTACCTACGGAAACGTTGGCATCAACACATGCAACTACGTTAGAGTGGTTGAAGGTGAGAACGGCGACGTCGCAGGATCTTAGGAGAGCGATATCCGATTTGGAAAGATTCGATGGAGGAGTAGGTGAGTTGAATCACTTCCTAAAAGGTGGCGATCGGGTGATATCGCGTATATTGGCTAAGGCGGAGGAAAACCTGATAGACCCGATGGACGCCAATGCATTAAGGGCAGCCCTGGTATGCCGGGTTAAGAGGAGCGTACTGAATATGATTCAGGCGGATGAGGACACTCCATGGAATGTTGTGAAGGATCGGCTGAAGAAGGCGTTTGGAGGAGGTCGATGGGCGCCCGAGGAGGACATCCTGCAGATGTTCCGAGAAAGGAAACAGCCTCATCAGACCAACGGGCAATATGCTGCAAATCTGCTGGCACGATTTAACCGCGTAACAGAGAAGACGAGGGAAGTGGCTGATGCGGTGGAAACGGGAGCCAGGATGGCATTTTTGTCAACCATCCTGAAAGTTCAGTTAGGGAGAGACACTGGAAAGAAGGATGGACTACCGAGGGACAAGAGCTTTGTGGAGTGTGCTCAAGACATGATAGATGCAAGTGCTCGGGAGGAAGAAGCAGCCCGTGGGGATGAAGGGAACGAGTATGGATGGAACAGGGTTTCGTATAGGAGGGCGGAAACCGGGAGGTTCAAAGCAAGACAGGAGGAGTGAAAGAAAAGAGGAGGAGATGTTGGTACAAGAGAAAGACCGGCAATGAGAGAAAGAAAGCCAGGCAAAGAAAGGAAGAAATGGACAAAGGAAGACAGGAGATGTCACGGGTGCGGAAAGATAGGCCACCTAGTGGCGAATTGCCCGCGAACCAGGTGTTTTGAATGCGGAACCGAGGGACACATCGCCAGACAATGCCCGTATATGAGTAGACGGGGGGATGTGGGCCGGGATGAACCAATGGAAGTGAACGCCCAGAGATTGCGGAGAAAGAGAGGAGCAGTATCGGAGTCAGATGAGTCTTCAGGGACATCGGGAACCGAGGAAGAGGTGACAGAGATAAGAAGAGCTCGAGGAGGAAGAAGTAGTAGGAGAAGTGGAGAAGGAGGAGCCGTTGCGGACAGGAGAGGAAGATCAGACGAATGAGGAGAGGAGCAGAGGAGAGGCAGCCACGCGGTAGTCAATAATATTGGAGGTGAGGGCGTTGGTTTGCCAATTATAAGTGTTGTGGGGAGGGGGAAGTGTTTGGTAGATACGGGGAGCTCTAGCACAATATTATGTAGAAAGATGCTGGAGGAATTGTGTGAAGGAGAGAGGATACCAGAAATAAAAAATTGTAAGTGTAAGTTGATTACTTTGGGTGGTCCTTGTAGAGTCGAGGGGGAGGTAGAATTAGATCTGGATCGATGGGTGGCCGGAATCGGGAAATTGAGGGTTCATGTGGTAGAGAATATGCCGAGAGAGTACGGAGGCATAATAGGGTGTGACTTATTAAGTAAGGTAAGGCCGAGGATAGATTACAGGAGTACAGGTTGGGTTGTTCGAATGGGAGGGAAGAAGTATCGGTGTAAGCGATTGAGGGTGGACGAAACAAGGAATGTCGGGGCAATAGAACAAGCGGAACATTGGGTACAGAGGATAAAGAGGGAGTACGCGGATATTTTTTTTAAAGACGGGGAAGTGTTGACCGCGACAGGGAAAACGGTCCATGAAATTCCTTTAAAACAGGAGAAAGTGACATACGTTAAGGAACGACGTTATCCGCAAGCGCTACGGAGACACATCAAGGATGAGATAGAGAGCTTGAAGAAGCAAGGCATAATTGTGGATAGCACGTCACCGTACAACAGTCCCCTATGGGCAGTGAAGAAGAAGACCACGACAGGGGAGGAGAAGTATAGGGTAGTGGTAGACTTCAGGAAGCTCAACGACAATACCTTGGATGAGAAATACCCGCTCCCACGATTTGAGGACATCATTGACAGACTGAGCGGAGCCACAATCTTCAGCACTCTCGATCTAAAGGCGGGGTATCACCAGATACGTATGCATCCCAGGGATCAACATAAGACAGCTTTTTCATTCGAAAGGGGACATTACGAGTTTACTCGCATGCCGTTCGGGTTGAAAAACGCTCCTATAACCTTCCAGAGGTTTATGGACGAATTTTTGAGAGGACTGGATGAGGCATTCTGCCAGGTATATATGGATGATCTCCTGGTCTTCAGTAACAATGAAACGGAACACATTGATCATTTGCGCCGCGTATTTGACAGAGTGAAGCAGTTGGGGTTAAAATTGTCTGCTGAAAAGTCGATTCTGGGGCAGGATGAGATCAATTTTCTGGGACATTCGATTTCGAGGGAAGGGATCAAGCCTGATAAGCAGAAGGTAGAGGCGATACAAAAGATGGCGATGCCCAGAGATGTCAAGGGGATCCGGAGATTATTGGGGACGTTGAATTATTATCGTCGGTTTGTCCCGGAGATGGCGGAATATCTAGCGCCTCTTAATAATCTCCTAAAGAAAGGCCGGAAGATCGCAATAACACCAGCGATAGAGAATAACGTGCGGAAGTGCATGGCAAGGCTGCAAGAAAAGCCGGTACTCGCTTTTCCCGATTTTAGTAAGGGTTTCATTATCACCACAGACGCAAGTGAGTATGCGTTGGGAGCAGTACTTGCGCAGGAAGGAACGGACGGGGAACAGCCAATAGCGTATGCGAGTCGGCGACTCACAGAAGCGGAAACACGGTATAGTGCCCTGGAAAGGGAACTCTTGGGAATTGTATGGGCGGTAGGCCATTTTAGACCGTATATTTTTGGTCGGAGGTTTAAAGTGCATACCGATCACAAACCGTTGCAGTGGGTGGGCAACCTGAAGGAATCATCGGCAAGGGTCACGCGATGGAAGCAGTTCCTGAGTCAATATAACATGGAGGTCAGGTATAAGCCAGGCAAGGAGAATATAGTAGCGGACTGGCTATCCAGAGCCGTAATGATAAATGCCATTGAGGAGGAAGAAGGGGAGTCGTCGCGGGACGTGCGGCAGTTTTTGAGAGCATGGACACCGGAAGGTGAAGGGGAACCCGGGGATGCGAGAACAGAGGAATCGAGAGGAGAAGAGAGCTCGGTGGATGAAAGGCCTACCGACATGGAGGAATGTGAAGAGATCATTAACGATAAGCGACGACAAGTAATTTGGAAGACCAGAACGTCGGGGCTTATGAAGATCGACTTCACTAAATATGGGAAGAAGAAAATTAATACCATTTGGTCCCAACCAGGGGTGAAAGAGGAACAGATTTGCAAGGCTTTGCACGACGCTTCGGAGTCGGGGAAAATTCACCATCTATATGTAGGCAATGCAACCATTTGGGAGAAGATCAGGAAACTCTGGAGGGCAGAGAAAATAGGTGTTGACAGGGCGTTTATTAAATGTAAGTACTTGGTTGAAACGGTAATGGACAAGGAGCAGCAAAGGGAGGTGACACTGGCACATCACCAGGGCAAGACGAACCATCGGGGGGTACAGGAAACATTCCACGCATTACGCAGGAGATATTATTGGGATGGTATGCGGAATACGATCTCGGAAGTCATTGGAATGTGCGAAGTGTGCGCGCGCACTAAATATGACAGACGACCACCTCAAGGAGTACAAGAAGAAACCCCTACAGGAGATACGCCGTTGAAAGATGTGCAAATCGACACATTCACGTGGAGAGGCTTTAAATGGGTTACCATGCTAGACCTCTTTAGCAAAATGGCAATGGCACATCGGGTACAGGATAGGTCGGCGGAGGCTGTCATGGGAGCTCTCCAAACGTGGGTCCAGTTCTATGGAGTGCCAGATCGCATAACGTCGGACGGAGGCAGGGAGTTCGACAGCAGTACCATCCGAGAAGAAGCGAAGCGCTTGGATATAGGTTGGCATTTCAATACGCCGGGACATCCAAAGGGCAGAGGAGGTATCGAGAGGTTGCATAGCACCCTAAGTGATCACCTACGTATATATCAAGGGGAGCAGGGATTAGAAGCGGACGTAGCAATGCAGAGGGCGGTAGCGGCTTACAACCATTCAATCCACTCCGTTACAGGGTTTTCCCCAGTCGAGGTACTGTTCGGAATAAATATACGGCGTCGAGATTGGAAGGAAACAGTCACGAGCGAGGATCACGCTCAACAAATAACGTGTAACAGAGCGCAAATAAGGAAAGTGTGGGATAAAACGAAAGGGAGAATAGAGAAAGAGAAGCGGAAAAGGGTGGAAAACGTTAATTTGAACCTCAGAGATAGAATGGGTGCATTAAAAATAGGGACGGTCGTCTATCGTAGGGTCGGATCCAATAGGGGGAAGGAATTGGCGCGCTACGAGGGACCATTCAAGGTAATCATACTTAGAGAGCACAACGTTTGTACGATCCAAAGTCTGAAGGATCCCAGAAAAAGGAGGACTGTTCACATAGAACAGTTAAAACTCCCGATAGAGACGGAGTCACTACAGTAGTGTGATATCCTCTTTTCTATCTCCTACAAGCTAGGGACCGACGCTAAAAAGTTAATTTGATTTTGTTGTTCACTTTTGGTTGTAAGATAACAGTGTCTTTTAATTTTATTTTTATTGTTTTTTATGCTATTCTTACTCTGGATGTTCTAGGAACTCCAACGGCGATTATATCTTTTCTTTTTGTTTGTTTGTAGTTGTTGTATTTTGGTTATGTATTACGTCAGTTACCCTGCGTTAGTTTATGAGGAATGTTCATAAACTGGCGGGGGGGAGTTATGGTTAGAGGTAAGACAATATAACAGTTAATCCTAAGTTAATCCTATCTATGAAGTGTAAACAAAGTGTAATACTATATATATGGCATTACTAAGGCAATAAAGTCAGTATTCTTTGAGTAACCACGTGCTTCATTTCGGATCCTTTTTCCCTTTTTTTTATTATTTCTTGTTCGAACTGACGTAAGTTATATATATATATATATATATATACTATTATATTCGTTATTAATATTTATTAGTTATTCCATGACTATAGTCTTAATATTAATGATTATGTATTTCTCCTAAGAAATAGGGAATTAACAGAAAAAGTATTACAATACCCCATGGATCATGAAATACCAAATCATATGTTTTTTTCTGGACGAATATGCAAATAAATTCTTCTGTTAATAGGTTATTTCATGGTAATTAAATGTATATGTATATTTATTATATTGAAAAGTTTAGTGACAGATATTTTATTTTAAATATAAGGTAGAATATCCTCAGTACATAGTCACTTTTCGGTTTTTCCGGATAATATTTTTTCTATCTGTTCAGGAAGTAGGTTTTCAACTAATCTCTTTCTTAACAACCACTGTCTTTCATAAACTTTTTTTATATGCATAAGTTGTAAAATTGGGGTTGGTAAGCGTACCAAACAACAGCGATTGTTTAAATAAAAATTAAAAAACCTGATACTTGTATCCGGCATCTCATTACGGGTAATTTTCCTGATTGCTTATTACTATACACTCTATTTAAAATAGGGTTGAATCTATTAATTTTCAGCTAGCCATTATTGTAAACAAATATATTGAAATTCATTTGGTTATTGGTCTCGAAACTTGGAATTCATAGCAGGATAAACAAGGTTTTCATAGGGGTTATATAAATCAAGTGTTATTGTACTGAAATATTCAGATTACATTTTGACTCACTAATCACTCGACTGAATATGAAATAATATCAATGCCTTTCAGAGAGTCACTTACATTAGCCTAATGAGCCGAACATTTCAACTCTTTGATGCTGCCACTCATTATCCGTTGGGGCTTCCAGGAATAGTGTGATTATTTGATGGATCGTATATTGTGAATTGAAGAGGCTTCGTTGATTATATAATATGAAACACATGCTTTAATTATAAAACAAAGCCTCCGTTTACAGTAATTCTAACAGTACCGTAGTTTTGGTTTATTATTTTCAATAATTAACCATTGTGATCGATCGAAAAATTCAAAAACTTAACCCCCTCTCAAAATTTGAGGTTTCACGTTTCAGGATACGTAGAATTCAAAAAACGAATAAAAATTTTTTTGTCCATCCGCCGTCCGCTGTCCGCCGTCCGCCGTACGCGCATTTTCTCCAAAACTACTAGACCGAACTACTTGGACCTAAAAAATCAAGGAAGTTTCATCGAAATAAAAGCACTATTAGTAGAGATATTCCGATTTTTAGATATTTTTGGTTTATTATTTTCAATAATCAACCATTGTGATCGACCGAAAAATTCAAAAACTTAACCCCCTATCAAAATTTGAGGTTTCACGTTTCAGGATACGTAGAATTCGAAAACAAATAAAAATGTTTTTGTCAGTCCGCCGTCCGCCGTCCGCGCATTTTCTCCGAAACTACTGGACCGATTTTTTTCTAATTTGGATATAAAATCAGAGGTCACCCGAGGATGATCCTCCTTCATCAACATTATTATCCGCCTTTTATTTCCAAAATGCCGGCCGATAAACCTGCATTGCTATAGACTGTACCGCCTAAACGGTTTTTTAAAAGTTTACGAAATTTCCTAAAAAATCAAAAAAAAAATCGTTAAAATCGAACAATTAGTAGCAAAAATATGGTCTTAGGTTTTTTTTTTAACATGTTCTACTCCAAATATTATATCCTTTGTTTGGTTTTTAAATTTTGAATGTTTTACTGAATTAATGCTTTTTTTAAGGCATATTACCAATGATTAAAAAAAAAAAAGTTTAGTCCAATAATTGGAATCACCTTTTATTTATTTGTCTTTGTAACTTTGAAGGTATTGTTACTTTGGATGTATAATTAATTGTCTGGAAATAATAAACCATTGTGGAATAATTTGAAGCGTTTATTTTTTAATCTCTACACCAAAAGGTTATTGCCTTATATTAATTTAATATTATTTTGTAGAAATTGATTTCCTTAAAATATTTTAACTGTTTTCTTGCAGAATTTTCCGTTTCCATTTGTAGATTTTCCATTAGATCAGTGTATCTACTACATTCTAAGAGTATATGCTTCACTGTTCTGGATACTTGGTAATGTATGCAAGTTGGGGCTTCTAATCCTCGCAGGAGGTATCCATTAGAAAACCCACAATGTCCGATTCTTAGGACATATTATTACTTCTGCTCGTATAGACGGTTTGATGTGTTTCATTTTATACAGTTTTTAAAAATGTCTTTAAGTTTTACCGAACTCATTTCCCATTTACTGTTCCATCAATTTTGAAAGGTAAGAAAGTTGGTGTGTCCAATCTTCTTGGGGGATGGTCTCAATTATTATGGCTTGTGGAGTTTCTTTCACTGGCCAGTCTGGTCAATCTCTCACGCTACGTGAGCGTCTACGCTTCAATAATGGCGGCGTCACACTAACAACTGAGGTATATATGCAGTATGCTCCAGATAACAGCTGTGCTGTGTTTACTTGATTTAACTTAAATTAATTTTTTTTTTAACTTGATTCTTCAACTCACACCTGTCAGAAGTTCCGACAATCAGCGAGTGTGATGTCAATATGTAGAGATTGGTCTTGGAATAGGCGTGAGGGAGAGGAGTAACCAGCGGCGTCCCTCCTTTCTTGACCGTAATGTTTATAGTTAGTGGAGGAGATCCCTCATCCAGCTTCTTTTAAGCCTCCTTCGGGTGTTATCGGGTATGTTAGTTGTGGCCATGCCTCGAATCAATGAGTTTGTATGTCCGTGTAAGTTATTATGAAATCGTTTGTAGTATGTTCGTATGTGGTCGTTAACTGTTGGCATCTGTAAGTCTTTATGTAGAGTAATGTTACTGACGTACCAGGGAGCTTTGGTGATAGTCCTGAAAGTTTTAGATTGAAAAGTCTGTAATTTACGTATGTGAGTCTTTTTGGCTGTCCCATATATCTGTAAAGCGTAGGTCCAAATAGGCTTGAGTAGGTAAGTATATGTATTCAATTTCTGTCTAAGTTTTAATTTCGAATTTCTTGCAAGGAGTGAGTACAATAGGCGTAGTCTTAGGTTTAGAGTTTTTGTTTTGTTTTTAATATGTTGGCCCCATGTCATTCTTCTGTCAAAGGTCAGTCCAAGATAATGAACTTTGTCTGTCTGAGGAATTTGGATATTGTCAAGGTAAATAGGGGGGGCAAGTTTCACGTCGAAGGTTAAAAGTGATATGTTGTGATTTGTCTAGGTTGAGTCGAATTTTCCAGAGTTTGCACCAGTCGTAGAAATTGTTTAGGTGAAATTGTAAAGTCTGTGAGGCGTATGCTGAATTTTGATGTCTTGTCAAGATTGTTGTATCGTCTGCGTAAGTCGCGGTCAGAGTATCGAGAGGATCTGGAATATCATATGTGTAAATAATATACAACAGAGGAGCGAGTACTGACCCCTGAGGCACCCCTGCTAGGGCTGGTTTAATGGTAGATAGTTCTGTACCTTGGCAAACAGAGAAAAATCTGTCAGAAAGAAAAGATTGAAGAATAAGATAGTAGGTTGGAGGGAGTATAGTCTTAAGTTTGAAAAGAAGTCCCTGATGCCAGACTCTATCGAACGCTTGAGTAACATCCAGAAATACTCCTGTTGCATATAATTTGTGCTCTAGTGCTGTCGCAATGTAGTCTGTCACTCGGTGTAGCTGATGAATGGTTGAGTGGTGTGAACGAAATCCAAACTGATGTTCAGGTATTATGTTTTCAGTAGTCAGTATGTCAAGAAGTCGTTTGTAGAGAAGTTTCTCAAAGATTTTAGAGCATAATGGGAGCAAGCTGATGGGTCTGTATGATGAAGGAAAGTCAGTGTTTTTGTTAGGTTTGTGAGTCATTTTTATGAATGAATATTTCCATTGTAAGGGGAATTTAGTCATTCTGAGTATTGCATTATAAATTGATGTTAGGTATACTAGAGCTTTCCTTGGCATTTTCTGGAGCACTTGAGCATTTATCAGGTCATGACCAGGAGCTTTCTTTTTAGGTAACTGTCTGATTTGTTCTGCAACTTGAGTGGGAGTGAAACAAAGTGGAGGTAATGACAGTTGTAAAGGAATGTCTAAAGTCTTTTGTACATGTCTTTCGTGATCAGTATTAGAGAAGTCAGTATGTGGTATGAAAACAGAAGAAAGGTGGTTGGCAAACAGCTCAGATTTTTCATGGTCTGACACAGCCCATAAATTAAATTTAAATATAAAGTTTGATGTGTTCCCTAAACACCTAGTGAACTGGCCAAGTAACTTGAATGTTATTTGGCGTTGAATCGTATTTAAGGCAATTTAAACGAGCGGATCCGATTAATATCTAAGTTGCAAGGATTTCGATTTTCTGATTGGACATTGGCCATTCGATAGCAAGTTAAAAAATGGTAAATTTTTTTCAAGAGTAAGATCAAATGTCTAGACCTCGGAGTAGTAACTCTTTCGGAGCTACTCCTAGTCCTTGGCTTCTAACGAAATTTTTCTTTCCCTTTGTTGTAAAAATGCTCACACGTTATTTTTCTAACCCTTTTAATCTTGATCCCATCAATTCATATGGTTAAGATAAATGTAATTTCGAATTCCTATGAAGAAATTATAACTTGTTGATTGATGCAGAACGATTGACTTTTGTGTATATGTATGAAAGCGACATTATTATTAATTGTAATTTACAATCGAATGCACACCTGAGTCCATCTGATCTGACACATACAGACCGGCAAATGTTCTTTGAAAAAATAAAATATATTTTGACGTAGAAGTCAGTTACAAGAGAATAATTGAAAGGGTAGATTATATATGTCATGGTGGATTTGTATAAAATGTCCACATTAATTCCAACAGAGATTTGTTGTTCCGGATTATAATCTCAATGTATTTCGAAATTGACATACACTGTTAAATCTTTATGAAATGGTAGATTCCATATAATTGGGTATTGATAATATGTATTTTCAAGATGTCATATAATATTATAAACAACTCTATTCAGCTAGCTGAGTTATTGACTTATATATTTCATTTCATTACAGGTAAGTTTGAGCAATCCTACTTTGTGAATACCGAGTGGAGAACGACAAATATGGTGTTTGGTAAGATTTCTTTCATTATATCTTTTTTATTTTTAAATCTTTAATCCGCAGCATTACGCGAAAATGAAGTTCACCATGATCTAATTTTATTAGAAAGAACGTTTGGTATTTTTTAAAATTTTATTTAATTTTTTTTTTTTTACATATATTAAAATCAGCCACTATCCGTGTATAACAAGTAAGCAATAGCAATGCTTATATACTATATAGCAATGCTATATACATTTATATTATAAATGGAAAAATAAATTAAAATATAGTAAACAAGTAATAGATTGTAATACATGACAACAAAAAATATTTTAATTATATTACTAAGTTCAATCACATTTATACTTATCTATAATATTTAAATATTTACTTTCCTTGTATCAAAAAAGTTTTCAAGTTACTATTAAAGCACCATTGGAATGTGAGTAACATGGCAGTAGATGCAAACAAACTGAACATGAATGGAGAATCTGGCTATTGGCTTTACTTTTAGCAGAAATTAGTAAATGTAATTGTGGACCGAATTGGGATAAAATTAGATTGTGGAAATAATTAGATAAAATTATGTTTTCTCGGAAAGTTAAGATAGGCCGTTAACCCATAATTTGGTATTAAGACGATTTCATATGTTTGGTGTTTGAATTTATTTTCTACATCATCCACGTGCGTTTTTCTCTGTAGGTCTGACGATGAATACATACATTAAAAGGTTCGTGTTGATACAGAGATGAGAGAAATCGTTTAGTAATTAATACAGTTATCATCATGTTTTTAAGTATTTTTTCTTGGATGTGATTTGGTTATTGCAGTGTGTCGTATTTATTCAATTTAATGTTATAAAACAGAACTTATGAGCAAAAACTGATGCGAACATATAGACATTGTGATTAGATTTAGTTTAAATGAATTAGCTGCAGTGTATGGCGGAATATATTAATTTGGACTCGCTTAGAATTCTGCATCACCACTTTTAATTATTCTGGGCATTATGCTCCAATATCTAGATACAGAAAAAAATGGAGGAAAAGAAAATGAGGAGAAGAAGGAGAATAACAAGAAAAGCATCACATGGGATGCCGAGGACCTAATACTTTTTGTGTTGTGTTAATTATCAGTATGATGTGTCGTTACACAGTTGCTCAACGTTACAATTTCATGGTACTTCTCTCTGTCTAGTAAACTTTCGACTGCCATCGATTGCACTATTGCAGGTTGTTTCTTTGTAGATAGAATACGGCTACTATAGTATCAGGATGAAACGATAGAATATCACTGCTGGATCGTCTACAAATCTAGCATCATTTTCAAGTTTTGGGAGTGATAGAACTATGAAAAGGAAGAGGACATGATCCTAGACGGTGCATTACGGCAGAGGTGTCTCCTGCTTCCTGCTTCCTCCCCCCCTCCCCCCTCCCCCCGAGGTTAATGGTGAAAGAACCTATCGTCCCCACTCCCAAGATATTTTATTACTCACTTTTTCTTAAAAATAGAGTAATTGAAGATATAATTAGAAAAATCGTATATCATATACAATTGCACTTGCTGCGGTCTGTTCCATATTTCTCCTGTATCCCTTAGTTGGAAACTTCATTCCGAAAATTCAAAAAAGCCCTCCAAAATGTCCCCCCCTCCAAATTCGAAAATCCGCCAAAATATCTCCTATTAAAAATTTTGAAGCCGAAAGTTGCGTTATAAATTAAGTAATTTTATTAGACGAATCCATTTTTTTTCTTCTGATTCTTAGAGTTTCTGGGTTTACGAAGATGGAATAGATATTTAGTTCCCTTAATGGATTCTCGTTAAATATAAGTGATTTTTTTAACATGTCTGATAGAAAAGCATTATGTTGGTTTCACTATTAGTTACTCTACCTCATGGCATGGGACTTTAAAAGGTAGAGAACGACATGTTTACCTTCCATATCGACGCCCAATTGTCGCCAAAATAACAAGATAGGTTTTGAACTCTAAACTAATTCTTGTTTTATCTCAAACTAACAAGAAATAGTTTCAGAATTGAAGTTCAAAGTCGCGGGAACTGGAGTGAACATAACGAGAAAAGCGTTTATTCATAATAAACAAAATCATTATGTTTTTGATTTATCGAAGAAGAACTCTTGTGGTAAAATCTGGTATGATCATAAAGAATTATTACTTCATCCATTATAACGATCTGTAATAATATCTTTCTCAGGGTTCCTCCTGAAAAAAATAAAATACTTCTGAAGAATAAGGCGCAGTGGAGCTACGAAATCCAGAGTAAAGTTTGATGAGATGGGCGAGTATATTGTCCGTGAAATAAGAGGCTTATTATCTGAGGGTGAACTGCGAGCTAGGTTGATAAACTTGCGAAGTTTAGACTCTTCCAACTCCTTCTCAGAGATGTATCTGTTTTCTCATTCAGATGGAACTGTCAACCCAATACTATATAGCGGCATATGAAGATATATCAGGTTTTCTTCTTTGAATCTTGGTATTTTATAGGTAATAAAACCTCTTTAAGTATCTATTCATTCCCAATTCACTATTCTTCTTTTTATATAGATAGATAGATTTTTATTTGTTTTTTGGGAGGTTCCCCATACAAATAGAGTCTAGCTTGGCTATTGTAAAATAATATAGTTTTACAAGTTACATAAATATCATTTAAATATAAATAAACTTTACAATTTTACGTTTATAGTGGGTTTTACAAAGCATGAAAAACAATAAAAATTAAAAACATAAAACGATTACTGCATAATAATAGTTAAATGAACCTGTTACTATGATAGAACAATAAAAAAATAAAAATAGTTATATATATAAACGAAATATTACTTTTAACATAAATTAAAAACAAACACTTAATAGAACATGGCTATGATGAACAATTTTGTGAATGCACTTTGTGTAATCCCATCATATAATAGTATAAACTTTGTTTCCTATAGTATCACATTCTTTTAGTGTAAATTTAAATAGATTTTTTAAACCATTTAATGAAGAGAAGAATAGTTAGGATGGTCAGTCAAAAAAGAAGGCAAAAATAAATGATAATATTTATTTTTACATATGCTCTCTTAAGAGAAGACATATGTAAAAATAAATATTATCATTTATGTTTGCCTTCTTTTTTGACTGACCATCCCAACTATTCTTCTCTTCATTATCCACGACAGTCAACCATTTACCAATTATTTTAAACCATTTATATTGCAATAGAAAATATGATGTCCATGTTGTACATTATTGGGGTAGCTGTTTTACCGAGTCCTTTCAGTGAATCGTGAACAGGTATCAGGCCGGAGGAGATGGGTTCGGTCCGTCAGGACGACATACCCGTTGCTGAACCTGATGATCTTCGTGGTCGAAATTTAAACTTATCTAGAGTATTTTCAGCTTTTCTTTTCTTTTTTGTTTGTTCTTCATCGGATGTTTGCAGAGTGCCCGCCTGTGATAACGATATGGGGATATCAGCTTCAGATTCATTGATTATGTCATCTACTTCTTTCGTTTTATAGTATGACCCTCTTCTTTTGAAAAACCTTTCCTATAAGACGCATTGCTATCAATAGTTTTTAATTTGATTAAGCATGCGTGAACCTTTCTTCTTTCTTCTCTTTCTTCGGGGGTCTTATCATGACTTAAAAATATGTTTTTATTTTTTAAAATATCTCTACCCTTAAAAATCTTTTTTTTCACAATATTATTGTTGAGTGACACCAATATTGGGCCTTTCCGAAGTCTATAACAGGTGTTAACTGCATAAGCTGGGATCGTTATATCACACTTCGTGAAGCTGTCTATAACTTTATCGAGTGTATTTTCATTGTCACTGAAACGGATGTTATGAATCAAAAAATTAGTCTTTTTTATCTGCCGCTTCAAAAAATTAATTTCTTTTTCGAGTTTAGAATTCTTTAACTCTAGATTTTGGCAGGCATTCTTTAAGCGATCACATTGTTTTAATACATCACCTATGAGAGAATTATTAGTTTCGAGGAATATTTTCATTGCATTAATAGCACTCATTATATCGTCGTTGGAACACATTATTATGAAAAATAAACGTAAGATCTCGGCAGTGATTTGGTAATATACGGTGACACTGACCTTCTACAGCTGGAGCGGGTGTGGTGGGGGTTTGCAGGTTCAGTTAGTCCACTGATAAGCGGCACAGTCCTTGCAGCAGGCTAATTTCTTTACAATTTTCTCCTATCGAAATTGCACGGTGAATTTTAACAATGTTTGAGAAATGAGTTACTGACAGACAGAACTACAACCATGTAAACTTTGAACTAAATTAGACGAAAAAGAACTGATGAAAAATGAGAACAACTAAGACCCGATGTATACTCGTTGCCGGCCGTGGCTAGACTCCTTCCTTTTATATGTATATATATATATATATATATATATATATATATATATATATATATATATATATATCTATATATATGTGTGTGTGTGTGTTTTCATTCTTGTTCTTTTATTTTTAATTATCTATTAATTTATAAATTATTTAATTTAATTTAATTTACAACGCTGTATCTTTTTACCTGGTGTTTATAACTTGGACTAAAATCAGCCCCAGGATTTTTAAATTCTTTTTCGTTCATTTATTCATAATAAATTCATAATAAGGAAACCATTTAATGTAAACGAAATTTTTTTTGATGGATTTATAAAAACAAATATCGTTGACTTTCACTGGAGTGAATTTTTATTTATGTGTGTCTTGGGTTTTATAATTGACTTCTATCATAATCAGTAATTATATTAGGCGCTGAATCTAAATATTGAATTGGTTTTCCTGTATTACCTCAATTATTTTAGATAATGATATCTATTGAGTTTTTTTTGCTAATCTATATGTCGCGTATGAATAATTCTAATCTTACTTATTTAGATTTTGTAGCCCAGTTAACTCCGAAAAAATCTGATAGTAGAAATAACCATAGCAAGACAATAACAACTTTCAACCTTTCAACTGAGTTCACATCATACAGAAGAAATTGAAGTGGGTCTCGTACGGTATCCAATTGTAGGAAAATGTGTTAATCTACAGTGATGTATAATAAAATGTAGAGTGTTCCAATGAAGGACTTTTATGAATAATCATGGTTTGATTTGCTGCCTATACACAGAATAAAGTTAAAATAAAGCAAAAGAACTGTTAGTGATCGAGAACACATCTTATCCTAAACAAATTGTGATATATATATACTTGGTGATCAGGATAAAACATGGAATACCTATCATTTCAGCTGAAAATGGTCTAAATATTTAAAACTCATAATCCATGACAAATCTTTTTCATTAGTATCAATATAGAATAGGAGATATTTTTTATCTTAAGAACGTTCCAGCAGTAAGTGATTCAAATTATTGTAAATAAATCTACCAAACCATTTGCAAACCTCTTCTATTCTAATAATATACTTAAAGTTTTTATGACATAAATTCAGGTCCAATTAAATTAATTAATTGACTTACTGTCATCTCATCTTAAATTAATTAAGTTTAGAGATTATGAGGGAATTAATTGACTTACTATCTTTATTTTTCGTATGTATTGAATTTTATTCGATTTTCTGTTTGGTGAAAAAAGTTGCTATAAATACATTTATAAAGATGATTTCAATTGAACTTAAATAACGTTCAATATTTACAGAATACATGTTGTCAGATTTTTTATCCAAAATAATGCCTCTATTGGTGATTAATGTTTTCGGATCAGAAAAATCACTGAAATATTCCCCAATAAAATTAAGGCTTAGCTCTCTGGTACCTAAAGCCACCAATCTCTGAAAACACTTCCAAACCAACCGATGCTCTGGCACTGCTTTTATTTTATTAAAATTTATATATTTTTTTTCAAGGTTATCAAAATTGGTAACGACACGGTTTCCAAACTAACTATGCGTTTCCCTCCTGACTAGTGATATTGGTGCTTTAGAAGTTTCCACTGTGGTATCACGATGGTCTAAATCTACTAATGGTCTAATAAAATACTAAATATAATGGTAAAAATCTACGACATTAATCTCTGAGTAAAGTAGTCAGTAACTTAGGAAAATATGCGTGATGATGAAAATGGCACACCAAGTTAGTTGTAACATTTTATAAATTCCAGGAGTTTATTTTGCCAAAACAGTGTCTTCAACTTTTCATGCGTGGTGACTGGTGATATATTTTTATTGATAAAATTATATTATATATTCTATAAGAAATACAATAAGAAGAAAATTAGTATCATACATATTGAAAGTGATAATGTATATCTATTGAATTCGTTTCCTGTTATGGGAGACTGAAGTCGGTATTCATAATAATCAACTATTCTATATTAAATAAATTTAATGAGTAGTGATTTTTTTAAATATTTATTTTTTATATTTATTTGGAAAGCCATACTCTTATATATAATGCTGTCTCTACTCCGATCCACGTACTTCCTGACCCTTGGAAACTGTCTCTTGTAAAAATGATACACAAACCTAAAAAGCCACCAGAATACCGTCCTATCTCTCTTTTACCTATCGTGGGAAAAATCCTGGAAAAAACTCATCTTCAAACGCACGTAACCCATCCTAGATTCTAACTACAAAATCCCAGATCACCACTTTGGATTCTGCACATCCCACTTCACTATTCAGCAATGTTATCGTGGTGGTATTGGAGAGCGGAATGTACTTCACGGGAGTTTTTCTTGACTTTGAACATGCGTTTGATAGGGTCTGGTACTCGGGGCAGATGTAAAAACCCCGTTAATTTCTACCACCTACATATATACGCATTATACGCCCCTAACATACTGATAGATACTTTAAAGTAAATCACAACCACTCTTATTTATTCCTTTTTTCCCAGTCTGCTGGTGTTTCTCAAGGTAGTATCCTTGGTCCTATCCTTTACCCAGTTTATACAGCTGACATTCCAACCCATCTTGACACTGTCATCACAACGTATGCTGATGACACATGTATCCTATCTGTTAATCCTATCCTATCTGTTTCCGACTACTCTAGCACTTACTAGACTAACGCTCTAAGATTTTAAACAATTACAAACGACTCATATATATGACAATAATAAGACCTATTTGGACTTACGGAATTGCGCTTTGGGGCTCCACTAAAACATCGATTTCCTCTCGTATCCAATCTTTACAATCCAAAATCCTCGATGCTCCTTAGTTTGTCACAAATAAAATCATCCATAATTACTTCAATGTTCTATCTTTCCAATTTGGCCCAATCAAGATACCTATCCTTCCATAACAAACTTCAGTAACATCCAAGCTCATTCGTTTCAAACCTTGCTTCCCCCTCGATCCTTGATAACCCTTCGAGGCGTCTAAAAAGAAGGTGGCCTCGTGATCTTCTTGTGTAAATTTATTATATGTGTGCTATCTCAAACAAATGTAGTTTCTCAACAAGCGATTACATTTTATTATACTCCTGAGTGCACACTTAGTAGATGTATTTTTTTTTTAAATACTGTTGTAAATATCAATTTAAAAAAATATATATATTTATTCAAAATTTTACTTTATTTTGATGAATCTGAGTTCTGCGCATGCGCTTGATTTGAATACCCACATTTCACGTCGTGTTCCACAGTTTTACTATTTTTTAGTAGAATAAGTGCTCAGTTTTACTTTTTTTTAAAAAAACTAGTTAAGCAGACATCAAAACAACAACAATGGACTAACACCACAGTGAGTATTGTTGTTATTTACTGTGTACTATTACAGACAGTGAATTTAGTGATTTAGCGTCTATAGGCTTAATCTCTATAGCCATAACAGCTGACGGCTCCCCACTCCAGTTGTGGCCTCGCCACGTAACTGGCTGGTTCTCAGCCGGCGGTTCATCCATTGTAATAACACGCAGACGTAGTTTTATTTATTTATTTATTTTTTTTTTTCCTCTTTCTTTTTTTTTTATATGCAATATTACCACCAAGTAATGTCAACTAAGAGGTCCCATTCAGTTGGCTCTACCCCACGTAATTCAACGCCTAAACAGAAAACACGTCGTAGTATGCGATTAACACCCCCCGGAACTCCACTAGCGAACACTCAAGTATCTGTGTCTCAACCACTGCCAAGTACGTCTTCACAAGAAATGGAATCTCCATTTTTTTACACCTAATCCATACCAGGTGCTTGAAAATGACAGGGAAGAAATGGAAGATGCACCTATACCTCGAGAACCACGCCCACCTCCTATCTTTGTCAAAAATTTGAGAAATTTCCAGTTGTTGTGTACTCAACTTAATAAAATCTGCCCAGGTAGCTATACATGCCTAAACAGAATAAATGATACAAAAATAATACCGGCCACACCTGAAGCGTACCGAAAAATCGTAAAATATTTAACAGACACAAATGCGGACTTTCACACATACCAGTTGAAACAGGAAAGAGCACTACGAGTTGTAATAAGAAATTTACACTCCTCAACCCCAATAGAAGTGATTAAAGAAGAGTTAACGGCGTTAGGGTTCAAAATACGTCAGATAACCAATGTTTTAAAAGAAAATAAAGAACAACCAGGTGTAAAGAATAAAATCCCATTGCCCTTATTTTTCGTCGATCTAGAGCCATCGCCTGGGATCGAAAAAATATACGATGTGAATAGAATTTTCTACACCAGCGTAAAGGTCGAAAAACCGTACCCAAAAAGAGAGTTCATCCAGTGCCATAATTGCCAAGCATATGGCCACACCAAGTCTTATTGCCACCACTTACCACGCTGCGTGAAATGTGGTAAAACACACAAGTCTGGTGAGTGTAATAAACCAATTACAGAACCAGCAGTCTGTGCCCTATGCCTGAAAGGCCATCCAGCCAACTACAAAGGCTGCCAAATTTATAAAAATCTTAAAGCGAGATATATGAAACCCAGGAACCCTGATGATACACCTAAACCAAGAAGAGGACCCGCTAAAATTGTGAACTCTAAGGTTTCTTTTGCCAAGCTACTTGGGGGTAGAGACCCGACTAATGTATGTGAGGCCCTGCCGCAAGAACAAACTCAACCCCAATCTCAATATCCTATCCCACCTAATGTACCTAATCAACAACAACCTCACCAACATCAAATCCAATATGTTCCTCCACCGCCTAATGCTACAGATCTAACCAGCTTATTGACATCCTTTCTTTCAGAATTTAAATCCCTTGTTACCCCACTGATATCACTTCTCACTAACCTAGTATCTCACCTTATCCCTCCTTTAAAAAATCCTTAAATGACTTCCATCAAACCCATATCCATTCTCCTTTGGAATGCGAATGGTGTTAGAAATCACATACACGAACTAACAGCCTTACTACAAGACAAGAACGTAGACGTAGCCCTAATAACGGAAACTCGACTGACTAAAAAACAGCTCCTAAAAATACCACAATACATAACTTACCGTACCGACCATCCTGACGGTAGAGCACATGCCGGTACTGCAGTCATTGTGCACCAATCCCTCTCCCATCACCTACTCCCACTGCCTACACACGATTTCCTACAATCCACCGCAGTCGTAATCAAAACCTTCTCCTTTCCTATTACCGTTGCATCAGCGTATTGCCCTCCAAACCAATCCATCTCCAATATCCAATTTAGTTCCTTCCTCATTTCCTTAGGACATCATTTCATCTTGGGTGCAGACTTAAACGCCAAGCATCAACAATGGGGTTCAAGAACCACGAATTCTCGTGGTCGAACATTGCTGTCTGTACTCAATTCCCAAAATTTTACCCTTCTTCCACCCAACTCACCTACCTACTGGCCCACTGATCCTAACCGTAATCCCGATATCCTCGATTTCTTTATCCATAATGGTTTAGGTGCTCTCAACCATTCCGTTGCCCGTCTTGACGAGCTTTCCTCAGACCACAGCCCATTAATACTCCAAGTATCACTAGCTCCTATTCCTAAACCCTCTCCTCCGTCCTTCATCAGAGGCCCAGTTAACTGGAAACTCTTTCATCAAATCCTCTCCGATAAAATTGACCTCAGAGTAACCCTGAAAACCTCTGAAGACCTGGACAATGCAGTACATTCCTTCACTACCAAAATTCAAGAAGCAGTCTGGACTGCTTCCTCCCCTGATCACTCCTCAAAAATCCTTAAGAAACATAATTTACCTCAACACCTCCTTGACCTAATCCACATAAAACGCCGTGCCAGATTATTATGGCAACGTACCAGATATCCAGCCGACCGCCACTCCTACAATTATCACTGTAAAAAATTAAAACAAGAATTAGCCACCTTCAGATCCCAATCATTCAATTCCTACCTCACCACACTCTCTGATCATGATAATTCCCTTTGGAATATCACCAGAAAAATCCTCAAATCCCATCATATTTCCCACCCTCTTCGACGAGATGATGGCTCCTGGGCAGCATCTGATGAAGATAAAGCCGAGGAATTTGCCAAACACCTTTCCTATACTTTCGCTCCTCATCCAGAATCCCATCCCAGCCACACAGTAAAAGTAGAAGAATCCCTCTCAATACCTATCCCACTCTCCTTACCACCTAAAGCTGTTAATCCCTCTGAGGTCAAATACCTTTTACGGAAAATCACACCTCGCAAATCTCCTGGATATGACCTTCTAACCCCACAGATCCTTCGACAACTTCCATCTAAAGCCATCATATTTCTTACATATATATACAATTGCATCCTACGAACTACCCACTTCCCTCTTTTATGGAAACATTCCACCATCGTCCTCTTCTTGAAACCAGGCAAACCTTCCAACAATACAGCATCCTATAGACCAATTAGCCTACTCCCAATCCTCTCAAAAATTTTTGAAAAGATCCTACTAAAACGAATCCTACCTATAATTGAATCCTATAACCTTCCTACTCATCAATTCGGATTTCATTCCCAACATTCCACTGTCCAGCAAGGACTCCGAGTTGTTGACCATATATCCTCATCCCTAGAAAGCAAGCAGTATTGCTCGGGTGCATTTCTGGACATAGCGCAAGCTTTTGACCGGGTATGCCACGCCGGATTACTCTTCAAGCTTAAAATCCATCTACCACAGTCCTTATACCTAGTACTCTGATCCTATCTTTCCGACCGCTCCTTCCGAGTTCGCTGTGGCACCGAATTCTCCGACTGTTACTCAATTGAGGCTGGCGTTCCTCAAGGCAGCGTCTTGGGCCCCATCCTTTACATTCTCTTTACCGCTGATATTCCTGTCCATCAAGATACCCTCCTGGCAACTTTCGCAGATGACACTGCTATCCTTTCTTCCAACTCAGATCCTGAAACAGCGTCCGCAAACTTACAAAGGCACCTTTTCCTGATTGAACACTGGTGTAAGAAATGGCGCATTAAGGTAAACGAATCTAAATGTAAACACATTACCTTCACCCTTCGGCGTAATACCTGCCCACCAGTTTATTTTAACTCCATCCAGCTTCCTTTCTCAGATACAGTCCGGTATCTTGGCTTTTTCTTAGACAGACGACTAACATGGAATCCACATACTCGACTTAAAAGACAGGAACTTAACAGACGATATGGCCAGCTATATAGAATACTGAATAGAAAATCTAAACTTTCTGGTGAAAACAAATTACTGATCTACAAGACAATACTGAAACCCATCTGGAGTTACGGACTAGAACTATGGGGAACAGCCAAATTTTCTAACATCAAACGCATTCAATCCTTGTCTAAAGTCCTCCGTACAATAGTCAATGCTCCCTTCTATGTAACCAACAAAACCCTACACCATGACCTTAATATCCCATTTATTCTTGATCTTATCCCAGCCAAATTTTCCAAATTTCACCAGAACCTTTCTCATCACCCAAATCCCGTTGTACAATCCCTATCAAGCACCACCCATCCCTACAATCCCCTTCGTAGGTTAAAGCGGCAGTGGCCACGAGACCTTTTGTAAATATGGATATTTTGGAGTTCTAGCAATGGCCAGATTCTCCACTCAAGTCATGAGTGTCTGTGGCTGTAGCGCTCTTACTCATCCTCCGTGGTTTAAAATACCAGTGAAGTGGCTGAGGGAGAAGCGTAGGGATCTCCTAAGCCCTCCCCAACAGGATTGGTTCGGAGATCACCTGGCAAATTGTAAATAATGTATGTTTTATATAAGGTGTTTGTTTTACTTTTATTTCTATTTTTATTTACTTATGTGTATATATATATTTTTTTTCTTTACTCTTTTGTTCTTTCTTCTTATTCTTTTGTTATTACTTTATTTATTTATATTTTTGTATATACGGTATGAATGCAATCTCTGTACTCTATTATAAGTGTCCTTAACTGTGACAAATTGTTATATTTCTGAATAAAGTGTTTTTAATAATAAAAATAATAATTTTGATGTATAATGTGTATAGTATATGCATACTTAAAAAAAAATGTCAAGTTATTTATTTATTTTTTTTTTTTGTGAAAAATCAATTTCTGGCTGTATCATTTCATTTTGACATTTTAAAACTATAACCATCCAACAAATATAGAAACATATTCTAGTTTAAAACAATTCCTTTAGTGAAATTAAGGAATCATTTGTTGCTAAACATACAGTTTGATTTTACTTTCAAGCTGCTTCTCAAATAAAATAATAAACTAGGGGCTAGAAAAGAAGTCCTCTTAAAGGCTGATAAATAATTCCTTTGTTTATTCCTTGAGCTCTTTGACAACCTCTCTCCTCTCTCTCTTTTGCTATTAACACCTTCCCGGAGGGATAAAAATCTCTCGGAGAGACAATAAATGGTACTGACTGAAGTAGACTTTAATAAATGAACCTGTCATGGAGGATATAAGAAATAGGCCAAAGGACAGAAGAGGCCAGTAGACAGGAAATCTGTTAATGTCTTCGGCAATAAGAAGGTAGATCATCAAGATAAAAGGTTTAATTCTATCCTACTGGTAGTTGGAGTGCATAAGGTTGTTAAAATCCAAGTAAACGAATCGAAAGGTCAAACCTTTTTTTTTTTTATTATTATATTTTGAAATCCCTTCAACTCCGTTGGTTATTTATCTGCAAAGTTTATTGTTTATATCGACAAGCTTCAGAAACTTTAATTTCTTTTCCATCATTTAACGAGTACGAATAAGTGGGATGCTGCTTTGTTTTTAAAATATAAGTGTGTACATGAATATAAATTCGCGTAATTATAAGCAAAAGCAAAGTGGATGGAATTCTGGAAAATTGATAGAGCACTATTTGTTCAATAATTTGAAAATATTATCGAACGAGCCATTTTGGCAAGAAATAAATAAATGCGTGTCTGCGAAAATACAATTGAGCATGCGTGAACGACAATAGTATGTGGACTTCGATGAAATTAAACTCGGTAAAATATCTGCGAATTTGATCAACATTTATTTAGCGATAGTAAGTGTTAATCCCATTGCAACAATTGAACTAAAGACAGATATACACAAAATATATTCCTTGGTGTCAGGAATGTGATTGAAATGTGAAATTGAAGATTTATGATTCCCAGCCGAAATATTTGTTTTTCATTCCGCATGAATGCGACGCTTATATAGCTGTTCCTAAAAGGATGAGCACGTAGGTTACACAGTTTCCGGTTCTGAACTTGTGGGTTTGATTTCCGCCTTGGTCAGTAAATTTTCACTTCTCGGTGGTTCCAGGAAATGATTATAGGCACTCCTCCCAACCTCAAGGTGGTCGACATGGGTAGACAAAAACACAAGGCTCACATTCTGGACTAGTTCCCCCACCAGTACCAGTAACAGTACCTGTAGCTGAAGAAAATGAAACCAATAGCTGATCGGAGATGCTTCTCTTGACTCGATTAAAAAAAAATGTTGGATTTCAATTTTTCAATAGAATATTCGGAAGTTGAAGAGGTTCGGAAAAACGGATTCCTTTTAAATATCGCACTGCAGAATAAATGACAGGATTCAACACCTTATTAGTTCAACTAAGAAGAGGTTTTATGATAGGAGAGTACCACATGATCTATGATGGTCATCTATGATAGTGACCTATGATCACTAGCGGATCCAGGATTTAATTTTGGGAGTAGCTTCGGCACGAAAGCTTTTTTTTTTCTTCTTTTTTATATAAAAATGACGATAATTACTTTGGAAAAAAAGAAACTAACTATCTATATGAAATGGTGTTTAAGTGATTCCTTAAGTCCTTTTAAATGTAATTACACGAACAATAATACTTTAAGAGATTATTTTTTAATATTTTTTTCCATAAAACATGGTTTTATTTTACCATTTTAGAGGGGGGGGCTTCAGCCCGAAAGCCTCCCCCACGTAAATCCGCCTGTGCCGACAAGTGGGCCTTGGTCGTTTTTTTGCTAACACCTGATTGCACCTTGAGGTTGCCGCCATTTTAGGTGGGGGCTTCAGCCCGAAAAACTCCCCTCCCTCCCCCCCTTAGATCCGCCCGTGCCTATGTTAGTCATCTTTTACCTGGATCAGGCCTTTCAGTTCAAAATCAATGTCAAGGGTTTTGAAGGTAATTAGGTGTGTAAAGTGCGGTAACCTAGAGAAAAAAAAAATAGATTTATATAGATTGTCAATTGAAATCACCGTTATTCCAAAGATGGAATTCCATTTGGAAGAAAATAGCAACATTGAAAAACCCTATCTTACAATATGAAGAGTTAATTAAAGCAGTCAATTTATTAAAAGAACTCTTGAAAGTGCGAATGGTAACAGATGAACTCAGGTAATAAATTATGTTTTATAATTAAATTTAGCTCTTCAAAGTGCCTGTACAAGAAACCTGACAAAAACGACTTTTCTTTTGATGTATTAAAAAAAAATATATATATTTTAAGAGAAAATACTTCGTCTGAAATATCTTTATAAATTACAAGGTGCATACACATAAATGTGATCCTTTGTGTGGTTTCATTTTCAGTTCTCACTCTCTACCTTTTTCTCTGATGAATATATGTATATTTAATATCACCATAATGTATAGTGAGTTTATACCCACGTGCTCACTCCAACGATTCCTTTGATCTAGATAGTATAGCATTTCATTTGTTGTCCCTTCACTCTATTTACGATTCTCTTTAATTATTTTCTTATTCAATTTCAACATTTCATTTCTATAATTATTGAGTTTTACTATATGAAGTTTCTATTTATTATTTTCACTTAAGTGCAATATTTTTTACTGAAATATTTCTTAATCAATACATTAATGATTTCGAAGGTCTTTATATTTTATTTACGAGAGTACTGTCAAAAAAAGATGAGCTGCATTATTGAGTTGGCAAATAAGTCGTTTCTTTTTTTCTGTTTCTGTTCTATTTTTATGAGACTATGATACACTTCTTATCTCATGAATTAATCCCTTAGGTAGATTGTTTATTCTGTAATAATTCAAAAACCATATCTGTTAACTCTTCTTGAAACTAGCTCAGTATTGCATTGTGAATATGCAAGAAAATATCATTCATTATCGGCATATTTTGTTGTATTATTTTTAAAAAGGTAAGTGTGCTGCAGAAGCTCTTAGAAAAATTTGCAGTGATTATGGGAAGGAAGCCTTAACCGAACGCACGTGTCGAAATTGGTTTGCCAAATTTTATTCATAAAATTTGACATTTGACATTGAAAATATTGACATCAATGATGCTCAACGGTTTAGTCACCCATATGAAAATAAAACGAGCAATGTTAAGGCCATTGTTGATCAAAATCCCACCCAATCTGTGCTCGAGATCGCTATGGCCCTAAATGTGTCGCCTACATGCGTAGAAAACCATTTTCACATACTCGGCTATGTTTCTAGGGCTAATTTTTGGGTCCCTCACAAGATTTTTTTTTTTCGAAAATCACAAAAAATGTAATAACTCTAATACGACTTTAGCTATTTACATGAAATTTATCAGATATTTAGGGCCACATAAACTACACAAAATGACATCAACAGGACCTTCTTAAAGATACTACGAATGGAGATAAAAAATTAAAACCTATAAGGAGTTTTTTTTTATTCATTCTTTATGTAGTGATTAAATAAAAAAAAATCGTACGGCTTTGAAAAACAATGATTCAGCTTTCAAACGGATACAGTAACATTGAATTTGTAAAACGTCCTGAAAAGTTATAAATGATCGGAATGGTGTTGTGTTCCACCAAGACAACGTTAGGCCTCACACCTCATTGGTCACTCGCAAAAAATTATTGAGCCTTTGTCCCACCCTCCTTATTCACTAAACCTAGCTCCAAGTGATTACCACTTATTTTGGTCTCTGTAGAACTCCATGACTGAAAAGAAATTCCAAAACGAAGAGGACATCGAAAACCACTTGGATCAGTTTTTTAACAATAAACTGCAGATATTCTATGAACATGGAATTGTGTAGTTTGTGAAAAGATGGGAACAAGTTATAGTAAATAATGGTCAATATATTGTAGATTAAAATAAATTTTATGTCTATACTACAATGAGTTTTATTTCAATCAGAAAAACCAAAACGACTCATTTGCTAACCCCATAGTTTGTTGCGCCAATTTTCAGTAAACAATATAATCATAAATACAAGTAGTTCATTTTTCGTCTAAAAGTTTATTTAAACCTGCCACAGATAAACTTAGTTAAAATGTTGGATAAAAGATATTTCTGGTACAATAGGCATGCGAAAGGATGGAGTAACTGGATATCGACCATGCTGCCGCCTTACTGTCGATCTCTAGTTTCGTTCGTACTAATTATGTGTTCTGACATAGTCTTTTGAATTATTTGCAGATATATATGTGTTTGTGTGTGAGTACATTATTTCAGAAAGCATGCTTAGGTTACAAGGTGTACAGGTACTGGTACTAGTACTTGGGGGAACAAGACCGACAAGCACTAGCGGATCCAGGATTCAGCCCGGAAGCTTTTTTTTCGTATATATAACGATAATTACATTGGAAAAACAGAAATATACTAACTACCTATATGGTGTTTAAGTGATTCTTGAAGTCCTATTAAATGTAATTAAACCAGCAATAATACTTTAAGACATAATTTTTTTATATTTTTTACTATAAAACATGGTTACATTTTACCATTTTGGGGGGGGGGGCTTCAGCCCGAAAGCCTCCCCCTCGTAAATCCGCCTGTGCCGACAAGTGGGCCTTGGTCGTTTTTTTGCTAACACCTGATTGCACCTTGAGGTTGCCGCCGCTTACATACCAAAATGTCAAGATCCATTTACTGGAACCGCAAAGAAATTAAATTGACCAACCCAAGTGGGAATCGAACCCATAACGTCCACAACCTGGCACTCTGTGAAAAACGTTCCATCATGTTCGGCCATTCCGACCTCTTAATGGTGTAAAAATGGGATTAATTCGTAAAGAACAAAAAATTACTATATTGCCGTCACTCAGTATGGTAAAATTGCTAAAGATAAATCTAATAAGTACTCATAAACTACTGGTGGTAAAAATAATTTATAGTTATTAAAATGTACGTCAATTTCGCTCTGCGAGTTCTCTGACGACGTAGGACGAGAAAGTACAAAAACCTCAACAAATGTAGCATTGTCATCACGTTTTAGGGTATAGGTATAAAAATAAATGTATGTATTGTAAAATTAAGTTAAACTCTTTCAATAAGTTTGCGTAGTGGCCCCCTTTTAATATTGTTTAATCATTCAAATACTCTCGAAAATTAGAAGAGCCAGATGAATAATGGGTTAAAAAAAAATCAAGGCTTCTCCAGCAATATGAATATTCCAAAATGCATTTGCAAATATTAAAATTAAATTTACTAATTGTCGCTGGATTTAAAATGCAGACGCATAATTGCGGTGTTAATATTTGAAAGCCCTCAGAAGGAAAAGTGTGGTTGGCTCAATTTCTGCTAAATGTTGAACAATAAAAATTTATATTCTCCCCTTTCTTCTGGCTAACGAAGACAAAGAGAGTTGTTTATTTATTCATTTGTCATTGTTACGTCAATTACCTGTTTTATTGTAATCAACTTCTTTAACATAAACTTCTACTACTATGATTACGTCGATTTTTACATTAAAATGATTACTTTTATTAAATTTTACTAACAATGGGCGATTTTAGTCGTGGGGTCATCGATTTCAATGAAACGTATATCCGGGTACCATTAAAAATATTTCTTTGAGATAAATAAATATATTTGTTTTTGGCAATAATAAAAATCATTAAATAAGAAATCTCGGTGAAATCGATAAATTATATTTTTTTAGTTCAATATCTTGTCTTCAATTAATAGTTATTTTAAAAATTATTGAGAAAAATATTTTTATAAAAATCTCCTTAAATTTGCTCTTCCCTACTTTAAATACACAACTGAATTTGTTTTTTAACACGATGATTCTTTTGACAACATGTTTAGGTGAGTTTATGCATTTAATAGACTATGAGAACGACAATTAACTAACTTAGCTCACAACGATATTATTACTAAATCAAACTCAATATTTTAATTCTCTTGTCACCGACAGCAGATGAAAAATATCAAAAACAGTAAACAAAAATACTACTTATTTATTTGTTTGTTTATCCTACAGTTATGTAAAATTTCTAAACGCACCTTTACAGGACTCAATATTGCTAATATAAACCAGAATTGGAATCCTTAATCAAAAAATATATATATTCAAATCAAATCCGATCAAAATTTTTATCTGAATTTTTTAAAATCATCTAATGATTTTTATTAAGAGCGATTTTTACTTTTGATCATAATTGATAAAAATCATATGCTCATCATTATATTTTAATAAAATTTTCACAATTAAAATTAATATTAATTCTTCAGTAATAATACTTCTTATTTTTTCTTTTTATAACAATATTTCTTTTTTTATTTAGAAAAATTAATTTTTTATTTATAAATTTGTTTATAAATATAAATTTTAATACTGAACACGAGAGACATGTATAAAGCACTTTAGAAATTCCATTATCTCCATCTTGCTTTACTTCTACTTAAATCGCAGAGGAAATTAGACAATTACCTGAAATGAAAGCCTCTGGCCATGACGTCATAAATGCTCAAGTGCTCCAGAAAAGGCCAAGGAATGCTCTAATGTACCTAACATAAACATATAATGCTATACTCAAAACGACCGAATACTTACAGTGGAAATATTCATACATTACAATGATTCACAAACCAAACAAGTACACCGACTTTCCTTCATCATACAGACCAATTAGCTCCCTATATGTTCTAAGATTTTTGAGAAACTTCTCTAAAACATACCTCTTGACACACTGGCAAACAATAACATAATATATGAACATCAATATGGATTCCTAACAATTCAACCATTAATCAATTACACCGAGTGACGAACTACAACGGCACTAGAGCATAAATTATATGAAACAGGAATATTTCTAGATGTTGCTCAAACATTCGATTAAGTCTGGCATCTGGGGCTACTTTTAAAACTTAAAACGATACTCTCTTCAACCTACTATCTTATTCTGCAATTCTTCCTTTCTGTCAGATTTTTCTCCGTCTGCCAAGGCACGGAACTTTCTACCATTAAACCAGTCTTGGCATGAGTGCCTCAATGATCAGTACTCACTCCACTGTTGTATATAATTTACGCACATAATATTCCATACAGTTTTGAAACTGTGACCGCCAGATAAACATAATCCTTACAACAATCTTAACAAGAAATCAATATTCAGTACACGCTTCACAGACTCTACAATATCCCCTGATTGAATTCCATGACTCTTGCAAACTATAGAAAATTTGACTCAATCAAGACAAATCACAACATATTACTTTTACTCTTCGACGAGAAACTTAACCCCTTTTATTTATCTAAACAATGTTCAATTTCCAGAGACAGAGACAGTTAAATATCTTGGACTGACGTTAAATAGAAGAATTCCCAGTTGAAAGATATGACAAATAACTTTTAGGGTATCAAATAACCTATAACCTTACTTTCTGTCCCGAATGGAGAATCGTGTAACCGCTTAAAATCAGCTAATTTTGATTGTGAAACAATTTCCAATAGCTCTTTAACGTTGATATCAATATCATGGTTCTTATTACTTTCTTTAATTGCAGAGTCACATAATATGTGAGTAAATTTTAAAATTTAGAAAAAGAATTCTGCTTGGAAAGATGTATGGAACCAGAAGGAGAGGACTACCTTGGAGACGTTGGATTCAGGATGTGGAAAGGAACCTGGAAAATCTGGGTACAAGGAACTGGAGGAGGATAGCGTTGAGTAGAGAGGACTGGTGCAATGTTGTCAGGGAAGCCAAGACCAGCCCTGGGCTGTAGAGCTACGTAGTAAGTAAGTAATAAGTCTTGGATGTTACAGCAACATTTTCGTTAAAATCGGCAAACCGGAAGTGGTATTTTATATAATCGATATTAAGTACATTTTTACGATTTTCTCAAAAACGGCTCTAACGATTTTGATTAAACTCAGTATATCAGTGTATTATTAAGCAGTTATTAATATAATGCAGGTTTTATTCTTATTGATGTTCTCTAACAGAGCTTAAATGGCTAATTTTCAATATTAGCTTCCTCTAAAATACCTCTATTTTTTTTTATTTGAAATGATTAACTATTTCATATTATTCTTTAATATATAATATGAAAGAATTTTATAATTGACTAAAGGATAAATAAGAGTTCGTAACAGGGAATAGTTGTAATGAATGAACGAAAGGGATATGAGAGACTGCCCGAGCTCACTCGAACTCGCCCGAAGATTAGAACAGGCTTCCATAGTAACATGAGGTTAATACAACACTGACTCCGACAATATTATGTACATATACATAAGCAGATTTTCAAAAGTTTTCGGTTGGTATTATTTAATATTTAATTGTATATATTACAGCAATATAAATATTAAAATTTGCATAGATAAGGGTACTTAAACAAATATAAATATCCACAATGAAATATGAATCAATATAGCGTTTATAATTTTTATTTTCACTTCCCCATTGTCTAAAAATACTTATTTCTGCTAAGAAGAGGGTGGTAAGTGAAAGTTATGTGATGCTCACACAGCACCAACTTTTTTTATTAGCATATTTCAGATCATTATTAATATATAGAATGATATTTCCTTAAACAATTATCACAATTTACTCTGAGGTATTTGATCTTTTGTTCAGAATGAAAAATATTGTAAGTTTCCCTTTTGCTTCGTAACACATTTTATATCATTTGTATTTTATGTATTTATGAATTTCAAAATGGAAGAGTTACCGAGATTATAAAAGGAGGGTTTTCTCTAAAAGTTTGTAATTTCTGTTTGTCTTTCTCGTAAATCTTTCACAAGTTCTAATAAGAAAGGATCGCTGGTGGCTATTAAATAAGCGAGACACTCCTGCTTGAATTTATGACACTTTAATTTTCTCACGGCCACCGAGCACTCTTTCCTCATTTCTCAAAGGGAAAGTTACTGTCAGCTAAGTCTCTTTAGATTTCTTAAAAATATTTTTATTAGGATATCTTACGGCACTCAAGTTCCCTTAAACCTTAAAAGAAAAGAAAATTAAAGCAAACCTTTAATGACTGTGATGATAAATAATATTCATGGAAATTAAAAAAAAAAAAAATTAATATCCATAACTGGGGATTCCTTATTTATTCTATGTTAATCCCAAACAAAGAAAGATTTCAAATAAACAAATAAAAATACAATACTCTCTTCTTTTCAAAATTATAAATCAGACAAAAGTATACACGTAAACATCCTTACTTACCCTATAGACACAAGCTTCACAGATTCCCGGTTCAGTAAAAAAGATTCAATTTTAATCCGAAATTTTAAGGCTAAAACGTATTACTAAAATAAGGACAAAGCTAGATCTAAGTTAATTATGATATAAATGGAAAATTCCAAACTACAAATCCATGAATCTCCAACATACAGGATGAATAGTTAACTTTCCAACATTTCGCCAATTCAGGCATAATCAGGTCGGAGAAATATTATCATTTATATGCAGAAAGGAAAAACAAAAGATAAAAAGAAGAAAAAAAAATGTATTACTGTGGACATCTCAAGAAGCCTTCTGAATACACCCTGAAGGAAAGAGAAGATTCAATTAACACAGTTAAGAAAAGTTATAGTGAAGAGCTGATTAGCAGAAATACAAGGAAGAAAAAAGAAAACAAAAATATACATAACTAAAATATAATAATACAAAAAGTGTTAAATAAAATAAAATAACAAATTAAGAAATTCAAAAGAAAAATCTCGCAGGTATATATAACATCCATTCCCAACACAACCCAGGATACACGGCTATTCCAGAATTAATCTTCCAGCCTATAAGTGATTTTTCTGCTCTGGAGAACGTTAGCATGTTAACCTTCACCTGTATATTGGAGAATCTTTGTAGTTAGGAGTTTTCCATTTATGCTTAATTAAAAAATATTACTTGTGGAATGGCCGTGTACCACTTTCGTTGGGATTGGATGTTCCATATACCTTCAGGCTTTCTCTTTTGAATTTATTAATTTGTTATTTAATTTAATTTAACACGTTTTGTATTGTTAGTTTTTATTAATGCATATTTTTTAATTTGTGTTTCTGCTAATCAGTTATTCATTATAACCTTCCTTAACTACGTTAATAGAGCCTCCTCTTTCCTTCTGTATGTATTTAGATAGCCTCGTGAGATGTCGACTGTAATATTTTTTTTTTCTCCTTTTTATTTTTTTTCTTTCTGCCTATAAATGATCTAGGTTTTTCTGCCCCGTTGATGCCTCAAGGAACTCTGAAGATAATAACCAAATAGCACAAATTATTACATACAGAAAATAGATATGAATTTAATGATTTATAAAGGGTATGTTGAAGGTTGCATAAAAGTAAGGTATCTCATTTTGTTTATCCAAGAACATATATCCATCAAATCAGTATACTTCTTTATTAAAATAATAGCTTTGAACTTGAAGTAGTTTTTTGTTCTTTTTTGTTTGGAATCATTCTTATTTTCCTAATTAAATTGGCTTATTAAATCACATATTTTCTTTCTTTTTCGAAAGAATATTAACTATCTATATTTGCCATTGGCTTACTAGTCTTACTGGATTGCCTTACTAGACAGTCATACAGCTACTGTCTTCCTGCAAGCCCGGGAAGCATTGCGGTTGGGGTGTGCTAATGCGCCTGCTGACTTTTTTATTAACTTCATTTTTCCACTCACACCTGTCGGAAGTTCCAACAATCAGCAAGTGTGATGTCGATCAATAGAAGATTGGCGTGAATATCAGTGAGGAGTGCCAAGCGGCGTCCTTCATGTCTTGAATTAATATTTATAGTTAGTGGAGGAGATCCCTCATATTAGTTATGGCTATGCCTCGAATTGATAAGTTGGTTTGTCCTTGTGAGTTATTGTAAATTCTTTTGTAGTACGTTCATATGTAGTAGTTTACTGTTGGCAGCTGTAGGTCTTTATGTCAAGTAATGTTACTGACGTAAGAGGGAGCCTTAGTAATAGTCTTGAAGGTTTTTGATTGAAAAGTCTCTAGTATACGTAAGTGAGTCTTTTTGGCTGTCCCGTATATCTGTAAAACGTAGGTCCAAACGGGGTTGTGGAGAGAGGTATACGTGTTCAACTTATGTCTACTTTTTAATTTCGAATATCTTGAAAGGAGTGAGTGTAATAGTCTTAGTGTTTGGTTTAAAGTTTTTGTTTTGTTCTTGATATGTGGCACCCATTTCATTCCTCTGTCAACGATCAGAAGAAGAAATTGAACTTTGTCTGTTGCGGAATTTGGACATTCTCAAGGTAAATTATTTAAAATGATTATTAGCACTATGATTCTATTTCATTAAACAGCAATATTTATATAAGTTAAGGTACGGAGCGGGACAGTATTAGCTTTAATACCTAAAGCATTTATGTAAACAACTCAGAGAGTATATATAGGAAATTATAAGGAGCAATAAAGCAGTCTTGTTTCTGACTTCATGCGTGTTATTTGTGGATCCTTTACTCTTTTTTTTAAGTGTTTGAAGCCCGCAGCGTTTAACTGGTGCCGAAACCCGGGAAGGTGAGAGTACAGAGGTACGTTTTCTTTAAACCACCGTTACGAGCATGCCTGAGTTTGCCATAGGACAGCCGGCTACCATGAATGCGCCGGAGATCCCTCCGTTGCCGCAGGAAACCTTGGCCGCGGCGCATGCGAACGCGATAGAGTGGATGAAAATCCGGGTAGCCACTGCACAGGACCTCAGGGAGGCTATATCCGATCTCGAGCGCATCACGGGAGAAATAGGTGAGCTCAACCATTTTTTTAAGGGTGGAGATCGGCTCGTGGCGAGAATTAATGCGAAGATTGGCGAGAACCTCGTCAACGCTGGGGATGCGGAGGCCCTTAAGGCGGCCCTGGTGTGCAGGG
Organism: Nezara viridula; assembly: GCA_928085145.1. Classification (NCBI taxonomy): domain Eukaryota; kingdom Metazoa; phylum Arthropoda; class Insecta; order Hemiptera; family Pentatomidae; genus Nezara; species Nezara viridula. The sequence goes on along the minus strand of OV725077.1, from coordinate 153,511,973 downwards.
TAAAACGGAGCATCCTGAACCACATTCAGGCAGATGAAGAGGCGCCGTGGGAAATGGTCAAGGAGAGACTGAAGAAAGCCTACGGTGGTGGCAGATGGACTACGGAAGAAGACATCTATCAGATGTTTCGCGAGGTGAAGTCTTAATGGCAGTCCAACGGACAGTATGCGGCAACATTAGTAGCTCACTACAACCGGGTCACCGAGAAGATGCGGGAGACAGCTGGAGCCCCGGAGGTCGAAGCGAAGATGGCCTTCTTGTCCACCATACTGAAGGTGCAATTGGCGAAGGAAACAGGGAAGAAAGATGGCCTACCCCGGGAACGTTCGTTTATTGAATGCGCCCAAGAGATGGTAGATTCCAGCGCTCGAGTTGAAGAAGCCCGGTTAGAGGGGGAGGAACCAGGATGGAATAGAGTGATCTACAGGAGACCTAGGAGTTCACCAACGACCTGGAGAAGGAGAGAGCCCGCACACAACGGGAGAGAAAAGACTACCGGAGCCGAACGAAGACCAGAGCAGGGTAGAGCAAGAGGTAGGCAGCGGAGAAAGGACAGGAAATGCCACGGTTGTGGAAAGAGTGGACACCTGGTGGCACAGTGTTCCCGCACGAAATGTTTTGAGTGTGGGACTGAGGGACACATTGCGAGGCAATGCCCGTACATTTATTCCAGAAGAGGCTCACAGAGGGTTGAGCCGATGGAGGTAAATGCCCAGGGAGTGAGGAGAAGAAGGAGTCACACAAGGAGGAGCGAGTCATCAAGAGACTCGTCAGAGGAATCCTTGGCCACGGAGACAGAAGAAGAAATAGAGGACCCAGTAGGCCGGGAGAACGAGAGGAGTCGAGGAAGAAGCAGCAGAAGGAGTGGACGCCGACAAACCGTGGAGAGGATCTGAGGAGAGTGTCAGGCGAGGGGTGACCGCACGCTAGTGAGTTGTAGCATCAGAGGTAAAAGCTGCTGGTTACCTATAATAGAGGTGGGAGGAGTTTGATGCTTGGTAGACACCGGGAGTTCCAACACCATCATGACACGGGGAGTGTTGAAGAAGCTGTACGATGGAGAGAGGACACTCCAAGTCAAGGTATGTAATTGTAAGTTAATCACCCTGGGTGGCCCGTGTGGAGTAGAAGGGGTAGTGGAGATAGGTTTGAGGAGGTGGGCAGCCAAGGGTGGTAAACTTACGGTGCATGTAGTGGGAGAAATGCCGCGGGAATACCAGGTAATCATAGGATGTGATATGGTGGGGAAGGTGGGCGTGCGAATCGCATATAGAAGGGAGGAGTGGAAAATAAAGATGGGGAGAATCAGGTATACGAGTACGATGGCAATAGAGGGGCATGAGGACCGGAGAGCACGCGTGGGAGCTATAAGTCAGGCGGAGGATTGGAGAGTAGTCGTGAGAAGGGAATTCGAAGACATCTTTTTCAAGGAGGGAGATACGTTGGGGGTGACGGGCAAAACGGTGCACGAGATCCCGCTGAAGCGCGAAAAGGTGAGCTACGTGAAAAAGAGGAGGTATCCGCAGGCACTGCGCCAATACATTAGGGAAGAGTTGGAGAGTCTGAAGAAGCAGGGGATAATTGTCGATAGCACGTCGCCATATAATAGCCCGCTATGGGCGGTTAAGAAGAAAAGCGCGCCCGGAGAGGAGAAGTACCGCGTGGTAATCGATTACCGCAAACTTAATGAGAATACTGTGGATGAAAAATACCCAATGTTGATACCCAACAAGAAGAAAGTCCAGCGGAAGAGAGGCCAGTGGACATGGAAGAACGGGAGGAAATCATCAACGATAAGAACCGCCAGAGCATCTGGAAAACCAGGACGTCGGGTCTGATGAAGATATTGTATAGTAAGTACGGCAACAGCCGAATAACAACCATTTGGTCACAACCAGGGGCCAGCGGGGACCAGATCTGCAGAGCTCTCAAAGACGCGTCGAAAGCAGGGAAAATTCATCACTTATATGTAGGAAATGAAACGATTTGGGAGAAGATAAAGAGGCTATGGCGGGATGAACGATTAGGGATGGATAGGACGTTCGTTCGGTGCAAACCGATGGTGGATACAGTGCGGGATGAAGAGTAGCAGAAGGACATAACGCTGGCTTACCACCAGGGCAAGACCAACCATCGTTGGGGCGCAGGAGACGTTCCAAGCGTTGCGTCGGAAATATTTTTGGTGGGGGATGAAGAAAATGATCGCAGAGCTCATAGGGTCCTGCAGGGTGTGCACCCCCGAAAACGATGCAAGAGGAGACACCCACGGTCGATGCACCACTAAGCGACCTGCAAGTGGACACGTTCACATGGAGAGGGTATAAGTGGGTCACGCTCATTGACCTCTTCAGCAAAGCGGCAATGGCGTACCTGGTACAGGAGCGGTCAGCAGAGGCAGTCTTAGGAGCCCTCCAGACGTGGTTCCAATGTTACGGAGTACCCGATCGCATCACCTCCGACGGGGGCAGAGAGTTCGACAATGCCAGAATCAGAGCGGAGATGAAGAACGTAGGTGTAAGCTGGCATCTTAATACTCCAGGGCAGCCCAAGAGCAGAGGAAGTATAGAGAGGCTGCACAGCACTCTTAGTGACCATCTAAGGGTGTATCAGGTGGAAAAAGGGTTGGAACCGGATGTGGCAATGCGCAAGGCGGTGGCAGCGTTCAACCATTCTATACATACGGCAACAGGGTTCTCTCCATTCGAAATCCTCTTCGGATTACGCGGGCGGCAACGGGACTGGGGAGGTACAGCTACGGACGAGCAAATGACAGAAAGAATGGTTAGTAACAAAATGGATCTGGATAATCTCTGGGGGAAGGTTAAGGATAAAATAGAGGGAGAAAAGCGGAAAAGGGTAGCGCGGGAAAATCTCAAAGTGAAGGAAGTGACAGGGGGATTGAAAATTGGGTCTATATTGTATCGCAAATTAGGCTCGAATAGGGGAAAGGAAGTGCGGAGATATGAGGGTCCATTCAGGGTGATAGTCATTAGAGAGCATAATGTGGTGACGATTGAGAGTGTTCACAAACCAAAAAAACGAAGGACGGTTCACATAGAACAATTAAAATTTCCGATTACAGAGCCACAGCAACCTTAGAACTGGAGTGCCCTCGTCTCCGGAAAGAAGATTTTTTTTTTCGTTTTTTTTTTGTTGTTGTTTGTTTTGTTTGTTTTGTATATAGTGTTCGGACATAACGTTGTGTATATTTTGAAAGAAAAGTGCAAATGCAGTGAAATTTCATTTGTGAGAAAAAGGTATAGGGCAAAGTGTGTTATTTTTTTTAAAATTTTATTATATAAATAATATTTTTGCTTGTTTTTCATTAGATTAGGTTGTAAGTACTGAACACTCCGTACCCGTGTTATAATGTGGACAAGAGAACCTTGTCGTTGTACATATAAGAATTTTACTTTGGTTTTTATGTCTTTTTATTTTTTTTGAGTTTACGAAGAGTATCCGTAAACTGGTGGTTGGGAGTTAAGGTACGGAGCGGGACAGTATTAGCTTTAATACCTAAAGTATTTATGTATACAACTCAGAATGTATATATAGGAGATTATAAGGAGCAATAAAGCAGTCTTGTTTCTGACTTCATGCGTGTTATTTGTGGATCCTTTACTCTTTTTTTAAGTGTTTGAAGCCCGCAGCGTTTAACTTATATATATATATATATATATATATACAATATCGGAGTATACGGTAATGCTTTATTTTTACTAGTCATATATTTTAAATATTTACCAAATTCAATTCCATAATTTCCCAAATTAAGATTTATATAATCTTTATTTAAGAGAATAAAAGTAATTAATATTACGATTTAGGATTATCATGATAAATTCATACTCCGAAAGCAAACGACACGATGTCACATTTTTGTACCTGTTTATGGAGCCAATTTTCTTTGATTTTGAGCTTTGAAATTTGAATTGAAATGTATTTTTCAGTTACTAAATTTTTTTATAAATAAAGTACACTTTACCTCCGGGATTTTAACATGTTTAATATGGCAAGTTGATTTATTAATTCATTGCTAAGGTTAGTAAATAGTTAATTACTTAACGTTAATTGACTACGAAGTATATTTATTTTAGACATATGTATATATTTTTATGAATTTTTATTTGTTTCCTGAACTTGCCAATTGTAATACTATATATAGTAAATTTGTATTCCGTAACAGATGTGAGTTATTTGCCAAATTAAAAGATTTGTTTTTCACCTAACTTCAAATGAATTCATTTCTGTCACGGTATTTTGCTAAGGCGACAGCCTACGATACTACAGTCTATTAAACGAAATCCCTGAAATCATTATATGGAGTCTAACAGGTTTGATACTCAATTCCCTTAACTGAGGCATATTGTATTATTTTTCAATAAAATAAGATTTAAAAAAAAAATCATTTTAAATTCGGTTGGGTTTTTCTAACAACAAGGTCATCAAATAATTACAATCAAACGGTAGTTGTATGTGGACAAAATTCAAGTATACGTTCTCTAAGTAGTTTTGTAAATATTTTTGGTTTACTTAATCGGATTTTGAAGTTTCCAAAGGGGATTGCTGATAGCATACCGATATATACGCGAAATAAAGGAAAACGGTCGCATCCTTTTATGTCCGTGATTCCAAAATTATGATTTACTTGAAAATATCGTTCTTTACAAATGCTAGGTAGAAAATTTCCTAGATTTTCCCTAAATGGAGGGCCAAGAAGTAAGGAATTAGACTTGAATATTTACGTACTTCTTACTTGGAAAAATAGCTATCTTTACAGTTTTTTCCTTAATAACTCATATTAGATGAGGTACTCGAAGTAATTCCTCAAGTTCAAATTGTAAGAACAATAAATTTCCTTTCGTAAGAACATCAACGTAAGTACATTAATTTAGTTATCATAAGAGAATGTAAGTAACAATTATCACGCACGGAATGAAATTCGTATTTCGGACATTCTGGTTTAAACCTATAAATTTCTAGATCATAATTGTAAAGTTCCAAAAAAGCAGCATTTTTTCCTTAAAATGCCCTCGGGAAGGACTTTGTTATTTGTATATATTTGTATTGTTGGACTTATATATGTTAGTTAATTAAATAAACTTTTAGAGGTTAGAAAAAAATAAAAAATAAGTAGCCTTATTTCTCCAAAATGCGTTTAAATCAGGCATCCTCAGGACAGAAAATAAAAGGAAATTCTCAGTATGCTATTGGATGTCATGGAGTGGTTTGATCTTCGATTTGCTTTTCTTTTCAGTCCTGGTGATGTCTGAATTAACGAAATTTAGTTTACGGGTTATTTATTCTTACCTTAATTTTGGACACATAAGACTGTGGTAGAATTTTTTCCAATAATCACCTAGGATTAGATTTCTGTCTTTTGGTTTTTTTTTTCACATGTAAATTTCTTCATCAAAACTGAATTTTTTTTTTATTTCAATAATTTGGGGCGCACTTGTTTATTAGTTTATTTCTTTATGACATTTCTGTGTATTGAATAAACAATGGCCACTATATTTTAGTTAAATGCGAAACTGGAATACTGGAATTGCAGTAGCAGACATTGACGGGTTAGACCGTATCAATTAATAATTCTGAGATAGAGATGCGGAGTACATTAATATACATCAGAGAGGGTGGCTTTGATGTGAGCTGATGTACGGGCAGAAGTTGACATTAAATATTAACACAGTTGTTTGCTGTCCTCTCTGGTAGTGTGTCCGACACTCCCTCCCCACGAACCACATGCATATTACCAAGTGTGTATTACTAACTATATCTGTTACAAAATTCTGAAAATAAATTTTTTTAGAAAAATGTAAATTAAGTAAAAAATGTCTTTGAAAGAATATTTTACTAACCCCACTATCTCAGAACTTCTTGTAATCCTTGTTTGGTTTGCAAACTCCGTTTAACTAATGAATTGTATTCATTTTTAACAACTATAACCCGTTTCCCAACCCTCGTATTTTGGTATATTCATTTGCTTCATTTCCCAAACAAGAGACTAAGAAGTAATTTGAAGAGGGATCTTTTTGTCTATCCACAAAGTTTAAGATAGGAAATGATCCCACCAGATTATTATGCGATTTAATTTATTTTTAGTCCTTATATTCACTATTTATCTTTTATTTTTAACGTATATGGTTCAAGAAATAGATATAACAAAAGGAATAAATAAAGTAATTTATTTATACATATTTTTAATATTATTGATTAGGATTTCAATTATATTTCTAGCAATAAAACACATCTGATCCTTAGTCCTACTTTATTTTTTTCTTTATGCCCAAAGTTTCACTTCTGTGGGCCATAGTCAAGGGTAGAAACCATTTGGGATTCAGATCAAAACAAAACCAGGAACCAGATGAAACAAAACCATTTAGGCTAATTTGCTTTTGTCGTTTCATCATCAAGCCTGGTACGACTCTTCCCTTCATCAATACGTCGCTTCCATTCCTCATTGTCTTGTGCAAGGATCTGCCAAGCTCTAGTATACAGAAGCTTTTCTGCTTTAGCTTCGACCTCATTTGTCCATCTCATGCGTGGCCGACCTCTCATTCTTTTTCCACCCACATACCGAACTTAATTGGTAAGTCCCCATTTCGTCAGTTTGACAAAATAATGTAACAAAGGCAAATTAATCCCCATGGTTTTATTCTTATTTAATAAACGAAGGCTTCTTCTCTAGAAAAAGGTCCAAAGGGCTTTAGCGTTGGGTGTAAAGACGAAATAAAGTAGAACTAAGGATTGAAATGAAATGAAATAGCCTTTATTTATGCAAAAAATGATACATAGTAGAATCAAATAAGTATGTTCTTGAAATGAAAACGTAAAGAAATAAATTGACTATTTTTCTCATTTTAATGTTATCTTCTTCTTTCTTCCGTTTCGGGAGTAATAGTCCGCACTTTCCGGGGTGACTAGCTCTATCGAGATGGGAGGTATGTCCACTTCTCCATTCAGACATCCTTCACTAGCAGTTTTTCTCCAGAAGGGTCTTGTCAACCGCTTGAACGCGTTGCGCAACCTTTTCTTTTGGCGTTCTCTTCTTCTTTTCAGGTCATGTAGTGGCCAGGATGTGACAATTATTCATTATCTATTATCTTCGTACCGAAGGAGAGGCCCAGCCCATTTCAATCTGCTCACTCTTCTAAGAGTCAATTCTAAGAGTCGATATAAATTCTACTCTAGATTTCCCTAACGGTGATTGTTTACTTTGAATTCTAAGATTAAGGATTCAATGTTTTTAAATATTAAAAATAAGTAAAATAAGATTGGTGTGAAATATTTGTTCATGTTTATGTTAATTTAAAAAAAAAAAAAGTTCTATTTAACATAACTCATTTTCGTTTCGAAGAAGAATGCTATTTAGATCTAGTTACTATTTCATTTATTCTTAATATGTTCTTTATCGAAAACGATAGTGGTAAACGTAAATTTATGTTTATCAAACAAATCTTAACAAGAACGAATTACTTAATAAATATTGTTTAGTATTGCCAATCCTAAACATCGACATAAATAATCGACTAATTAAAAGTAGTATACATTTTATAAAAAGTAATATTTAAAAAAAAAATTAAAAAGGCTGAGCAGTGAGACAAGTAGGTCTTTACTGTGCCTTCCATTAATCTCTTTCTTCCACTTATCTCGCTGCCGGCTCAACTGCTAGCCTTCAGATAGTTAATGGCACTGGAAGAGATTTATGTTCAACACGTAATATGATAATTTTATTACTGTAAGGTCTACCATAATTTATAATTTTATTTTAGCGTATTCATAAAATGGAAGAGTTAGAAAAAAATTATCCAAGATAATGTATCTAGTTCGATAGGAGTGCTGTTGAGTTCTTCTGGGTGGAAATATAAATTAATTATTCCTTTGATATTCATTTATTCTATAAGAATTTTATTAGTTTATTAAACGCATGCAAATATAAAATAAGTAATACGAACTCTAAGTAATCTCTTCTCATTAAAGAGATTGCAAGGGTATAAGAACAAATTCAAGCGAAACAATCTACAATTGGCTTACTTAGTATCTAGCTTATGCCTAACTCGATGGCATTCCTTGCACGGGTGGTCGAGTAATTTGAACTAACGCAAGATGCTTACAAATCTTGAAACGAAAACTATTTAAATGTATTGGCCAAGCAATTTTTTGTTGCCATTATAGCTAAAATATTGCAGTATGCCATGGTTTTAAGTAATATGAATTCTTGACAACAGAAAACTATAACGTGACAGATTAGATAAATGCTCAGTAATGCGGTTCAGGTAACAGTGGAATTTCGGAGACTCTTACGCTAAGCTAATCCCACACTTGATAAGACTCCTCAAGATGTACGATACTACTTTAAATACTCCCTGTATTTAACCAATACCTGAGAAAGAAGCATCGAAAGTTTTGAGACAAAAATCCTCCGTTTCGCAACAAGAATGATTTGGGACCAGAGGAGTAACGCGTGGAGAAATGGGTCCAATAAAAAAAATCCTAACTTAGGCAAATAGTGTAAGACGGGCGGGTATGTAGCTCAAAAGAATCCATCAGTAGGCCTCTACACATTAATTGATGCCTCGATTGTAGTGTAGCAAGTCGCCACGTCCACAAACCAAATGGATAGATCGAATTAACAATCATGCTATGCCTAATATAGACAGAACGGAGAAGCCTTCCAAGCTTTAATCAGCCTGCTTAAGGTGACAGAACTTCTATAAGCTCTGCGAAGTTAACAATGTATATATATATATATATATATATATATATATATTTTTTTTTTCGGTTGGCAATACAGACCATGGAGATCTTCGGCCGCGAGATGAGGTCTCCTTATAGACGTCTGATACTTACGAGAGCTCAGATAGCCTGGAGGGGGTCACCCAACCTCACGTTGCTACGAACCATGGTTTCCATGGTGCAGCGGCCACCAGTAGCTCCATAGCTGATCCCTTTGGAGCCAATTTGGCAATGCCCTTCTCACCGACTTTTTTGGGTTCAAGGACAGTGAGAAATCGATCTAGATCTATGGATTATGGCTGCTCAGAGTCAGCAGGCGCAGGAGGACCTATATTTCTTTCCCCGAAACAGACCGTCCATGGACCGAACCTCAGGGGGGCTATTAACATCCTGGTAAACCACATCCCGATTCCCGATTTAAGTACACGATGTAGGGTCATCAGACCTACGCCCGTTTGGTGTTATTTACCTCCAGTAGGCTGACGGGTCTCACATACCATGGGGGGGAGAGACTCGGGCAGCATGGCTTTCCCTTGTGGACGGTCACCCAAATCGGATAGTCACCCATCCAAGTACTAACCACGCTCGACGTGCTTAGTACTACATGCTTATCTATTGCAAGCGCCTTAGCCCTTACGGCTACCCCAGCCCAATATATATATATATATATATATATTGAACGACTGTAATATACATGTATATATAAGTTAAGGTACGGAGCGGGACAGTATTAGCTTTAATACCTAAAGCATTTATGTAAACAACTCAGAATGTATATATAGGAGATTATGAGGAGCAATAAAGCAGTCTTGTTTCTGACTTCATGCGTGTTATTTGTGGATCCTTTACTCTTTTTTTTAAGTGTTTGAAGCCCGCAGCGTTTAACTTATATATATATATATATATATATATATATATATATATATATATATATATATATATATGCAATCACGTATGGCATTATTTTCATCGAATGAACGACAGCTGTCTGCGGCGCTATTTTCTAGAGCTATGAGCTCATTCATCAGACACCTAGGGGCAGACCGCTTTGTTGAAAAGACTCACCTGAAAGATACTTAAGGAAGCTCTTAGGAGCTGTCTGCGTTCGAACATGGAGGCACCATACTCGAAAAGAGTGGGAAACTATTGTTGAAAATACTCTCCTTTTCTGAAGACTGTAGAATAAATAACAATAACTGTCCGAAATGGTTCGTCTTAGTTAAAAATTCCGAGAAAGTTTATTTTATTATTACTTTATTTTTAATAATCTATGATAAATCATGAATCCCAATAAACTTTATTTTATTTTAATATTTTTCTTTCAATTTTTCAAAGATTTATTTGAATGAAATAGGCGTAATAATTTTTGTGATTATTATTTTGTTTTTAATTAATTAACAGTGCCAATATTGTGCTCATTTGAGTCGAGTTGCTAATTTCATCTCTTACTAATTAAAATTCAAGTGTTTATTATGTAAATATTTCTCTAAATGAGATTTTACTGAAATAAACAAATACTGGCCGTTGAATGGCGTTTTATTGTTTTTCACTCTCGCTCTTCCGCAATGATTTTTGGTTCCATTTTTTGGAGTTTCTTGGAGTAAAGGAGTGAGAAAATCAATTTCAAAGTGTTAAAATCTTCTATTTTTAAGAGTTCTTTTGGTTGATTATGAGAACCATTCTAGAGACAGACAGACAATCATTGTTCCTATTAAATCATATAAATTATATGGAATGGAAATATTAGATTATCAGGCTTTGTTATGTAACTCCTTATTAAGAGAAATGTTTCTTAGATTTAGTTATAAATCTTAATTCTCCCTTAATTTCGACCTTGCAGTGAAATAATGGATCACGGTTATCACTTGTTGAATAATATTAATTAATTTATAGAACCGTTGAAAATTTAAAAATGAATCGTAGGTTCGAACTTTATTTATTAGATTCTTAAATTTATTAGACAATAATCCTCAACAGAGGTGATGTTTATCGATGTATACTATAAATGATTTCTAAAGAAATGGTTATTACAGTTTATTGTATGGTTCCAGTAAGTTAGCATATATTTCGAAATTCTGCATGTCACACTGATTAACATTCATACTGCTACATTCTGATTGTGGAGGGAAAAAGTATATTGAGAGGATAATTTCAAGTAAATTAGAAAAAAATAAATATGTGGGTAAGGCCATGAATTAGAACTTTCCATGTCTTATGGTTTACCCATGTTTTTTCGTATGGAACAGAAAATTTGTATTTTGTTGTATTCCGTCGTTTTGGTTGACTTATGAGTCACGAGACCTCACTGGGACAGTCCCAACCTGTATTAAGTTGGTGAATTGGATTTTTTATCAGTTCACGAGAATGGCTTTGAAATTATACTATAATTAACAGTAAGTAAACTGTAATATGATGATAAACTATAGTTTCTTACTTTCACACATACACATGTATAAAGTACCCTAAACATTCCGTTCATAGGGATCTGGGTGAGTGGAATTTTAACTAGGCATAATTCCTTCGCCCACTCCTCCAGACCGGGAAAACCTCTTTTAGTCTATAAAGGCATGGAAGGAGAGAAAAAAAAATGACCGAGCTGCCAGTTTCCTGGAAATTGGTGAGATTGATTAAGGCAGATGAAAATAATCATAAACGTATCTAAATCGAATGTATCTTAACATGGGAAAGGATCTAAAATCTTTCAAATTCCGTACTGGTTTGCAGGAGGAAGATATGCCCTCGCCGGTGTTATCCAACATGATAGCATCGAAGAAGGTCGTAAGAATAATTAGTGAAAATGGAGAGGTGGATGTTGGAACGAACTATATACTTCTAGGATATGCAGATAATATAGCTTTCCTTGGAATCAATTAATTGGGAATAGTGAGGCTCCCTAAAACTCTGATTTTTTTTTTTTTTTATTTTGGTTGCCTATGGAAGGTTCGGATAACTCTAGTGTTTTAGATAGCATCCAGTGATATCAGTGCAAAAATATTTTTTCTACAATTATTGATACATATTTTTTTGGCGTAGGAACCGCGATCCTATATAACCTTTTAGATATGACTGAAATGTTTTATTGATATTTATTACAACATTTATTATTTATTTCAAAACAATAATCAGATTCATGTTAAAATTCTGAAAGTAGATAAATATTACAGATACTATAATTAAGAGTAAAAGCTAGCTCAAAAAAATACATATTCGATCAGAAAGTTAAAGCTATAACGAACAATGGAAATAGGCAATGTATTAACTGATTAACTCTACATCTTATCTAACAACATTCGCTTTGACAATAAAATTGCGGCTGTTATAGGGATTTAATGTAATTTGCCCGAGCTTAACTGAACAGTAACGTAGGGAGTAACTAAACTACGGATTACTATATTGTGGATAGAGTGGATTAGAGAATTACTAAATAACAAGATGGATTACTTGTATTAACACGACATTGTATCATGAATAAGCAATGTTGTTTTATTGTTGTACTAACAAATGCAAGTCTATATACCAGATAATCCCATTAGTACAAACAGTTATTATTTAATATATGTTATCATTAATTTATATTATGGTCAATTGCTCAGATATAATAATATGCACGAAAAAACTAATTAAGTACGGATTATATTATCAGCTCAAGCGCTTAAAAAGAAATTTTTAAAAAAGGAGGCCAGAATAATGACAGATATTTTTATTTTAGTAAGAGACGTGTCCTTAAAATAATGAGTTTTATAAAGAAAACAATATTTAAATGAAAATATAGTTTTAAAATAAACAAAAAAAATGTATACAACTCTTCTACTTGAGTAAAATAAGAAATACTCTGAAGAAATGTGCAAAAGTGTTTTTGATACTGTTGATTCTCTTCTTGATATTTCTGTTTCTTCATGGGTCCGAGATTTCTGATATCTTGTAAATCTGACAACCTTTGTAGTTTGATGGATGTAATTCAAGTCACAAAGCACTGACTGCAGGATCTCCATTCGGTTTTATGCACTCACCGGATTCGTGCTGCACTCCACATTTCACACAACGCGGCAAATGATGTCAATAAATCTTGGTGTGGACATATGGCTGGCAATTATGGCACTGGACGATTTCCCTCTTAGCATATGGCTTCTATGCCATAACACTTGTATAATACATTCTTCTTATTTCGTATATTTGTTTAATCCCTAAAATTGGCTGAAAATATACCAATAATAACGGTAGAGGAACTTTTACTCTTGGATGTTCTTTATTCTCTATCAAAACATTTGTAATCATGCGCACTATGAAAAATAAATTTTTCAGTTCTTCTTCTATTGCTTCGGCTGGTGTTGAGGGGTGTAGATTTCTTATAACTCTTAAAGGTCGCTTTATATGACAGTGATATAGTTTTTATTTTATATCTTAGTTAAACTTTTATTACATTTTTCATGCGGCATAAAATGAATTTCTGCCAAAACAAATGGCAATCACAACGCTGAGGTAACTGTAACCACAAGCATGAAATCATAACTATGCCTTAATGTGCTGTATATATATGTAAATAAAATAATTGTTTTATTTTATGAAATGAACATGCAACAATGAAATCATAATTATGCCTCAATGTGGTGTATGTAAATGCAAATAAAATAATTGTTGTGTTTTATAAAATACAACCCCAAGGAGTGGAATAGCACAATGGTAGGTAGGGCATTGATCTTCCAATACCCAAGGTCCTGGGTTTCAATCCCATCTCATGGCAGAAAAAATTATTTATTCTGTTTCATCAGCCTTGGGACAATTCTAGGATCAGGAGTCCCTGCTGGGGCACACCCAGCCTCTATAAAGTCGGTAATCTTAATTAAATAATTAATTAACGGGTAAAAAGGGGCCGTTTGAGCGTGATCTCAGTCAAATCACCGCCTTGCACAACCGTCTATTCAGAAACAGTACTTTCAATAAATATTACTGATCCTATCCGGGTTTAGTGGTACATTGTATTTTATAAAATAATAGTTGGCATACCAATTACTTTCCTTATCCTTATCGCAATGTTTGAGAACAAATACTAAAGAAAACATAGTTCTGTAAACTATACTATATATCGATCTATTTATACCAAAATCTGAAAAAAAAAAATTATTTTGTACTTAATTTTACTATCTAAACCAATCGTATTTTTTCTGCACAATCAATTTTTACAATTTATTTTTGTACCGAAGGAAAAAAAATAAGATTAATATTTTTTGAAAATGATAAGAAAGAATATAGTTGTTTTGCCGGTTCGCTGTGAATTTAAAGTGTTCAAAGAACTTATCTTTTTTTATATATAAAAGTCAAATTCAGTCAGATCAGATTATTCACAGGATTTGACACGAAAAATCACACAAAGTCATCACCATTTTCCTTTTTTCTTTGATAGCAGTCCAGATTTACGAAAAGCAGATTAATTTCCAGAGGACCAGGGAGGTGGAAGAATACTAAATAGCCTTTAGAAGTCTTTGGGTTCTGTTTTAACCTACCTTTAATTTTTCCTTTTTATTTCCCTCTCTAGTCAAAGGGAGAAGACAAGATTACAGCCGAAAGAAAATACATCTAAAAATAAAAGGGAGATCTGTGTCGCCTGCCCCTTAAATACAAAGAATTAAAGAAAAGAAAAAAGTCCAGAAAACCGTATTTTACAGTCACAACACTGATAAGATTTTATTTATTAATTTCCTTGAAAAGTTTTTTTATTTCTTTATTCCAACAATCTACATTAAAGATATAAAGCTTTTCAATTTTTATTCAATGATCTCTTTTACATTAGAGTGCAGAGATAAATACAAATTTATTGAGAATAAATGAAATAACAACATTAATAAAATAAATTGAAGTAGTTGTATAGCAGAATTACATTCTAATATAAACAATTAGATGAGTTAATTTATATCGTCGGTTTATTTCAAAAAGCCAAGTGACATTTCATAACTTTAACTAATTAAGAACTTAGAATAATTTTTCAATTATGAAATCAGGTAATTGTCTGCTTGTTTTAATTATATATGATGTATAAAAGGAGAGTTTCATTTTCGTGCCCTTATAGTATTTTTGTTTTAGTGATAAACGTCGAAATTCCTAAAAACATCTTTGAAAGTATCTACATCAAAAATGCACTTAATGACTTTTTGCAATTGACTGACAATATATAAGATCGATATTTAAGTCTAATTTAAAATTTGAAAATAGAAGTCTTAAAATTATTTCTAAATTTCGTAGTGATTCTAAAAAAACTCGATTTATTAAAAAAAACAAAACAGTTATAACGGAATCTGGGCATTGTCATTTCATAATGAATCATTAGTCAAAATATTTTTTCGGAGATCTATTATTATTTTATAAATTCTTACTGTATTAGGTATTCTAAAAGTTAAGTTTTATAATTGAAAATCAGAGAAAAACAAAATGCATACACATGCTTACTAAAACCTATACGGACACATAACTCACAGAATTAGAGTTAAAATAAAAAACGCATTTTTTAATTCGAAATTTGAAGACTAGTAACAGTAGGCCCTTGTTAAGTAAACAACAAAACTTACAAAAGGCTATAGACCAACATACTCGTTCCCTTTTCTCCCGATTTCATATTGAATAACACAATTATAATAGTAGACTTATATACAACATGGCCACAATTGACATGCACACCAGGAAGCGACTGAAAAAGAACTGGATGGGACATCTCCTTACCTGAATTAAAGATGAAAATAATGTTCAATAGAATTCAATTTAAATAAGAAAATTAGCAAAGGAAAGATTTGTTTAGAATTTCTTACGTTACTTAAATTGTCACAAAAATGTAAATTATCTTGTTTACTGCAAAAATCTTGTAGACTCCAAACACTTTGCTATTATATAAGTAACGTGTCTTCAATCGTAAAAGGAATGATAAAATTATAATTAATAAGTGCCTACCCACCGGAGGGGAATGAATTCTTCCTTATGTTAAATGATTGATAAAAAATCTACAATAAATCAATTTATTTACAATAGGGACAATTTTATTCAAAAGTAATTAACAAAATATTCCAAAAAATAATCAAAGATCGTTTTACTCTATTTCAAACCACTCAGCCGCTGTAATCTCTCTGAAAAATATTGCAGCAATACCTGTTTTGTTTTTTCAAATTATTATCTTTTTATCATTTTGACAAATGTGAAACTATTAGTTGTTCTTCAATATTTTTAAAAATGATTAGAAAATTTATGGAGAAATGAAATCTAGTAAGAATACGATATAATAAAGTAAATGCAGTATTAAAACGAAAATAAAATTATAAAATATAGTTAAACCTTTCTTTATTGATAATATGATCTTTGTCTGCATTAATTGTGGTTGATAAGATTTGTATTGCTCTAAGCAAGATGTATTATGTGGATAGTATAATCTAAGGTAATATTTTTTTCAAAGTTTATCGTTTGCTATGTAAAGTCCACTTATAGGACCTCTTAGGCTGTTTAAAATGGCAGATAAAAGGTTGCAATAAATTAAAATTTTCCAAGATGATGGTATCCGTTGCCTCTATGTTGCTAAATTAGGTTAATCTTTTTGGCGTGTAAAGCAGTTTACTATCTCCCCCTCTCCTCCTCCACCCCAAAGGGGCAATTTAATTTGAAAGTATAATGCAACATGGCTGTTTGCTGTCGGCGAAAATTACTGCGAAAATCTGTTTCAACGACTCCTTTGAAACACACTCTGAAAAGATATTTTCTTAAATATTAGTTGAAGATATCGTGTTTCAAAAATTAGTCAAATCCGATGAATCAGTTGAAATGACACGCGATAACATACGTCAGCTTAGTTTAGGTTTTTAAGAAATGAGTAGCATGAAAAATGTATCAATTCATCAAATATATTTTACAATTTAAAAAGAATTCCAAAATCAAATATCAAAACATAGCATATAACATATGCAGTAAAATATATAAAAATATCTAGACACCATATCTTTGCTCCAAATTGTCCGATTTTAATGAAATTTTTATTTGTTTTTTGGATAATTTCGTAAACTTTTAAATAATCATAAAAAATTCGTTGAAGTGTGTTAAATAATTAAATTTAAAAGGAATCGAGATGAAGACCTTAGTCTATAGCAACACAGGTTTTTCGGCCGCCGCCTTGAAAGGAAAAGGCGAATAGCAATGTCGATGGTGGAGGATCATCCTCAGGTGAACTCCAACATTAAATCCAAATTTGAAAAAAATCGGTCCAGTAGTTTCGGAGAAAACGCGCTAAAGGCCTTCAGCGTAAGGCGGACGGTGGACAGACAAACAATTTTTTATTCGATTTTCGAATTATATGTATTCTGAAACTTAAAATCTCAAATTTTGAGGGAGGGTTAAGTTTTTGAATTTTTTAGTGGATTACAATGGTTTATTATTATAATAAACCAACATTTATTACTACAATAAATTCCACATTTTTCACATTAAAAATACTAACTGGTAGTTGTACTTCCTTTAGGCATGAATTATAGCGATCAATCTCCTTTCTATGCCTTCTAAGACGTTGTTAACTTAGTTCTGCGGTATATTTCCTTACAGATAATTGAATACGGAAATTAAACCCAATGTTGTAATGTAAATAACAACTTATAGATATTTGTTTTAATTATAAATACAGCTAAGAAGTTAAAAAACGTGAAATTTAGTTACGATCAATATAGAAGAAATTTAGTATTTCTTCAATTTTAATATAACACAACTCTCTTAGATTTACTAATAACTAAAATTTATTTACATTCAAATACGTATATGTATATACACACATATATATATTTATTCTTCTTTATCTACTTGTTCGTTTTATTTTATTTTATTTTTTTGCCTATTTATCACCGATACTAAATAATGGCAGGTTCTAATATTCGTTAATAAAGAAATTTTAATCGGTACAGTTGTATTTATTAAATTTTAAATATATTATAAACAGAACCTATTTTTCATGAAGAGAATACATAATAAAGCAATAAACTATTCAATATTCTAAGTTTACCATTTTATACAAAATTTTCTATGGGATAACAGTGATTAAATTTACTAATTTCAACGATAAAAAGACTTTGGAGGTTTAATACGGCCGCTGTGATGCTGCTTACACGAGCCATACACGAGCAACATATCTCTGCACTACCTTATTAGTACGCATCAGTACAGCCATTGTATATGACTTCGTGAAAATCCCATTTATTGATAATCTTAGAAAATTTAATCTCTGGTTTCTCAAAGAAAAATTTAACTGTTTTACGATGGTGTACTTAGAATTCAACTGTCTTGAATAGTTTTTGTTAAATTAAAATTTCTTATTTCTTTCTTATTCAATGAAAAATATGCCACCTTAAGGAAGACACCAAATTAGTCTTAACTCCTTTTCAATTCGGAATCAGGCCATGCATTAAATGAACATTTTATTTTTTTGAAGTTGATAATGAAATGATTAATGACTAATGAAACTTCTAGAGTCTAGAAACACGCCCCATAATTTGACTATTAAAAACAGAGGCACCCTCCCATATACTCCCCCTTGAATCTGTGTTATCTCTCATTATGTAAATAAAGTGATCCGACTCTTTTCTATTTTTGAAGAATAAGTTTTTCACTCTTAGCGTGTTTAAGGGAATTTTTTTCTTATAGTACTTTTTTCGGTACGTTAATATTTAATATTTTAAAATTCTCAAATCCCATTACGAAATATTTCGATTTTCTTTTCGACTGAAGCCAAGACATAAAGATTTCCCTTGTCCTTTTAGTGCACGTCTAAACTGAAGGATGGGATATACTTAATTCATTTTCAATATCCTAATCATTTGAAATATACTGAGTGAATATAATATTGTGACATTAATTTTCTCATTGTTTTTTCCTCAGAAAATATTGTTAGATCAGTTCATTTTACATAATTAAATATCGTCCATTAATAGATTGTTTAAAATCCATGTCTTGTAGTTTATGTTGTAAATATGACATTGTTCAGATATTGCATAATTTACAACCTCATTAAATTTACAACAATTACCAATATGTCGTTATTATAACGACATATTATAATAAGATATAAATATATAAAGTTACATCGATATAGTAGTAAAAAATATTTTATTTTTCTTCGTTTTTAAAACATAACTATTAAACTTGTGATATGTCTTTATGGTCAGTATAGAGAATTAGAAGTTATTTAATCAAAACTGGGTCGGAAGTAACTCGAATACGCTAGTACAAAAAATTAATAGTCGTCACTATAACTCGACGTTCCTGCCTGTTAAATCCTCAATAATTTCCGTATTAACTAGTAGGGGTAATAACTAGAGGGGAGGGGATTTGAATACTGTTTTTAGAAGTTCAAACCTTAGTTACCAATTACGTTTAGTCTTGTTTTTTTGTTTGTTTATTTTTTCGCGAAATGGATTGAAATTGCTTATGACACGCAATAAACTACTTTTTTTTTTTTAACTTTCTTTATTGAATATTAAAACATTCTGCCACATTGAAGGGCATTAATATTAAGGCTACATGATTCATTCACACAATATGTACATACAATTAATATCAATAATAAAGAAAAAGAAATATAAAAAAAATAAAATAAGTAACTTGGTATGCCTGTGTAAAAAAAAAAAAAATGAAATAATAGATTAAAGCTAGATGGAATTAAAGTAAATAAATCACATTCACACCTATGTACAATATTTACATTCACCCAGGGGACTCTGAGTCATGCCTTATTCCCCGACGTGGAAGCCAAGGCAGGACTCCAGGAGATCCCAGTGCTTCTCTCTCAGCCGCGACACTGTTATTTGAAACCAGTGGAAACTGATGGAGGGTACTATAGAAACAGACGCTCATGTCTTGAGTGGAGAATCTGACCATTGCCAGTACTCCAATATATACATATTTACAAAAGGTCGCGGGGCCACTGCCGTTTTAACCTCCGGGGAGGATTGTAGCGATGACTGGAACTAGATAGGGATAGTGCTACAGGATTTGGATGATGAATGAGTTTCTGATGAAATTTGGAAGATTTTTCGGGGATTAGGTCAATAACAAATGGGATATGAAGGTCATTATGGAGGGTTTTGTTGGATACATAGAAGGGAACATCGACTATTGTTAGGAGGATTTCAGACTGGAAGGATTGAATGCGTTTGATGTTAGAAAGTTTTGCTGTCCCCCACAGTTCTATTCCGTAGGTCCAAATAGGTTTCAGGATTGTCTTGTAGATTAATAGTATGTTGTCGACTGAGAGTTGAGATTTTCTATTCAATAGTCTATATAGTTGTCCGTATCGTCTGTTAAGTTGTCTTTTAAGTCTGGTGTGTGGGTTCCATGTTAGTCTATTGTCTAGAATAAAGCCAAGATACTGGACTGTGTTGGACAGAGGAAGTGGTATGGAGTTGAAGTAGACTGGTGGACAGGAATTGTGTCGAAGGGTAAAAGTAATATGTTTGTATTTGGATTCATTTACTTGGATTTGCCAATTATTACACCAGTGTTCAATAAGAGAGAGGTGACTTTGTAGGTTTAAGGATGCTATTTCAGGATCTGGATTGGAAGATAAGATGGCTGTGTCATCAGCGAATGTTGCCAGGAGTGTTTCAGGATGAGTAGGAATATCAGCGGTAAACAGAATGTAGAGGACGGGACCCAAGACGCTGCCTTGAGGAACTACCGCCTTGATTGAATGACAGTTGGAGTGTTCTGTACCATAGCGAACTTGAAAGGAGCGGTCAGAGAGGTAGGATCGGAGGATAAGATATAAAGAATGGGGTAGATGGGATTTGAGCTAGAAGAGCAGTCCGGCGTGCCATACCCGATCAAAAGCTTGCACAATGTCCAGGAATGCCCCCCAACAATACTCTTTGCTTTCTAGGGCTGAGGATATGTGGTCAACAAGTCGGAGTCCTTGTTGGACAGTGGAATGTTGGAAGCGAAATCCGAATTGGTGGGTTGGAAGGTTTTGGGATTCTATTGTGGGTAGGATTCTTTTCAGTAGGATTTTTTCAAAAATTTTGGAAAGGATTGGGAGTAGGCTAATTGGTCTATATGATGATGTATTATTGGAAGGTTTTCCAGGTTTCAAGATAAACTACTATGTATATTTTTTAAAACCGATGTTTCAGAAGTTGTAGGATTTACAAGAAGTGCCTAATTCTGCCTAGCTCTAGCTTTTAACAAAACATATCGCCAAACCAGCTCTGAATATAAAAAATATTGTTTTCATTCCTTCTCCTATTATCTCACATCATGACATTATTAGTGCGACGATTAGTTTAAAAATTGCTGGACATGAAGGGGAAACGATATTAGTTTGTCAGTAACGTAGCTAAACGTAAACACTTAAACTTTTGTGTTTTCTCCCAATGTATAATAGCACTAACGTCCAGACGTCCAGTGTGCGCCGGTTCTAACCCGGCCTGGGTTGACTTTTATTTCCTGGCGAAACCACGGATTAGAACTCGACCTTCCCACTGTGGTTTGAATAGCTTTGATTGTATCTCTCTAACGAATCTCGTATTCCAGAAATACCGGGTAACCCTACAAAAAAAAAAAGTATTATAAATACAAGCAATGCACATCTATTTTTAGGATATTCTCATGGGTGTAGGTTATTCTCAACGTATGAGTCACTATTTTCCAAATTAGATTAGAAAGCCTAATCATTTTTTATGAAAATAGAAAAAGTATCGATTCTTATTTAAAAACACTTTAATTATTTGTTTTCAAAATCGAACCTAATTATTTTAAAAAGTGTAGTGAAAATAAATGTATACCAGAAATCGGCCTTATTTTTCAAGGAATCTAACGAAACTTGTATTTATTTAACATTTTTTTAAAAACTATTTATTTATGATATTTACAACTGTATTACAATATAAATACGTCAAGTAAATGTGTACACAGGAATATAATCACATGAAAACGCTTGTTGAAAAACTACACACTGGTTGCACTCTAATAATATGTCTACATAAGGAGATCACGAGGCCATCTTTTCAGATGCCTTGGAGGGTTATTAGGGATTGAAGAGGAAGCAAGATAAGAAACGAGAGGATTCGGATGGTTATGAAATTTATTTTTAATAGTTATGGTTATGGAAGGATATGTATCTGGATTGGGCCAAATCGGTAACATATGGAACATTAAGGTCTTTATGGATGATTTTATTTGTGAAAAAGTAAGGAGCATTGAGGATTTTACAAAGGATTTTGGGTTGTAAAGATGTGAGAGGAATTTCATGGTTTAGTGGAGCTTAATAGCTCAACCCCGTAAGTCCAAATATGTCTCATTAAAGGCATGTATATAGGTCTTTTGTAATTAATTGTAAGTTTCGAGCGTTTGTACAGTAAGTGTTCGAGTATTAATCATACTTAAAATAAAAAAAACTATCAAAAGTATTTTTAATTGTTATTCAAATGAAAATATAAAATACATTTATTTTACTGAACCATTATAGTAAACAAAGTTTTTACGGTTCAATTTTTATAATATTTTTCTTCCAAGTCATACATCCCCAAGTAACTATTTTTTGTTCAAAAGAGGGGCTTGAAGTTAATCTATTTCCAAAATGGGCGATATTCAAGTTTCAAGGTTTTTTAATTACTACTGGAATAATCAGAGATATTCCGCAATATCTTCTTAAAATAAAGAATTTATTGTTTTTATCAAATTTGTTTTGATATTACATTTGGATACAAAATATAATTGCTCAAAATTTATTTATAATGATCAACATTTACTTTAGAAATAAACTACTCATATATTCCTCTTCTAATACAAGACCTTTACATGGATTCAATAGAAGATAAAAGACATAATATAGAGCGATTTACTAACACTGATGCGCAAAGAATTAATAATGCAATATCATGTCGCAAATAATGCATATTGCTCGACATTTTCAAGGGAGGACATTTCTTCAGAAATAACTTGTTAAAAGACAGATCGTTCGCAAAATTACAGCCAACTAACTTTGTCGGAAGAATACGAAAATAGATTCCACTTCTGCAACAGTGGGTCAGTGGGGTCGAACTTAGCCCCTCTCAGAAGGCTCCTTTGATAGATGTTCCTCATAACTCACCTAGAAAATTTCCAGTTTTGGCTGTCAATAGTCTATCACAGTTTTGATCAAGATTCAACTTTTACGTTAAAGTTCCTAAATGGATCCCGATTGATATAAAAAATCTCTTTCAATGGAATCCAGGAAAAGGCATTTTATTATTTATGATAATAATTCCTTTTCATAGAATATAGATACTTATACAACTTTATACATATATTTTCTCAACTCAGATTATTGTTATATCTAATTTTGTTGTTAACAGTTTAAATTTCAATAAGTGAAATGTATGATATGGTTATATACCTATCAAATTTTCCTTTCACAGGTATTCTGAATCATAAATTATGGGAATTCGAATTCAAATTATAGAGTTCATTGTTGTTTATCTTCCGCAGTAGAAGCATATTGGCAAATTATTATTAATTTTTTTGGTATAACTTTTTTCATATAAAATTTCTTTTACTCTTCTAAACTAACTTTCTGAAAGATGAGTTTATCTGCAAGTTATGTACCCTTAGACTCAATTTAATATAGCTGCTTGAATGTAAATATGTGTTGAGCTTATTATCTATATACAAAAAAGTCTGATGAGTAGAGTGGGTATTGTTTTCGTAGCATTTTTGTATTGTTATATGATTACCAATATTTCAAGGTTTATAATTTTTCGTTTGAGTATAAATCTAAATGAGGAACCGTTTTTGAGGTACAATCTTATCAAGGAAAAACTTTTATCAAAAACAAAGCGAAACAAGTAGAAGTTTCGAAGTCGAAAATATATTATACATTCCCATAGAAACAGTTCCCACTAGTGTTGCCCAAATGCGAGACCGAGACGAGTCTTGGTCTTGCAAACTCCGTCTTGGTCTTGCGCAAGAGTCTTGTAATTCTTAAGATAAGAGAAACCCAAATATGTCTTAATGGAAAATTAGAACAGTTAAACGCAAAAGTATAGTGATTACACCATTTCTTTACATATAGTAAATAAAATTTGCAAGTATTAGTAACTATTTTGTCTCCGTTTTTAATTTAAAAAATCGATTTTTTCACCAGTCTTGTTCTCGGTCTTGCAAAGTGCAAGATCAAGACCGATGTTGGGCAACACTAGTTCCCATATGTGACCGATAGAAATATATTATCTAATAAATAAATCATTAGAATATATGCCGGTTCTGGAACTCTTAAAGCGGATAGCCAGGAACTATCATATTTGTCAGTAAAAAGGGCAAATATGTTTAGGGTAGAATAAATTTATAACGAAATCTTTTAACCAAAAGTTAATAAAAAAAATATATCCGATTACATTTCTAACCAAAGAAAAGTATTATTAAGTGAATAGACTGGTGAGATCTGAAATATCATATTATAAAAACGGTAAAATCTTTCCACGAAATTTCAAGATCCATTTTTAAACAGAAAAACGTTACTGTAGTTAGTGCATTTTACAAGTATACGTATAAAACGTAAAATTTAAAGCAAACAGGGATGGTTTGATATTTATATATATGTCTTACTCTTTCACCTTTATATGGCGTCTACTTAATGATTTAAAAAAAAAATTGCATGCAACATAATATAACATCACTATGACACATCTTGCTAATAAACTACACATGATTCCTCAGTTTCTTACTACCCAGAAACCAGTTAATTGTAATTTCCAAAAAAAAATTTAAGATTGCTCAGAAAAGCATAATGGATAGTTAAAGAATCAAAAAATTCTTCAGACTTTTCATATTATAATTTGTTAAATATATAGAATACAAATTAATTAATTAAATGCAAACTAATCAATTAAGGTCTGGCATTATTATGGAAGTGGAGGATAAGAGGGGGCAATCCGCTCGGAACTTCATATAAATCGTCACACTTTTTTATATTGAATAATATCTTTACTCTAAAAAGGTATATGCTTTTTTAATAAAACTTAATTGTTATTTTACTCTTAAGAAGGATCCCGGGTTATGGGTCATTTTTTTGTATTTGATAATTACTTCACTATAAAAATTAAATCGTATAATAAAAATAAAAAATAAATCGACGTTTTATTGTTGTTCAATCTAAAAGTAGCATCTATTAAAACATTGTCGGCATTTTCATTTAATGGGTCCGCGATATAAGTCCGCCCCGGCCCCGATAGGTCTGGGTACGCACATCAGGATTTACTTAAGGAATTCAGCTATATACTATAATAAATGCCGAGAAAAACATGGAATCATGGACCAGAGAGTAAAGGGGGCTAAATTAAGGTCATTAGCCATTAACTGCTAGAATGGCCAGTTAGCTCCGTGATCCGCCTCCCGATGGCTTATTAGTCGACCTTATTCAGCTGGATACCAGGAAGGAGGGGCTTTGGGAGGGAACCGAGGAGAGCCTTTACGGTGCCTTAAAGAGGGCCGAATTGTCTCAACGTTCCATGAAGAGAATCAACAGCCTAAGCAAATTGGTAGAAAGTACTTCTATAATGGAGAGGAACAAATATGGAAATTGGCCTACTGCTTTTTGCTTTTGAATTGGATAATTTTAAATTCCTCTCCATAATAATTTGTGTTTTGATTGGCTTTGTTAAATTATTTTATGATCCATGAAAGTAAAAAATAAAACTTATGGATTCTAAGTTTAATTTCACTCTACCTTCAATAAGCATTCTTTTGATACCATACTTCTGATATTCTACCGTAAGCCACTAGAAATAGCCATGTCGTACCAAGAATGAAGGTTTTCCAATCTAACGAATATACCTACGCATATCATTATCCACATTGAAAGCTGGATGGCTTTTTCCCCACGATGTTGAAATGCTTAATACACTCTGCTTCATTGAAGGGTATTAAGTATTAGGGCTATAATAATCATTCATACAATATATTTTTATATATATGTGTGTGTGTGTGTGTGTGTGTGTGTGTGTGTACACAAAAGGGAAATAAATATAAATAATTAAAATTAAAAAAAGTAAATAAGGAAAAGAGAAAATTAATATGTATAAATTGAAGCTGAATGAAATTAAAATAAATGAAGCACATTCACAACTATGTGCATTATTTACAATATTATAAATAAATCCTACCACGACTGTTATAAAATACAGTAATCTTGTGTACTATATATATATATATATATATATATATATATATATATATATATAAAATCTATTATCTGACCTATAAATTATAAACTATAAACTAGATGACATATTATCCGACTATAATTATCTTAAGTTATAATATATATATGTAATAAGTTCGAATTATAATAAAAACATTATAATATTATAATGTTTTTTTTATAATTCGAACTTATTACATATATATTATAACTTAAGATAATTATAGTCCTATAATAGGACATGAAATTCTTTTTTTTCTACTGTCTGTATCATGTATTCGACATCAGACAGAAGATGTGGTACTCTACTCAAGATATTTTTATTGATTACTTCATAATTCCATGACCTATTACCCGACTATAATTCATATCTTAAGTTATTGTTCCACGTTTCTATTTAAATTCCATTTATTTAAGAGACTTGGTTATTTGAAATCAGGAAAGGTCCAGACATAAACGATGAAAATTTGAGAAATTTTAGATTGAATTAGTACAGATCTCAAAATATCGATCTAAATAACTATTACTCTTACTTATTAATTTATTTCATTCATATGGATAGTTTTAAATTTCTTAAATCTATAACACTCTCAAATAAAACTCGCAAAGGTTTTTGTATAGGTAATACGATTTGTATATTAGAGGAGAAACTTTCAGAAGAGAATAGTTATATTCAGTTGGTGTATATAGTAATCAGTTGAAGTGTACTTTAAACAGATTTAGCCCTCATTTCCCCCAGGGTTCTATTTCAAAGGGCTCATTCTCATTCCTGAATACACCTGTTTGTTCCAAGAACTCCCTACCTCTCTTCCTCCTGTCTCGTTAATCTTTTGTGAGATTTGTTTTCTCTCAACTAGAGTTGAAAAAAGGCGAAGTAGCTTTCGAAAGAAATCCACAAGTCTAAAGCTGATATACGTATCCCGGTCCTGCCTCTAACAGTTGAATATTCTTATTCAACATTAATATTCCCATTCGAAGAGCCTTTCATGATAAATGTTCTCATTTCCTCCTAAGGTCCAGTTCATTTTCTCCTAAGAATTCGAAAAAAAAAAAAATCAGATTCGGCGGAGCTCATAATTAAAGTAAAATAAATCTTCAAAAATACAAATTCGAGAAAAGATAAAATTGCAAATTAGGATTTCTGTCGTTTAAGATAAATTAGAGACCTAATCATCTCTCATTAACGGACTGTGTTAAATTAATGGACTTTTTTTTTTAATCTGTTCTAAAAAGAGAAAAATGCGTTCTACCCGGGAAAATTATTACTTATCAAGCCATTAAAAATGTCATTAAATATTTCAGGATGTTTTGTTTTAGGTCCTCTTATTTCAATTTAATTGGTATGTTTAAATATTTAGCATTTAATATATATGTATGTATATATATATATATATATATATATATATATATATATATATATATATATATATATATATATATATATATATATATATATATATATATATATATATATGGGTTGGTTCTTGCAATAGTTAACCAAGTTAGGCAAAACCGAGCTTGGTTTGCAATTGGATGGGTGACCACACAACAGGGAAAACCACTTTGCCCGAGATCCCCTCTCTCCCTCCCCGGGTATATGAGACCCCTCATCCTACTGAAGGCAACTCAAACCGACCGGGCGTAGGACTGGTGACCCTACCCCCGTGTACTTAAAAGATCTTCTTGATCTGTAGCGCCAAACAGAAAAAAAAAAAAAAAAAAATATATATATATATATATATATATATACTGTTAAAATATGTTAAAAATAGGAATAATCACTATTTGATTCATTTAATTAAATAACCAACTTTTTTTTTTTAAGGATTTCCCTAATAGTTGGTAAATTTAAAAAGTAAACATTAAGTATATTTAATAAATTAATAAGTAAAGGATAATCATCATGAATAATACGAATTGTATAAACAAACAGTTGTTTTCATCTTTTCACAAGTTTAATCCAGCAATATTTTGTTTACCGAAGGAAAATTATGTATTTTTCCAACTAGAAGTTTGCAATATAACCCTTAGAATGGGCGGACAAGTGCACCGGTAAATAGATATCGCCTATGTAGTTGGTGGTGCCTCTCAGATTCGGGTATTCTG
The DNA here is from genome assembly GCA_928085145.1 of Nezara viridula. Taxonomy (NCBI): domain Eukaryota; kingdom Metazoa; phylum Arthropoda; class Insecta; order Hemiptera; family Pentatomidae; genus Nezara; species Nezara viridula. The sequence continues at coordinate 153,483,946 of OV725077.1, read as the reverse complement.
GGTTTTAGCCAGATTTAGAAAAATCAGAAGGTCCAATAGAAGACCTGTTAGTGGATTCATTATACGACGTCAAGGAATTACGAAAATATTATCAGCTTATGATTGGATTTTATGTTCCATTCCGATGTGCACCCCTACCATATACGCGTGATGTTTGTTATTACTTTTTCCAGGGCTATGTTGAACAGCATCTGTGAGAGTCCATCTCTCTGCCACAATCCTTTTCGAACTTTGAAGGCTTGAGATACTTCTCCTTGTATTAGTACTCTGCATTTGGGATCATTTGTAAACCCTTTCGTCTTCCTCAATAACTTCCGTTACTCCTTCCACATTTTCTGGATTAGTTCTAAAACCTTTAAAGGTGTTTTCGTCCATCCTTAAACAATTTGAAGGGAAGTTCATTATCTTTAGAGCCTTCTCTTAAGCCTGCCGATAGCTATTTCCACACCGAAAACATCCGGTTTTTCAACCTCCAGTGGGTCGAGGTCCTCAGTGTGCTCCATGTCTTCTTCGTTTGTGGTCTTTATCGAGGACCTGCTGGAAACATTTGTTTCAGATTCTTAGGATCTGTTATTTTATGCGTCAATATATACATTTATCATTAATATATCCGAAGTCATAAATATTAAAAAAACCAAACCATCATAACAAATAATTCTAAAACGGATACCAGGGATTTGGGGAAAATAAAAATATTATTAACAAAATAAAAATATTTCTATTATAATTGTAATTGTTATATAAATTAAAGTCGGTTACGTAATAGCAACTATATATATATATTGATATATTGATATTGTAATATATTGATTTAACATTTTAATTATTTGAAACATATCCTTAAGATATGAATTTCAAGTAAAAATTACCTTTTATTTATCTGTCCAGAAAAAGGCAGCCAGCGTTCGAGCACTTTGAAGACTCGATCTTCGATGTTACTGCTTGATTATTTTAATGTTTTGACAACAGAAACACCAGTCAGAAAATAATCTGTTACTGGGTATATGTCTTTCGACGTCAACTATATATTAAATATTCTCTCAATGATCAGTCCGTGAAAGCTGGTTTTTGATGAGTTACTGGGAGAGTTAAAACAAATTGCAATCACTGTCACTGCCTACGTTGATAACTTATCTGCTGTGGTGGTTTCCTGCGGAGTAAGGGCGTAACCAAGAAGAGAGTCATTTTTTTCAGGCACAAGACTGATAGAGCCCATCTTATTAATGTGAACATAGAAAGAAAAAGAATAAGGCAAAAGTAAAGTGAAATTCTATTTCGCTATGAGGTTAAAGGTCTAAATATATTACCTCACTTGGACTAATTAGTAGTAATGATATTCCTAATCATAAACAGACTTGTTCGTGTAGGACATCTTTCTTGAATACTGCACCAAAATGACTATATGTAGAAGAATCTTTGAGAGTGTTCTGAAGTATGCGAGAACTTAAATCTCCCTTCTGGAACCATCTCGTTTATTTATTTTAAAATTTTAAGCATTACGGATTTAAGTGATTAATAAAATTATTAATTTTTAATTATCTCTAAAGTGAAGTTATATAGTATCTGCAAATTAATTATGAGGATTGAAGATCAAATAAACTAAAAAAAAAATGTTATTTTTTCCTAAAATTGCGTTGTTATTTCTCTCGTACTGGTATTCTCTGTACAGAGGAATATGTTTCTTGAAAATATAAATAATATTATAAAAGAATGAATGAATGAATACATCAAAGAATGAAGTAATGATATGATTAGATTTGATTAGGTACATTATTTTTATTTGTTAAAAATGCTTTATTTACTAGATAATATTTATGTTTCAAAATTTAATTTTGTGGATACGATCCAAAATAAAGGATTAATTAAGTGAGATAGATAGATCGGATAGATAAGACCTGTGATAGAGTATGGAATCAAAAGTTGGGGAATGGTAGCACCCTCAAACTCTTCAGGAAATTTAAGGTAGGGCTCAGCCCCTCATGTGAATCTGACCAAAACAAACAAACCACAGAGTATATCCTACAAAGCTGACAGTTGGCAAAAGACATACAGAGGCATAACTTTACAGACCACCCTCGAACTCGTATCTGGCCCCAACCAGCAGACCTTGAGACAAAGCAGCTTGGAAGTCTGGGGGACCTAAGGAAGATCACTAATTTTGATTTTTTAATTCCTAACATAGCCATCTAGACGGTAGAACAAAGAAGAAGAAGTGAGTTAGATATATAAAATCCTTTCGACTTGTGTCAAATACTTGAAATAACTTTTAGTTTAAGAAGAAAAAAATATTAATTTCTTAATGCTAACTTCATGCGAAAGTCTCCCTGAATAGGCTTGCTATTAGGTACATCTTTCCTTTTGCCATTTAGAAAATATTCACAGGTCAAATATTGCGAAGGGGCATTATTTAATAGAGGGGGGGTCAGTGGCAGGGAGCCAGGACCTGTTGCCAGCTAGGCTGGACGGGGGGAGAGGGGTGGAAAGGGGGATAATGACTATCAAATTAGCAAAATGGATTCAGTCTAAAAGTCCTTGTGTCTTATTGTGAGGTGTCTCTGTATGAATATACTTAATCTCATGCGTTAGATTAGCTGCAGTAAAGAAACGATAATGTGTTATAGATTGGTTCAGAAAGAGCTGTATGTTTCTAGGTTATCTTTAAATAGACCATTTAAATTTTATAGTCAAATCATTATTGTCATAAATATTATGCATTATTTGCTAATAAATTATTTAAAATATGTTCTAATAAAACTTACTGTTTAGTGACAAAATCAATATTTATAAATGTTTCATCATCTAAAGATTTTTTTCATTTGTTTTTTCAGGTAAGTTAGTACATGTTTCAAGAGTTGAGTAATTTGTCCTCGGAGACGACCAATAAACGTCAAAAGGTATTTGACTGATTTTTTTTTTCCGCTTCCTATAGGCTGTTATGAAAATTTGCTAAACTAATATACTAACATAAGAAAAACTTAATGTACTAAGAAAGTAAGCTACTAAAGTACATTTCGAAATTGTTGCTATTACTGTATACATCGATTTTTCAAGAACTGCCATAATTATCAATTTTATTTTATAAACGCGATACATATGCAATCACTATGTTCATGCTCATTTTAAGGTATTTAATGATATATTGCGTTTTATCATAGCCATTTATTTATACTGGTTATGTTAATACGAACTATATTGATTTATTTCTTTTGCACTTTTTCAAAATTTTACTGAATCCTTTTTGAAGATTAAAACTAAGTGGCCCAGAGTATTCAAGTAAAACGCATATTACTTTAGGAATCACTGCAAGACTTTCTAATCATGGTCAGTTCACCTATGTCAATATGGCATGTGAGCACAGTTTTCATAGCAGAATAAATTCTACTGGCGAGTGGGCGGGGTGGGCGAATGGGCTAACGCGTTATACACAGCATCACCGTTGCCTGGCAACCTGATATATGACAAATGTGTTATAAAAATAGTCACGAGTTCGCGTTTCGGTGTCGAGGCGTCTCTTAAATCCCCGCCCACACTCCCTGGCCCGGGAAAACCCCGTATACCCATATACCCGTTTACCCGTAAGCCATAACGGGCGAGGAAGGGAGGACCCAAAAAAAACCTTCTACTGGCGCAATGTATATTATGTATGATTATGTCCAAGAGATTTTTTTTTTCTAACTTACATAGATATTTCTTTTATATCATTTCATGTTTTATTATAAATACAATGTTAGCTTGGGTTATACAACTCATTAGTGGATCTTGGTTGTGTAAAGAGTCGTCCTCCACTCCTCACAGTTTCAGATTCCAAGAGTTCGACACTTACTCCAACATTAAATCTCTGATTCGGTCTTCCCACTCATGTATTTCCCTCTCGTTCTGTACCGAACTACTTCTTCGGGGTTGAGGTATCTTTAATCTGATTCTTGCTTTCAGAATAAGTTTAACCAGAGCCGTCTTCTTTTGTAAGTTGGATAGTTCGTGATTATTCCTTATGACATTTATTTTCTTCTTTGATTGAGTCGTATGTATTTCAGGCCATGTCTGACAGAACCGCTCTTCTGGGAACAGAAGGAGATAATTGTGGACCATAATAATTTTGAATTTACTACACCTTATGATTAAATCTATTTGTGTCAAAAAAACCTTTCCTGCAAAATAAAATTATCTGCAGTCATCACTTTTGCTCTATAATTGTATTTCAATCTTAGAACTTTTTCAAAGTTGTATTTCCCAGAAGAGATGTTGTATTTTTATGAGAATAAAGCAAGTTATATTTATATATTAGTATTTTAGTTTATAAAGGAATTTTCCAATATTGTTATCCTTGAAATTAATATTATAAATTTTAATATATTTGCCATCCTTCTCTATATAGCTTGCTCTTCTTTTTTACTTCTCCTTTATACTTTTTGCTGCATACTTTGACAATATTTCTCTTTAACATGTTCAAACCCGGGTAATAGGTTTTCTTCAAAATTTCAGTCAGTTACAGATTTTCTTCATTTTTAATGATTTTGCATATTTCCATTCTAGATTCTTTCGCTGTTTTCCGAACCGTATGTCGTTATTGGCTCAAAGAGAGATTCGTAAATTAGCCTATTTGTTTTGGCATATATCTTTGAGCTCAAATACACTCGAAATATTGTTTAAAAATTAAATGATTTTTTTTCTCCAAAAGTTTATGATTTGGACTTCATTGTTCAAAACCAAGCTCCGCCTTAAACTGCATTTTCTATGGTGAGCAAATTAAGCGAGAAAATTATAAGAGTTATTCTACAAGAGTGGCCAGCGGTTTCTAGCCAACTTTCAGAGCTCTTTTCATTAGCGAATACAACTCAACGGACAACTGCACAAGTATCTTTGTGGACAATCAGTATTCCGTTCTTGAGAGCAGTAACTATAAAATCTAAGGAGAGAGAAGTCTGTTCAAAAAGGATACCAATTAACAAATTTATTTTTCTTGGGTTCATTCCTTCTTAAGAATTTCCACTTCATGATCGTTTACCTTCATTATTTGCAAACAAATCGATACGAACAAGATAATTGGGATCGACAGGTACGAGCTAAAAACAGACCGACAATATTTAGAACTCATTAACTGTTATAATTGTTGCTGTAATTAAAATATTATCTGATTTTATATCTGATGGCGTCCAGTTTATTGATTTAATGGCAAATATTATGTTTTCTTTAGTTAACAGAAAGTAATAATTGGTCTAGTAATATCGGAACAAATAATTTTTATAGTGAATGCATAATTAGTGGTTCACCGAAATTTTTATTTGCTAAAAACTCTCTGAGACTGCCATACCGATTTGGTTAATCAGGCTAAGTTTAAATATTTTTATATAGATTTAAGTAGCAACTCCTACAGATTTCATTAAAAAAAAGTTATGAAATTATTATATTTCAGAAACGAAATCTTCTCCAAAAAATAAAACATTTAAGGCATATTTGTTACCAATGGTCAAATATAAATTTTACTAATTGATATTTTTTTTTTAACTTGTATCATTCATTTCGGGTGAATTTTAAATCCATAAATAATAATTAAACACCCTCATATTTATGTGGAAAAACAGTACGTATATGAGAGGATAATATTGTAATATATGTATATATTAGTAAAAAGTTTGTTTAATATTGGAGTTTAAGGGAAAAAAAATATTAGCTCAAACATAAAGCCGCATGAGTTTGCTCTCGAGAGGCCAATTAATTGCCGAATTGGAATACCTACTGTATTCTCGGGTACGTAAATAAATATTTATAATATTAATTTCTTTTGCCACAAAACTTCCATTAAAGTCCTATAGGCGCTACATTAAAATATTTATCAGATGCCATTAATTTCAACTGCTTTCCTTTTAGGCTTTGTAGTACACTATCCTGATAATGATATAATTATTCTACTATAAACATTATTAACGCCTTTTTGGTTTTACCGTTAGCCTCCTTTATTAGATGTTTATGTAGCTTTTTTTTTCTCTAACCAGTGCAGGTCAGACTTATGAGCTCAGGTAAATTATAGAAATAGAAAATAACTTTATTCTGGGGCAAAGACCCTTTAGAATAACAAAATAGTGCCTAATTAAAAGACTACATCTGGCCAAAATAAAACAATAATAAAAAAAGAGAAAGTAAAGAAAATATTAGTTAAACAAGCTATATACAAAAAAATATCGATATATAAAACACTTAAAACTATGGTAAGACATTTAAAACTATGCACAGTAGGAAAATTATAATTATACACTTTTGAAAAATAAAATAATAAAAAATACATTGAGTTCTTCTTTATAGTAAGCTCTGTGTTTCTGCTAACAAAGGAAAGACAAATCTGGCAATATAAAATGCCAGAGTATTTAAATAATGAATAATATCTACACGCATCACTATCTTATTGTAACTATAGGTACAAATTTATTTGTATGAGAATAAAAAAACAAACAATTGATGCATTCAGTGGCATTGAGAGTAGGAAGATATTCCGAAATCTCTAGTAAAGTTTACAGTGTGGAATAGTACTTTCATTTGATGATGAATGATATAATAAAAATTTATAATATCAAAACCTTAGCAAGCATGTTTTTGGAATAGGAGGGTTTTGAATGTGGATATGGAGGGAGAAAGCCGAATTTTGATAGGTAGGGGATTCCAGAAATTGACAGCTCGAGCAATAGAGGAGTTTTGAAATTAGGCAGGTCTGTGAGAAGGGATGTAGAGGTCAGAAGGTCGTGATCTTGTTGAAAGCGAACTGACTGAGGGCTTGAATTGGAGAAGGTTGTATGCGTAAGAAGGACTATGGTTGTTGGTGATTTGATAAAGTTCGAAAGGAGGGAAAGAGCCACCTTAACTCAGTGTAGTGGTAAGAGACATGGGAGTACCTCGGGGCACCAATAACAAATCTTACACAGCTTTTCATTAATCGTATATACATTCGTGTTTGGAATATATTAAGCTGTTCTAATTACTAAAAATGTTGTAAGAGGATTTTGTAATTTAAACAATCTAAGACCTGTGCGACCAGCGCGATATCCTAAATACAATGGAATCATCACATTTTTTTTTTCAGTTGTTATTTTTTCTTTTTCTTCCATTAGATGTCCAGGTCAGGGACTGAAATGAAGAATTCGGTAGTCTTCCTAAAGTCCTCCAAGCGTCCATAAAGCTTTATTTGCCCCTTAGTTAAATAGTGAAAGATTAATCATCTTCGCTGAGAATAGAAACTGCACGTTTGTAGTATATGTTTGGCACTTTGTTCACCTCAGCACTCGCTGAAGGGACCGGAGCCAATGTGGAACTTTAGGAGCAAGTGGGCACAGAACACGGAACACGGAACAAGCATGTTCTGCTCCGTCCGTTAACCAAGACCTGCTCTTGTTGAATAACTTCGTGGATAGCCTTGTAATCGTCACTTAATTGCTCCAAAGCTATGCTTCTGCCTGAGAAAAACGATTCAGTTTTATAGAAAGTACAATTCGGTATCATTTTTTACAATACCAAAATGAGCTCTACGCAAACATTAATGTTCAAAATTCATCTCTTCCAATATTTACTATTTTTTTCACTGAGTCAGAAATTTTTTTAATTATGTCTTATTTTATGTTATACTGTAAAAAATATACATTCTGCAAGAAACCTGATATAAGATTAATTTAACGTAAAATTGTTCTAAAACGGGCCAAAACAGAAAGTTTATGCTCAATTGTTTTCTATAAATACTAGAGCCATGGATCGGCTCAGGAATCTTGAGACCCTCCTGGAGCATACCCAGCTTCTATAAAGTGGTTACTTAACAAAATGATTAATTAAAAGGGAATACATACCGGTTGAGTGTGATCATGGCCCAATCACCTCCCAGCACAACCGTTGGCATTGAAACAGTACTTCCTTATAATATTATAATGCACTGGATCCAGGATATGGTATTGATGGTTGTAGTAGTACAGTTTTTATTTATTTATTTTTTGTTAAAATATAAAATCTATTTATGATATATGCTTGATAAAACTGTATGAGAACAACCAGTCTCACATCGACTAAATCACAGGCAGACAAATCCAAATTTTTCCACGATATATCATACAAAATAAGATTAAAATTATTTATATTTTATAATCTGGAAAAACATTTTCTTTCATTCCGTAAACTTTATAAGACATAATTACAAATGTTTCCTGTTTTTATTATCAAAATACAATATGATTTTATTATTTTTTTTTCTAAAGGATATCTTGTTTTAAATTATAATAGAAACCTCAAAGAGATATGCTCTAGAATTTACTTTAATGTTAAATTTTATAAAACTGGAGAAGGGGAAAGTGGACGGTTGAGAATAATTTCAATTAATTGGATTCAAATAAGCCTCTACCCTCATTAGTCTCTTTCCTTCCTCAAAGGAGTCCTGAAACCTTATTACCGAAGGACACTCCGGTCTCTCCTTACAACTTATCCCGGAATTATTTTCGGATAATACAGTAATAAGTTAATAGTATAATTCACTTGTTCGTTTAACAATGACTTATTGAAGAAATTAAGCTTACTAAATCTTAATCAAGGAAAACACGAGATGCATGTTGATTCATGTTTCATGAAGATTTAATTTCTTAGCTTAAAATGAAAATTATTCAGTATTTGTTTAAAATTTCAGTTACTCCTTTAGTAAAATGTTCTATTTTAATTTTTATAATTTGAAATCTGTTCTCAAATCTCGAATTTCATAATTATTTGGGTTCTTGTATTATTGAGGAAGGTAAAACCTCCCAAAATCCTGTTCTTAGGTGCCTTAGTTCTTAATCCCAATTGTCTGAAAATGTAATTAAATTGAAAAAAATAATTATAAATAATTAATAAAAGAAAAGACCCATGCATTTTTTTTAAATAATAATTTCCAGTCGATAATCAAGTGAAAACTTCATAAAGTACAATATCAACAGAGAAAGAAAATTCCGGTTTTAAAAAAATAATTATTGCTATGCTTGAACCTTTAGTTTTATGTTTTGAAATTATTATAAATTTATATTTTTGAACACTTTTTAACTCAGTTTTTATTTCAATCTTCTAAGTGTTGTCCAATAATGTTGATTTGAATTGTAAGATTTATTTTTAATCACAATTCCTCAAAATTTATTATCCAATATTGTCATAATAACAAACAGGTGTAATACATCGATTTACTTCTTTTCTCATTCAGAACTGACAAAATAATAACATTTCTAACCGGGGTAAATTTAATGATAGAGCTATAATAATAATTACTATTTACTATTTACCTTTTTCTCTTATTTAATTTGTTTTCCTTGTTATTCACTATATATATATTACCTTTTCCCCCCTTATTTTTTTATTATTTTTATATTCTCTTATACAGTTTTTTTTTTATAATTGTTTTTTAATTATTTATTTGTTATATGTATATTTTTGATTATCTATTACTTTTTATTTGTTTATTTTTTCGTTTATTATTTTTTTTCTCATTATAAATATCAGCTAAATATTTTATGGAGAAGGGGCTGGAAGACCTAGAAGTTTTGCGCCTATAACATCAAAACAACCAACCAACAATTCTTGTTTCATTCGATAAAGAACATGAGGCACAACAGACATCGCTACATTTCAAATTCCCATCAGAAGGTAATGGAAAAAGAGCTGTAAGAGAGATCTCATGTTCTGAATTAAGAAAGTGAATAATGACCAAAAAGGTGATGCCGGGTAGTATCCTGCCTCGTGCCAGTTAAAAATTCAACAATACATTCGCTGATTGCCACATCCGTAGTGCGAATAAATATAAATAGAGAGAGAAAAAAGTTTATACATCAGCCATATCTTGTGGTGTTGTGTTAAATTTTTGTCCCTGAAATATTTCTCAATCTGCCTCAACGGATTCTCGATGGTTGGAGACGGAAAAAGTTGCGGAGCGAAGTGGATGTTGTGCTCGGGAACGAAATCTGCATATCTTGGCTCGGACTAATTGAGAGGCGACGCTTCAAAGGAGTACTTCTTCCGGAAGACGTGCCTTTAGCAGCCGGTATCGGGTCCAGTCACCCCGCTAGGCAACTTCTCTTTTAAACAGTTTCAAAATAATTTTTAGTACTGGTACTAGTATTAGTAACATAGAGATCAAATTTTATTATTGCGCGAATCAATTTTGATGCCATATTTTTTTGGTAGTCAGTGAATATACTGGACGTAAGTTGACATATCAGTAGAGGGAGGTGTCTCAAATATAGTTGATCACTAATCTAATACTATATTTATTTAAATATCTAATTATTTAATGTCACTGTAAATAAAATATTTTATTCTAATGGATATTACTAACCACATATATACCTCCAATACATTTGGACAGAATTATAGTCTGCCCTTAAGGCCATGAAAAATTCTTTTCCAATGAACCCACTGTTTATGGACACATTTATGCAATTAAAAACATTGGGGAGTATTAGGTGTAAAGCGATTTTTGTGGTTACCGAATCACTCTGATATTAGAAGAAATGAGCTTGCCAATTCAATGGCAAAAACAATTTTTTGTTTGCAAGCAAGCAAAGAGAAAAAAGGCATTTTAAGAAATAATTCTAATGATTTTACGAAATAAATAATTGACTGCTATTTTGTGCGATGTTTAAAATAATAAATTAAGAATAGTGGAACACATTCTCTCTCTCTCTCCCTCTCTCTCTCTCTCTCTCTCTCTCTCTCTCTCTCTCTCTCTCTCTCTCTCTCTCTCTCTCTCTCTCTCTCTATCTCTCTCTCTCTCTCTCTCTCTCTCTCTCTCTCTCTCTCTCTCTCTCTCTCTCTCTCTCTCTCTCTCTCTCTCTCTCTCTCTCTCTCTCTCTCTCCTCTCTCTCTCTCTCTCTCTCTCTCTCTCTCTCTCACTCTCTCTCTCTCCCTCTCTCCCTCTCTCCCTCTCTCCCTCTCTCCCTCACTCACTCACTACGAAGACCACGCATGAACAATACAAATATTTAATTTATTTTCTAGACATGCTAGGCGACATATACTGATTAAATCAGATTAAATTTTTTAATAAAAATTAGCAAACAGTTAATTATATCTAAGGTTCTTATTTGAATTATCTCCTACACATACCCCCATCAGTAAAAGATAATTAAAATAGATTAAACAAGTATCCTAAAATTTTACGTAATATGATGTAAATGATCTAATTTATGGTATATTGTCAATTTTTTTCTTTTCAACTTTATATATTTTTTATTCCAACTATTTATTTCCTACAGGCTACCAACTTATTCTAAGCAGAACAGTGGGTTCAGTTTCATGTTCATCCAAATTTATTAATTTGGTCCGTCATAAAATATAAGTCTCTTAATAAACAGAGATCGTCCATTACTTTAATGATGAATTACTCTGGTTGAATGGCGTATGTTACGTTTCTTATAGCGTATGAGGGCTCGACTAAGACCAAACTGTTGCGCGATTTTCCTTGTTGTGAGGATAACCTCCATAATAAATTCAACTCATGTGAACTTTAGTCTTACTATTGGCATTAGTTTTAGCCTAACCGAATCTGAATTCTCATAAACACCTTTCAAATATACGGAAACCTTTCGACGTAAAACTCAAAACAGATTTTCAAGCCAATGATAAAACTCGATAATCTAACTATGCGACGACAATAATTACCCGACACGAGGGTTATGTGTTTGGGCTGTATGCTAAAAGCCATGATATTTGAAGCTAACGTCTGGATTGGTTTTTAAGTTTATAAGCGATGGCTTAAATTATTAAGTGAGTTTCCATGAGTGTTTTGAAACAATTGGAGCTACAAACACATATAAGTAAAAATAAAAAGGTTTTAATCGGTGAGATCCTGTGAGTGTTTTGAAAAATTTCGAAACAACCGATTCCGATTACTAGTGAATTGACCGGTACCGACTCATATTGAATCGACCGATTGTATTTCCTAGTGAATCGTGATTCTTTCGTGCGGATCATTTCAGAGTACAATTCTTGCAGAGGATCTGAACCTTTCATCCGATTCTCTATTCACCTGTCCATCTCTAGTTCTATGTAACAGTATAGTCAATACCCAAAATAGTCATGAATTTCGTTTCCGTTTATATCGTGTCGACTACTACACCAAGTTAAAATACTCGCTATTTCCTTTGACAATCTTATAAGATGTTTAAATAGATATGCGAGTAACTAACATTAATAAAATTCCCTTTGGATGTATATTTCAAGATTAGTATGTTGTTATTTTTTATTTATTTTTTTTATCTGGCATATTAGCATTGGTGCTGACTTGGATGGAGGAAGAGGCGATCGCTCTCGTCCTATTAAATTAGAGAGAGATAACGACAATATCACCCCTCCCCCTCCCTCCAATATTTGGAAGACTAAAGATTATATCGAAATCAATAATAATTAATGAACATGAATGAATAAAATATGTCATCTGAAATCAATGAAGATAGGAAAGGTTGACCAGATGGCTAAGCTCATGATATGATAAGCTAATAATGATTATAATAATAAGAATAAGAATAAGAAAATAATAATAATAATATAAGCTAATAATAAAAGGCCTAGAAGAAGGTAAGCAAGTATTTTAATACGCTCTATGTTCCTATTATTGAAATATTACTTGTTTTTTTTCTTTTTTTATTAATGATATTTATAACTGTATTACAATATAAATATATCAAGTAGTGGTACTGGGGTGGGAGAACTAGTCCGGCAAGTGGGCCTATCTATAGTGGATGGTCCTTTTTGCCAATCCCTGGCGGCTACCTTTCATATTGCCGCCGCATACTTGGCAGAGTGGGAATGTTCTGGATTGGGCTAATTCGGAAACATATGGAACATTAAGGTCTTTATGGATTCAAATATTAGTTTAAATTGAAATATAATTATAGCCAAATATCGTAGGATTTCATAATTCATTCATGTGTTCTTTATCATTTTTACTTTATCACATTTTAGAAATTTATCACATTTATCGTGCCAAATGTCAAGCATTGGAAAATTAAGTATTCATATCACTGCCTCAAACCTTTTTAATAAAAATAAAAATATCTAATATATTCAATTGCTTTGTTAACATATTTTCAAATATACTCATGCGCAAATAAAACAAAACAACTAATATATAAATATGTATATAAGTTTGTATGTACATAGTATTTTATAGTTAGTTTTACAATACTTATGTTTATTAAGATAATTATCACTTATAATTTCTATACATAATATAAACCAACAGAACTTTCTTGAGGGGTTTCATCTCCTCCCTCACTCACCCAGAATGGAAAGTCTGCGCCTATGAATGTTAATATTTCATTATCTTTTTCGTTTGTCTTATACGGGGTGGGCCAGACCCCCTTACCGTGCACCGCCCCCAACTCCCCCCCATCCCTAAAAATTGCATATCGTTGTGTTCCTTGTAACTATTTATTAAAAAAAAGCCAATGTTCCCTAAAAAAAAAGTTAACGCACTGCCCCAAAATGGCGCCCAAAGATGGCAGATTGACGTCTTTGACTTTAGTTAGATTTTTGGTCGCTGAGAATCAGCATTTGGCTTAATATCCTCATAATTGATCTTTTATTAAAGGTAAATAGTCATAAAATAATAAAACATGAAGAAATATTAAAAGATATTTGGCTTAGGCTGTGAAAAACACCAGTAAAGTCAATTTTTTTTACAAAAAAGTTTTAACATTACAAATCAAGCGTCGTTTGTAATTAAACGGCCTACAATAACAAAAAATGTACTGAGATAAAACATCTGGAGAATATATTTCTCTTTCTAAAACACTGATTTTTTTAAAAAAAATTTAAGCAGTTTCGTATGAAATGCATTTATGCTGCAGAAAAGCGGTACTGGCATGGGTGCCTACAGGCCTCTACCACACCATTCAGTTTTTCCATTAGCAAAAGTTTTTTTTAAGTTTTCTTTTGAAAATACACTAAACAGAAGGGGAGCTATGAACTATAACTTTCTCGATACACCTCTCTATATCCTGCTTCAATGTGAAGATAGTCCTGATGTGCACCTTCAGCAATCGAAAGTAAAGTGGTTTTCACCATACTAAACCTAATAATATAATGAATACTGGTTCTTTTTATCTTTTTCCCAGGTTTAGGCACTTCCTTTCTCGTTCGCTTAATGTATTTCTCCAATTTTCTGGTTCAATTTCGCGTTTTTTCTCATTTTGAGACCAAATCTAAACATTCAGTTCTGGTTTATACAAGAACTTATATATAGCATCCTTTCTATCTTTCTTTATGCACAGAGAATAATTCATTCAATATTAAAATTTCCTATTTATTTATCATATAGTCCAACTTCCGCACAAAATAAAGGAAATAAAAATTATTTTTTAATTAGTGATATATTAGTGAGTTTTACTAACAACCCGGTAGTTATTCATTATATACAGTTCAGATTAAGTATATATTATTTTAGTTTATAAAACAGGTATTAATATGACTCATTTCCTGGGCAATGTATAAAAATAGTAATCACCTCTAAGAATCAGAAAATATACAAAACACAGTGTTAAATTGCAAACGTTAAATAAAAAAAAAATCAAGAGATTTAGCAAAGTATTTTTTAATTAAGTTTTATTATTATAATTATATCATTTTTACAATTGAGATCTTCTTAAACGATCCACGTATAGAATAAAGGAGGTTAAATTTAAAAAAAATAATAAATCTTTTTAAAAAATTTTAATTTTTTTTTACAATTAAATTATAGCATTAATATTTGTTCGTTAATAAAACCAATATAATGTAGCAAAAATGTTATTATATAACTATAACTAAGCCATTTATGTGTACTGAATGTTGTGGTAGAGACCTGTAGGCACCCACGCCAATACCGCTTTTCTGCCGCATAAGTGCATTTTCTACGAAAATGCTCTAATTTTTTTAAAAAATAATCGGGGTTTTAGAAAGAGAAATATATTCTTCAGATGTTTTATTTCACCACATTTTTGTTATTGTCGGCCGTTAAATTACAAACGACGCTTGATATGTAATTTTAAAATGTTTTTGTTTTAAAAATTGAATTTACTGGTGTTTTCCATAGCCTAAGCCAATTATTTTTTTTAATATTTCTTCATTTTTTATTATTCTATGACTATTCAGATTTAATAAAAGACCAGCTATGAGGAAATTGAGCCAAATGCTGATTCTTAGTGACCAAAAAACTAACTAAAGTCAAAGTCGTCAATCCGCCATCTTTGGACGCCATTTTGGGGCAGTGCGTTCACTTTTTTTGTGGAAACATTGACTTTTTTTTAATAAATAGTTACAAGGAACACAACGATATGCAATTTATAGGGATGTGAAGGGGGGAGGTTGCACGGTAAGACGGTCTGGCCCACAGACTATAACTTTATCTAAAGAATTTAAAACCATCTCCAAAGTAAATTATACAAAAGAAACTGAATCCTATAAAAACAATGTTGCTAAAATGCGCAGATTTTAGAAATAATCAACGTAAGTTATAAGACACGAGAAATAACAGCTGGAATTAATAAGCAAAATTCAAACAAAACACAATAGAGAGATCGTAGGATATCGCCGATGGAAGAGAAGCGACCCAGAGGTTAGATATATAGCCCTAACGATCGTACCTAGCTAGGCTGCCAAAATATTTGCCATTGTTCCCCGAACCTCAACAGTCAGCCCGTACCGCGGCAGGCCAACAAAAACCGAGCCCAACTCCAGCTCACTCCAAAAAAGTTGAGAACGACATCCAATATTCAAACAGCCGGTGTTTTCTCCCCTCCTCTCCCCCAAAGTCTGGTGTTTACTTTCTGTCGCCCTGTTCTGATTGGAAACTGCCCTGTTTTTAGAAGTCAGGTTTATTTCAACGGAACACTTGTTGAGGGTATTTTTTATCCTTGTTTTGTTATTACTTTTTTCGTATAGCCATTTTATATCCTACTGCGACATATGAGTTTGTAACATTTTCGTATTAAAATTATTTTATTTTGTTTCGGTAGATTGTTGATTTTTCTGATTTTTTTTTATTTAATGATAAGCGTGTTGAATGATTTGAAATTGTTTCGCATAGTTATGCAGTTCAATTTCACAATGATTAAATAAAAATATATTGGTAAATACTATAGTCTCATATAAGTGAATTATAAATTATTAAGGACATTTTTAGATTGACCTTGCTTTGATGTCTATATTTTATGCAATAGAACTTTATTATTAACATTAAAAAATTTTTATTAAACGAAATTAAACTTATGAACCCTTAGAATACATGGATTAGTAAAGTTACATAAAAATAGAACTACACTTAATCCTATCATCAGTAATATCAAAGAGGAAACAGAAAAAAATGTTGCTGAATATCTCAACTTTACACACAATAACCTAAAATCAGATAATAATCAAATGCTTGAAAGACTAAAAAAAAACAGACAATAGGTAAATATTGTTTGATCTGTTTTGATGTAGAAAATTTATTTACTAATGTCAACGCTTTTGATTATTATTTTGTTCTATTTATTTTATTTTTTTGTACATATTGTGTGAATGTCATCCTACCTCACTATAACCAATGTCCAACAGACAGATTGTTATATAACTCAATAAAAAAAAAAAAAAAATCTAATGTCAACTGGAAAGATATAATAAAAATAATTGAAAAATACTGTGATATGCGGTTCTACGTGTATGAAAGTTATGGATTAAAATATCTCAGAAGCTAAAAATCGGAATTAAAATTAATCTCGCCTTGCAGGTTTCACTTGTATTGTGGTCTAAAGCACACACCTTAGTTTTTTTTTAAATCTTTTTGTATTTAATAAATTTCAATAACAGTAAAGCAAATAATTAAAGCACATTGAATTACAAGAGTTAATAAATATATAAGGGTTTGACAAAGAATTTCTGATTATGGTTCCGCTGCTAAAATCTCTATAACTCAGCGAGAGAGAAGCCACTTTACGGAAGTAATTTCTATTTGCATAGGTAACCAATCATGACTAGCACTCTCGTCCACGCCGCTTTTGTTGTACTGAGTTGGTAGAAACATTTGTTGGCATTGTTTGTTTTTTTTTTGTTTTTTTAATGTATTCTACTATTCTTTTTTCTTTTTTTTTTTAATTTCTTTATGACATTTACAACTGTATTACATAAATACATCAAGTAAATTTGGACATAATTGATATAATGACATGAATACACTTGCTGAGTAACTACCCAATGGTAGCACTCTAATGAAATGACTACATTAGGAGATCACGGGGCCATCTTCTTTTCAGACGCCTCGGAGGGTTATCAGGAATTGAAGAGGAAGCAAGATTAGAAACGAGAGGATTGGGATGATTCTGAAGTTTATTATGGAAGGATAGGTATCTGGATTGGGCCAGATCTGAAACATAAGGAACATTAAGATATTTATGGATAATTTTATTAGTGACAAAGTAAGGAGCATTGAGGATTTTACGAAGGATTTTGGATTGCAAGAATTGGATGCGAGAGGAATTCGATGGTTTAGTGGAGCCCCATAGCTCAACTCCGTAAGTCCAAATAGGTCTTATTGTAGTCAAGTATATAAGTCTTTTGTAATTAATGGGAAGTTTAGAGCGTTTGTCTAGTAAGCGCTGAAGTAATCGGAAACGTCGAGCGGTTTCTTGTCGTTTCAGTCTAGTATGAGGATTCTACTATTCAAGACAGATGACATTGCAATTGTAAGAAATAAGTTCTTTTAAGATCCCTTTCAATTATATCTTTTAGATTTTATGAATAAAAAGCTTCCAAACATATGTTACATTGTTAAAAACATTAAAATCTTTACTAATAAGTTATAAAAACAAGTGAATTTTTTTTTACATCTTTCACGAAAGTTTATCAAAAATAAATTTAACAGTAGTAATTAATTAATCAATTGTTAAAAATTTCTGTGGCTTGGAAGTAAAATAAACAGTGTCATAAATTTAAAAATGTGTGTGTATTATTCAAAATAAATCAGGAACGGATATATATATATATATATATATATATATATATATATATATATATACATATATCAATTGCTAAAGGGGTCAATCTAATCCAATTATTTGTTAGAGCATCAATAGCTAATAATTGGAGTTTATTAGCCCTTGATAACAAGTAATATGTACCTACACTGATTATATTTTAGCAGTTTAATCAAATTTCAAAGGTTTTTTGACTTTTAGGAAGCATAAAATTATATGCCTTTTGACATATTGACATATTTTGGGCTATAAAAAAACTTAAACAATTTGCTTTACTAATAATTAAAATGGCAATTGGTTTCTTTCGTTATTCTTTTTGTTTAATCTATTATACTGAAACATAACATACAATTTTTTTTTAATAGCATAAATCATGTCTAACCATAATGAAAAATTTAGTCTTTTTCTTTCCTAAAAAATAACCACGATCATACCAGGACTTATTTTTATCTCAATATTTTGAAAGATATTCTCACCATTACCATAACAGTGGTTTTTACCATATTAAAAAATGTTTTAAACTATTTTTAGAAAGAGGAGAAGCAATAAATGTAACTAATATATCCGTCATGGTGATGAAGAACCGTTTAATTACTGAATTTTATTTTCTGATCTACAATAGAAATAACCAAAGTTAGAAGTAATCAAACAGAGCGCGTGGTATTTGAAAATCAATAATATTTTGAAAAAAACTGGGCAAACTTTTGTAACCAAAAATGAAATATATTCATTTAACTATTGGTCACACAATAAGTCAAGTTTCTAAGTATGTGCGAAGGATTTTAATCGGCTTATTTTTAATGGAATAATAAAATTTCAACAAGGTATGTAATACCAACAGAAAAAAAAAATCCAAATAAACTTTACATAGGGCTTTTGTGCTATCTCTCGATATGAAGACTTACGCAGGCAGAGGGAGCAGTTTATAACATAACATACTTTATTGGTATTTATTATAAATGTCCTTGATTGTGACAGAATGTAATATTTCTAAATAAACCAATAAATAAAAAAAAACTTTATTGGTATAACTTTACTAATGAATAAAAACGTCATTATCATTGTATTTTTATCATGTTCACTTAAATATCCGAAATAAATAACTATGTATATTTCACCTTCAAAGCTCTTTAAACATTTAGTTCAATGTTAAGTGATTGACCACTATAAGGAACAGGTACATCTCTTCACTACTAGGTTGATTTACGAATTTATAGGTTATTTGTGCACTTACTATTAGGCTCATCACAATTAAGTTAAGTTGGAGGATGGTCGGAAAACCCATTCCTCCTTGTATATTCTATGACTGTATAAATTTAACTTTTACAACCCTTTTTTAAAAAAAAAAACCGCAGCAACCTCTCAAATATTCCTTTTAAATTTCCTGAAATATTTCAATTTCTCCTTTGGGAAGTGGAGGAAATCCAAGAGATAACGGATGGGAAGCGGGGCATTTCCATCCTGAGATCCTGGCCGGTTTCACATCACGTATTGTATGACAACTGAAAGATGACGATCGCTTCTCCCATACTGAGCGTAGCCGGCTGAGAATCCCAACCTATTCCCATTCTCCGAGAGTGAAGAGATAGGTGGAGCTGAAGCTGGAGAGGTTTCTGAAATAGAATAAATATCGAATGCTTCACAAACCGTAGACATATGCATAATAGAATGGATAGTTAGGAGCGAACTCGTTGGATCCGTCGGATGTATAATGCAAGAGAAATACGGGACCGTGTCGAAAGGGAAAGACATACTCAGGAATAAATTGAGATATATTATGTAAATAATGATGTTATCGTATGTCTTGGTCTGTTTTTATACCGTCGGATAAACAGCTCTCTGAAGTAATATATCGAGAGGCATTTACAGAAATAAAAACATTCCAAGTCAACAGACTGTAATAAACAGGTGAAAGGTTGGATTATAAACAAATGTTATACTGAATTAGGCTTTATTATTTTATTTTTAACTCATCATTTACTTATTTCTCTATGTATATTCTATGTACGTCTTATTTCAACAGAAAAGTATAATAGCGATTATAAGAAATTAGCTAAATATCAAACATTTGAATTTATGTTAATATCCAAAAAAGTGAAAATATACGAACATTTCACACTCTTATAGTCTAAGGAATAAAACTATAAATCAATTCAATATTTTCAGGTTCAGAATTGACTTTTGATGCTTTCATTTTTGAGACCATATTTTTTATAAAGAGTAGAAAGCTATCCAAATATATGTCGTTAAATACTCAAAAACTTAGGTTCCAAGGCACGCAGATATCTATAATCGCATTATTATTTGTAATATCAATCAGGGCGTAGCGCTCTAGTATGGAAAAATAAATGATTTCAATTTCGCTGTAAATATAATATGTGAGTGTCAGGTTTCGCCACCCGATCTTTTTTGTCGAGATCAAGGCACCTGATAGGAACCTTATGTCAAATCAAAATTATTTTTAGAACTGAGATATCATGCATTATCAACTTCTACATCAATCACCTATAAAAATCCTTCATGATATATTAATAATAAATTAGGAAGATATCAGTTTAATGAAATAAGAACACTTCAAAATACTCGTTAAATTTTAAGACTGTCGAAGTACAAATATCTCTCTTAATATCTATATCTCTTCAACATTGGTGTTGATTTTCCCCATTCGACTCAGTTATTCTTAAAATTATTGTTTTTTTTTAGCTAAAGCAGAGTCATGAACAGTTTTCGAAGCTCGTAATATTTTGAATATTCGAGTTTGATGTTTTCTTGTAAATAATGAGAGTGTTCGTAGCCTACTTGTATAACGATTCGATCCCAGAAAATATGAGTTCTAGCTAGGGATTTTCGGGAAAAATTTTAATTTATTTTCGTATCTAATTTCGCTTATGGAAACTTTCTGTAACATTCTGTGTTACATTTTCTATGAAATATTATTTATAGACCCGTTCAAGACAAATGGTATTTTTAAACTAGGACCGCAGATAGGAAAACTGTTACTACATGATACCAAAATAGGAGAATATCTTCACTTCTCTAATACTAACACGATTTACACACAAACCATCAACTCTCTTACATTATTTTCTAGGTTGCAAAATTACACAAAACTTTAAACACATGAAAAAAACCTGCATATATATAAAAATACGACAAAATTTACTATGAAATATATGATATTTTCTCCAATATAAGGCCTTTCAGTTTATACATCACATATTTCGATATATAAACTCAAAGTTTTTAATCTTTGAAAATAGTAAGTATGTAAATATCGATAGTCATCGAAATACTAATTTAAATAACGAACTTTTGGACTTGGAGATGCTTTTTTATTTTGTCATTTTATAACAAAACGTAAAACTTCCCATGAAAAATCGAAAGCTTACATGGATATAAGAGAGGATTCTCATCCGTCTCAGGATTGGCCACAGTCAATTCACCCCTTTATTTTATTTATTTTTTTATTATTGAAATTTACAACTGTATTAAATGATAAATAAAACAAGTAAATATGAAATAAGTAACATGACATGAAGAAAAACTACCCATTGGTAACAATTATATTTCCATATTAGAAGGTCCCGAGGTCATCTTCTTTTCAGACGCATCGGAGGGTTATCAGGAATAGAAGAGGAAGCAAGATTGGAAACAAGAGGTATATAAAAATTTGAAAAAAAAATCGGTCCAGTAGTTTCGGAGAAAATGCGCGGACGACGAACGAACACAAAAATTTTTATTCGTTTTTCGAATTCTACGCGTCTTGAAACGTGAAACCTCAAATTTTGAGAGGGGGTTATGTTTTTGAATTTTTTGGTCGATCACAATGTTTCATTAATGAAATAATAAAACAAAATATTTTACTGAACCATTTTATTCAAGAAAAAAGTTTTTACAGTTCATTTTTTTATAATTTTGGATTGTAGAGATTGGATATGAGAGGAATTTGATGGTTTAGTAGAGCCCCAATGCTCGATCCTGTAAGTGCAAATAGGCCTTATTATAGTATTATATATGAGTCTTTTGTAAATAGTTGGAAGTTTAGAGTGTTTGTCTAGTAAGTGCTACAGTAATCGAAAACGTCGGGCGTTTCTAGTCGTTTCAGTCTAGTATCGGGGTGGTTTTTATAGGAAAAATAAGAACAGCTCCTATTGTGAGGGCCCACAAAGATTCTAAACAGATCTAGGGAATAAATTACGAGATGACCCTGAAACATATACATGTTTTATGCATCTTTTAATAATCATTAATAATTATAATTAAATGTATATCAAATCATCTGTAGTTCTTAATTGTATCTTAATAGTACGGTCTAAATGACTTTTGTGGCCGAAATACTCATTTCATGTCATTCAGAATCCAAATTTTCAGTATCATCATTATACATTTTGTTAACGTTGAGTATTATTCTGTTTGACTATTTTTTGTTTAGTTAAAAATGAAATATTAAAAAAATAAAAAAAAAATTGTAAGGAACATATTTTTTTAAGATAAATAAAAATGAATTGTAAAGCCTATATGGTTTTTCTTGATATAAACAAATAATGTGTAAAAAATAAATAAATTATGGTCATATTAGGCAGGTCACTTGTTTCCACACTATTCATCACTTGTGGAAGTTTTTTGTTTTTTTTATTATTTTAATGGAATTTACAACTGTATTACATATAAAATACAATAAGTAAATTTGAAATTGGTAACATGACATGTACAACATGAAGAGAAACTCCGCATTGGTGAAACTCAAATTAAAGTTCTATATTAGAAGATCCCGAGGCCATATTCTTTTCAGACGCCTCAGAGGGTTTCAGAGATCGAGGAGGAAGCAAGGTTTGAAACGAGAGGATTCGGATGGTTCTGCAGTTTGTTATGGAAGGACAGGTATGTGGATTGTGCCAAATCGGAAACATATGGAGCATTAAGGTCTTTATGGATGATTTTATTTGTGACAAAATAAGGAGCATTGAGGATTTTACGAAGGATTTTGGATTGTAAGGATTGGATATGAGAGGAATTCGATGGTTTAGTGGAGCCCCAAAGCTCAATTCCGTAAGTCCAAATAGGTCTTATTATTATCATATATACGAGTCGTTTATAATTGACTGAAAGCTTAGATCGTTTGTCTAGTAAGTGCTGCAGTAGTCGAAAACGTCGGGCGGTTTCTAGTCGTTTCAGTCTGGTATGGGGGTTCCAAGTGAGTCGTTTGTCAAGGTGGAGTCCTAAGTATCGGATTTGTTCGACAGGGATAAGAGGGCTATTGTTGAAGGATACTGTAGGACAGGAAGTCATAGGTTTACGACGAAGAGTGAAGGTTATTTGATGGGATTTATTGGAATTTATTTTAATCCTCCAGTTTTGACAACATTTTTCAAGGCTTGTGATGTGTGATTGAAGAGTTCGGGATACAATAGATGGATCGTTATTAACTGATAGGATACACGTGTCATCGGCATAGGTGGTGATGACAGTGTTGGATTGGGTTGGGATGTCAGCTGTATAAACTGTGTAAAAGATAGGACCTAGGTACTACCTTGAGGAACACCGGCAGACTGAGTAAAAAGAGATGAATAAGCATTGTTATGATTGACTTTGAAGTATCTGTCAGTAAGGTAGCGGAAGATTAAATACAAATTTGAGAATGGTTAAATAACCGTATAATTTATAGCTGATTAGTTGAAAGGCAGATTATTTTTTTAATTCTGTTACCCACAATTCATATTTACAGAGTTTTTCAAATAAATAAAACTTATTAATGTTTTTTTATTTTATTTTGTATTTTCTCATAGTTCATTATACTTTCTTTCAATGTGGAATTCTATTTTACTAATTGCGTTTCCGCACGATATCCTGGAGTTACCTGAATTAGCGGACAAAGGTCCCAAGGAAAATGTATTAAGTTATTGTGGTGCTGTTAATGACCACTACGACAGAAATAGGGCCTCTATCGGGCACTATATCGATTTAGACGGACAAGAGGGGCTTAATAGCCACATTAGGGGAAAATTACAGCCATTAAATCTATACAGAATAGCCTCGCCAATAATCTATCCGCGGAAAATACCATATTCCATGGCTGGCGGCGAGCGGATAAAAAAGTCTAAAGGATATTACTCTTGCTCCCCCCCTCCTCTTAACAATGTTGTGCGTATTATTTGAGATTAAAAATTAATCTGAACATAGCAGCTTTCCCTAGGCGTTTATCTCTGCTTCGAGTCTGAGATTGTGTAGTCGAATGGATGAGTTATAAAGTATTTTTAGCCCTTTTGGTTTATAATTTTCAATAATGAACCATTGTGATCATCCGGAAAAATACAAAAATTTAACCGCTCCTCAAAATTTGAGATTTTACGTTTCACGACACGTTTTTTATTTGCATTTATTTATTTATTAGTTATACATATTTCTGGCTCACAATAAATTTGCCATCTACCTCGGTATTCAGCAAATACGATATCAAGGAGAAGAACGATAGCATAAAAAAAAAAAAAAGAATAGTAATAACAAAACAAAAAGACAAAAAAACAAAAAGAAAAAACAGTAGTAACATAACACATACATAATAACACACAAAAAAAGATAATACAGCAAGTAGCTCTATGCAATAAGTTTCTTGGCCAGCAGTCTTCTGGGTGAATTATATGGATTTGTAGCAGTCGATAGAGCTTGAGTAAGTGGATTGGAATTTAGAGTCCGTCTGTCATGAAAATTATTAAAGCGGTCCGTGGCAGTTAACGTGATGAAAGGTGTGTTAAGGTCAGTGTGTAACGTGAGGTTTGAAACATAAAAGGGTGCGTCTACAATTTTCCGAAGGACTTTTGACTAGAATGACACGATACATAGAATTCAAAAATCGAATAACAATTTTTTCGTCCGGTCGCCGTCCGACGTCCGAGGCATTTCTCCGAGACCGCTCTACCAATTTTTCTCACAGTTAGAATCAAAGTCAGAGGTCACCCGAGGATGATCCTCCTACCTCGACACTAATATCCGCCCTTTCCTCCCAAGATGGCGGTCGAAAATCCTGTATTAGACTATAGCGCCTAAACAAATCTACCAATTTCAATAAAAAATATCTAAAGTCTTTACCTTAATGACCTTTAAATTTAACTATACAATGAACTTCGAAGAAAAGAAGCGTGGAAATAAAGTTACGAGGGGTGGTAAAATTAGATTTTCGAATAACTCAAAAAGTATGCAATTTTTTGGCCATGAATGGTTATTTAAAAGCTTACGATTTTTACTATAATCGGATAATTTGGAACGAAGATATGGTGTTCTAAATATATTTTGTTTCTTCTATCACTTTTTTTTTTTTTTTTTACAGCAACTGTAGCAATGTTGTCTATTTTTACTTGTCTACAAATACTAGGTAAGGAAAGTATTGGAATCGGGTCAAATTTCCGATATGCGGTTTTCGACGGATCTATACGTTTCAGAGCTCCCTGAGTTCGAAAAACACATTTTAGCCATTGGTCTGTCTGTCTGTCTGTTAACGAAATTACACCTATACAATTTCCAATGTAAGATTACGGGTTCATATCTTGTTGTCAGAAAGGGGTGAATGAGAGAATAAAAATGACTAAGTGAAAGTAAGAAAATCTGTTCTATTTAAAAAAGTAAGAAAAATCTCCACTACTTTTAACAGAAAAATTGTTTGACAATACTAAGCTATGGCAAAAAGTTTTTGATCAACAATATTAGTAAGTATTGACATTTTTACGCTAATCTACCTTCAGTCGGTTTAGGTTGCTTTAGTTTATCAAATAAATCGTACTCAAATATTTTGTTTGATCAATTTTCAGGAAAATAAATCCAGTTCAATTCTTTTTCGTTTCTTCTTTTTCGTAAAAGCTTTTCTGAAATAGGTAGAAAAGTCGTGTGAGTGGACACACCAGATATTTTTTTAGCAGATTACCAATGATAAAATATATAATTATACAGAGCAATGTTATGAATCCCTTTTTATTTATTTTCTGAATGTTACAAGGAAAGTAATATTAATTTTGATGTTAAATTGTTTGAAAATAATTAGCCACTGTGTAATAATTTGCGGCGTTTTTTAAAACAGATAAAATGGGTTAATTTATTAGTTTTTTTTTTTCAAACCCCCAATTTGAAATATTTATTTAGAGGTATATTATGTAAGACCTTTTTTCTGAAAATATGTTTAATTTTAAAGCTATTATGAGGCTGTTACTGGTTCTATTTTAAATCCTCTCTGAAATAACAAAAAAAATTGTGTTCATGCTGATACAGTTTGATTATGGTTTAATTATTAGTATTTCTAAGTAATTTGATGGTGATACTTCGCAAGAAATAGACATGATTACTATTTATTGGATTGAAGAAATTCCTGTGGTTCTCCACGTGATTAAAACCAAACTAAGATAATTAAGATAAAAGGCTAAATTGACTTATTCAATTATCATTCTAACCTCCTGATTTATCGTTTGAGAATAAAATTTATGGGTGGATCAAACTGTATTTGAAGTCTAGTTCCTCCATAGAAGAACGAAACAAATCTCTAAATCACTGAATATTTTAGGGAATCGAATCATTTCAATTTAATTTAGAATGATTCTTGTTTAATCTCAACATACTGCCATTAAATGGAATTTGATGAAATTGGTACTAGAACATTCGTCGGTTATTTCTCAAATGTATTCCAACTTATTAAAATTGCTACTGGCAGGGTTAGTGGATATAAATAGAATAATAAATCATACTAAAATTTTATTATTCGAATTCTGATATTTCTTTGAAATTTATAAAGTGATTAATATTTGAAAATGGAATTAATATAAATAGTTTTAAAGTTTTATTCTTATAATACACAATTATTTACTCTAACACTTTTGAAAGACTAGGATAATTTTACAAGATGACATGGAAATAAACTATATTTTCAATTAAAAAATGGAATTAATTAAGTGATTTTTTATAATCAATCCACGAACCGTCTTCATGATGATTTATCGCACGGTCAATCATCTACTCATTTAATAGTTTATTTTAGTTATTTTTGACGATTAATTGAAATTCTACAAGGCCCCACTATACCTATACTGTCATCACAAATTACAATCACTGGATTCCAAAAATTCTAACTTCGGTCCCAGACGATTATTCTTTCACAGGGAATGAAACGTTGACCAGCATGTCGAAGTAATGAGCGTGTAATTGTAGGATCACAACGCTAAACGATACGATTAGCGAATTAATCAACACCATGTTAATTTAATCTCACAACTGTTTACAGAAATTTAATTAATTTACATTTACTACCAATTGTTTATTCGAGAAACCGAACAGTTAACGTCGAATTAGTTGGTTAATTATATAATAACAATAAGGTGTAGAGGTATGATTAATAGTGACTACTGACATACGTTTCAGATAAAAATATGATTAGTATAGAAATACTTCTAATAACAACATTGTGATGTTAGTAAGTAAATAGTCAATGCATTTTTATTTAAAAATCTCTAAGAATCTAACCCGAACATTATTAGGCCCAGAGCAAATTGAGGCATAAACTTGTGCGGTATAGAAATTATTAACGAACCTGTGCTGATGAGGTTTCCTTCTAAATAGTGGATCGCAACGCCGAATATAATATCCTTGATGATCTACCAATAATCCGAAACTGAGACTGAGGGGTCTTGATTTATTTCCTGATGGAGCATCCTTTTTATATCAATCCTTTTAGGAAGGGCTCCTTTTTCTTCTTTACTACCGACGCTTTGTGTTCGTGCGAGAGTTTAAAAATTATTTTGTGCACGAAATCGATTATTTTCACTAGCGTTTTGCGTTTGAGAGATCAAAAATCAAATTTGGCTCGTTGTCTG
The DNA here is from genome assembly GCA_928085145.1 of Nezara viridula. NCBI lineage: Eukaryota > Metazoa > Arthropoda > Insecta > Hemiptera > Pentatomidae > Nezara > Nezara viridula. The sequence goes on along the minus strand of OV725077.1, from coordinate 153,456,123 downwards.
TCATTCGATGTAAATCGATTTAACGGAGATATTACCTACTACTATTTACTCGATTCTAATGTAATTTTGAATAAGCGATGTCTACATTGATTGGCTTATGTCTAGATGGTTCCATATTCCGTATCAATTTCACCTATTTCCATCCAAAAGTTCCGCTTACGCACGCGCTCAAGTAATTTATTAGGTTTGCCAATAATTCAGAAACGGCTCATTCGATTTGGCTTAAAGTTAGAAGAAAGATTGGTATTGGTAAAAAAAAAGTATGCTGCATTAATGTTGTTTCATTCCGTCTACTACATTCTCTTAGAAATCCCCAAATGTATTTTCCTTTGATACGTTATTACGATTTGATGAAATGATGGTTCTGTGCAAATATGCGGAATTTTATCCACAGCTTTCGCTTAGGTGTGCGATTTTAATATGTGCATATCTTTGGAGAGCGCAATACTAGCTGTAGCGTAGCGAGTTTAAAAACTGAAAAATTAATACTGCCCATATATATTTATTAATAGTTCGCTCTACTAAGTTTCGTCTTTTACTAAAACTTTACTGTTTTGTGCTGCAATACTTTTCGTTCAATGTGCCATCGTTCTAACAGCACTGGTATTTTTACAAGCACACAATTAGTTTCTTACTGTGTAATGAAAGCTACCAGTTGATGATGATTGTAAAATTATATATATTATTTTTTACATCACATTATTTATTCGTTCATTCGAAGAAAAAAAAAATCACTGCCTAATGAATTCGGTACAGGAACGATCTTTTTCTGCGAATACTTAATATTGGTGGTAATTTGGAAATCCCTGGAGGTGCTAATATGAACAGCTATTTTATTTAGGTTCGTCATATCCTTGTCCATTGTCATTTTTTAAATATTTATTATTTCTATTAAAAAGAAAATAGGTATTATCACTTTACACTCGTCCAAAGTTGTATAGTAGCTATTTTTATTTATAAACTATTCTTATGTGTCCATATTTTTTTGGGGGTTTTGACATGTCAAGGTATATATTATCAATAATATCAATATAATACAAATCAATAATATAATCAATTAGACAATATAATAATAATGTCACAATATATTTTATATATTTATTTAATCCCTTTTTCCTCCTTATTTTATTTTTTATTATTATTATTCTTATATTTATTTTTATTGTTATGTTTTATTTATTTATTTATATATATATATATTTTTATCTATTATTTTTACTAATTTATTTATTTATTTTTCCTTTAAATCTACTAGATAAATATTTTAATAATAATATTTTTATGGATGACGGCTCTGATGACCCCGATGTTTTGCGCCTATAACATCGAAACAACCAAACAATCAACCCAAGATGATAGGTGGACCTGGGTCTCACTTCCTTCACTTCGTTAAACAAGAATCACTACAAGGAAGAAAAAAGATATAATAGATTGAAGACAAGATTTGAAAAAAAGAATGAACTACATTGATATCTTGATATGGTATCACTGATGAAAAAGAAAGAAGACCCAGAATAGTATTTCCTCTAGGTAGATTTATAAAACCATTGGCCTATCTTGATTTTTTTTCATCGTCAGAATCAGCGCCCATGTCCCCTACACGACCGCGCGATGATTTGCCTATTAAGACGTAGCCTTATAATAGAGCAATTGTAATCGCGTTATTGTTCTTGCACTCAACCGGACCAAACTCATCAGCAGGAACTAAATTGCTTGCCCTAACATATGCCATCAACTCCACCAGTCAACGGCGACCCTCAGTTCTGTAGTTATTGCCTCTATAAGTTGTCCTATGCATATTGAGCAGGGGATTGAATTTCGATCTAGAGGACTGTTGATTCTGCTCAGGTTTACACAGCTTGGTTTATGAGTTTGGGAACCTTAATGCTTCTGATGGCGACCTCTCCAAGGATATATGAAGATTTCCGGTCAATATGTTGCTAGTAGCATATTTGCATAGCAGCATAGACTATGTGAAATAACCTAACTTATTTGTTATTTATCAATATTTCTGAAACACTAAACAAAACTTTATCTAATTTGACATGATGATAAATCAACAATAAAAATTATTATTCCTATCTAACAACTATTTAGTGGAGTGTTGTGTATGAAAGGTTATATACACACAGTTGTCTTGAGTCAAATGGTTGTGTGAAATGGATTTTTCATTACCACTCACATTTGACCATTTTTATTTCTGATTCCAATGTTTTGTTAAAATATGTTTTTTGTCTTTCGTTAATTTTCTTTATTATTATTATTATTATTATTATTATGCAAAAGTATTTCTCACATTAGTCAGTGACAAATCTATTAGTAATCTCTCACAAGCTGTAGTAGTTTTAAGTTGGTCAACTAGGTTTTTTCTCTCTCTATTTTAATAACTGTTTTCCATTGTTGTATTACGGTTAAGACCTGGAATTTGTATTTGGACCTCTCACTCTTAACATTAAATTATGATTAAAAAAAAGTCGTAGGACGAAGATTTTATTTCTTTTATTTTCACTTTATTATATCACTCTACTAAACTATTCCTTTGTTAGGTGATCGTGTTACCGTGGGTTTTTTGTATTATATAATTTATAAGGATTATATAAATAGGTTACTTTTAAGCACACAATTTAATTTAAAAATTAAATTAAATGATTGTTCTGTGCCGACTGATTTTTATTATCGGTTTTCCGAATAAAATTATTACTTACAGTTCGCAGTTTCTTAAAACGGGCGCGTAATCCCATTTGGTTTCTATTAGGTTGCACTGGAATAAACGGAAATTATTATCCGTGTGTTCAGTTCATTATTGTTCGTTATATTTATGCTATATGCGCATTATACGATAACAACTAAACATAACGTTAAGTCACATTCAAGTTAATTTAAGTTAACACATTCAAAGAGGGTGTTCGGAATTCGTTGCACGGAGTAGGGTCATGCATGCCCTTCGTCTCGTTATTAATTTTTTTCTTTCTCCGCAAAGAGCATGAAGATCAGGGCAGGTTTCGTTCTACGAGATTGTTCTAGTACTCACTGCGGCTTGCACTCTTTAATATAATTATAATTAAATGTAATTTCGTTTCAAAGCTCGTCGACGTTTTTTAACGAGTAGTGTGCGATCTTTATTTATTAATTTGTCCCTCTTTTTCTTATGGTAGTTGAAGTTGTTTTATTTAGTTATAATGGGCAATAACGACGATTTCCATAGTTTCACATTCAACGATTTTTCCAGGCCCTTATTTTTGTAATTATACTAACATACTCTTTAATATCTAACCTATCGTTATATTTCATTTTTTTTGTCCGGAACATAAGTTTTACATGTTAAATGTTATATTATTTTTTCAAAATACTTTAAACTTCCTAGAAATATAAATTGTTTTCTACTTCATCCAAAAATATTTCAAGTTTCTGAATCCTCATTTTCTATGGAACGATTCTCATTTATTATTCTGGTGTTATCAATTCAATGATCTGAAATTTGTATCCACATTATTTTTCTGCTTTTTCCATTTAAAAAATATATATTTATGTTATAATTATATATTTATGTGTCTATTAGAACATCATACAAGATATTATTACAAGACATCATTATAGAAATAACGACATGAAATCAAGATTATTTAGAGAAAAGAAATTTAGCATCACGATATTTGCAGAAATAATTATTTCAGAAAAGTGAATTTTTTGAAGTTCATTAAAAATAAACTTTCAATTTTTCATGGAATATGTGTTATTCTATGAGTCTTGTTTTTTACTTTCTTACCTATACTAGTTGAGGAAAGTATTGCGATCGGGTCAAATTTCCGATATGCGATTTTCGACAGATCTGTACGTTTCAGAGCTCCCTGAATCCGAAGAACACATTTTTAGCCATTGGTCTTCCTGTTTTTCTACCTGTGCCAAGCTTTTCTTGGGGTCTAACTACCTAAGTATATATCCTACGGTAAAATTTATAATAAAACGTTTGAATGTTAATTAAATTACCAACAAAACAAAAAAAAAAAAAAAAATCATGGGAATCGAACCAGTATTAGCGATGATACAGCTTATTCTATTTTCTGGATATGTTATAATTTATTTATTTCTTACCTTTACTAGTTAAGGAAAATATTGCGATCGGGTCAAATTTCCGATTTGCAATTTTCGACGGATCTATACATTTCAGAGTCCTCCTGAGTCTGAAAAACACATTTTTAGCCATTGGTCTGTCTGTCTATCTGTCTTTGATTTTCTCGGGTGCTCGTGAACCGAGTTTGTTGCTTTTTTTTTTATTTTTAGGATTGAATGAGAGAAAAATGATAACTAAGCATCAATGACTAAGCATAGTGACTAAGCATCACTCACTGACTAAGTGACTAAGGATCACTCAAGCTTCACTATTTCCTCTACTTTTAACAGAAATTATCGTTGAACAAAATTAGGCTATAGCAAAAAGTTTTTGATCAGCCATATTAGAGGGAAATTTTATACTGATCTACCTCAAGCCAGTTTACATTGCTTTAGTTTATCAAATAAATTGTACTCAAATCTTTTATTTGATCAATTTTCAGGAAAATAAATCTAATTCAATTTTTTTTTCCTTGATGAACATATGTAAAGATATAAAAACTTTTCTGAAATAGGTAGGGAAGTAATGTAAGTGGACACACCAGATTTTTTTTTATTACATTTTATGCATTTAATTTAAAAAATAAATATGAATTAATTCCAAATTTCATTACAATAAACTTTTATTCTAATAAGAACCTCTACAAAACATAAATTAAGTATACTGTAAGATAAACAGATATTTACCGACGTAGAGGGAAGGTCGCCGCGACCAGGTTAAGAATAGGACACACGAACCACACACTGCAATATCCCTCTCACAGTCAATCATCTTTTCCAAGAATACACTTATTATAAGTCAAGCCTATATCGATTATCTCTAAAACCTGATATATCAGCAGTATTAAGCAACAACGAATCAAACACAAAAACAGTGATAGAATTTCTTAAAATCCATAGGCTATTAAATGAAATATAAAAATAAAAATAATTTTTATTTTATTGTTCTTTCTTTTTTTATTATTTTATTTTGTTTATGTTTCTAATTATCTTTTTCGTTTATTGGTCTATCTATCTATTATAAATTTTTAATTATACATTATTTTTTTTATTTTTCCTCTAAAAAGTTTAAAAATATAACCGACTCACAGCCTTTGATGACCTTAGGGTTTTACGCCTTAAATCCTAAATAAACAAACAAGATATTTACCCAAGCAGTATCAGGGTGTGACCTGAACCTTGTTGGATCTGATACTCTGTTAACAATCGGATTATAACTGAAAAATAACATAAATCTTCAATTTTTCGATCAGTGTATATAAAGAGATTATTTCTTTTTTGCAATAAGATTATATATCATACAATCTTTCTATTCAAGAGAATAACTTCAACCACATTCAACCGCTTAGAATCCACATTTTGGACCATAAGAGTAGATAAAAATGGTAGGTATTTCTTTTATTTCGAGTTGAAGTTTTTAAAAATATTCAAGTGATATTTGTAGATTACAAATGGATAGTTTAAGTACATATATGACTAATAATATGAATTATTTTTCTTTAAAATTATTTTTAACAAATCAATATCTACGTATGAAGAAGAACTTTTCTTTGATATATTTATGTTAAATAACTAAAACTAGATAGAAAGCAAGCAATATATTTTATAAATACTAGTGGACCCGTGCGAAAAATTCGCACAGCATATTGTTTTCAGATGCCAGATTAATAAGAAAATAAAATAATGCAACGCATCAAAAGATAAAGAAATCTAATTTTACTTTATCGATAAATATAATCGACAAATAAAACAGAAATTAATTTAAAACTTCATTTTTGTTTGGAACCAACATGTTTACAAATTTCAGTAAGCTGTATCTTTGCTAAAAATTGTCCGATTTCAATGATTTTTATTTTTATTGTGTAGGGAATTTAGTAATCTTTTATATAATTACGGGCATGACCAAGGGAAAAGTGTGCAATTTTTTAGTTATTCGCAAATAAAGTTTGTTTTCTTTCATAACTTGTTTGCTTGCATTTTCTGGGTGATTGGACTATTTTCCCCTCCTGAAGGAGAAGGGAGCCTTCGAAATTGGTGGCTCAACCTTGAGATTTGGTGAAAAATTGACGATTATATGGCTTGCCGACCAAAAACTCCATCGATAAATAATATAAACTCCTCCTCTCTCTATCATAGAGACCTCAAGTCGAAGAAATGAGACATGTATTCAATGACAGTACTACAATTAATGCAAGGTTGTGTGGATGCGAACCCTATGCCTTGCGTTATCTCGAAAATAGTTCGTAAGATCCAATTTGTCCCTTATTGATCTACAGACCTACCACCGTTCAGGTATTGAAGCCTAGCAAACTGTTTGTATCGACTTTATTTATTTTAGAAAGAAAAACAAAAGTGAAGAATACGATTCGCTAACCCCCCGTGAAATTCTGAATCCAACGGTACCCCATTCATGGTAGTTGAGCATGATAGGAGCTTCTATTTGGTACAAAACCGATTTCGAGCCTTACTGTAATAATATCTGTACGGATTAATGATGTAAACTATTTAAATTACATTAAATTCAAAATTATAATTTTATATGCCCATAAACTCCTCTACTGTATTTGTTCTAATAAAAATAAGAACTTTAAATGCCATAATGAAGAAATCGGTACAGCCCCTAGACTAGGAATGCTTGCCGTTGTGGTCCCGCTCAATGCCGCTAAGTCCCCGCCCATAGCCTTCATCTAATATCGCTAATTAAGTTTTTGATTAGTTTTTTTTATGCACTTCAATAGGAATTAGCCTGGCCTTAGGAACCTGTTGAGCTTTTAGTAGTGAAAAGGTTTTTTTTCTTTCTTTATTTTTTTTTTTTTTACAAATTTTTAACATTTTCAAAAAATAAAATAACGAATATGTTTAACATTAGAATTAACTTTTATCACTACTTCGAAAAGTATTCTAATTATATGTGAAATAAACATAAGCGATTGAACATCTTACTTTTCTCAGCTCTTCAAATATAGCCAGAATGCTCATTGATCTATAATGAGCTTTAAGTAAAATGTGCAGAATCGGCCAGTTTTTGTGACCGATTTACCTGCCTACTCCTCCAGGATGTCATTAACTGTCCAATCAATCAAAGCTTTATAAACTCTGTCATTTGTGGCTAGGTCTATCTTAATTTTACCAATTTCTCTTACGTTTTAGGATACGTAGAATTCAGAAAACGAATAAAAAATATCTGTCCGTCCACCGTCCGCGCATTTTCTTCGAAAGTACAGGACCGATTTTTTTTTTTCGAATTTGGATTTAAGGTCAGAGCAGAGGTCACCCGAGGATGATTCTTCTTCATCGACATTACTATCCGCCTTTTCCTTAAAAAATATAGGCCGAAAAACCGACTGTAGCACCTAAACGAATGTAGCAATTTCAATGAAACTAGGTTAAAGTCTTTTTCTTGACGCCCTTTCAATTTATCTGTATAACACACTTCTACGAAAAGAAGATGGAAAATAAGTTGGAACTTGGATAGATTTATAATCAAATATATTTTTTCAAACGAAAATCAATTTAAGGGCTACTTTATTTAAATTTTATATAATTAATTCGAGCAAAATTAATGATTACCTTTTTTTGAAAATATATCTATAAATTATTTATAGTAGTCATTCAAAACCTATTTATTTGTAAATTTAATTCAAATAAGAAATGTAAACATATTTTAACTATATATATATATATATATATATATATATATATATATATATATATATATATATATATATATATAATTTATCGAAGTGAAAACTTCTTTAGGCGCGTTTTGCACTTTTTTGTGGAATGTGAATTAGAAAGATCTGTCAGATTTTAAAGCTCGGGTAAATTCGGCAATAGTCGACTAATTAAAATGCTTTTACATATGGTTTAAAATATCTCAGAAACTAAAAATCGGGCCTGTATACTGCATGTGAAAAAAAAATTGTACAGCATTTCATCCTCTCTGTAATAATCTATAAATCAAAATTGTATGTTGACTCGACGCCGTGTTAGAGAGGCGAAAAGGAAAAAAGAGTGTCGAAATACAAATGATAACGAGGTTGGTTGAACATATGGGTTAAAATATTTTAGGTACTAAAAACCGGACCGGTATACTGTAAGAGAGGGAAATGTTCAGCATTTTATGTTCTTTGTAATGAGCTATTATTCAAAATTGTATCTTAACCCAACACCGTGTTAAAGATTAGCAGATGTAAAAAGATAGTGTCCCAAATCAAATGATAATGTATAGTACAAATGCTAATACGATTATAACATTGCAATTTTATTTTTACAACATTATTAACAATATATGAAAATTAGAAGAAAAATAATATAAATGACAATAATAAAATAAATTCTTAGGCACAATAGAAAATATGTAATAATATAACATTGCATAACCTTCCAACTGGAAATTTCCACATAAATAGTATACAGTCTTGAAGAGATCAAAAACTAGTAAATATCATTAATTTAAATAAGTAAATTATAAATCATTAAGGACATTTTTAGATTGTTCTTGCTTTGCTGTCTATATTTTATGCAATAGAACTTTGTTATTAACTTAAGAAATTTTTTACTAAACGAAATTAAACTCAACGGAGATGGATCAAATGCTTGAAAGAATAAATAAAATAGACAATAGGTAAATATTGTTTGATCTGTTTTGATGTAGAAAATTTATTTACCAATATCAACTGGAAAGATGTAACAAAATAATTGAAAAATACTGGGATACAATGGAACCCCATACCCAAATTAAAGTATTTTATGGAAGATTCTGATTAAAATATCTCAGAAGACAACTTGAATACTCGAACTTGCATACTGTTAGCGACTTAAGCGGAGAAAAGGTTCGGCATTTGATTATATTAGCTCTTTATAATGAGCTAATATTTATAATTTATATTTCATATTATTAATCTTGCCTCACTTCTATCGTGTAGTATAAAGCACACACCTTAGTTCTTTTTTTTCATTAAAGGATTTAAGTTCATGTACTGTTTTTGTTTGAAACTATCAGGACCTTAGAGCTGGTTTTAATAATAAAAAGCTGGATAAAGACCCGCCTGCCGTACGCTAACAATGCATCCAGTTGGATAACAAAGCAACAGGTGGTCGCCTTGAACTGTACTGTAGTGAGAGAATCTGTTATTTAGTGGATGGTTGGTTACAGAAAACGTTATAGACCATTCTCCGGAGCTGAGATATCGCTCTCTCTGATGAAAAAATACTGGACTTTTCAAATAACTTAATTATTTGGTGCCAATAAAGTTTCTCATAATTTAACTTATTGCTCTCATATATTTTATTTTTCAAAATGTGTTTCTTTCTGTACATAATTTCTCTCTCCGAATTCAACATTTTGAAGATAAGCTACACCATTTATGAGAAACATACACAATTAAAAATAACTGTTTCTTTTATTCTGTTTAAAACTTCACTACTTAACGTGATATTTCTTCTAACATAACTTTGGCACTTGAATGTTCTTTCTTCGTTTGCATATTTTAATGCTTCATATCAAAATATGTATAATTAATGAATACTTCCATTTCCTTCTTTAAAAATTATTTTACGATTCGGCGACTGACCTATATTCCAGCTCAATTATTCGCTCACACCAGCTATTTTTATGTTATTTTCTTTTAACATCTTGTTACAAGCTTAAAATAAATAACTGAAGATGCCAACGAACTTTTGCACCGTCTTTTGGAGTTACTAGTTATCAACTATAAATACCTTTAAAGAATATAGTTTGGTCTTCATATTCACACTTTTAAAACCTAGTGCTAGAGTCTCATAACTGCAAGATGAGAAGTAAAATATCAAATAGATTTTTGTGTTCGTTTTTATCTATCTATCCAATGCACGTTCGCATTCCACCATAAGATAAATTATTCCATTCCTCCTACAGACCCCGAGCATTCGTGACTGAAATGAATTTGCTTTCATTATGAACGGTTGTATTAAGAAATGATTCAGGAATTTCGAGAAATATCCAAATTTTTATTTAGTTCAAATGATTACATATTACAATTTATGATTATTAGGTACAAGTTAGAAAACTGTTTTCTAATTCTAATTATTGATATTTACGTCTATATAAGAAAATTAAAATAGTAAATTTAATTATAGCTTATGAAATTTATAAAGAATTTAAGTGGTAGTGCCTTGGTAATGCCTCTTAGACCTCGTCTTAGACGTCAACTTAAAAAATTGTCTTTTCAGGTTGGTTCATGTGAAACTAGTTGTGGACCTAAACCGCTGACATAAACTGAAATATCTAACCCTCACAAATCTTTTTCTTTAAATTTTATATAAGTTTTAAGAACCTGTAGTTTGTAAGCGGTTTATCTTAGATATATTAAGCCCAATAAAAAAACCATTCCAAAAAATTTTGATAAGGGCTATTATTCCTTCAAGGGTGAGGACGTGATTAGGAGTGCCCAGAGGGGGAATTTATGGCGCATCTTGCGCCAACAAAATTTCTGAGGTTTTTTTTTAATTTTTGAGGGCGGCAAATTTCGACAGGGTTATGAATTTTCAGACTAAGAGATAACATGAGGGAAAATGCAAACATACCGCAGCAAGTGTATTTTATATGATCTACGATTTTTCTAATTCTGCCTTAGCTTACTCTGATTTTAAGAAAAGTGAGCAATAAAATATCGTGGAAGGAGGGAGAGGGAGTAGGTAGCCATCGACCTTGGGGGGAGATATAGGTACTTCCAGGGCGTGATGACCGAGCACAGAGTGAGGTTCTGAACGTTGTGGGATCGATTCCAATATGGATCGGTTAATATTTATTTCTTGGCGATCCCGAGAACTTTGGCACCTCCCGCTCTGGTAAGCAGACGGTGGTGACTTCAAGGTAACCGTCAGAGGTTGGTAAAAATTACCACAAGGCCCACTTCTTGGACTAATATTCTCCGCAAGCACCATTACCCTTTTATGTTTTCTTTAAACTCCTATTCTATACGATCACTTCTGAAATATATAGGTTTATATTGCTCTCTTCTATATTTTATAATCTTTAATTGAATATTCATGTGTTTTTCATTAATATGCGACGATTTATTTTTTATACCTTACGGTTACTGTATATTCACCCAAAAAAATTATTCATTTATTAAAATTTCAGTTTTTAATTTATTTTTTAAATAATATTGTCTGTAGTTAATTTTTTACTAACCAATATACTTAAAAAACCGTTTGTAACATTTTTTTTTTTTTTTTGTCGTTTCGGTTTTCTTTTAGCTTCTATACACAGTTATAATAATCCTGTCGAGTCTATCTGCTACCATATACTTAGGGTTTTTTTTTATAGCTCCGTTTAATTTTTAGTTCCTTAAAATGCCATAGGGCAGTGCAAGGAAAAAGCTTGACAAAGATATATATGTATATCATCTGTTCTTATATTTGTAATTGTTGAAAAATTAAATGGGGTATCAGAAAAAAAAACTTTTAATTTTCAATGTGCATTAATTGAAAATTCTTGATGTTATTAATTAATGTGTTAACATTTATTTCTTTAGAAGTACAATTAAGCATCTTAAAACGTACGCTCTCTAAATATTCGTCCGACTAAAATTATTCCCTTAAAAAATTTTTAGTTTTGGACTAATTATTAGAATAAGATTGTCTTAATTTAGTTCTTATTCGTTTGATAATCAGTACATATTATATCAGTAGGTTATCAATAAACATAATTGTCGACTAAATTTTATTACGGTATGGCCTCAAATTTGGCGAAAATGTAGATAAATGTTAATAATCCGTCCAGAATTAGTATGACCTGTATTAGGATGATGTTTAGCATATATTTGACTGTACAATTTGCAGAATCGCGAAGTTATAAAAATGCAGGCAACGTTCATTGCTTGAATGTTGAATGTAGCTTGCATTTTAATGGTATATGAAACGGAAACTAACCTTAAAGTGGAAGGCAATTTATCTGTCCATTTCCATTAACTCTAGAACCGCATACTTAAATACGTCAACTCATTTTGACACTCTGTGGTGTGGGAATGTAGATAAATTATCATAAAACTTTAACTTTAAAGTTTGATATACAACCAGTAAATTTTCTATACGAATATATTACATGAAGGTACCTGTGAAGAAGCTACCCATTGGTAAAACTTCAGAGATAAATTAATTTAAAGTTTAAATTATCATAAAATTTAATTTTCATGCTCTGGAAAACTCAAATAGTTTTCAAAAATAAGCTAAATGACCAATAAAAAAAATTCAAAACAACAAATTAACCATACAGAATATATTTTATATACTCACATAAAGTAAAAATTTAACAGCTACATCCCTAAAAAATCAAAAAAAGGTCAATAATTTTTCATTGGAAATACATTAACTTTATGAAAAATTTGAATTTATGTGAAATGTATACATAATAAAGGAAACAATTTTTTTTAACCTAAAAAGTTAATACAAATATAGAATAGAATAGAATAGAATAGAAGATAGAACTTTATTCTGGGACTAAGTCCCCTTAGAATAACAAAGATGAATTAATACAAAATAAAATACAAATATAGTATTCAAAATACAAAATATAGTAGAGAGCATTTAAGTCACACACATATTATAAGCATTTAACTCACTCACAACAATCCAAGCAAACTGTTGCCCTGTGTTCACTGCAGATAGGTCTCTTATATTGCTAGCAAGCCGTTTTTGCCTCCCTATCTTTCTCTCTCATGCAAAACGAATATTTTTCCAACCATAGTTGTTAATTTTTTATTTCTCAAAATTTATTTTATGTTGAAACACTTCGTTCGTGTGAGTATCTCCATTTGCACTCTTTCTTTCAAACAAGGCTCAAGTAATGAATAGCCTAATCTGAATAAATAATTTCTCCATTTCATCTTCTTTTCCCAGTTAACTAAACTGGACAATATGATGCTGTTTATACCAGCATGGTTCAACATTCCAAAGAAAAATCGGAGACAACCTCCTTTGCTGTTGTATACACATGACACCTTTGATCAAAAATTACTGTGCGCTCCTTAAATAAAGCATATTAAATAATGTGCTCCTTGCATCTTTTCTTTATCTTCTAACTCCCACTACAATTTAATGATTTCTTCAGAAGAATAAATTCTTTTTTTTTTTGTACTCGCCGTACTAAAAGTCAATGGTTGAATACAAAACAAAACTGATTAACAAATATAATATTATAAATCAATGCCTGAACTGTCCGAAGTTCCAAAATTGAATCGAAGTTTCAAAATAACAAATAAAACACTGGGATACAATATTCACAGAGCAATTTCATAGACAGCACACTGGGGTGTGGGATACCTCAGATAGACTTTCAAGAACTCCCAATAGTGATATAAGCCCAGCAATAGAGAGCTAATAACCGCAATTAGCCTGGCTACGTAGTGTGTTTATTAACATGAAAAAACTTGGCCAATGAGCAACTTATATAAATGTAAATTAATATTTAAAATGTTGTGAGGTGTGTCTTGCCTCAGTTTGTCGTTCTAGGATTAAATATAAAAATTATTTTACTTTATTATGTTGAACATTTATCAGAAATATTCCTTTCACTGTACATTTATGAAAAAAATGATTCCCAGAGCGAAAATTGTAATGTACGTTTTTTTCACATCAAACAAAACACTTTGATTGTGTACATATTTCTGATTTTAAATTTCCTAATGACCTCATGTCCCACAGTATCCTTTAATAATACCCCACTTATCCCTGTTGAACAAATCCGATACCTTGGACTTCACTTGGACAAACGTCTAACATGGAATCCTCATACCAGACTGAAACGACAAGAAACCGCTCGACGTTTCCGACTACTCCAACACTTACTAGACAAACGCTCTAAGCTTCCAGTAAATTACAAAAGACTTATATACATGACTACAATAAGACCTATTTGGACTTACGGAATTGAGCTTTGGGGTTCCACTAAGCCATCGAATTCCTCTCGTATCCAATCCTTACAATCCAAAATCCTTCGGAAAATCCACAATGCTCCTTACTTTGTCACCAATAAAATAATCCATAATGACCTTAATGTTCCTTATGTTTCCGATTTGGCCCAATCCAGATACCAATCCTTCCATAATAAACTTCAGAACCATCCAAAGCCTCTCGTCTCTAACTTTGCTTCCTCTTCTATTCCTAATAACCCTCCGAGGCATCTGAAAAGAAGATGACCTCGAGATCTCTTATTGTAAATACATTTTGTTTTTAGAGTGCTACCAGTGGGTAGTTTCTCAACAAGTCATTTCATGTTTTTATTTTCTGTTATCAGATTTACTTAATGTATTTAATTTTTTAATACAGTTGTAAATATCATGAATAAATAAAAAAAAAAAAAAAAATTCGTAATGTTAAAGTAGAATTATTATTTTATGAATGCATTATGGTAATTAGTTTTTAATATGTATACTGAAACACTCACATTCGATTAAATCGTAATCGTCCTGTCGAGTTTCGTGTAGTTGATTGCTAGTATTATGTGAACAATAACGATCTTTTCCCATTATATAAGATCGCAACCAGGCTATTGTATATTTTTCCTCTTAATAATATCAATCAATTTAATTAAAATATTATAAACGTTTGATAATATAATATGTTACGCTTAATATTTATAAAATCCTAGTGATTCACATTCAGGAATGATCCATGATTCATGATCCAGTTCATGACGCAATTTTGATCGATATGAAATGCGTTATTCAGTAGATAAAAACAATAGTGGCCATACATTTCCCGTAATGTTTATTGATAAATAATTAACTATGTTGTTGAAACAATACTATTAACAAAATATACTTTATGTGAATAATCTCTGGTTAGAGTTTTCTCTATTCACCATTTGACCTTCTGATAAGTTCCTTTTGTTTTTCGCCGCTAAGGACTTGTGATCCTTCAGTAGTCGCGTTTGGGTCGTTGTGCTTTTGTCTGTGTTCGATCATCGTCAGCTCTGGCGCCCAGACACTTTAATTCGTTCTTCTTATTGTGTCTGATCCTCCCACAGTTGCGTTGGTGCTATAATTTTATGTTGGCAGGTTTTACAAATTGAAGAAATAAAGACAAAAATAAAATAAAATGGTGTATGATATGTGCTTTCTCATCTGCAAACTCCCACTCAAATTCACTTTATTTCAATCTAATAAATTATAGACCATGTTTTTGAAAGAGCACTCGATGACAGAGGTTTTAGTTGATTTAATTAAATATTCAAAGGTATTTTTACAAGTAAAATCATTAAAAAAATATTTAAGTTTAACAATAGAGAAATAGTACAATAAATACGAATATCAAAAAAAAAAAAAAAAAGTGTAGTCACTATAAAACGTCAACTAATGTCATTTCAGTTCATTTCTTAAACTTACTTTATTTATTTTTTTCATATCCCAGTTTCCCAGGTGATTATTTTTCTTATATCTGTTGTCAGATATTCCTTTTACTGTATCTCAGATTATTTAGTCTTTCGTAGCATTCCTAAGTTCCGTTTAATCTATCTCCTTTTTTTGAATGTTAATCAAAACTCTGGGACTCACCACTATCATGATTAAAGTTATTTTTTATTAGTTGACCTTAACTTTATTAGGTGTCTGCCATCATCCTCCTTGAAAAATAAGTGACGAAATAGGTACTTCAGACTGAAGAACATATAGTACTTCCGGGAAAAGTTAAGGGGAGGATTATAGATGATCCTAGTGGATGGATGAAGAAAATCCGGAAGGACGCGATTGAGAAATGGAACCTCGATTGAGGAATAGGTGGATAACTACCAGAAAAGTTCATTGAAAGAGTACTTTCACAGTTTCAATTAATGCTTAAAGGAAAGTGGCAAATGGCTAGTAAGCGATGAAAATAAACAGATAATCTTTGAATTAATTGAAAGGCGTTAAGCCTTTGTATGTAAAAAAAAAAAGTCTGATATTTTTTCTGTGTAGTAAATGTTATTCAAACCTTTCACTCTTACTTTTTGTTTCATTGTTTTTTCACATGTGAGAGTATGACTGTACTTTCTATTACACAAAAGACATAGATACTTTGCAGGTGATTTAGTGTTAGTGAGACCTTTTAAGGATTTTGAAGAATTAGTTATTATTGTAGTGTTGGTTGATGAAATCTCTCGCGTTAAAGGTTCTCATTTACGCCATGCGAATTTATAATAGAAAGCAATATAATAATTCGAGTTGAAATATTGAGGCAAATTTGTAAGTCCTGCTATTGTTGAAAAGACTAATAAGGCATATCATATGGACAGAATAATTCCGTAATTATTAATTGTTAATTTCAGTAACAATTTTCATCTGAATAATCATTTATGCTTTTTAATTAAGTATGGGTTGCTTGATTAAGATCATTTATTATTAGTAAATTGGCATTGAAACATAGCTTTTTAAATACAGTTTAAATGCTCAAAGTAATTTTTAATTTACTGAATTAAACAGGCAAATTTAAAAATATTAATAACATATCTTTTATTTTATTGTTCGTATTTATTTCTTGAAATAACTTTTTTTATGGATATTTAAAAAAAATATGACTTAGGAAATCTATAGTAACTGTGTGGTGGAATTGTCAGTTTATCATATATATATAATGTTTTATTTGATTGTTTTTAGAAAATTTCATTGATGAAATCCCAGTGCATAATGTTTCTTAATAATAGTAAACAGTTAATATAACTTTTTTAAAGCAAGCTACTCTTGAAGAGAACTTGGAAGCAGGAACTATAACTTAAGCCATCCATCCCGTACAGATCAGCCCTCTTTTAACTATAAGCACTGTAAGCGACAGGCGGGCCTCGTGGAACTGACTGCCCACGAACTAAGCGCGAATGTGTTTTATCAAGTTTTTACATTAGGCCCCGCCTGAGAAAAACTTGCTTCATTTTGTCTTCTCGAGGGTTCGGCCTGAAAATGTATGAGAAAAGTTGCCAGGTGCCCCCCAGATCTCGAAACCGGAATTTGTGATTCAATCATCCACTCCCTTGTTTACTGTTCAACGATAAATCCTAGAAGGGAAACATATTTCTAGTTCCTGTATTTAGTGTGGATACTTAACTGTTTACATTACCTTAACTGTTTCAATACTTTCTTATGAAAAATATTAGGTAAAAAATACAAAGAAATATCGTTTAATGTTGATTCTTAACTTTGTGTACACAACCAATAATATTATCAGAACAATTCATTAAATCATGAATTAATAATCTGGACTGAAATCTACAGATACAGTAACATGCCAACTTGCGATTACTGTAAATTGGAAAAGCAGGCGTAGTGGACTAACATAAGACAAAGTTTCACTAATGAACAATTTAATCTTGTATTCCATTTTTAAATCCATGACAAGAAACCGCTCGACGTTTCCGACTACTTCAACACTTACTAGACAAACGCTCTAACCTTCCAATCAATTATAAAAGACTGATTTACATGACTATAATAAGGCCTATTTGGACTTACGGGGTTGAGCTATGGGGCTCCACCAAGCCTTCAGATTCCTCTCGCATACAGTCCTTGCAATCCAAAATCCTTCGTAAAATCCTCAATGCTCCTTACTTTGTTACAAATAAAATTATCCATCATGACCTTAATGTTCCTTATGTATCAGATTTGGCCCAATCCAGATATCTGTCCTTCCATAATAAACTTCATAACCATCCCAACCCTCTTGTCTCTAACCTTGCTTCCTATTCGATTCCTGATAACCCTCCGAGGCGTCTGAAAAGAAGATGGCCACGTGATCTTCTAATATAGACATATTATTAGAGTGCTACCAATGGGTAGTTTCTCAACATGTGTTCCATGTCTTTATACCAATGTGCAAATTTACTAGATGTATTTTTTTGTATACAGTTGTAAATGTCATTTAAAATAAATAAAAAAAAAAAAATCCACCTAGGTTGGAATAATTTTGTATGATAACCTAAGTATGACACACATACTATGTGATGGACTTTTCTTTATGATTGTACTTCAAGACTTTGTTGACAGTACGTACATATGTCCTAACTTTATTGGCATGTCTGTCTAAATAAAATTAAAATATATCAGGTGTAAAATAACATTAATACCATGAAATCATTCAAATATATTAGTCCGTGGTACATACTTCTTTTTATCAAATTATTAACATCCGCCAGAAACTTCGCAAATAGCTTCATCTCATCGTAGCCTAAAAAGTCTCGGAATTGGGGCGTTTCAATAAGGACATCGTCAAATATTGTATATTTAATTATGTACTAAAAACTCGTAAATACCCATTAGTGTTCCGATTGAATCTTGAGATATTTTTGATCATAAAATCGATAAAAAAAGGTGGCCTAAAAAAATATTGGTCCGTTTAGCCTATATAGCCTTGTTATTTTGATAATTTGGGAGTGTAGGTCACGCCAAGCGGATCAATATTTTTGAATGCCCCGTTTTTCTTCGACTTTGTACTCAATTTTTTTTTACAATTCAAATATAGATCAAATGGGTATTGACAAGTTTTTAGTACCTAATTAAACAGACAAAGTTTACCGATCCTTCTCCCTCCCTCCGCGCCATTCCAACAAACGCCCCATTTCCAAGAATTTTCGTAAATAAATTAGATTGATCTTCCTTGAAGAGGATTGCATCGCAATTGAGATCTAAACTCAATGAGCATCGATTAGATGTATTGTCATCCCAAATGAAGTTTTAATCTGTCTGGGTCGAATTGCAGCTAAGTCTTGGATCAGGCTTTACGAGCATTGCGTTTCAAGATAAATACTGATTGATGGATGAATGTATGAATGGAAGCTAGGATGAATGTATGTACATATATGTATGTGTATATATATATGTATATACATACATATATATATATATATATATATATATATATATATATATATATATATATATATATATATATATATATATATATATATATATATATATATATTATCGAAAAAAAGGATACACTATTAGCATCTGAATTATACAATTATAATCTATTGTATAATGCTTGAATCAAGGAATGCAACTTCGAATCAATTATCTTAAAACATAATTCAATATAATACGTACTATTACCTATAATAAATATATAGATTGTATATATATATATATATATATGTGTGTGTGTGTGTGTGTGTGTGTGTGTGTGTGTGTGTGTGTGTGTGTGTGTGTGTGTGTGTGTGTGTGTGTGTGTGTGTGTGTGTTTGGGTGTGTGTGGCATAAACAATTATATATAATATATAATAAGATTGAAGAATTACGAATAACCAATTTATTTAATTTTTATTTCATTTTGTTGAAATTAGCAACTGTATTAAATGGAAAATACAATAAGTAAATGTGACATTGGTAACATGAAATGTACAACATGAAGAGAAACTACCCATTTGTAGAACTCAAATTAAAGTTCTATATTAGAAGGTCCCGAGGCCATCTTCTTTTCAGACGCCTCGGAAGATTATCAGCGATCGAGGAGGAAGCTAGCTTTGAAACGAGAGGATTCGGATGGTTCTGCAGTTTGTTATGGAAGGATAGGTATCTGGATTGGGACAAATCGGAAACATATGCAACATTAAGGTCTTTATGGATGATTTTATTTGTGACAAAGTAAGGAGCGTTGAGGATTTTACGAAGGATTTTGGATTGTAAGGATTGGATACGAGAGGAATTCGATGGTTTAGTGGAGCCCCAAAGCTCAATTCCGTAAGTCCAAATAGGTCTTATTTTTGTCATTTATATGAGTCGTTTGTAATTGATTGTGAGCTTACAGCGTTTGTCTAGTAAGTGCTGCAGTAGTCGAAAACGTCGCGCGGTTTCTAGTCGTTTCAGTCTGGTATGGGGGTCGAATAACCAATAGAAGGAATAGTTAAATACGCTGAGAAGTGATTTAAAGATAGCTATCTTTATTAATAATAAAGATAGCTATAAGTATTAATAAAGATTTTGTGTACGGGTGGAAAGCTGCTCTGGGACCCTCCCACTTTAATCTAGGAAGAGAACCTGCTAATAGAAGGCCACCAGACTAATATATTGAAAAAAAAATGAAAAAAAAGAAGATATTTGAAAAAACAATACAAAATTGAAAATTAATTTGTGGTTTAATAGCAGGAATGGCATGCACGTGTGTGATATGCCATCCCTGCAAAATCTCGTGTAGCCGAAAGGCAAGGAAGGGAGGCATAAATAAATAAAATAAATATAAGTATTAATAACAAAATAATACTTTATTTTTATTTTATCATCCAAAATCTATCAGCGACTGTGCTCTACAAATATTCTGAAGTAATTTTTAAGTTTATCTGTTTCCGAAAAAAAAAAAAAAAATAGAAACAGAGGTAGTAACAAGTTCTTGCTTTCCATTTCGGTGAAGTTTTTTATTGAGATATATTAAATCTGTCACATCTTAGGACAATAGTAATAGCGATAGAACATCATTCACACTGTGTACAATAAATAAACAGCCAAAAAATAATACTAAAAGTAAATGTATGGAAACTGAAAGAACTAAACAAAACATAAAGAAACCAATCAAAATAACTACTTAAGTACACACATGATTTTGTACAATATTTAGAAAATTCATTCACTCAAGATCTCCGAACCAAGCCTTTCCCCTCTCACGTGGAAGGGATGGAAGGGGAACAGGACCCGCTTTGAAATCCCAGCGCCTCTCACTCAGCGGCATAACTGGTATTAAGGACCAGTGGAGGCTAAGCAGAGCTATATCAGTGAAGTAATATAAAAAATTATAACAATGAAATAAGATTAACATCTTCAGTAATTATCTTCCAATTTATATTATTAGTATATATTTTTTTTCTGTCTTCAATTCTTCATCCGTACCTGTCATGGTAGTGACAATTAGCAGATTTGTTGTTAAGTTGAAAATGGCATGATAAGCATGACGAAGAATAGAGCCCAGCTTCACGTCTTCCCTGGTCTGTTTACATCCTAAAATCAGGAAAGGAGATCTCTCATCTAGCTCCTATTCAGTCGCCTCCTGATGAGCATTTCAGTCGTGGCCATGTCGTTGATAAGTCCATTGTGATGTCGTTGTAGTTTAAAATGAAATCGGGTGTAAAGAGTGCGTATGTGCTGGTCAATGTTTGGTTGTCTTAGGTCGGTATGTAAAGTCTTGTTGTTGACATAACAGGGAGCTGCAGTTATTAGTCTTAAAATTTTAGATTGAAAGAATGAAATTAAAAAAAAAAAAAAGATTCTGAAAAATATTTCTCATAAAATATTTAAAAAAATAAAATATCCAAACTATAAATGTTCCATTTCCTTATCAGGGATCCCATCAAAATTTCAGTACGTTGCGAACATTTTTTGGGGGGGATTAAAATAATACAAAATGTAGGAGTGCCATTACATAATCTGGAAGGTAGGAGCCGCTAAGTGCCCTAAAAATTCTGGCAAACTCCGCAGATCTCCCGCAGCGATAGTGTTTTTTTTCCTAATGGAGGCTCGGCCGGAGGGAACAGAGCCCAAATCCCGGAGGTGATTACCCAAGGATGATAAACTCGTTTGCATAAGCCCTCTGCTGTAGGAATCAGAAGTTAAAGCGGGGCGCTTAGCTCAGATTGAATATCTATGCAGCATACATTAACCTCAACCTCTGCACATCTCCAATATGGACCAGCTCGCCGGTCCAAGTAATCCAGGCAGTGCTCCAAAACCCATGGAAAAGCATATAAACTTAATAGTATAATTTATCAATGTACGGAAGCGTATATGTATAAGTATACTCTAAATTATCATTAGAATAGTACGTTAAAAATAAATAAGCAAACCTTGGAAATGTTTGTTGAGGAATAGAACATATATTTTATTACAGCATAAGAATGGAGATATAGTTCACTTGGGATATAATCAAGACGATGGTTACGGCAAGAAATAAAACATGCACTTCTGAAATTGAATTAATTTGTCTCACGTCATCAGGACTAAAAAACGCATATGAATGATAAAGAGAAAATTGCAGGATAGCACAAGGGAGTGTGTTTACATTTAAAATCATATATAACAATAAAAATATTAAGTTGGAATTATAACATGAAAAGAATATGAAATGGTAACTAATGTACGAATGTAATTACAGGACAATCCATTACACAAATAGCTACCACATTAATGTATTAAGTTCCAATGACTTCCGTTAACCTACGTTAAATCGTTTTATTATGTAATTTATGTGTAAATAGTGTATATAGGTATGTATGTGTTCTTTTTGTTTATTTATTTTTAGGTCATTTTATTATTATTTATTGTATATATATTATTTTTCTGTATGATTTATTTTATTTACTGTACATGGAGTGTAAATGTAATCTCTGAACACTAATATAAATGGCCTTTGAAACAGATTGTAATAATTTTCAATAAATAAGTTTAAAAAAATAAATATGTAATTCTGACCTGCGGCAGCTCATATAGCTGATGTGATATTTGACAAGTTCAAATAAAGAATTTTTCAATTTAAAAAAGAAAACAAAGTACAATAGTATCAAAGTGATTTGCTTAAAATTGAATACTAAGATAGTTCAAACCACCATAATTCTGTAGAGGTTTTTAAGCATGATTGTGGGTGCTTTATACTGGAATTATACGATATATAAATTCTTCCTTCCATTTCTGTTGCAAATAGATATTTTAAATTCACCTACCATACTTTCACTTCATGTATATTTCAATATCTTGCTTGCTATGGCAAAACAAATGGCTCTTCTGTTGGCCATCAAACAGAAATAGCTTGTTTAAAAGACGGTCAGATATTACCATTTTATATATACACTGGCAGGGAAAAAATTCCACCCACCTGATTTTTTCATGTTTTCATCTAAAAATATTTCTGCTTTGGATTCGTCTATTGTTTTTAATGAATAGATAGGTAATCTTTTTGTTGGTTTTCAATTAGGAATATTAATGTAGAGGACAATAACCCTTAATCCTTAATTCAATGAAATGATTCTATATTCCAATGTTTACTTTTTATGGAATCAAAATGTTTATTCAGTATCATTAGTTCAGTGCCGTTTCTTGCAGCACATTTCTTAGTCTCCGAATTTTAATTTTGTCAATATTAAGTTTAAAAGTGCCTCTTAGTGCTGAGGATGTTGCGCGTGGTGTGGCATTTATTTATGATGGACGTTCCATTAGATATGCAGCTAATGCCATTGGAGTTCCATATGAAACTTTACAAGACGCCGTCAGGCGTTTTCGGGAAACTAGTTCTTACAATAGAAGGCCCGGTTCTGGACGGCCTAGGGTAACAGAACCACGGGATGACCGGTTATTGACTTTGAGAATTTTACGAAACCGGCACCTTACCGTTGTTCAAGCGATTCATCAGCTCGAAGAAGTTAGAGGTGCGCAAATTTCTGAACGCACCGCTCGGAGAAGATTAAATGAGTATGGATTAATGGCTTTTCGTGCAGTAAGAGGACCAGAGTTGACCAGAACTCACAGAGTAACACGGCTGGCTTTTGCTCAAGAACACAGCCATTGGACTTTGGACGAATGGAGTGCTGTACTATTTACAGATGAGTCAAGATTCTCTCTTCAATCTCCAGACGGGCGTGAAAGGGTGTGGAGAAGAAGAAACGAAAGATATGCAGCCTGTAATTTTTCCCTGGAAGCAGCTCATATCGACCGTGATGATCCTAGAATATGTATCTCGATGGGGATTTGTGCTGGATTTTTTAGGATGTAAAACAAATTCGGTTCTCGGACGGACTGCTCCTGGCAAAGAAGTATAAATTCTGACGAGTCTGGTGATTGCTTGAATTGCCAGAATCCTTGGATCAGCTTGTTCGTAGCAACGTGAGACTGTATAACCCTCTCCCCTCCCTCTCCTCAGGCTGCTTCCAACAAGGAATCCACTTGCTCGTTTAAATGATAAAAAATGAATAAATAAGTGAATGAAAGTATAAATAGAAGCACAACCAACTCATTTTCTCATACAAAATTTGTTTAGCTCTAACATCATTTAAAAAACAATTAGCGGTAGACGAATAAGGTTTAAGTAAAGTAATAGAAAAATTTTCTCCATGTTTCTATGGAATAGGAGATCATGTTATAAATAAATTAATCCCCAATGAATTTTATGGATTCAAAATTGCTGATCAATGAAACTGGTTATTTTCTCATATCTTTCTTGATAATATTCCAGAAGGAAAAAAGGCGATATGAATAAAATCAACGATCCGTTTTCTCATTAAAATCACCTCACATTTTCTTATTTTGTTTTATCATACAATTATGTTTAGACCGATATACCCTTAGATTATTTCCTTTGAACTTGGAATACTCGATAAGAGGGAATATGGTTCCGCGGAGGTGGTGTTGTTTTCCGAACAGCCATCTTGGATTACCCTCCTATGCCATCCATCTCAGAGGGCGCTAATGGCATTCTTTGGAAGAAATAATGCCCGCCCTCGCTGAGAGCAGATAACTCGATACCGCCACGGCCACTTATATCCCATACAGTGCCTCTTCGATTGTGTATCTTAGTTTCGGCTTCCGCTTAGCTGGTTTTATTTATTTAAACACTTCCAGTAGTACAGAGAATAGAATTACAAAAATAAGATAAAAATGTATTACAAGTTAGTTGCAATGCATTGTTTAGCGTTAGATTCCTAAACAAAGTTTTGTTCTGAACAAGGTAGTGTAAAGATTATAAGTTCTTATTATAAAAAATCTAATAAAATACCTTAATTCAAATCTTATCTTCCTCCTATTATGTGTATTTCGTGAATGAAAATGTTACAGCTGGATATCTTATTATAAATTATTTATGGCTTATTTCAAAGATCTTTCCAACATGAGTTTTGCCTATCGTAAAACTCTAAGCCGCATGTACAACGAACTTTTGTGCTCCCAAACTCGTGCCACGCATGGGCATGGGACAGAAAACCCATGGGCATGCTAGTGAAAGTTTCCTGTTAGTAAAGATTCGTATTTGATTAAACACAATAAATTTATAAAGTAACCAAAATTTAATTTTTTTTAAAACTCTATTTCTTCATCCACATCTGGGTGTGGGTAATTAGCCCCCCCATAAGGAACAGCAATTAGCGCGGCTGCCGTCGGTAAGAGTACTGATAGTGGCTTGATCGGCGTAATGGAGAGGAATGTCCAGCGGCATCTCTTCCTCTTTTGAATTCAGTACTTTTCAAGCGAGGAAATCCCTCCTCCATCCAAATCCAGCTCCTTTTGAGCCTTCTAAGTGTGTTGTCGGGCATGTCAAATGACCTCTTGAGGAACTTCTGCTAAGGGTGGTGTTATTGAAGAATGTTTTGAGCTTTGACAGACAGAAAAAAATCTGTCAGGAAGAAAGGATTGAAGCATAAAATAGTATGTAGGAGGGAGTATCATCTTAAGTTTGAAGAGAAGGTCATTATGACAGACTCTATCGAATGCTTGAGCGACATCCAGAAATACTCCAGTTGCATACAATTTTTGCTCCAGTGCCATTGCAATTTAGTCAGTCACCCTGTCGATGGATGGTTGAATGTTGTAGTCGGAAACCAAATGGATGGTCGGGTATTATTTTTTTGTCCGTCAGTATGTTAATAAGTCTTTTGTACAGTTGTTTTTCAAAGATTTTAGTACATATTGGGAGTAGACTAATTGGCCTATATGATGAAGGAGTGTAAATATTCTTGTTTGGTTTATGAATCATTGTAATGTATGAGTATTTCCATTATATAGGAAATTTGGTGGTTCTGAGTAATACATCGTAAATAGATGTTAAGTAAACTAGACCTTTTCTAGACATTTTCTGTATCACTTGAGCAGTTATCAGGTGAGGCCATTTTAATTATTAAAAGTAACAACTATCCTGTTTATTTTTCGTGAAATATAAAAATCATATTTTTAAAATATTATTCACTTATGCTTACAAAAATTGACAATTCAATAGAGCAATAATATAAATTCCTACAAATAAATAAATAAAACAAATTAGAATGTCAAAATCTCATAAGTTCATGTTGTACACTGTTCGATAAAAATATGTGACTGATTTAATTGAATTCTGTTCTATCCGAAACTAGATGAAAGTATGATACTATGTAATTAAATTCAAATTTTTATGAATGCCGATTTATTTGTTCTTTAAAATTTTACTTATTTTCTATTTTTAACAACTTTTCCTATTGTATAGTGTAAATATTATATACATGTATATACATTCTGTTTAAGAAAAAATTCAAAAATTATTAGCGATTTTTTTTATCATCCAACTAAACTACAGATAACCCACTCTAGTTCGTTCCGTATAGTAATAATCTTTAAATTAAATATTAATTATGTTGAGGTTAGTCATGAAAAAAATTGAGATTCACCTCAGTGGAATCTTGGGTTGACAAAAGGAAAAAAAATAAAAAAAGCTTAAAAAATGTGATTTTTTATCCTATCGCCTAAAATTACCCTTGTTTTCAGCAAAATAACTACAATTAACTGTTGTAAAACATTTATTTCTTGTTTCCGTGATCTGTTATGTATAATAAAGATGATTCCCTTAATAGATTTTATATTTACATAAATAAAACAATTAAAAATAATGATTTTTAAAATATGTTTCAAGTAAAATTATTATGAAACTGGGTTTTCTTCCAGATCTCTGTCATAGGAATTGATCCGTATTTATAGGTGACAAATTTAATGTTTCTTGTTCTAAAATATTCTTTAAAAAAAAAATACCTGCTGATTGCTTCAATAATTTTCATATCTGCATCAAGTTTGTCACTTTTAAGTACCGATCGATTCTTATAATAGAGATCTAGAAGAAAAAAAACATTGTTTCGTAAAAACATTACATTAAAAATACTTTTAAAAAATCATTATTTCTTTTTATTTATTTTTTAAAAATAAATATTTCGTATTATTAATTTATTTATGTTTATTGTTGCCTCTACTCTGTAGTGTCATTGGAAACACTTTTTGCTTATATTATGTTATAGAATTTTTAAAAATTTTAATGTTTTTTCCACTGTTTTCTCGTTATCTAAAGGTTTTCTTTTAGGCTTGAGCCATATGAAATTTTTTTCTTATATTTTTAAATATTGGGCAATCTTGGATGATGTGTTAGACTGTTCTTTGCGTTATAAATATTACTATAATTTTTATATAGTTTATGTTTTATAGCATTATAATTATTACTATAAATTTGCATTATAAAATATTACTAATTTGTAATAGCTTTTTGTTTTAGATTGTAATGCCAAATATCTTCAAAATTAATTGTATTTTAATTTCCAACTCACCTGAAACATTATTTTTTTCTGAATAATAAGAAGCTAATCACTTCGATCAATTAATGGTTACTTAAATTAGTGTACTACGTCTAACTCAAGTAATCTTAATTATGCAATAAATTAAACTTTGAATATTTAACTATGTGTTATATATATATATATATATATGTTAGAATGAAAATATTAATACTAAATATTATTTTTAGCTATAACAGAATATTATCTTATTTTATTTATAAGAAACGTGTTAAAGTATGATCTACTTTGCTCCGTTTTGAACTTCGTCGGAAGTAATACTAACGCTTTAATGGATCTAAAATAATATTAATTTTGTTAATAGACTCTGAGCCCTTGATTGTATCTTAAATGACTACAAATCGATCAATCGACATTTATACAAAGGTGGACTCTATGTTGTTCAGCTTCACAAATTTGGTCACAATAAATATATATCAGGAAATGGTTTACTAAGTTGTCTTTTATAACAATTTTATTTGAAGCATTACATTTTTTTTTAATGTTTATTTATGCCATTTGTGAAGAAATTAATGTAAATCGTAAAAAAAAAAACACATATGAGAATTGATATCGTTGGCATCTGTTTAACGTTGTACATTCCTTACTTTAACATGGAGCATAAGATATGATAGGTTTGAACAAATCCATATTTTTTAAACGAGTTTGATACTACACCGACTAAATGGCGCCGTATACTTTATGTCACAAAAATATAGAAATTACTTAAATACATCACCCCAGTATGTCCATATATTTATACGTACACAAAATTTACACTATAACAAACACCATAGAAAATAACAAAACCTCAAATTAGACCCAACATTTTATTTTTTTTTAGTACATAGTAAGTGCTTTTTAAATATAAT
This sequence comes from Nezara viridula, assembly GCA_928085145.1. NCBI lineage: Eukaryota > Metazoa > Arthropoda > Insecta > Hemiptera > Pentatomidae > Nezara > Nezara viridula. Next base: position 153,427,887 of record OV725077.1, on the reverse strand, counting down.
AGGAAAAATCAGAAAACCAAAACCAGAGAAGAAAAGAAGAAAATAATGTTCAATTTATTTTAGTTAAAAACCAAATAGTTCATTCTTAAACGATAATGGATTATATTTTGGTATTTCTACCCATTTATATCATTTCATTTTAATTTTTATTGTACATTTCTAAAACCACTATAATGCTCAATAATTACGATCGTTTTCATCTTTAATAATTGATTGTGTTTTTTTTTCTGTTTTAGGTAAGTCAGACAATTCTCAAAAGCCTGATAAAGAATATTAGTGGTGGTTTTATATCCTGATTGCAGGTAATATTACGAACGAATATTAGTTTGCTATACTGCTCTGAACATGCTCATATGATTCCCTATTCCTATTTTAATATATATTTCAATGTATGCCGTTTTTAAAAATGCCATCGAAGGCAATGTTTGATTTATAACATATTCATTAACTACTCATGTGTAAGTAGTACTAATAAATATAAAGAACATTAAAAAAAATTATAAAGAATTTATTATTTGTCAAAAATTACATAAAAGGTTAACTGGAATTTTTCCAAACTATTTATACCAAATTAAGATTTCAAAAATGTGAAAAGGTAATGGAATAGAAGAAAAAATTTATAATTAAAAAATATGTTTAACATTCTACATCCCGAGAGTTCTCTTGTTAGTATCTATGACAAAAGTGAGACTCACATTGTCAGTTAAGAAAATTGTTTAAAAAAACATACGACTTGGCAAATATTTTGAAATACTGTTTAGGTTAATATAGAGTTACATATTAAATAGAGTTACAGACTACATTGCTGGAGCACTAGAGCAAAAACAATATGCAACCGGCGTATTTCTGGATGTTGCCCAAGCATTCGATAAAGCCTGGCACCAGGGACTTCTCTTTAAACTCAAAACTATACTACCTCATACATACTATCTAATTCTTCATTCTTTCCTTTTCGACAGATTTTTCTCTGTCCGACAGTGCTTAGAAATTTCCTCAATTCGACCAGTGACGGCAAGAGTACCTCAGGGATCAATATTAGCTCCTTTACTCTACATTATATATACGTATGACATGCCTACCACCTCCGAAACATTGACTGCTACTTACGCTGACGGTACAACAATTTTAACAAAAAAATCACGACCCCCTTACTGAATTTACAAAATCATTTACTGACTTTACAAAATTGGTACTCACTTTGGAAAATAAGATTAACTCATGGCAACTCACAACATATAACATTCACACTTCGACGAGAAATCTGTCCATCAGTTTATATGGGAGAGAACCGAATTCCTCAGACAAATACAGTGCGATACCTGGGACAAATATCCGACAGAAGAATGACCTCAGGCCCACACCTCAAAATGAAACGACAGACCTTAAACAAGCGACTGAAAATACTGTACTCACTTTTTTTCAAATCGAAAATGAAAATCAGACAAAAACTCAATACATACACTTTTACCTACTCAAACCCAAATGGGCATACGCCTCACAAATTTAAGGTTCTGCAAAAAAGACACTTACAAAAACTACAGACATTTCAATCCGACTTATAACAGGAGCTCCTTGGTACGTACACAACCAAACTTTACATAACGACTTACGACAACCAACTATCGACCAACACATACGCGATTTCTACTCCAGATTTCATCTTAAACTACACGGACACCACAACGGACTTATTAACGACATGGCCACAGCTGACATGCCTGTCAAGAGACGACTAAAGAAGGGCTGGATGAGAGATCTACTTTCTTGAATCAAGGAAATAAATCAAGACTAGGAAGAAGTTCTGCTGGGTACTATTTTTTCCTCATGCCAAAAAATGTCAATTTTTCGGATCAGTTACAGAACATCTGCTTATTGTCAAGCTCATGACTGTTGTGAATGGAAATATGAAGACAAAAAAAAAAGGTTAATATACTTAATATACACATATAAAGTTTAAATAAGTTATACCAGTAAGCGAGATTCACATGAGGATGTATTTATGGTTTGTAACAATACGGATTTAAATTAGCAACTTTATCAAGAAAAATGATAACTTCTGTAACTTATTTTAAGAAAACATATTTTTTTTTAACGCCATACATATTTTCACTAAAACAGTTTTACTGAAAATTATTAAGAACTCTAACGAAATGATTTCAAGAAAGCGAGTATTATACTAATTACGAAGCTCTCCTCTAGCAATTCCATAATAACAGCCACATGAAATGTAAAGTTATTAATAGGAAGCGGGTAGGTGGGGAAAATATGTTAGCCATGCCAAGCACAGGAAATGAGACTTATAATTCGCCTGCTTTAAACTAGCTCTGATGTGGTATTTCACGGTTGAGATCACTAATTCGTGATATGAAATTATGAAAAAGTTATAGGGCCTGTTCGCCTCCTGATGTAACACCTCTCCCCCCGGGCTCCACCCTTCTATATTACTTTTTTTAACTGTAATTTAAGTTCCATTATTATATTTACGCACCACTTAATCTTTCTTTTTAATTTCCCTTCAACGAAATATAAAATTTTACCCATATTTCTTTATTATAAATTCTAATACAATAAAACATTCACGACTGTTCATGTATCAAAAGTATTAAGCACCTAACTATGCAGAAGGCTACAATTATATTAATGAAGAGAAGAACAGTTGAGGTGGCCAGTCAAAAAAGAAGGCGAAAATAAATGATAATATTTATTTTTACATATGCCGACGTTTTGACCTGAAGTTCAGGCCATCATCAGGGCTAAGAAAAGAACCAGATAACAAGGTATGAGAAAAATAAAAATTACAGTAAAATGAAGTTGTTAGAATAATGACAACAGTAAGAACAGAGACAAATAATAATAACAGGTACAAAGTGTTATACAATTATATTATATATAGCTTAATGAAAGAATATCTCAAAAGCCATATTAAACATTAATAGTTTTATATAATACTTAATAGTAGACCGTTGTATTATTAAGGAATGACATGGTCCGGGATGGCGGTCATAAATAGACTAAATAATGGCAAAACTATTTTATTACATATAATTTATCATTATGACATGATGTAATGAAAAAATTTATTAAAAGCCAACGTTTCGGCTCGACTTTGCAGGTCTTCTTCAGGGCTAGAACAGACAAGATACGAAAAGATATAGAGAATTTCGGAAGTTACATCTTATTTAGATAACAAATTATGAACAATGTTAATAAACTTATTAATATTATAATTGCCTTTTTGCCCATTATTTCATATTATATACTTTTTCCTTTTCTTCCAATCTCTCCTGTAGATTTTTAAGAGTATATTCACAATTTCATATTTATATTATTTGTTATACTACAACAATTGTTACCATTTATTTACTTCAGTTTAGTATCTTGTTACTTAGCTTACTCACTTTATACAACTTATACAAGTCGGTTCGAAATGTTTGTTTTTAATAAAATAGTTTTGCCACTATTTAGTCTATTTATTACCGCCACCCCTGACCATCTCCTTTCTGATTTTTAGTTCTAGTTTTATGAATATTAAGTGAATCATGTTAAAAATAATATAAATTTAAATGAGTTAATTATAAATGAAGTCTCTGAAAATAAAAGTCTATGGATAAAAAATGTAATCTAATGTGACGTCAAAATGTTGTTTATTTTCTTATATAACAAACAGATTTCAAAATTTATTCTGTCCACATGTTCTAAATTACCGAAATTGAAGGTTTTGATGTAAATGAGAAAATATTAAAAAAAAAAAATCAATGTATCCCAAAGAAATGATATAACGAACCTAAAAAAAAAGGAAAGATGACAAACCCGATGTTAATATTGTTGTGGATAAAAGAAAAAATCGCAGAAAATCCTTTTGATGAATAAAAAATGCGATGGACGGAAACCAGGAAAAGTGCGAGCTTCAGTAATTGTTTTGAAGTAAGAATGAATGAAAAGTAATTATACTCTGAGAATATATTCCTCTTAAAATAACAGCGGAGTAAAAATTAATATATACATCCATCTGTATATCCAAAAATAGCAGGAAAAATACAACTGTATACAAAAATACTAAGAAAATTACAACAATATACAAAAAAATACAACTTTATACAAAAAATACTAAGAAAAATCCAACAATAACAAAAATATTAAGAGAAATAAAACTATATACAAAAAATACTAAGAAAAATCCAACTATAAAAAGCATATTAAGAGAAATAAAACTATATACAAATAATACTAATAAAATACAACTACATACAAAAAATACTAATAAAAATACAACTATATAAAGAAAATGATAAGAAATATAAAACTATATACAAAAAATACTACGAAAAATACAACTATATAAAGAAGATGCTAAGAAATATAAAACATTTGCCTCAGTTTACTGTCCCCCTAGGTATAAGCTTACACCCACGATGTTTTCTGAGTTCTTCAAACGCCTCGGAAGATGCTTCATCGCAGGTGGAGACTATAATGCTAAGCATCAAGGCTGGGGCTCAAGGTTGTGTACTCCAAGAGGCAGAAATCTCTGGTCTGTCCTCCATGAACTTTCATTAGACACTGTAACACCAAATTCACCAACTTATTGGCCCACCTCCAGACGCAAAACTCCCGACTTACTTGATTTCTTTATTACAAAAGGACTAAGAACCGTACCATTTACCGTCAATGCAACCTCCGATCTTTGTTCTGATCACTCCTCAGTGCACATGGTTCTCTTCGATGAGCCTTCCGAAACACAAAAAAGACCTAGGCTCATAAAAGGCTGCATGGACTGGGACGCATATAGAGACTATTTGAACACCAATCTTTCCGTTCCAGGTTCAATTAAAAATCATGAGGAATTAGAAGAAGCTGTTGAAAAATTCACAAAAAGCATACAAGATGCAGCATGGGCCTCATCAACATCCAGGCCACAAAAAGCAGCGAACTTGCCCCATTATCCAATGTACATAAGGGACTTGATTAGAGCAAAGAGAAGAGCACGTAAAGTATGGCAGACTAACAGACTTCCTTCAGACCGACAAACTTTTAACAGATTGAACAACGAACTTAAAAGACATATTCAAAAATTCAAAAGCACAAACTACGACAATTTTATTAACAACCTTTCGACGGACGATGGAAGTTTATGGAGACATACAAGGAATCTTTTAAAGCATCGTGAGGTGTCAGCACCCCTACGAAGCGAGGATGGCTCTTGGGCTGTTTCGGACGAGGAAAGATCTGAACTCGTTGCTAACCATCTTTCCACTGTTTTTAAACCACATACAGACTTAATTAATACAGAACACGATATTTTTGTACATAATAACTTAGACATACCGCTACAGCTCACACTACCACCACCTCCTTTCACACCATCACAAGTTGCACAAGAAATTAGACAATTGCCCAAAAGAAAAACCCCTGGTCATGACTTGATAACTGCTGAGGCGCTCCAGCAAATGCCAAGGAAAGCTCTAGTGTTTCTTACCACAATCTTCAATTGCATTCTCAGGACCACTAAATTTCCTATACAATGGAAATACTCACACATAACCATGATTAAAAAGCCAGACAAAGACACTAACAACCTTTCTTCATATCGACCGATTAGTTTACTTCCAGTATGTTCTAAGTTATTCGAAAAACTATTGTACCCACGACTATTACATATACTAACAGACAGACAGATTATTCCTGATCATCAATTCGGGTTTCGAAAATTACATTCAACAACACAACAATTGCACAGGGTGACTGACTACATCTCTACAGCACTAGAGCGGAAATTATATGCAACCGGAGTATTTCTGGATGTCGCCCAAGCGTTCGACAAAGTATGGCATCAGGGGCTTCTCTTCAAGCTTAAGACCATACTTCCACATACTTACTACTTAATTCTCCATTCCTTTCTCTCAGATAGATTTTTCTCCGTTCGACATGGCCAAGGTCTATCCTCAATTCGATCAGTTTTAGCTGGTGTACCTCAGGGATCAATCCTAGCCCCACTACTGTACATCACATACACACACGACATTCCTCAAAGTATCCACACTCTTACAGCAACCTACGCAGACGACACTGCTATCATTACCAGGCACGACAATCCTACAGAGGCATCACTTAACTTACAACATCACTTACAAATTATACTCGATTGGTGTAAACTTTGGAAAACTAAAATAAATTATCAAAAGTCACAGCACATCACATTTACTCTAAGACCAGAAACATGCCCTCCTGTATACTTAGACAACATACCGATTCCACAAACAGACAGAGTACAATACCTAGGCCTTACGTTCGATAGGAGAATGACATGGGGTCCACATGTGAAGAAAAAACGAATCACATTAAATCTAAGACTAAAATTGTTACATACACTGTTAAGACGACCTTCCAAATTAAAAGCAAGACAGAAACTAAGTATTTACACGTATCTTTTGAAACCTCTTTGGACTTACGGACTACAAATATACGGAATTGCAAAACCAACTCACATAAATAAACTTCAAACTTTTCAGTCTAAGATACTACGACTAATCACTCAAGCACCATGGTACGTAAACAATCACACTTTGCACACCGACCTACACGTTCCGACAGTCAATGAACACATACGAACGTACTACAAACGATTTCATAACATGTTAAACGGGCACTCCAACCAGCTGGTAAAAGAAATGGCCACAACTAGTATGCCGGAGAACTCCAGAAGACGACTGAAAAGGGTCTGGATGAGGGATCTGCTTAAATAATGTTAGTAAATAAAAGCCATGGAAGGGATACCGCTGGGTATTGCTATTCCTCATGCCTATCAAGCCGTTTTATTTATTTATTTTTTTTTATTTTTTTTTTATTTTTTATTTTATTTTTTCTCTCATTACTAAGCCAGCACATCTGCTGATTGTCAATAATAATTGACAGGTGCGGATAAATAAATGTAAGTGCAAAAAAAAAAAAAGAAATATAAAACTATATACAAAAAATACTAAGAAAAATCCAACTATAACAAAAATATTAAGAGAAATAAAACTATATACAAAAAATACTAAGAAAAATACAACTATAAACATAAATACCAATAAAATACAACTACATACAAAAAATACAACTATATAAAGAAAATGCTAAGAAATATAAAACTATATACAAAAAATACTAGAAATGCCCTTACATTGTCCAATCCAGTGCAATCAAAGGTTAAAAAGATACGTCTTCGGTCGTCGGTAAGACCGCTGGTAGATGGAAGCGTCCCGGTATTGGTGTTATAAAAAAGGCAGAGAAAGTAGTGCGCAGAGCACAGCTAAAGCTGTATAATTTCCAGAGTATTATTACATACACTAATACGTTGCTACGACACCGACCGTAGAAATTTGCTTATATTGACAATGAGTCAGGAGGATGTAGAAAATAAAATTATATTTTACGACACACAATAAAATGTTGTAGAAAAATGCATCAAGTCTACATATAAAAGAAAAAAGAAATTGGTAGCATGTTCATCAATTCCTTAAAAGACACTCGAAAACAATGCTTGGGCACTTATATTCACTTACTTAAGCCTATTTGATCCCCCACTTCACGAAAATAGAGAACAGCCAAAAAGAATCTTTTTTAGGTGGTTCTACAATATTTTCTATCAAAAACGTTCAGGCAAGATAAGTCAGCAACATTACTTTACATCAGACCTCAACATGTCAGCAGCGAAGGAATACTACTTAAAAGATTTCACGATAATTTATATGCTATACTTTCCCAATACTATTTTTGATAGAGCTAAACTTTAAGTACATATTTGTGAATTTCGATTTTAATTATCATTGCGGAAATTTGAATTATAAAAACCCTGTTGTTTGTCAAAAATTGACACTGAAAATGTTTGCACCATATTTTATTATGAACAATGGTTATAAACTTATTAAAATTATAATTGCCTTTTTGCCCATTATTTCATATTATATTTTTTTTCCTTTTCTTCCAATCTCTCCTGTAGATTTTTAAAAGTATATTCAAAATTTCATATTTATATTATGTGTTATACTACAATAATTGTTACCCTTTATTTACTTCAGTTTATTATCTTGTTACTTAGCTTACTCACATTATACAACTTATACAAGTCGGGTCGAAATGTTTGTTTTTAATAAAATAGTTTTGCCACTATTTAGTCTATTTATGACCGCCACCCCGGACCATCTCCTTTCTGATTTTTAGTTCTAGTTTTATGAGTATTAAGTGAATCATGTTAAAAATAATATAAATTTAAATGAATTAATTATAAATGAAGTCTCTGAAAATAAAAGTCTATGGATAAACACATAAACCGACGATATATTCCTTGGGTTCGTTAGCAAAACATTCATATTATCGAAATAGAAAAAACTTGATTTACACCACTATCATTCTAACCCCCTCGTTAAACATTAACAGTATTTAGTGTTAAGAACAAAATTAAACTATCGTAAGTTTTATGGTGAAATCATAAGACAAAAACATTTAAACACAAAAGTATAGTGGTAATAAATAAATGTTGGTAAACATTATACTTTCATAAAAGGCAGAAAGTTAAATAAAAGTGAAAAGGATGGGAATTTAATTTAACTGAATGAATAAAATTAGTTGATGAGGAATTCCTAATAATGAATAATTCCCTTTAATCATTTTACCATGGAGTTTAGAGGTTCATTAGACTTGTTTAATTTTTCTCTTTCACAATGATATTACGAATTCAATTTATCCTTTATTCAACTTTTTATTGTAATTTATGACGAAAAATATTATTCTGTTACTAAACTCATACTCAGAATTACTCAGTTTCATAACCTTACTTATTATTACTTTATATATGTGGTAGCTGTGCATAGTTTGTTCAGTGCAAAAATAATGTTTATATAAAACTCAATTGAATGTTTGCAATTTTCATAGGCGCGAATTCAATTTTTTTAGTTTCAATCCAGAGTTTACAAAGGGATGTTGGTCTCTGTAATAGTCACATAACTTAGACAATCACATCAGACACAAAGAAAGAAAGAAAATTAACTTTGTGGTGATACCCATAATAATTCAATAAATTGCACGTAACACACTTTTCATAGGTGGCGCAGATTTTATATATTTATATATATATATATTGCTTCTGTGTTTATCCGATGTTTCAATCTCGGTTTTTTTATAAGTTAACAATGGGATCCTCTTCAAAGTTTTAAAATACAACCTCGATACCTCACGCCAGGGACACACCGACAGTCTCAGCACCTTCCACCAGCACATATATTAAGCTACTGAAAATTTAGTAGTTTATTGAATAATTAATAAGTTACCTTATTCCCAATTAAATTATTATTTTATTATTTTAATATTTAATGCTCAAAGATCGATTAAAGAAAAGTTGTGAATATATATATATATATATATATTTTTTTTTTTTGTTCTTCCCTACCTCGCCTTTTAGGCTACACGGGATTTTCCCGGGCCGGGAGGGGGCCGAACTTGTACTTTTTAAATCTTCTCAAATCTATAATCCGGTTGCCAGGCAACTCGCGGTGCTGTGCACATGCTTTAGCCCATACGGCCACCCCGCCCCCAATATATATATATGATAGAACGCGTAATATGGCAGCGTGAAGGGTCACCCAATCTCACATTGCTACAAACCTTAGTCTTAGTGCAAACCACCCATAGAGCCTTGCCATACCCGATCCATTTATTGCCAATATGTCAGTGTTCTTCCCACCGACTCACTCAGGTTCAAGGCAGTGACAATTTAGTCCATTTTTCTGGTCACATTCAATATCAATAAGAGTAAAATTAAAGAAATAAAATTTTCAGGATAAAAAATAATTTTTTTATTAGATCGTATTATTATTTGGTCTGGCCCTGACAAGATTCTGAAACCAGGGCTTAATTTAGTGAAAGAGGAGGTGAGTTGACAGAGGGACTTGACTGGAACAATATTTAGGTGGGGGCTGCTAGATGGAGGTGGTGAGCTGGGGGTGGCTAGGTCTGCTCTAATTGCATTCCATCACCTGCCGCCTCCACTGACCACCTCTTATCTCCTATATAGGGTCCTTGGTGGCACGATGCAAACCAAGATGTTCCACATGGCCTACACATATCCCTCCTTTAATATTATTATACTAATTAATTAACTTCTAAAATATAGATTTTTATCTCAGAGGTAAAATTTCAGAAGTCAAATATATTGTTCAAAAGAGGACAAAATATGATGTTATTTCTTTTAACATCATTAACAAAGTATATCGTGATTTTATGTATATATATATATATATATATATATATATATATATATATATAGTAGGCCCGTGCGAAAAATCCGCGCAGCATATTGTTAACAAATGCCAAAAAATAAGAAAATAAAATAATGAAACGAATCAAAATATAAGGAAATCAATTGTTACTTTATCGATAAATAAAATCGACAATGGAAACAGAAATTAATTTAAAACTTAATGTTTGGAACCAACATGTTTACAAATTTCAATCAGCTGTATCTTAGCTTGAAATTGTCCAATTTCGATGATTTTTTTTTCCTTTTGTAGGGAATTTAGTAATATTTTGTATAACTCAGAGAATAGTGTGTAATTTTTAGTTATTCTCAAATAAAGTTTCTTTTCTTTCATAACTTGTTTGCCTGAATTTTCGGGATGATTGGACTATTTTGCCCGCCTAAAAGGAGAAGGAAGCCCTCGAAATTGGTGGCTCAATCTTGAGATTTGGTGAAGAATTAACGATGATATGGCTTGCCGATCCAAAACACCATCGATGTATAATATAAACTCCTCCTCTCTCGATCATAGAGGCATCAAGTCGACGAAATGAGACATGTATTCAATAACAGTACTACAATTAACGAAAGGTGGTGTTTATGCGAACCGTATGCCTTGCGTTATCTCGAAAATAGTACGTTTTTGGGAGTAAAAACGGATGAAAACCGGGTCTTGCTGTACGCATCAAAATCTTCAAGATCCAATTTGTCCCGTATCGATCTAAAGACCTACCACGGTTCCAGTACTAAAGACTAGCAAAATGTTTGTATCGACTTTATTTATTTTAAAAGAAAAACAAAAGTGGAGAATACGATTCTTTAACCTCCGTGAAATTCTGAATCCAACGGTACTCCATTCATGGTATTTGAGCATGACAGGATCTTATATTTGGTACAAAACCGATTTCGAACCTTAATGTGGGAATGGGGATATATATATATATTTGTATTCCAGAGGTAAGCAACACTGTCTATTTTTGTAATTGTTCAGTGAAGGAAATGTTCTATAACTTTGAGCTATTATAATTTATTTCTTTGTTATTTAATCCGTACTCCTTACTTCGTATCCGTAATAATGCATGAAAGATATAAAATCCGGTGCGGTTAGTCACTCAAATTTCTCTGTTATTGTCTATTACCTCCCTCCTACAAACGAGGAAACAAACCTATTCTAAAGAGAGTGGAAAAGGTATATATAACTGTGGCATGTTAGTATATAGCTGTGGTAGTCACTAATTTATTATACAAAGTTCTGATGTTTCAACCCCATTTCATATGTTTATCAAATCTTATTCTTAGGCAATCTGATCTACAACTGCAGGATTTGTATGATTGTATCACTACAATAAAGAAGAGGATAAAGGATTCAGTTGACAGAATGACTAACGCCAATTTCAACATTTTTTAGTAAAATCATTTTAGTGATATTTATAGTTGAAAAAATTATAATATTTGTGCAGACAGTGAGTAAGTTGATACCAGAGTAGGTGGTTGCAGTGTTGAAATATAGAGCTGTGAATAAAGATATCAATTTGCCCACTAGAAATATCACTAAAATTGATATTCAAAAATGTTGATAATGCATTTGGTGGTCCTGTTAACTGAAATGCTGAAATGTACGTCGAAACGTAAAATGAAATATATTTTTTCTGATTCAGTCTTATTTTCTATTGTTATCTAGAAAACGTCTTTTCTTGGTTATTAGGCAGTTGCGCTTTAACTATTTTCTATTGTTATCTATAACCTGTCTATGGAGTAAATTCTTCAGTTTAAATAAAAGCCAAAAACGCCATACAAGGTCGTTTGCGTAATGATTGTGTATAATTAGGCTGTGCTGATTTATTTATTTATTTTAATTCTTAAACTTTCTACTTCACTACTAAAACCAGCTTGATGTAAATGATAAATATTTAACAATATTACACGATTATAGCTATCAATTAAATAGGAAATAATATGTGTTGCAACTGCTTCGTAATGTTAAAATAATTGAAGTTCTAGGTGCTAAGGCCGAAGTGAAGGGGTTGAGCCGCAGCGTGCAGCACAGCAGGGTGCTCATCTAATTAGGGCGGAATTAGGTTTGTCCAGGGAAGAAACCTCCACCCTTCCTCCCCAGGGTCAGATTGGCGGTAGATACTACATCGAAGAAGCACGGTGATTTAAATCTTATTTTTAAAACATCAGTGTTGGTTGAAGTGAAAAAAAAAAAAATCGGGCGTTGTGAACTTATCGCACAAATGTCATTTAATACATTACCTTAAAAAGAAATAGATATTTTCATAATTAGAGAAGTGAAAGTAAAAGTTATAAACGCTGTCACATATTCTTTTGAAAAAATAATTAGCACATAAAAAAATTGTGACTGGCTTATATTAACTTGACTTATATATAATAGCTCATAGATGGTAAAAGAAATATGAATTGAAGAAATACAAAGATATTAAATGGCTTGTTACTAGACGAATTCTAAAAGCATATATATTCAAATTAATAAAGTGTAAACGAGGTTGAAGTTCTGAGCTAAAACTAAAACATCAACAGCGAAACACGTTAAGATATGATTAATATTAATAGATATATATTATAGATCACAACGTGAACTGATTGATTATTTTATTATTTATAAACACATTTTTTTTTATTTTATTAGTTACATATTTTCCTGGCTCACAATAAATTTACCATCTACCTCGGTATTCAGCAAATATGATATCAAGGAGAATAAATGATAGCACAAAAAAAAAAGAATAGTAATAACAAATCAAAAAGACTAAAAAAATACAAAAAAAAACATATATGTAAGTAACACATATATGTATAATAACAGTAGTAAAATAACACATACATAGCACACAAAAAAAGATAATACAGCAAGTACCTCAATGCAATAAGTCTCTTGGCCAGTGCCTCAGCACTCTTCTGGGCGGATTATATGGATTTGTGGCAGTAGATAGAGCTTGAGTAAGTGGATTGGAATTTAGAGTCAGTCTGTCATGAAAATTATTAAAGCGGTCAGTAGCACTTGCCGTGATGAAAGAAGTGTTAAAGTCAATGTGTTTATAAAAACAACTAAAGGTACTTTATAGGAAGCAATTATGAAATTTCGGGAATTTAAACCCTGTTAGACAGTTTCAATGAAGATAGCATTACCCCTTATTTAAAGATTACTGATTTAGGAGTTTAATCTAAATTAGTAAAGCCGTTTTTGAGAAATGTATAAAATCTATAATATAAAGTGGCAGTTCCGCTTAGCCGATTTTAAGAAATAAGTTTCTTTAACATCCCAGGCATATACCTAACTTAAATACTTAATTTCAGTTTTGCATGAAGTTTCAGTTTTGAGTTAGGATGTAAACAAAAACAGTCCATTTTGAGAAACCTTATTTACGGTATCCGGTACCCTTAAAATTCGTACTTCCGTTAAAAAATCGGATTTTAAATGTTTCATGATCGAAATTAAAAAATAGAGTTTAAGACCAATGTTTCATTTTATACAATAAAGGTTCAGCAATATTAGGATCTCGATTCCTCGTGTAGGCATCAGGTACTTGGTATCTTCTCTAGTTAGATAAAGTTTTATGAGGGTGGACATTTTTTAATCCGAGTTTCCAACGGAAATACTCGTTTCAAGATTCTCTGAGTCCAAACAATTTAATTTCACAAAATGAATGTATGTAGAATGTGTTGATATGCGAACAACATGTATCTAAAATGAAAATTCAATGAAATTATGTGATTAAGATATTTCTGGAATGTTACAGAAACGTATACATCAAGATCTTTACATCATGCATCCCCCAATCTTCTCCTGAAAAACTCACCTATCTTATTCTATAATACCGTTAAAAACCTAGGTGTTACTTTTGATCAAACCTTCTCCTGGAAACCACACATCTCCCAAATTTCCCGTCGCACTATCTCTACCCTAAAACAGTTCAATCGCTTACATTATCTCCTTCCATACAAGTCCCGTAAACTCCTAGTTACCTCTCTTGTTTTTCCCCACTTCGACTATGGCCGTATTGGAGTTCGGTGAACTCTCGGGAGATTCCGACGCCATACATAAATGCCTAATGAATTGCGCATTACGTTTTGTTTTTGGAATCTCAAGAGATACGTATATTACCCAGTATTACACCGAGTCGAAGTGGCTCTAACCATTCCATAGCCGTCAGTACTTCCTAGCTACCTTTCTGTACCAGATCATTAGAACTCATCGACCGTCCTATATTTTCCATAGCTTACAATTTAAATACTCCATCCAATCCCGTTGCACTAGATTTCACACTTCTGACCTCTATTCTCCTCCTCACTGAACTGCTGCGTTTGACAAATCATTTGCAATCAGCCGCCTCCTTCTGGAATTCCATCCCTGTTGAAATTCGACATTCACAGTCATTATCCTCTTTTAAACCTCCCCATTTTACACAAACTCCTTTCTCAATCCGCCTTATTACGAAGTATAACTAAGAGAGTTATCTAAGTACCCCCAGAAAATATTTTTGTTATTTTAGTTTTCTCTCTTTGTATTATGTACGCTTAATATGTATACTTTTCATGTATTTTTCTCTCTCTACATCTGTATTTTTACTTCTAACTAACCAATATTGTAATTATTTACTCTATTTATGACCATTTATACATGTATTCAGCACTTATAATTTGTTATAAACGGACAACAGTCCCAGAATAATAAAATATATTTTCATTTTATTTCATTTCATAAATTTTAAATATTTTCATCTTTTATTTTTTAAAAGGCACTAAATATCTTGAGTAAATCCGTCATATGTGTCGAAATATGTGTGTCTAAATCGATATGTAATTAAATGTTTTTTAACATTAGTTATGGATTATCTTCATTTAAACAGTCTCATGGAGCTTGGATCATTTGGATAATAGCTGGAATTGGAAGTTTATCTCTAAAGTATCTTTAATTTTAATTATTATCAATAATTAAAGGCATTACATTTTCATTATAAATACAAAATGGATAAGTTTTAACTATGGAAGAATTTGATATAAAATAAATAAAGGAGAAACAGAAGAATTATTCTGGCAGGTTGAAAAAAATGTAAATCGCTCTGAAATGAAATATAACTGTGACGTAAGACAACATAAATTTGCTTATTGATGTAAAATGACTTGGAAGAATGGTTAATGGAGCGATGGATCAATCGGAAAGCGAAATTTGAACGGACGAAGGAATCCTCGCGCATCATTGCACACCGAACTGAAACAGGAGCTGAAAAGTAATCAGGGCGAAGAAGAACCAGGAAATGTTAGCCTTTTGAAGTAAAGGGATATACGAAGCTGTCATCTGATTTATTGAGCCCCCTCCCAGAAGCATACCCCATACATTACTTGTATATGAGGAAATAGTCTTTCAGTTCATTAATTTAATCCAAGTCATCTAAAAGTTCTACAAAAGCAACAGTAAAAAAAAAAAAAATAAGTAAATAAAGTTTCAATTATTTATATCTATATATGATATAGGATGGTACAATATACAATATATACTGTAATAACATCTGCCATATCTCCTTAACAAAACCAAAAAAAAAAACAGTATAAATTATTTTCTTTTTTTTTTTGGTGGATCGCAATATACACGTTTGGTTTATTATTTTCAATAATCAACCATTGTGATTGACAGAAAAATTCAAAAACTTTACCCCCTTTCGAAATTTGACTTTTCATGTTTTAGGATGAGTAGAATTCGAAAAATTAATAAACATCTTTTTGTCCGTCCTTCGTCCGTCGTCCGCTCATTTTCTCAGAAACAACTGGACTGATTTCTTTTTCATATTTGGGTATAAAATCAGAGGTCACGCGAGGATGATCCTCCTTTATCGGCATTACTATCCGCCTTTTACTTTCAAAATGGCGGGCGAAAAACTTGCGTTGCTATAGACTGTAGCTCCTAAAAGAATGTACCGATTTCAATTAAATTTCTTCAAAGTTATTTTCTCGAAGCCCTTTAATTTTATCTTTATGGATTTTTAAAAGTTTACGGAATTTCCTAAATAAAAAAAAAATATATCGGACAATTACTAGCAAAGATATGGTCCTCAGTTCTTTTTTATATGTTCTACTTCAAATGTTATATCCTTTGTTTGGTTTTTATATTTTGAATGAGTCGTAAGTGTCATGGCCGAAACTGAGGTTCTATATTCGTATCGTTCCGTCTTAGCTAGTTTGTTATGTGCTTATTATCTCAAATCCTGTTCTCAGACTTTGTAAACAGTGAGTTTATAAACAATTTAACATTTTTACATTACAATCAGTGAGGTGAGTGACTTTTATTAACAATTAGCAACATTAAATTGGTACTCGATTGCTAGAGACAGTTTACGTGGCAGATAATTCCCCTCAGCGGGTCTTATCTTTCAAATTCAAGGTCACGGCGCTTTATTTTACGTTCAGAATATCTTGAGTTCGTACCTAAGACAGTATATATATTTTTTTTTTCTCTGTTTTTATTTCTTAATTGATTATTTTATTTTAATATTTTTTTTCTACTGAGACTCTATTTTATTTATTTATAAAAATGTTTTTTTTAATATTTGTATATATATTTGTAAATAGATTAGTTATTAAGTATTTGTTTTGTAAATTTTCTTATTAGTGATACTTTTTTTTTTTTCTCTCTTCTTTTTGTATATATTATTATTTAGAGGTATGGATTCTGATAAGAACATTTCTTTTGACGAATCAGATGAAGAGACTCCTTTCTCCGAAATCAGTGAGACTGATTCTCAATATTTAACAAGGCGAACTCTCCAAAAGCGCCATAGAAACTCTGCCCCCGGTTCGGCGGGCAACTCACCTAATAAAAAAAAAAACAAATCCGCTAAAACAAAGCAAGCTCTCAAAGTAAATAAAGAATCAAAAACTAGTAATAATTCAGCTATGAAACCTGACACTAAACCATCAACTAACACATCCAGTAACAATTCTGTTACAGCCAATAATAAAATTAACGAAATCACTGAACCTAGAACTTTCACTGAACCAGTGCCACCTCCGATTTATGTAAGCAAGATTGACAATTTCATTCAGTTCGGTCAAGAAATAGCTAATCTGATCGGACCGACCAACTTTCGGTGTTTTTCTCGAGTCAACGATATAAAGATTAACACCAATACTAAAGATGATTATAAAAAACTTATAAATCATTTGACAGCACTCAATCACGACTTCCACTGCTATCAACTAAAAGAAGACAAAACATATAGAGTGGTTTTGAGAGGTCTTCACTCTACCACACCCACTACCGCTATAAAAAAAGATTTGGAAGATATCGGCCATTCGGTAAGACATATATCTTCTATCTTACATCCTATTGATAAATATCCACTGCCATTATTTTTCATCGATCTAGAACCAGCCCGGAATAATGCAGAAATCTTCGAAGTTAAAAGACTGCTGTATTCTGTTGTAAAATTTGAAGAGCCGAGGCAGAAACCAATAGTCGTTCAATGCACCAAGTGCCAAAACTTAGGGCATACAAAGGCTTACTGCCATCACTCGGTGCGTTGCGTTAAATGCGCCGGGCCTCACGCCTCTAACACCTGCCCGAAACCGTTAAATGAACCACCAAAATGTGCCCTTTGTGGTGAGGACCACCCTGCAACCTATCGGGGCTGCATTATCTATAAGAAGCTATATAAGCAAAGAACTTATAATTTATCATTAAAAGAAGAACAGAAGAATTCTACCCAGGCACAGGTACAGGCACCTGAACTCCTAAATTTGGCAGCGTTTCCTCAACTGCCGAACGAAATAATACCACAATTGACGCACAACCCTTCTACATCAACAGATCATCCCCATCAAGACTCTAGGCATCTATATTCAGACACTACGGTGAAGAATCAACAGCCGCGACGTCAGACGCCTCAGATTTCCAAAACTAAGACTCAGGCTTCCAAACCTAAGATCCAGACCTCCCAATCCAAGACTCAAATCTCCCACATTCATTCAAAATCTCCACGTCAGCAAATGCCTCCTCACCAGATACCTATACGTGTAAAATTACCGCCCGAACATCCAACTCCTGTTTATTCCCACCCTACTGCTCATATTTACTCTCCTTCCCAAGTTCCAAGGGTACATCCTTCATCAGACACTCCTTATCATAAGATCTTTCCCTCACGAACTCCTAATCAAAACCAACCTGACCAACAAAACCCGATCGATTTAATAAACTCCACTCTT
Organism: Nezara viridula; assembly: GCA_928085145.1. Classification (NCBI taxonomy): domain Eukaryota; kingdom Metazoa; phylum Arthropoda; class Insecta; order Hemiptera; family Pentatomidae; genus Nezara; species Nezara viridula. Next base: position 153,409,397 of record OV725077.1, on the reverse strand, counting down.
GCTTCCTTCCTGAAAGATCTCCAAGAGACTATCAAGCCACTAATTACCCTCCTCACAAGAATCCTTACCGAAATTCCCTTCAATCTCTCACGATGAGCACTAAGCCCCTAGCTGTTCTTTTATGGAATGCTAACGGACTACAAAACCACCGAGACGAACTCGACATTTTTCTTCATGACTATCACATTGATATTGCTCTACTGACAGAAACTCACTTCACTCGACGTTCATATTTCTACATACGTGACTATATCACTTATAGATCAGACCACCCCGACAACACTTCCCATGCCGGTTCTTGCATCCTTATCCATAAATCCTTATCCCATTCTCTCATTCCTTCTACTCCAACGGAGGCTATTCAAGCAACCTCGGTTATCATTTCAACTCGTCCTTTCCATTTAACATTCTCAGCTGTATACTGTCCTCCCGGTCATACTCTTACCTATAACTTACTTGAATCCTTATTTCAATCCTTCGGATCGCGCTTTATTGCTGGAGGAGACTACAATGCTAAACACCAACGATGGGGTTGTCGATCATCCAACTCCCGTGGTAACATACTATCTTCTGTCTCAACTTCCAATAGTTACTCTGTCCTCTCTCCTATGAATCCTACCTATTGGCCAACATCCCTCAAAAAACGCCCTGATATCCTCGACATATTTGTCACCTCCCAAATTTCCTCTTCCCATGTCACAATAAAATCCCTGGATGACCTCTCCTCAGATCATTCTCCAGTTCTGCTTTCATTACACACAACCTTCGCTCCTAAGCCCTCGTCCTCTCCTACACTGATTACAGGACGAGTAAACTGGGACAATTTTCGTAAAGACCTGGAAAATAAATTGGACCTAAATATTCCACTTAAGACGAAACGTGATATTGACACAGCCATAAAAGAACTTACTACATCTATAAGTGACAAAATAAAGAATAATACATCTACCAATAAAACTGACAACTCCCAACAGACAAATTTGCCGCAGCATATTCGTATCTTATTAAGGGAAAAACGCAGAGCAAGATCGAAGTGGCACAGGACTAGATATCCATCAGATAAGACATATTACAACAAATTAACTAACCAACTAAAAGCTGAAATTAGAAAATACAAAGCTCAAAATTTACATAACATGACAGAAAAACTTACTACTTGTGACAAATCACTATGGTTGACTACTAAAAAACTCCTTAAATTCAAAGATTTTAACCACCCACTTATTACTGAAACCCAAACCTGGTCCAGATCTGATGATGAAAAATCTCAAATATTTGCTCAACACCTCTCAAAAACATTTAATCCACACCCAGACATCCTTAATCCAACCCACCTTGAGTTTATTGAAGCAGAATTGGATACCCCACTCCAATTGACTCCTCCACCTAAAGCATTTCATCCTTCAGAAATATCCAATATCATTAATAGATTACCTTCTCGCAAAGCTCCTGGCCATGACCTAATCACCTCCCAGATCCTAAAATGTCTTCCTAAAAAAGCCATACTGTTCCTAACCTATATATTTAATGCTGTACTCCGCACCACATATTTTCCTGACTCTTGGAAACTATCCATTGTCAAAATGATACCTAAACCCACAAAGCCGCCAGAACACCCATCCTCTTACCGTCCTATCTCCCTTTTACCCATTATGGGCAAAATCCTGGAAAAACTCATTTTAAAACGCCTGTATCCCATCCTAGACTCTAAACACATTATCCCAGATCACCAATTTGGATTCCGCACATCCCACTCCACTATTCAGCAATGCCATCGTGTGGTAGATGTAGTCTCCTCTGCATTGGAGCGCGGAATGTACTGCACGGGAGTCTTTCTCGACGTTGAACAGGCGTTTGATAGAGTCTGGCATCCGGGACTGATGTACAAACTCCGTGAATTCCTACCACCTACATACTTCCTCATTATACGTTCCTACCTTACTGACAGATACTTCAAAGTCAATCATAACAATGCTTATTCATCTCTTTTTACTCAGTCTGCCGGTGTTCCTCAAGGTAGTATCCTAGGTCCTATCCTTTACACAGTTTATACAGCTGACATCCCAACCCAATCCAACACTGTCATCACCACCTATGCCGATGACACGTGTATCCTATCAGTTAATAACGATCCTTTAATTGCATCCCAAACTCTTCAATCACATATCACAAGCCTTGAAGAATGGTGTAAAAATTGGAGAATAAAAATAAATTCCAACAAATCCCATCAAATCACTTTTACCCTCCGTCGTAAACCTATGACCTCTTGTCCTACAGTATCCTTCAATAATACTCCACTTATTCCTGTTGAGCAAATCCGCTACTTAGGACTCCACCTTGACAAACGACTCACTTGGAACCCCCATACCAGACTGAAACGACTAGAAACCGCCCGACGTTTTCGACTACTGCAGCACTTACTAGACAAACGATCTAAGCTTTCAATCAATTATAAACGACTCGTATATATGACAATAATAAGACCTATTTGGACTTACGGAATTGAGCTTTGGGGCTCCACTAAACCATCGAATTCCTCTCGTATCCAATCCTTACAATCCAAAATCCTTCGTAAAATCCTCAACGCTCCTTACTTTGTCACAAATAAAATCATCCATAAAGACCTTAATGTTCCATATGTTTCCGATCTGGCCCAATCCAGATACCTTTCCTTCCATAACAAACTGCAGAATCATCCGAATCCTCTCGTTTCAAACCTTGCTTCCTCCTCGATCCCTGATAACCCTCCGAGGCGTCTGAAAAGAAGATGGCCTCGGGATCTTCTAATATAGAACTTTAATTTGAGTTCTACCAATGGGTAGTTTCTCTTCATGTTGTACATGCCATGTTACAAATTTCTCATTTACTTATTGTATTCTCTATGTAATACAGTTGTAAATTCCATTGAAATAAAAAAAAAAAAAAAAAAAAAAAAAAAAAAAAATTTTGAATGCGTTACTGAAGTAATGCATTTTTTTTTTTTAACATATAACTAATGATGAACAAAAAAACTTTGTCCAATAATTTGAATCACCTGTAATTCCTTTCTCTTTGTAACTAGGAAGGTAATTTTAATTTAGATGTATAATTGTTTGGAAATAATAAACCATTGTGAAACGATTCTTAAAGGTATGCAAAAAAAAAAAGAAAAAAAAAAGATATTCTACCTTCTGGTCTGAACAGGGTAACAATAACAAGGATAACTCTTGGAACGAAGAATAACATTGCAAGATCAGACTATTCCTAAATAGAATAGAAGTAGTAAAGCTATAAAAATAAAACAATTGTTGATAAGATACAGGACAATATTTATGAACATTAGGAAATTAAATATTCCTGAAGATGGGGTAGATCCTCGAAACGTTTAATTGATAAAGGTAGAAAAAAAAATTGTTTTCGCATAGGTTTAAGAAACTCATAAACAATTTATTTTCATATTTTTTGTTCCGATGAAAAAAAAATATATTGTATATTGTATATCGAATGTATATATTGTATATAGTTATGATTGTGTTTAGAAGTTTGATTTTATTTTATTTGTTTATTTTTCAATTTTTTTAATTTACCTTCTTCATGAGTATTATTTACATACTTCTTATATTTATATTTATTTCTTTATTATTTGTATATATTGTTTGAATGAGAACTTTTAGCCCTAATGCTTATAGCCCTCCAGCAGTGGCTGATTGTATTATTATTCAATAAATAGATTTAAAATAAAAAAAAATTGACACAAAAAAAAAGGACTGTCTGGGTAAAAACTATACAAAGCCCATGATGAAAACACAGGGTAAAATAATAACTGTTGGCGATCAATATGCTTTTTTTAAACATTTTATTTTTGGTTTGACCATTTGTCATATTTTTCTAAATATGAAATTTTTTTCAAAATAATAATAATAAAAAAGTTTTTAAACGCGATAGAAAATACAAGGCTCCAGCGTGTCACAGCTGAGGAAATAAATTAAATTTTTGTTTATAGAATAAACTCTGAAGGTTTTTACATTGTATCCTAGCTCTCATAATATTTTCCTCAATAAAGGTTCTAAAACTGTACCATAATATTATTTCAAGCCTTGAGAGAAGCTCCAATGTTTTATCATAAATCCTTCCAGAAATCCCCTTTGTGAGTTAAAGCTATCAAATATCTTTAAAATAACATATCCGTTTTATTGAAGGTTTCGTCGCGACGGAAAATAATGGTATTAGTTCTATGTTTTACCTTCGATATAATATGAATATTCCTTCTTTCAGGTAAGACTATAAAATCCATTATGCCAACGGTTTTCAAAAACGCTTATGCGATAAGCTTTTTATTCCAATATATACGAATACTTATTATAAATGCTTGTATTACGTACTGTCTGATTTAATTGATAGCATAAAATTATCTTAAAAACAAATATGTTTCGGATATATCTGTCTACATTGAATTACAAGCCAAGATAGAAGTTTTATCTTCTTTGCGATCTTCCAGTCCAGCAAACATCTATCTGATATTAGATCTAAGCTTCTTGCTTATATTTTTTTTCCGAACGATTGTTGTATAACTTTTACGTTATTGCTAAATACTTTATTCGAACTACCTACGCCATTCGTTGCATGTTTTTACTATCACTTACCTATGTATCCAATATATAGTGAGGGTAAGTATTACATGTTTTGAGGTCTCCTCTGAGTCCAAATTACCAAGTACAGCAAAATTTTCTGTGTGTGTGTGTGTGTGTGTGTGTAATTTTCAGTTTTTTATATACCTCGGATGTTACAGCAACTTTTCAGTCAAAATCAGCTTACTGGAAGTGGCACTTTATATAATTTATTTATAACATTTTTACGATTTTCTCTAAAACGGCTTAAGCGATTTTGATTCAACTCAGGGTATCAATGTATTATTAAGCATTTTTTCATACAATGTAGGTTTTATTCTCATTTATGATCTCTTGCAGGGCTTGAATGGTTAATTTTCAATATTAGCTTCCCCTAAAGTACCTTTATTTTTTTTATTGGAAATAATTAACTATTTTATATTAATCTTTGATATAAAAAATAGTTAAATAAAAAGAATTTGATAATTTGTTGGGTCTTTTTTATTGGATCTGTTCTGTGGATATTAAGTTGGTTGGAGCTTCTCTTTGATACTGAAGCTCATCTGATACCTTGTGATCTCAGAAGAAACGCGGGCTTACTCATGTCGATCGTAACTCTTGTTTTTTTTTCCCTATATTTCAATATCAAAATATTTGTCGATGCGTTTGAGAACGAGATGGGGTCCTGATTCTAGTAGAGCTAATTTCGTATCCTAGAAACTCTAATGTGTTTACTCCAATGGAGCATTTGGAAATGTTGATGCATAGGCCGTAGGCGTAAGTTATAAGTATATCATCGATATAGCCAAAAAAAAAAAATCTAAACCATCAAGTTCATGAACCGTTGAAAACTTTTTGGTGCATTTCTAAAGCCGAATGTCATGAAGGGAAAATCAAAAAGTCCATAGCGGTTTTTTCTATGTTTGATTCATTGAACTGAGATTTGTCGAAAAGCTCTGACAAAGTCTATAGGTGAAAATATGTTAACTCCGTTTAATATGTGTCTGTAGTCCGTTAGAAAATGTAATGGATACCTATCAGGAACAGTGATTTGGTTGAGTTTCCTATAATTTCCACTTTGTCTCCAATCGCCGATCTTTTTCTTAGTGCGATGAATTTCGATAGCCCAGGAGCTTTTAGAAGGTCTGCACAAACCTTGTTGAACGTGAAGTTGAATTCCTATTTGGCTGCTTGAAGTTTGTCAGTTGGGAGCCTTCTAGGCTTACTGAATACTGGAGGTACTCTAGTCTCTATAAAATGTTCGATGTTGAGGTCCCTCAATTTTATGTTCAATGTATTTGCCCAGGTCTAGTCAGGATAGTAGACAATAATGAATGATATCAGTCACAATTGCTGACTGAACGGACAGAGTTAAATTCACAGCGAATAGAAATAGGAGATGAAGATATTATGCTCTCAGCGTCAATGAATTTATTGTTTTTCGTGGCAATAATCAGGTTATAGTGCAATGAAAAATCAATACTTATTACTGGTTTGTTCACTTCGGCTATAATAAACGACCATTCAGCAGACCTTCTAAGACCTAGGTCTAATTTAAGAAGCATCTGACCATATGTTTGAATTTGGGACGTTGGCAGCAAAGAGTTCTAATTTAGCAATGTTGTTTCTGTCAAAATTTTGAGGTGGAATTACGGAAATGTCTGCCCCAGTGTCTATTAAAAATAAAAAATTACTAGAAATTTCACCTATAAAAAGGAGACATTTCGGCCGTGAATCCTGTCACCTTGTTAGAACGGGGGAGGTAGTTTCCCTGAGACGAATCTTGTGTATTTCGTTATTATAATGATAATAGCAAAGGCCTAAATTTATAGTTTTAGAAGAATATTTCCTTGTTTTGGAATTTGGCTGAAGGGGCCGTTGTCTGCGAAGAGGACTGACTTCTATATATCCTTGTTTAGCTTCCTTCCTTGGGGTTTCTAATTCATGCGATTTTGGATCTGGATTGGATGGAGTTACTGAAAAATGAAGGATATGAATTGAAGAAGTGGGATTGAGTTCCCAAATTTGATTGGCCATTTGTGCTAATTGAGTAAGGTTATCGTTACTGGTTGAAAGACTGGCCTGAGAGATTTTTGGAAGGCGTTGTAACCATAGAGTTTTTAAGAATGAATTGATAAACTTATTTTAAACAAATGATTTAAGAGTTGAGAATGTTTTTTGTCACCAATTTTTACATTTGATAGCAAATTTTTAGTCTCACTGCCGGCAAAATTATTTATCAGCCTGTCTTGTAAAGCCTTATATAAATTACTAGCAGGTGGGTTGTATAAAATGTCAGAAATTTGTGATAATATATCAAGATCAATTGGAGTTATGACTTTTTGTTTTGTTTGGTCACAATTTATTTTTGCCATTCTAAATTGAGCCTCTAATTGAATTGAACCATAATTTGAGATCAGGCTTTCAAGAATGTGGTATTTTAAGAGATAAATGAGATGCTGCTATAATTTCATTTTCGTTTGAGTCTTCCTTGTTGACTTGAGACATGTTTGGGGTCACCAATGTACTTAAAAAATAATAAAATAATTCTTTTTGACCACTTTATTAGAACACAAGGAAAACACAGAAGATGTTTACAACAGTATTAACAACTCAAAGGAACATGAAAAAACATGAGTTCCTCTTCAGATTCTATAATTTTTACTTTCACTTCCCCTTTGTCTGAAATTACTTATTTCTACTAAGAACAGGACAGTAAGTGAATTTTTCGTATTAAAATTGTACTCTATTCTCAATATTTTACAATAAAATACTAGCAAAACCTGAATCCTTTTTAGGAACCTTGATAAGTCTATATTAATTACGAAAATAGTTGAGGTTCATCTCAAGTTCTGTAAAAAAAATGATGTGATTTGATAACCACTCACTTAAAAGTACCAGTGTTTTCATAAAAAAAATGAATATAAAAGAATATTGGAAAACTTTAATTTTTTTTTCCATTTCATGAATGTATTATACTAAACTAAACTGCATAAATACACATTTTATTGTTTTTAAAAATATATATAATAATCACTTTTCAAGTATTATTATTTTTTATTACGATCTTTGCTATAATAATTTACCGTATTTATAACTGACCAACTAAATGTTTCAAATTGTAACATTAACGAATTGTAGTTAATTATTGTTTAAGTTTATTGTAGCAATCTTTTCCAGAAAATACGGGCAATATCAGGTGACAGGATATAAAATGATATAACTTTTTTTTTCTCAAGTTTTCCATAATAAATCTCAACAAAATTAATGTAAACTTAATTAGAATATATTTTTATTTTTACTGAAAGAGCATTATGTTAGTATTTTTTGCTGAAATAGCCCAATCCATTAGACAATATCTGACAAACTGGTGCAGACCTCACTACGCCCTCAGTGGAAGATAGTTGAGCGCACTCACTGGCTATCAGGAGGGCCCACGGCCAGCTGCTCCTCCTCAGATACCACCATCGGAGAAGCCAGTATCTCGACTTGCTTCCAGCTCCAGCCCTCAACCATTCCTTCTCTTATCGTATCCAGTACCATTGTCCCTCGGTCAGGAGCTTACGCAATCTCCAGCAATGTTAGTTCAGTCTGATTGGTATTTTCTCAGCTAATATTCGTCTAAGGGGCGGTGATAAATATAACTAATACCATAAATTTAGAACCATTAGTTTTGTATTATAACTTAAATATGACGGTTAGAAAAATAATACTAACCAGAAAATTTCATGTTACTAACCACCAATTTGTTACGGTATTTTGGGAAATAAAACTTAGCAATTTTTCATCAAAATTCTACTATAATGATAAGCTTTTTCCATGATAATCCTTTATCGACACTGGTATTAATAATGTTTGGATAACTCTGATTAGTACAATTGACATTAAATGATTTTTTTTATTTTTCATTCTCTTTTATCGTTATATTATTATTTACACAATAATTCATATTTCGATAGACTGTTAACACTTATTTTGCATGCCAAATAATTCTGATGCTATCTATCTATCTCGTTGACGCCAAAAACCGGGGTTGGTCTTGGCCTGCTCTAGGATCTACTGCCATCCATGCCGCTGCCTTCCAGTTTGCTGTACCTAGTAGTATTCTGGAATCAGCCGCCACACTACCCATCCATCTTAGTATGGGTCTGCCTCTCCTCTTGATGCCGTCAGTCCTATCCTCAAGGGCTCTTTTAGGAATATCGTCCTTCTCCATCCAAATCATATGGCCGGCCCAACTTAACCTTCCAAGTTTGATTAACTCGATGGTATTATACAGAGTGTATAACTCCCTGCTTCTCCTTCTCCTGCTCCTTCTCCTGCTTATCCTCTAAACTTCTTCTCCTTTCACAAGGCCGTATGTATATTAGTCGCAAAATTTTCCGTTATAATATAAGGAGGCTATTATAAGCCTTTGGTATCGCCCATATTACTCAGGCATAGGTCAACACAGGTCTAATCAATAAGAATAAATACTAATAAGAAGAATAAATAGATAATAAAATATAACAAGTGAAATAATAATAAAAATAAATACATAATTCAAAACTATGCAATTTTTAAAAATAATAATTATGGGAGAATAATGTGGCAAAAATATAAAACACAAAAATATTAGAATTTTAAAATGAGAGTTTATCTTCAAAGGATAATGTTGATTCATAAAAACAAAATAATATTTATTCTTGAGCCTTTAGTTTCATTTTTGTAAATATTATAAATTTATATATTCAAGCATTTATTAAGCCGAATTTTGTTTGAATCTTCAATATTTTCGTTCAATAATGTTAACTTAAATTATTAAATTTATTTTTATTCAGATTTTTTTTTAAATTTAAAACATAATAACAACACTCATAAAGCTATCGATTTAATTTTATTATATACGTATTGTATTGTATGTCTAAGGTGTGCGAATTTTTTTTCCGAAAATAAGGTGTTTTGTTTTGCACCACTGGACGTCGTAAATGTGGCCGCGCTACGACATCCCCCCCCCCCTCCAAAGAAAAAGAAGTAACTTCCTATATCTTTCGGTTTTTACAGAATGCTTCTTCTATAATTGATGAATGAATGGTCTGGATGACGGAAGCTCCAAGCGAAGGCCAAGACTAACCCTCAGATTTTAGGGCCAACGAGATAGATAGATAGCATCAGAATTATTTTTCAGGAAAAATAAGAGTTAACAGTCTATTGGAATATTAATTATTGTTTGAATAATTATATAACCACGGAAAATAAGGGATTTGATTGTTTTTGTAATGACTTTTCTAATTGAATCCATTAGTGTTATTTCGATTGTTTAATCACAATCCCTCTTGCTGAAGATCTCTTTTTTTTATCAGTTTCCTGCAGGCGGAATTTTGCAACTGTATATAAAGTGTCTTCCGATTGCTGCTTTATTCTTCCAGTTACCTTTCTGGTAATGGAGCTATTATTTTTCTTACACCGAGAAGATCAACATCCTTGTAAAAGTTATGGATAATATCACTTTAAAGAGATATCATTAACTAGTAAGGTTTGAATATAATAATTTTCTGCATGTAGTGGATCAAGAATGGTAAGATACAGCATGTGAACTTACAAATTTTTAAACAAAATGATTTATTCAATCTTTAAGTAGTGTCAGACTCTTCTATTATTTAAATTTAGCAAAAATGTTAGTTTGGCAAAATTAACTTTTTCATTATAAATGTTCGTTTAATGTATTTTATTCTTTTAATAAGTACTATTCACAAGGATCTAACAAAAAAAGTGCTCATTAGGCTGATTACTTTTTCATTAGGGAAAACAAAAAATCAAGATTAGACCGAAATGGTGTCTCCAAGACGAAGATATACCAAATATTTGCACTATATTTTGTTCAATCCTAGTTTTTCTAATAAAAAAAGTTTATTCAGGCTATTAACATGAGTTTGGCCATTAATTTAGCCATGACCATGTTCATTTATGAGTTGCACTTATCAAAGTAGTTTATGGGATCCTCCATTTATGGGCCATATCAGCCCTTGGAATTAGATGTTTTATAACTTTCTTGTCCCATGTTAAATGTGCGGTTTATGACCTATTACGTCCACTTAAAGAATTTATAATTGGATCACTTGACTTTGATTATTACAAGTGGATTATGGATGGATCATAATGGACTGGGGTAATCTAAAGGTGCAAATCCATTTCCGGACCTTATAAGTATTCTACAACGGAATAAAATTTAATCAAAATGGATAGGTTAAAATTACACAATTAATATGGTTTGTCCTGTTAAGTGATTAATTGCATGAATCACTATTTGACCACATCGTGGTGAATTACTGTTTCAGAAATTTTCAATTTTTTTATAATTTGTATATTGAAGTCGCCAAAAATAAATTCAAATCAAATGCATCATATAAATAAAATAAAAAACATCTGGTGTGTCCACTCACACGACTTTCCTACCTATTTCAAAAGTTTTTATATCTTTACGTATGTTCATGAAGAAACAGAAAAGAATTGAACTAGATTTATTTTCCTTAAAATTGATCAAACAAAAGATTTGAGTACGATTAGTTTGATGAACTAAAGCTATGTAACCCGGCTTGATATACATCAATGTAAAAAATTTCAATAATCACTAATATTGCAGATCAAAAACTTTTTGCCATAGCTTAGTATTGTCAAACAATAACTTCTGTTAAAAGTAGAGAAAATAGTGAAGATTGTTTGATGAGGGCAACTGATTTTCTTACTTTCACATAGTCATCATTATTCTCTCATTCACCCCTTTCTGAAACCAGTATATGAACCCGTAATCATACATTGGAAATTGAATAGCTGTAACTTCATTAATAATTGTACAAAATGAACGATTTTTATATGGCTTTGCAGAGAATTTCATTACCGTTCAAGCTACAGGCTCAACTCAGGGCGTTCTGAAACGTATAGATCCGTCGAAATCGCATATCGGAAATTTGACCCGATTGCAATACTTTCCTCACCTAGTATAGGTAGGAAAGTAATAAGTTAAAACATGTGTAAAAAAAAGAATAATCTGTATCATCGCTAATAGTGGATCGATTCCGATGATATTTTTTTTGTTTTGTTGGTAATTTAATTACCTTTCAAAAGTTTTATTATAATTGTTTTCCGTATAATATATATTTAGGGAGTTAGGCCCCATAACGTTTTTCTTTTCTTTATAACTTTTTTTCCTGATTTTTTTCTGGAATTTAATCTATATACAAAAATTGAAAGGACAATTATTAGAACATCATAGGAAAGTTTCATCAAAATCGTTATAACCGTTTTCGCGCTACAGTCTATAGAAAAACATGTTTTTCATTAAAAAATGGTAACGTTTGAGCTTCTATCGATAAGTATTTATCACTATTTGTTAAATATTTGTAAAAATATAGTTAAGTGTGTTTGTACTTATATAGCATTTTGAAATCAAGCATCATGAATTAAACAACATTAAATTTCGCCTAAAGGTAGTACATAAAATATCAAATTCGGTTTGACAGAAGTATCAACATTGGCACTCAATAACGAGACGATTTAATTTATTTTTGGTTTCATCGAAGTAAAGGAGGTCTTATTTTTTTCTTTTATTTTCCTGTATACGTTTAGTAAAGGTGAAGCTATCACTTGGAACACCTTAGTTAGTATATTCGTCAAAATTATTAACAACTTTAAGAATCCTAAAAAAATTATATTATTGCAGGGTCCATTATTTTTGAGTGATAATGTAAATAAGAAAGGATAATTAAAAAATAAAAATAGAAGGGTTTTTATATAGTTAGATTTTATATATTTTTTCTTATATTTAATTAGATTAAGGAATCCTAAACACTTATATTTTTCCTGTACGTTAAGACAATACTGAAATATTAGTGTTTATAAATTTGAAATGAGAATAAAAATGCTTCAGTTTATTTGCTTGTTTATTCTTATTATTGTATTGACAGTTTAAACAATTTATTACTGGTTATTATAATCAGAAAACAAAGAAATTTTTTTATAATTTGGTTTCAAATGTTGGAAATCGTTAATTCAATAAATTTAACGTTGAATCGATATTATTTCCCTTAATCATCGCGATTTCTTTATGTTTGAAACAATTTTTACTGATAGTGTAATTCCGTTATTTTTGCCACTTTAATATTTCCATAACCATTAAATTTACCATGGAACGTATGAAATAATTTTTATGGAGATTTTGAAGAGCTTTAATTTTTTATTGAGTAATGTTTCTATCAAACCTCATGGTTGTTTGAATATTTACAAAAATTGAAAAACAAAAACCAGTTAATTTCTCTTATTTCCCATCCTGCATAAAAACTTTACCCAGGAATCTTCAGAAACTTTCACCATTTACTTATTACAAGAAGAATATTAAATAAGTTTTTGTATAAAATTTTAAGATCACGCCAAACACGTCAATATATTTGTAGGTCACATTTTTTCTCGATTTTGTGATCAAACTATCTCACTGGATTTTAGACGAATGTTAATAACTTTATAAAAAGGGTTTGTCCACCTCTAATAATATCGATCATGCATAGAAAGAACACAACACTCGTGACGTGACGTTAATAATTATAAGGAGGCGTGACAGTAAAAATATTATAAACCTTAGTATAAGAAAAATAGTTATGCAATAAAACTCTTGAACAAATAAAAATCTGAATTTTTCATTAACCAGAGGTACTTCAAATAAATAATTTCAATTGATTAATCTAGAAGTTTATGTTCAAAATATATTAATATATTATTCAAAATATAAAAAAATAAAGTAATTAGCGGACTTCGAAGGTGCTACATTGTTTATTTTCCTTTACACGTTCTTGATTGGATCTGTAATTAATCCTAGATTATTTTGAACAGAGCTCTATGTTCTTAAAATAAACGTTTTGAATAAAAAACATATTTTAAAAAATGGGAGGGATTTTATTCTATTAAATTAGCTTATATCTGCCTAATATATGCTTTGTAAAGATTATATAATAGAATAAAATAAACTAAAATCCGAGTTGAAATGGCATCTTGTACAAATCGGTTCGTTATTTAGGAATACAACTCGAAAAAGGAGCAAAGTGGAATGAATAAGGGAAAACTCGCGACATTGGCTACATCATTTTTTTTTTTCAAATAGAACTATTAAATAAAAATAAAGAAAAATATATGTTGTGCCAACGGAAAATGTTCTCGGAAACCCCACGATCAACACAAGGTATCAATAAAACAGTTTATTTGATTTTTATAGTTCTAAAAATAAAAAATAGGTTTAGACAGATTCAAATAGATCTCGCAAGTTTTTCCTTATTGGTCCCACCGCGAGGCGGTCCAAATTAGAATGATTGAAGTGAAGACAATTTGTCAAGAACCTAATGACAAGTAGTGAAATTTCGATGTCTTTCTTAATCTTAAAATTTAATTAAATGATCTGTTAAAAAATGAATTCCTCAAAAAAAAAAAAAAAAATGTTGGATGGAATTTAATGAAATTGATATTGTTAATGGTGTGGAGATGCTTGGCTGTGGATTTAATTTCAGAAAAAGTTAGTCGGATGTGTGGTCAAAAAATACTATATTATATAATATCATATTTTATTTACATGGTCCAAAGTTTTGACCTACTACGTTGTAGGTCTCTTTCAAGGCATTCCGTCAGGCACTGTTGAAGGCCGTATGGCGACTGGAGAAGACCGACTCTGAAGAACACCTACAACGTAGTTAGAAACGTTGGACAATGTAATAAAATATATTATTATATACTATAGTATTTTTTTACCTCACCCCCGACTAACTCCTTCTGAGATCGTTATTGGATCATTTTTGCAATATTCTATAACATTCCGTCAACTTTAAGCCACATCGAAGAGTCGTTCTGGAATAATAAATATATAATCAATGAATACTTTTGTGCACCCATAATCGTAATAGTAGATGTTTCATAGAATTGATCAAAAATCAGAAATTGAACAAGCCGTTTTTGAAAAATAACTGGCCATATTTATATCTTATTACTTAGCATTACATTATTCATTACTATATGACATAATTCAGAATAATACATTCAGCATGCTTAATCTTAAGAGTATGAACTCGGATAAACAATAGATGATCTTTACGATGAGCATAATCTCTAAAAATTAAAAAAAAAATCAGATTGATGGTTGTAAATGTCATCTCCATCACTTGGATTTGACTACAGAAAGACAGAACAGAATTCTTTACTTGATATCTAAACCGTAGGAAACAAAGAAACAAAGAAGAGACCTCGGTTACTAAGGTCATATTTAATATAAACCAGGCTTCTAGAGAAAAGTAGAAATAACAAGCAAGGTGAAAATAATTGTCTATCAAAATATATATAGAACCTATGTCTGAATCTTGAACTATTCCCACAAAATATAGAAGGCAACCGCAAGCAGTGAAAATGAGATTCTTGAGAAGAATAGAGTGGAAAACATAAATAACAAAATAAGAAACACAACAGGATACAATATGAGGTTGAGTCGAGATGAAAAGGATAAATTATGAGAGAATGACAATAAACATGTACGTAGCAAGAATGATGAAGTCATAACAAGATAGGCCCAGAAAGATTTGACGAAAAAGGTTTTCGGTAGAAGAGCGATGTACTAGAACAGAAATAGTCATCTCATGATAGATCTACTAACACGGATCTGGCTCAATAAACAGGATCCTCAACACCAATTAACTGTAACAGAACTCTTTTAAAAAGATTAAGATGCAGAATTCGCAAAACAGTCGGGAAATTATTTTTTTACTAAATTAATAAATAGATCATTTATAAAAAAAAGTAATCAGCACGAATTCACTAGATTTCGAAAATATAAACTAATTCAATATTTATTAAAAATAAGAATATAAAAATAAATGTATATGAGTAACTTAAATCGTTTTTCAAAGCCCTTTATATTGCAGTTTTGTTTATCGTTTGTTGCCTTAAGTGCCTCAGGCCTTTGTGTGGCCGAAAAGTGAGGCCATCTCGAAGCGGGTTCCTCGGAAGTCGTCCTTTTGATCGGTGATCCTGGATTATTTCCTGCCCCTGCCCCCACCTCCATTCCAGCATCCTCTGACCATTCCAGTTATTTCTTTTGTATGAACCTCTTCATAGCTCTGGTCAGAGTGCCCTTTCCCGATTCCTTCTGGGAATATAACTCCCACAGCAGTACTAGATTTGACGAGATACCTTCTTATTTATTTCGTTTTTTATATAAGAAAAATACACCAAGAATATCAAGACATAATAATTCGAATGACCTTCGTTTGTCCATAAGGTTACTATGAAAATATATATATGTAAGTTTTTATAAACGTAAATCAACTGATCAACTGATACTTTATACTCCAAGAAAGTTAATTGGTCTAAATCAAGGCTAATCTTTCTCCTATTCTTGATTTTGTATTTAGTTACTATTTTATCATGGGCGTCACTCTTTGATAATTAACCTTATTGTTTGCCTCTCTCTCTCTCTCTCTCTCTCTCTCTCTATATATATATATATATATATATATATATATATATATATATATATTTTTAAATGAAATTTACAACTGTATATGAATACAAACAGTAAATATTCACAAATTAGAAATAATGACATGTATAGGCTTGAAGAGATACTACCCAGTGGTAGCTCTCCCTAAATAATTCTAGGTAAGAAGATCACAAGCCCATTTCCTTTTCAGACGCCTAGGAGTATTATCAGTACACGGTGGGCCAGAGCCCCTTACCGTGCACCCCCCCCCCCCACATCCCTATAAATTGCATATCGTTGTGTTCCTTGTAACAATTTATTTAAAAAAAGCCAATGTTCCCACAAAAAAAAGTGAACGCACTGCCCCAAAATGGCGTCCAAAGATGGCGGATTGACGACTTTGACTTTAGTTAGTTTTTTGGTCACTGAGAATCAGCATTAAGCTTAATTTCCTCACAGTTGGTCTTTTATTAAAGCTGAATAGTTATAGAATAATAAAACATGAAGAAATATTAAAAAATAATTGGCTAAGGCTATGAAAAACACCAGTAAAGTCAATTTTTTTAACAAAAAAATTTTCAAGTTACAAATCAAACGTCGTTTGTAATTAAACGGCCTACAATAACGCAAAACGTGCTGAAATAAACCATCTGGAGAATATATTTCTCTTTCTGAAACGCTAATTATTTTTTACAAATGTTTAAGTAGTTCCGTAAAAGATGCACTTATGCGGCAGAAAAGCGGTACTGGCGTGGCTGCCTACAGGCCTCTACGACATAGGGAACATTAAGATCTTTATGAATGGTTTTATTTGTGACAAAGTATGAAGCATTAAGGATTTTACGAGTTATTTTAGATTGTAAGGATTGGATACGAGAGGAATTCGATGGTTTGGTGGGCCCCAAAAGCTCAACTCCGTATGTTATGTAGATACGTTTTTTGTAATTAATTAAAAGTTCAGAGCGTTTGTCAAGTAAGTGTTGGAGCAATTGGAAACGTCGAACAGTTTCTTGTCGTTTCTGCCTAGTATGAGTATTTTGTGCTTTTGTAAAATTTTGTTGATATACGAAAAAAACATAAGAAAATTAAATTACTTATAAAACATCATTATTGAGAAAACACAATTGAATAGTTATCGTTTTCTCCTTTAATGTGTTTTTAAACATACATGTACCGACTTCATTAAATCGTTTTTATTATATGTAGTTTTGTGCATTGGAGCACGGAATGTACTGCACGGGATATTTTCTCGACGTTGAACAGGCGTGTGATAATCTGGCATCCGGGACTTCTGTACAAACTCCATAAATTCCTACCGTCTACATAATTCCTCATTATCCGTTTCTACCTTGCTGATAGATACTTCAAAATCAATCACAATAATGTTTGTTCATCCCTCTGCTCAGTCTGCAGGGGTACCACAAGGTAGGATCCTTGGTCACCTCCTCTACATTGTTTATACAGCTGATATACCAACTTATCCTGACACTGTAATCACCACGTACGACAATGGCTCATGTTTGTTATCTGTTAATAATGGTCATTTATTTACATCTCAATCTATCCAATTACATATCAGAAGCCTTGAAGAACGGTTTAAAAATTTGAAAATAAAAATAAATTCCAATAAATCCCATCAAATCACCTTTGGCCTTCGTCGTAAACCTATGACCTTCAGTCCTACAGTAGTATTCTTTAATAATACTCCACTTTTCTCTGTTGAACGAATCCCATACGTTGGACTCCACTTGGTCAAACGTCTAACTTGGAATTCCCATACCAGACTAAAACGTTAGGAAACCGCTCGACTAGACAAACGCTCTAAGCTTTCAATTAATTACAAAAGACTCATATGCATAACTACGATTATACCTATTTGGACTTACGATGTTGAGCTTTGGCGCTCGACTAAGCCATCTAATTCCTCTTGTATCCAATCCTTACAATCCAAAATCTGAAGCAAAATCCTCAATGCTCCTTACGTCGTTACAAATAAAATCAACCAAAACTACCTTAATGTTCCTTACATTTCTGACATGGCCTAATCCAGATAACTATCCTTCCATAACAAACTTAAGAACCATCCAAACCCTCTCGTTTCTAACCTTGCTTCCTTTTCGATCCCAGATAACAATCCGTGGCGTCTGAAAAGAAGATGATCTCGATATCTCCTGCTGTAAATACAATTTTAGAGTGCTAACAGTGAGTAGTTTTTCAACAAGTGGTTTCAGGTTATTATATTCTTGTGTTCACATTTACTGAATGTATTTTTATTTCCAATACATTTGTAAATATCATAAATAAAAAAAATAAAAAATTAGTGGTTCTATAAAAGCTTATTTAGAGATATTTATCAGGCCAATTTCGTTTAGGGATTCCTAAAAGCTATATCTAACTGAAAGAATACAGCTCAATAGTGTAGCCAAAAATAGTACCAAGATAGTTGTCACTATTCCGCAATATAAACGCTTAAGCCTTCTGTTAGCTAACTGTTGCCATGTCCGAATGATTGATGGAAGCTTAGACCAACAATATTTGTACATAAGTAGCCAAAGGACGGTAGTAAATGGCAAACAGTTATCTGCAATCCATGAAGAGGCAATATCCGTTTGAAACACTCTAGCCTTTGATCTCATACCCCATCTTGTCCTGTTGACTCATGGAGAAGGCTTTGTGAAATCGTATGCAAACATCATACCATTTATAATAGTTAGTATGATGTACCTATATGCTAATTATTAGAAGTCTAATGTTGTATAAATAAATTTAGTGACACAGATAACTATTTGTTTTGGGTAAATATGACCACCTGTTAAATATTAAAAGATTTTCTATATTGTGTTAAAAGGTCTGTTTTAAAACGTCTATACTTGTTTTTCTTCTAATTTTGGACGCTTTGGAGCCAAGAAAAGTATAAGTAAACTAATGATTTATGATAAGGGAGGTGAGTATGTCAGTGAGTAAGTTACTGACTTCCAAATTTCAAGGCAAGGGGTTTGATTAGGTATTATTTATTCTGTTAAATCAACGGTTGATCGACCCGGAAATTGGGAGTCCTCTTGGGGCACATCCAGACTCTATAAAGTGGACACCCTTAGTTTAATAATTGATTAAAAGGAGAACATGGCGGTTAAACGTGTTCTCAACTTAAATTTGAAATTTCATTTTTAATTGATTGAAACTTATCCCTGTTGAGAAAATCCGATACCTAGGACTCTACCTTGGACAAACGACTAACTTGGAATCCTCATACTAGACTGAAACGACAAGAAACCGCTCGACGTTTCCGATTACTTCAGCACTTACTAGACAAACGCTCTAAACTTCCCATTAATTACAAAAGACTCATATACTTGACTATAATAAGACCTATTTGGACTTACGGAGTTGAGCTATGGGGCTCCACTAAACCATCGAATTCCTCTCGCATCCAATCCTTACAATAAAAAATCCTTCGTAAAATCCTCAATGCTCCTTACTTTGTCACTAATAAAATTATCCATAAAGATCTTAATGTTCCTTATGTTTCAGATCTGGCCCAATCCAGATACCTATCCTTCCATAATAAACTTCAGAATCATCCCAACCCTCTCGTTTCTAACCTTGCTTCCTCTTCAATTCCTGACAACCCTCCGAGGCGTCTGAAAAGAAGGTGGCCCCGTGATCTCCTAATGTAGTCATATCATTAGAGTGCTACCATTGGGTAGTTACTCAGCAAGTGTATTCATGTCATTATATCAATTATGTCCAAATTTACTTGATGTATTTATGTAATACAGTTGTAAATGTCATAAAGAAATAAAAAAAAAAAAAAATTGATTGGAAGCTTCAAATATGCAATTGCATATAAATCCGGACATTGCTTATAACTTTAACAATTCATAAAAGCTTATTTAGTAAAATTTCTTGAATAAAAAAAAATGTAATTAAGGAAAATGATAATTGAGCTGCTTAGCATTAGTGGAGGTTAACAAAGGAGATGAGACACGCGACATCATATTTCTGGGGGAGCTATCTCTCCTGAAGACACGGAGTTGCATGATCACGGCTCCATAAATTAATCATAATTCAAGGGCTAATTAGAGCAGGGATTTTAATGATTTATTTTGTTGTTTTTTCGTTCTCTCTTAGAAATTATCTCGACTAGATTTTATTCCGGTGTGTCAGGTGCATATGATTTAGTCTCTGGATAAATGCTTTTAATAAGGAAAATCGAACATAATTTTATGTACAGCAGTTGGCCGATTATTTAAGCGAAGTATGTTGGCTGTCGGAAAATGGTAAGATGATCATGAAATAAATTATGCTAAATAATGGACACCATAATATGTTGTCTCATTGCAAAATATTATTTCAGCTATATAAATAAAAATCATCGGCGCCGGTAGGGAAGAGGGACGGTTGTGATAGTCGTCATACAAAGAAACTCTATGGAATAGCAGAAAGGTTTACAAGGAAAAAAGGGACGTTGTGCTTCTGAACGTAATTAACAGTATGGCTAACCCATCCAGCGACATTAACACTAGTGGAGTCCTTTATTACTTTTTAGCACATAAAAGTAACAATTTTTATTCTATTTCTTTTAATAATTGTTGTTATACATGTAGAGATAGAGTGATGAATGTTTTCTTCGTTACAAGTAAAACATTAGTTGTTAATTTTCAGTTACTTTGTACGTAGATAATTTTATATGCTCATAAAATTATGTAAAGGAGTGCGTTGAATACGATTGTGACATATATTTTGATTAATGTTATGATGCAGTCATTTATTTTTTTTTTTTTTTTTTTTTTTTTTAGTTTAAGATACCCAAAAAACGCTTGAGGAAGACCGAAAGTTAATTCTTACACAACTGTTTACGCCTTATTATTTATAAGTGATTAAATTGTTCTATCATGTTATACAGGGTGTTTCAGAGTTAAGTGGCCAAACTGCGAAAATGAGCTAATGATTTCAAAACAAGAAAAAAAAATTCCTCTTAAGGTATGTCCGCAAACCCTTTGCTAAGAAATATTCACACTTAAAGATTTTCGTTCTTATGAATTATTTACGTCATCTATATAAATAAAATAAAGATTTTTTTCTGTAAATTGAATAGAACCAATCCGTTTTATGATATCTTTTCGTTTCATACATTGCAGATATCAAATCCACTTTTAAAAAAATGTTTGTCAGTCTGTATGTCCGCATTGGAACGAAATTGTGTCAGGGGCAAGCTCAGCTATGTCTTATTGTAGACTTTTGAAATTTAGACATTATATTAAGGTTTGCTTGACTTAAAACATAGGCTTTAAATGAAAACAAAATATTGAAGTTATGAATTCTTGAGTAATTTCTCTAGAGATATCGATTAATGTTGATAATAAATGTTAATAATAAACATATGTTTATAGGTTAATGAACATCTCTATAAATAAAATAATATAAAAGGTTTTGCCTGAACATTGAAAAGAATCAACCCGTTTCATTTTCAACCGATATCTTTCCGTTTTATACATTACAGACACCACCCACTTATAAAAAATTTTTTGTTTGTCTGGATGTCCGCTTAGTCCAACGAAATTTTGTCATTTGAAATTCTTACATTACATTTAGGTTTGCTTGACTTATAATATAGGCCTTAAATGAAAACAAAACATTAAGTAGAACCAAAGTTATGAATTCTTGAGTAATTTTTTTAGAGATCCCGGTTAGGCAGTTACTTCGATTCTAATCCCAACCTACTATACCACGAGAAACATTTATAAATTGTACTACTCATCTGATGGAAAAAATCATCACAACTCAACGGGAAAAATCCGGAATACTGAACATCTGTAACGCTTTGTCACATTAAAACACACTCATTTGTGTTCCAAACTGATTAGTCAAAATCAGGGGGAAAAAAAATTTAAAAATTTGATCCCGCCCGCCAATATTCTTACGAAGTTCTAATTTTACACGGATGTAGGTGACTCAATGTCCAATGTTATTTTCGTTATTTTGCCAGCGATAAACTCAGCAGAGTTTAAAGAAGTGGAGAGACTACAACTCTTTTTGATTAATTAATCGACTCCAAAATCTCCTCGCTTCATCATAAATGAAAATTATATATTTAACAAATTTTAATGGATTGGTGGTGGTCGGTTTAGTTGTGTGGTACCCAAACAAATAGCCGAATAACATAGTATTTGTTACGGCTATTCCGAAACCTTGACTTCCATAAGCCGCGCCACAAAAAATTTCAAAACAACCCCCTCCCTCCACCCGATCCAATTTCATGAAATTGAATTTGGACCCTCCTCCTCCCGTGATAGAAAATCCAACTCAAAAAAAGATTCTCAAATTTTAACTATACACTCATCAACGACGGGTACATCAGATAGTATGAAATAAATGAAACCTATTTATTTGATCTAACTATTTTATTAATTAAATTTAAACATCAACATTTATGTTAAATGTTGTTAAAAGTGAAGGTATGTCCGAAAACGCTTTTTTTAAGAGATGGATTAGATAGAATACTAATATGGCCTTTTATCTCTAACTGTATAAAAACTATTGGCAACAGAAGGATTAATGCTATTTGGAATTAGCATTGGGAACTCTCAATAATATTTATCAGTTTGTAAGAGGCTTTCGCATAGTACTCATCATTATGCCTTCCATTTATTCTAATGGTGAATATGATGAGGAGATGGTGGGCGGGGTCGCCGAATGGGCTAAAGCGTGTGCACTTCACCGCCGTTGCCCGGCAACCTGGCATATGCATTTAATGATATAAAAGTCACGAGTTCGCGTCCCGGTACCGATCGAGTCTTTTAAATCCCCGCCCACACTCCCTGGCCCGGGAAAACCCCGTATAGCCTTAACGGCGAGAAAGGGGAAAACCAAAAAAAAAAAAAAAAAAAAAAAAATGATGAGGAGATGATGTTTGTATGTGGTTTTTGCAATGTTAAAACAAAAATTTTAAAAAAAGTATGCAATTTCGGTCAATGAGCTTAATTCCTTACGAAGAAGGACAATCGAATCTTTTGGAACGATAACACATATCCAGTGGCGTTCTGCCACTTCTGCTGTTGAACATTGTCTTAATGCTGTGTTAATGCTGTCGAGCCTGTCTTCATGCTCTAAGAAGTCACTTTGAACAACATTTGACATGGATTTAGTAATTACGTTTAATTAATAAAGTAGTTGGAACAAATAAATAAGTTTTATTTACTTAATATAACATAAATAATTCATAATAATGAAAATCTTGAGGTGTGAATAACTCCTAAATAACTCGCAAACAAAAAGGTTTGCGGACAAACCTTCAGAAGAAATTTTTTTCTTGTGTTGAGGTCCTTAGTTTATATTTTCAGTTTGGCTACTTAACCCTGAAACACCCTGTATAATACAATAAAAGTAATTTTACATTATTTTATTTCTTCTTTGTCACTGCCGATCCCAAGCACTATAACAGCCGTCCTTGGAATGTGGTCGGTAGTGACATTTTTCCTTTTTTTAATTTAATCCTATAAAATAACCATAAAAGTTTTCAGCGAATCCACAGTCATAAAAATTTAAGCGGGTATTTCAAACTGGTTAAGGATGATATGGTTTTTGTTGGACTAAGAGACCAAGATTGTTTGGAAAGAGATGAGTATAGGGAGGCGCACAAGGGAATAACGGTTCTTGCGGGAAAGAAGCGCTCCATCCATAAAGGGTGTTGCGTGGTCTGAGGAGAGAAAACGTAAGCACGCGGAGCTCATGAAGGACATATGGGAGAAGAGGAGGCAGATGAAGAGAAAGCATTGAAATCGTGATATTCGCGTGGTCTTTAAGGGATGTTCGTAAAAAAATAACCATTGTACTTACGGCCAAAATTTCAGTATTTATACGTAGTCAAGTGTACACTTTACTATAAAAAAACACCTTTCTTTTATCCAATTGGTATGATAACAAAATTGGGGACGATTACATGAAAATTGTCACAACTGTAACCAGTCTCCACTATTTATATTGTGGAACGTAATAACAGTACTTAATCTATTTATTTATTATTGCATGAGAGTCTGAGGAGTATAGACTACCAGAGGTACAGTCCAGTCAGCAGTATATAATCTGTAAAATAGCATAATTATTACCTCAACGATTTATTTATTAAGTTCTTCTTGACTTATTTAAGAAAAATCACTCTAAAAAATTAACACTCTAGAAGTGTTTATAAAATATTTGAGAGGAGCAGTTAATTATAATCAATTTATTTGAATATATTTGTAAGGTTTCAAAGACAAACCTTTGTAGCAATTTTAAAATGTGAAAACCATGCGTTTATGATATATTTAATATGAGATTTAAGCGAATTAAACCTTAATCAATAAAATTTCCAATTAGTAATGTTAGATTTAATCGTTTTTGTTTCCTGCTAGTTAATTGAGCAAACAGACCGCACTGCTTATCCTTAGTTTTATACTTTTTGATGAACAGAGTTAGTTACAAAATTTTAGTAAAACGAGTAAAATGTTTATGTCATCAGCAGTGTTTCTATATTTATAAATATACGGTAGAGAAATTAAAAATTTCTGAACTAAACATTATATCTTTGCGGAAAGTGGACTTTCACCACTTTCAAAGCTTTGTAATTTCATTGACTATGTAAATTTATGTTGATAAAAGGATGAAAATTTTGAAAGATTATTAATATCCCATAGCAGTTCATTGTAATCACTAACTAACATTTAGTCGAAAACGGGCTTAAAACCTGTACCACTAACAACCCATGAAGGGTTTTGGGAACAGAACAATGTGAGGAAGTACTATTACAAGGAGGTGACGGGACAATATCACACTCAACCGCCAGGTTTTTCTCCTTAATTAATTATTTCATTAAGAATGCCCACTTTATAGAGGCTGGGTTAGCCCCAGCGTCTCCAGGCCCCAGGGTCGACCCACAGATGATGAAAAATTACTATTCATCAGCCGGATTCGAACCTGGAACCTTGAGCTCTAGAAGTCAGTGCTCACCCACTGAGCTACCCCGCTCCCCCAAAACGGTCTAAAATAAATAAAATTGATTATATTTGCATAGCAAACACAACACATCATCAACATTCACAAAAACACACATCGGCTTGAGATCACTCCAGATCAGTGCATCACTCCCAGATATTTAAACATATATACACCTACATGTACAAATCTAACTTCCTTCACTTCAATATTCTTTTTAACTTTTTTATATTAATTTTTTTCCCTATATATTTATGTTTTATTCCAAATTTTTTTGTCTGTACTTATTTAACTTTAATCAGGTTTCTTTAATTCTTTATTGATATTTTATAAATCTGATCACTATTTTAACTATGGTGGTTGCTGACGTGATTGAGCACGGATATCAGGTTGTAATAAAAATTGTATTATATATATTTTATGGGTGATAAATATTTAGGACGGAGTTTTAGGGTGCTCAAACCACGCCCTGAAGATGACCCGCATGTTTGGGTTGAAACGTTAGCATAAACAAAAAAACTAAAAAAAAAAATTAAAAAAGACTGCGTCCAGAATATTTATCACCCATGATATGTAGAACTGTCGACTAACTTCCTTCAAGTATTTATATTTTACTATTTTGTTGTCACCTGACTCGTTATCTTTATATTATAATAATTTCACTGAATATAACATTTTTTGATTATACGATGGTCGATCAACGTTCATGTTTCAATCATAAGCGTTATTCTTTTTTTTTATTCATTGATATTTACAACTGTATTATAAAAAAAAAAAAATACAAATAGTAAATGTACACTCAGGAATATAATAACATGAAATCGCTTGTTGAGAAACTAACCACTGATAGCACTCAAATTAAAAATCTATAAAAGATCACGAGGCCACCTTGTTTTCAAGCTCCTCGGAGGGTTATCAGGAATCGAGGAGGAAGCAAGGTATGAAACGAGAGGATGGTTTTGCAGTTTTTTATGGAAGGATAGGTATCTTATATATTTGTTTCCCAAATAAATTTTTTTCACAATAATTTCTCAATCTTTAGCGGATTTTCTTATCAATTTATAATCACGAACTACCATTCTACAATTATTTATTCTGAAATAAATAATTACTACTTTTCTTGTAATGGGCTTATATTGGCCACATGGTTGACGTTAAGTGACTAATAAGCCCATCGGACCGACAAGGGGGTCGGCTAAGTATCCTGAATCAAATGGCACTTACAGGACAAAACCCTCGGGGTCACCTTGGTAACGGGCTCCTACAAGATTAGGCCTCCTGTACAAGGACTCCAAGCGGTAGGGCCCCCTCTGCTTCAGTAGCAAAAGGTAATAATTCTGTCGTAAGAAAGATTTAATATATTAAGATTAAATAAATTAAGATTTAATCTTATTCTGTCAGTTCGAGTCATCCCTTTACTTCAGCTGCTTAAGATAGCTGTTTAAAATATTTTATATTTCTCCTTCACAAATCAGATTTAGTTTTAATTATATCGAAAGAATCAGGTGCTTACTTTAATTCCTTGTTTAATAATACACGAACATGTTATTTAGATAGCTTAAATCGAATATATACATTGATATCAATTTTCATGTCTGCTAATGAAGTGTATTTTATAAGGATCTTGAAGCTTAATCAATAAACTATTTTATTTTGGCGACCTTTTGGGAATGAAAAAACAAGTTAAATAAAAATGGTCAGAAAATAATTGTTGTACATTGAAATTACCAAAAAAAATTTATAAAAAGTAAAGTTATTTGATAAGTTTTTGTTTATTAATGGCTTATACTTTTTTGATATATTTAATGGCTAGAAAAATTTTTTCAGGATAATCAAGAACTAAAATATGTATTTTTTATTTCTATAAAAATTCGATTGTTAAAAATTTGTTATTTTTTCACAACAATAATTTACGTGTCCTACTCTACGGGGTGCGTCGTTTGGTTTTGTACTTTATGACACATTAGAACATATTTAATACTAAATGCAATACTTTTTCTCATTCTGAAAAAAAAAGTAAATAAATAAATAAAATCTATTAGTACATAACAACCCAGGAATTCGTACATAGCAAAGGTAATATAATATACCATAACTTTTTAAATTATATAAAGTAATCTTATCGAAACCATTGGAACCAACGTCGGGACATATTTATAATATTTTATGATGTACTATAATCGAAAAAAAATTGCTTGAAATCGATGTAACCTTCCCATATAAGTCAATATTGTAATTTACATATTTTACCTTACCTTGCAACATTACCTCGAATTTTTGTCGCTTATCAATTTAATCATTTTTTTTTTTTGGCGGTATATACAGCATTCTTTAAAGCATAATATGTTATAACTAGAGACCGGATTTTCGTGCAGTAAAAATTCGGAAAAACATATAATTGTGTAATAAGCACCTATAAACATGTAAAATCATGAATATTATTTAATTTATAATATAATTGTGTAGTTATGTATGTGTTCTTTTTATTTATTTATTTTTAGGTTATTTTATTCTTATTTATTGTATATATGTTATTTTTCTGCATAATTTATTTTATTTACTGTACATAGAGTGTGAATGTGATCTGTTAACACTATTATAAATGTCCTTGAGACAGATTGTAATATTTTTCAAAAAAAAAAAAAAAAAAAAAAAAAAAAAAAAAAAAAAAAAAAAAAAAAAAAAAAAAAAAAAAAAAAAAAAAAAAATATAATATTAATACATCGAAATCTTATCTGATCGTCTGTTAGCCGAGAGTTAAAAAAAATAAAATTTAATTTTACATTGAAAAGGAAATTCCAGATTATAATCAACTATTACAATAACGATTATTATCAAATAATGCAGAACATTGAAGGAATAAAAGAAGGTGCCTATATATTATGTAGACCAGACAAATTTTAGATATTGATCTTTTATTAAAAATAATAATAAAAATTATATTATTTAATAGAGTTGAAATATCCAATGTTATACATTCCAAAACGCTTTTGTTAAAATTTAAAGAATTTAAAAAATAAAATAAAATAGACTGTAATTTTTGAAATTTTCAAGTGTTGAAGCTGTTTTTCTATATCACTACAAAAATTTTTTTGGGGATTACGTTCTCAAACGCCTCAAAAAAAAAAAAAAAAAAAAAAAAAAAAAAAAAAAAAAAAAAAAATTAACCTTTGATAGGAATATGATCCATAATGGTCGTCTATCAGTGATATCGTATCACCTAGTTGATTTTTAATCAGGTGTAAGAACTTTCTCATCAAATTCTTTGTCCGCAATTTCAAATCAGGGTATTTTTATAACAAGATTTTAATTTTTGACGAGAGACTAGATTTTACTTTCAGCATTATCAATTTTTTTTTTCTATAATGGAATTTATATAAATCAATTAAAGCCAGAAGAGATACTGACACCGGGTTGAACGGTGAGTGTGGTTTCAAGCCAAAACAATAACTATAAATATCTTACTAACAAAGCAGCTAATTCTAGGAAAGCAGTTTTTACCCAATACTTTAGGCAAGTTCTATTCCAAGAATATATCTCACTTGTGTTTACTTCTTCCTTTTGTAATGAATTCGATTTTTACATCACATAGAATAATTTTCCTTCCTCATATTTTTCTATTTTGAATAATGAATTTAATTTGAACATTATAGTAAAATAAAAAGTAATAGTAAGAAAATAGTAAAATAAAAATAACCTTCGACAGAAGGATGACATGGGGCCCACATGTTAAAATGAAACGCATGACACTTAACAAACGACTCAAACTACTTTACTCTCTTTTTGCCAAATCTTCGAAACTAAAACTAAAACAGAAACTGAATACATATACATACTTACTTAAGCCCATATGGACATACTCATCACAAATATACGGCATCGCTAAAAAGACCCACCTACAAAAACTTCAAACGTTCCAATCAAAACTATTGCGACTCATAACAAAAGCACCTTGGTACGTGACTGACAAAACTCTACATACTGACCTCCACTTTCCAACAGTTGACCAACATATAACGACCAACGATTTTACACAAATT
The DNA here is from genome assembly GCA_928085145.1 of Nezara viridula. Taxonomy (NCBI): domain Eukaryota; kingdom Metazoa; phylum Arthropoda; class Insecta; order Hemiptera; family Pentatomidae; genus Nezara; species Nezara viridula. Next base: position 153,380,313 of record OV725077.1, on the reverse strand, counting down.
TAAACGGACATAATAACAGACTTATAAGAGACATGGCCACAGCTGACATACCTCAGAACATGAGCAGGAGACTAAAAAGGCGTTGGATGAGGGATCTCCTTCCTTAGACAACCTAAGTAATTGGAACAAGTTAGGGAAGAGGTACTGCTGAGTACTTTCCTTCCCCATGCCTGTCATGTCATTTTATCATTATCGCCATCACATTTGCTGATTGTTAACTTATTGTTGACAGGCGCAAATACATATTTAATAGACAAAAAAAAAAAAAAAAAAAAAAAAATATTAACGCACTCACTTATACATTTGTATTTATAAATCGTCCAATTTAGCACAAAAGTGCAAATTGGTAGTAAGTATTGCAAGTATTCGAGTCCAGAGTTTTTACACACAAGCGAACAAAAAGTGCAATAACACGGAAATCCGGCCTCTAGTTATAACCATATTCCATAACTAAAGGAGTGTTGCTTTGTTAGTCAAAGATTTCCAGCTTGTTGGTTCCGCTACTTAACGAAAATCTTTTATGATGTCTCTCGACCTAAGTGAGGTCTTACAAGAAATTGTTCCAGGAACATAAAAAGGCCTTAATAGTTGTAAAGCAGCACTTATAAACGTTTTTAGAGTACATAGTGTCTCGATAATTAATATATCATCTACTATAAATGTATATTTATTAAATATAATGATTTATTTATTAAAATTAAAATTTTATTAGAACAAATAATATTAATTTTGATTAAATAATAATTCAAATAAGTGATAGACCTACGCCTATCTAATTGGTTTTGTCTATAAGTACACCAAAATTCAGAGGTATTTATTGAGATGTTTGAGTGCTTTCAAGTATTCACGCACCTAAAGAAAGTGTTAAGAAGTTGTTAAATTAGGACGTCTCATAGGTGTCTTCGATGTTTACCTATGCTCCTAGACGACATTACAGTGATGTTTGAATATTTACACGAGGCATCGTGAACACTTAGCATTCAACGCTACCACGAAGTTTCTTCCAGTGTAGAGTCATTAGCACAACTTTCCCAAGTTTGCTGTGCTTAATTCGAATAAACGCTTTCGTATCCTAGTATTCAATCATTGTCCCTGTACGGTAGCTCTTGCTGACAGGTTCAAGTGTTGAACTGCCGGAGTTAAACTGCGACGTACGCTCAAGTTAAACATCTGCCCGGAAGGAGATAATTAATATTTGAAGTTGGTAAGTTAATATTGGCCCAACTCGGCCCCATATTAGCCATCCCCTCGGGAAACTTGAGCGATCGCTAGTTTCTAGCCTCGGCGTTGCGGTATACGTTCTAATATCGGCGGATTTCAACTCTTCAACTGGATATGGAGGATGCTTCAAAATATCTCAACTTAGTTATGAAGTTTTGGAAATTTAAAGTTATCGTTCGGATGAATAGTGGATATGATGGAATTGAGGCAATTGCTTTACGTTGGAGAAATGTTTTTTTATAACAAGAAAAAAATAGATTCTAAAAAATAGGACAATAATAAGATGGAATGCGTCTAGTCAAAATGTTTATTTTGGCTTTATAAAAATTATTTTATTTCATTTTATAATTTATCCTTGTTGATTGTATAGAGTCAGATATGGTCATAATCGTAGTCATAATTACGATTAAGATTGTAATAAAAAATATATATATTATACCTAGATATGATGCAGTGCTAATCCTAGGAGATTTTAATGCCCAAATTGGGAAAGAGGATTACATCGAAGATGTGGCAGGAAAATGTACACTGCAGAATACAACAAATGAAAATAGGCACCGGTTGGCTGAATTTGCGGCATCAAGAGACCTCAAAATTAAGAGCACAAGTTTTCAGAACAGAAGTGTACATCTTGGCATATGGAAAGCACCTAGAGGAAGTGTAAACCATATTTATCACGTACTAATCTCCTCAAGAAAAAGTGGAATGTGAAAAAACTCAGGTGTGGTGAAGCAAGGAAAGTTTTGAGGAAGAGGTGGCAGATATACTGCAACAATGTGATGTAAAGAGTGACGTTGAAAGTGAGTGGTCTGCTCTAAGAGAAATAGTGCAATGAGCAGCAGAACAAGTTTTGGGAGAGGGTTTTTTTTTTCATTATTTTGAACCAAATAATGCCTGGTTATTATTTTAGTTAAAAGTTATTATTCTAGTTAAGAATAGGAAGAACATGCTTCTGCGAGATACCAGGAATAACAGAGATAGATATACGGTAAATTGGAGGATAAGAATGAATGATAGAGAGGATTGGAAAAAAATCGTGAAGGAGGCGAAGGTCCACCTCGGACTGTAGGACCCATCAGTAAGTAAGTAATTGGTTATACAAACTTAATCTATTTCACGGCCAATTATTATCGTCCTTTTTTTTTTGATCGATAAAAGTCATAATGATTATGACCATATCCGTATATAGTTCAATGAAATAATCATGAATTGAAACCAGAAATTCCTGCTTTACCTAAAGACGATGACGTGTGATTTTAAAATAAGTTATGTGTCAAAATTACTATAAGCTGTATCTTTGCAAGTAATAGTAAAACTTTTAGAATTTCGATGATTTATCTATTTTTTTTAAAGTTAATAACCGTGAGTTTCAGATAATCATGGTTACAATTGGTAATAAAATCTATAGGTTTCGAGTTATTCGCAAAGAATGTTTCTTCTCCTTGATAATTTTATTTCCTAAAAGTGATATGAATCAATAAAAAAACACGACGCACTTGAAAAAAAAAACCCAGAGAAATTGGATTTCCTACATTTTTGCTGAAAATTGGCTCATTGTTTATATGAACTTTTTTATAGCTCTTGTGGTTTGCCATTACTACAATAAAAATTTCCCTCTACTTACAGGACACCCTGTATATATTATTTCTATTATATCATTAAATCTATCAATTTTTAGTTATTTATTTTATTTAGATGAAACGAAGTTTATAATTGTGATATCTAGAATCGACGATGTACAAGTAAAATGAAATTCAAACAGAGATAAAAACGGAATAGGAGATAGTGGTTGCTTTTTCGCAATAAAACTTCTCTTGTGTTTAAATTGAAATGCTCTTTGTCAAATATAATAAAAAATTATGGAAGGATATAGGGCATAAGAATGATCAGAAGAAGAATCTGAAGTAGAGTAAATCTTAAGCACATAAATAGATGAATTAAATTTGACTAAAATTATTGAAAATCCTTGTTTTATTTAATAATAGTAAGGAATTATGTATATGATCATTATCATCCTTCTAAAACTTCGTGAATTGCTTCATCTTATGGTAACGTAATACTTTTTTTTATTCGAAAATTCTCAGAAATGAGGTATTTTCATTCTAGAGATCGACAAACTTTGTCTACTTAACGAAGTACTAAAATTGGATGGTAAGATAATTTGATTATAAAATCGAGAAAGAAGGTGGTCTGAAAAAATATTGGGCTCCTTTGCCTACGTAACCTCGTTGTTTTGACGTGTTCGGGATGGAGGTCTAATAAACGAATCGATCTTTTGGTAGGTCACTTTTTTTTGTAGTTTTTATGGTTAAAATTATCTTACGATCCTAGCGGAAAGGAAACGAGTGTTCATGAGTTTGTAGTACTTCATTACATAGACAAATTTTACTCCTCAACAGATTGAAAACATCCCATTTCCGTGAAGGTTTCTAAATATAAGGTGAAATAATTACGATAAGGTGAAGCCATTTATGAGATTTTAAACGGTTGTTAATAGTTAGAGATAAAGAGGAGCTTGTACAGCGTACTATTTAAAAAGTTTAATCATGATGATTTCAGCATGACTATAATTATTTTAATTATCCGGTCCATGCTGTTAGTGCTTAAGCTGTTGCAGCTAGCACGAGAGTTATATTATGTTTGGGTTTTAGCCCGGACCCACGGCTCAGCGGTGCTAGTGCATAATGCATGGGTTTGCAGCCCGGGTTCGACTCCACGCCCTGCTTACTAATGGGCCGCTCGGGTCATTGCTCATTCCGTCCTTGTACCCCAGCCGTGTTTACAAACATTCTATATAAATATTTAATAAAATCTCGGGACGTGTACATTTGGGAGTCACTGTCCCAACCGATTTTCACAGCATTTGGCTCACATCAGTGTATTCAGTCACAATGGTAGGGTGATATATTGAGAACATTTTCTATCTAACTGTGAACATATGATTTAGAAATTTTAAATAAAATTTTAGAATTATATTTCTTTATTTTAAAAAATAATATAATATCTGAATAAAAATACTTTTACAGTTCGTACCAATGAGAATATATTTATTTTTATTAAATCATCATATAAATAGGCAAACACAAACCGGTTCAGCCCCTTTTACACCTCCATTATTCAACCGATTTTCTTCATTCTTTTTTTGTTAAATATCTATTGTCAAGCTTTAGTGTTATCAATAAATAAAAATATTAAATAGTATTTATATAAAAATATAAATGGTAGTTTGTTCAAAACGGCTAATCTCCAAAAGTTCTTCACCGATTTCTTTCAAATTTTGACACAACGTCGCAATAATAATAGAAGTGTTTTTTTTTTATATATATACGTTTCATTATCATCAGGCCTTTCCTTTCGAAATTTCGAAATTTTTCCGCTAAAAACGTGATTAGCTTTAGTCTTTAGCGCCAATACGGCTTTAACGATATTAATGAAACATGGCTAAAGTCTTCCCCTTGAAACATTCATAATTTATGTATATAACACACTTGCCCGAAAACAAGCTGTATCATTTTTTATGATGAATTCGGTATTTTATTTGGGAATAACTCAAAATGTACACATTTTTTGAGAGCTTTGGAAGCTTACTGAATTCACTACAAAATAATAAAAAAATCATAGAAATCGGACTATTTGTTGCAGGGATATATCATTTTAAACACTTAGTACTTTTTCTTTTACAAATTCGATTTGCTTTATTTTGGTTTTTGATAAATCGAAACCTTTTCGTTTACTGAGATAATTGCGACTATTATTTGAAGAGATGATATCATTTTATTTTATTGGAATGATACCTCATAAATTAAAATCAAAAATAAATTCCATAGTTATACTCATTGTTAACTTGAATACTGCACAACCATTAGTTAATGGAACACGAATGAGAGAGAAGTACTAAGGGGGCTTACTTTAAATTAAAGAATTTTAATTCCAATGATTAATTTAACATTTTCTGGCACAATACTTACATTCAACTTTCAAAGAACAACGTTCTTATGACCATAATCAAATCGCAGGATAAAAGTTTTGGAAAAATGTGTGTATTATTGCAACGTCCAGTGATTTCACATGGAGGATTATATATGGCAGCAAGTAAAGCACGTTCATTTAAAATATTGAAATTTATATTTTCAATGGCAATGGGCAAGGCTGTGAACTAAACAATAAAAGAACATTCAAAAAGAATACATTGTTTACAGGGAAGTTCTGAATGAAAATGGATTCAAAGTGCATTGAAATTGCTATTTTAAATTGATTTTTTACTTGCTTAATCATAATATTAATTTATTGTGACAATAACACACGTAAATTAAAATGGAAATTAAATATTTTTGAATGAGCCTATTTTGTATTACTTATAAATAATTTTAAGTAGTTTAAGTTCGATTTTTAATTGAAATTGAAATTTTGTTTGTATTTATAAATGAGGATTTTTGAATCATGATTTACTGTTTATTTATTTTTTATTTAATTATATGTTTTCCTTAAATTTTTAATGGCTATGAAATTTCGACCACTGGGCGAACACTAGTATTTATAAAAAGATTGATTTTAAGAACTCTTAAATAAATAAATTAAAGGGATTCCATATGTAAAAATATATATTTAAAGGAGTATTAACCCATCTCAACACCTACAACAAATTTTATATAAACAATGGTCCCATATTTCGTGAAAAAGTAGGAAATTTAAGTATTATGTTTTTAAGTGTTAATTTTTTGTTGCATAGGAAGCTATAATGAAAAAAAATCAATGTGTGTCCTCTAGACCACACGATAGAATTAAAACATCAACAAGGGGAGATTAATAATATGAAATATAAATTATAAATAATAGCTCATTATGAAGAAGGTGAAATGCTGAACATTTCCCTCTCTTACAGTATGCAGGTCCGAGTTTTAGTTTCTGAGATATTTTAATCCATATCTTTAATAAAATTTGTTATTATTTGGTTTTCGGTTGTTACTATTTTTTTCTTTTTCGCCTCTCTAACACGGCTTCGCGTTAAGATAAAATTTTTAATAACAGCTCATTAAAAAGAGGATGAAGTGATGAACATTTCCCTCCCTTAGAATATGCAGGTCCGATTTTTAGTTTTTGATATATTATATTCTGTACCCAAAACTACTTCAATTAGTCAATTCCAGTCCACTTTACCCTACGTTACACATTGGAAGACTGATGGCTCAATCTGATTGACTCTCCACAAAAAAAAAAAAAAAAAAAAAGCAAAACGCTCCTAAAGAAGTTTTCGCTGTAAAAATTACTTTAAAAGAAAGTACAGTATGTCTTTGGTAATATTATTTAGAGGGTGCTTGTAAGCGACTAAACTATGCTATGTTTTATATTTTCATAAATTCATTGGTTATTTGGGATTTTCTTTTGTCACTCTCCAACTTGGCTACAGCTTGCTTTACCACTTCTAGCAAAACTTTCATATTTAATACGTCTTACGTTCATGTAATATTAAGGTTTGTTATGGAATCATTTGTGATTCAACCTTAACTATACGAAAAAATCAGGATTCGAAATGAAATCGTAGCTTTTATCTATTATCTGTTTATAACTTCTTTTCCTAAAAAGTTACAATTAAACTGTTAAAGTGGAACCTTTTAAAAAAAGTTTCATAAGAGGTTCAGCAACCAAAAAAAAAATAATATTTTTTTTAGTATTGAAATTTACAATTGCATTGAATGATAAGTACAACAAGTAAATATGAATTAAGTATTATGACATGTACAACATGAAGAGAAAATACCCATGGGTAGTACTAAAAAAAATAAAATAAATGTGATTTGACATTTTGTCATCCCAATGTATCTGTGATTTTAGCAAAAACAACCACGATAGTTTATTAAAAATCTTTATTTATTCATTTTTCTATGATTATCTCAGTTTTACTATAGCCAACTGATCACGAAAATAAGCCTTTTATTTATTTTTGAAATATGTTGAAAAATAATGCTTCTTCAAAAATGTTTCATATTAAGTCATAATGCACAAGTGTTTTTACATATATCTCAATATTAAGAATTGATCCATATTATGCATTAGGTCACCAACTAAATGTTCCTAATCCTAATGTTTACGCTTTCATAAAAATCAATTTAGCTATTTTAGGATTTAATTTTTTTCATAAATGTTAATTAATAACAACAAGTTATAAATTTAATTTGTTATCTATGCACTGTATGTCTTCTGACGAGAAGATTTTATTTTTTCTAACTAAATTTATTTCTGACGTGGCGGCATCATCGTCCGGTCATAGTATCGCAGATGGCCACTGGTCATCCAGGTTTAGGAGACACTCACACATATACACTAATTACAGCAAATTAGTGTCAATCCCACACTCAATCCCAAACTACAGACAAAGGTCAATAACAATACTCATTCTAGAGTCACCTTTCCTAGGTAGGCGCTTCGGATGGGGGAGCGTGTCAGGGAACTCTGAGGAAGCAGCCTGAGATAATCAGCTCCTCCTAAATAACCTTATCATGAAACCTAAAATTGTTTCGGAATTGTCGGTCTCTCAAGGAAACGACCAGAGCCTACAATGGTAAGAACATGTCGTCCTTATACCGATCTGGAGCACTGAAGCTGCTTCTAGTTCAAATAAGTTTTTACACATTGTTGCCATCTAGGAAATCCGACGGACGGGCAAGGCATTATGGAGAAGAATAACCACACAGCTTTTATAACTGCCTTAAGAACACCTAGGAGTTTGTTGCGGGATTCGTGTTAGAGGTAAATTGAACAGCTGGTGATTAGATGAAAGCCAGTAAGTCTTAGAATATGTTTCATCAAAATGCGGAAGGGGGTTCTACAATTACAGTATAATCAGTGTGCACGGTCCCGTCAGAAGTAGCTGATGATATAGAAAAGGATTATTAAGTTCTATTGAGAAGGAACCCTCAACGCCTGTCCAATCTATGAAGTCAAGATATTCACTGGAGACTTCAATGCTAAAGAGGAGAAAGGGGAAATTTATCACCCAATCAACGTCACATCCTTCCTTTCACTTCTTCACGATGAAACTAACAAAAATGACCAACTGTTCGTCAACTTTGCCTCATCCCAGTGAATGGTTATTTGCGGGGCTCTCTTCCCGCACAGGAGGATATAAGAACTCTCTCCATCGAGATCGAGACAATAGCCAGAAGCTTCAATGGGAGCCCAGGATTCATCACCTGATTGGAAAGCCAAATTAATAATAATAATAATAATAACTAGATATATTTTTGAAGTAAAATATCCCACACCCTTTAAATGTTGCTTCTTCAGAAACAAAACCCTACCCTAAGGAAGTTGTGGTTTCATCCGAGAATTTTCAAATGCTTTAATGTTTTTCGTAAATGAAGCATGTCAATATTATGGCAGCAGCTCATAATTGTAAATTAACATTTCTAAAAAAAAAATTAATAAACACCGATTGCTTGATTTTCTTTTTTTTATGATAGAGTAAGTATCAGGATTAGAAACATTTAGTCGGTTACTTAATCCAATAAGTATCAACTCTCATCATAGATATAATTTATATATTATTTGTTCAATAACATTGTTTTGAATATTTTTAAAAATAAATGAAAATTGTTATTTGTTAATTATTTATTTGCATCTCAATTTTGCCATAATTGCATCTCAGGTGTTAGAAAAAAAAACAAAAAGAAATTAAATTTTTTTAATGAATTATCTTGGGTATTTTCTAAGGACACAATAACTTTAAGGCGCCAGAATATTTAAAACTCAGGTTATACCATAAAAACAAAAAAACAAAAAAAAACATCTCGATTAATATGTACTTCTAAAGTTTATTGTGCATGGAAATTTTTCTAAAAGTAGTATTTTACTCTTTTTGATCACTATTTTTCCTCGTTTAAAATAATTCATCATCGGGTTGAAGCTGAAAGTTTTCAACTGATATTTTTTCGTTAGCTAACTTATTTGCTATTAACCTTTTCTTCAAATTAACGGTAAGCTTCATTACAAAACAGACAAAATTTTGAAATTATCAATAATTGTTCGTAATTTCATAACTAATTCATAATATACTGGGATAATTCTAGAGGTTCTATGAATTTTTTTAGCCTACCTAGTATGTAAATATGTGTTTTCCTGTTTATATATTTTATACACACGTAAATGTATGTATATATTTTTCCAAATTATTAATAAACTGATGTTCTTTTTACACTGATTTCTCTATGCATATTAAATCAATGCTAATTAATTATCTAATTGATAAATAAGTGTTGATGGTTTATAATTATAAATTACTCTAAATATTCGTGAAGCAGTATGATTTATTAATTTGTAAATAAACTTTCCAGCAATATGTAACTTTATTCCCAGTATAATGTGTAATATCCATGCTAAATATAGGGCTTAAAAGTTTAGCCATCAATTTCGATATAAAGTTTGGACATCTTATGAAATCCATCTTATTGACTTGGGCTGGTCTCATTACTGACCCATAAAGCCTAAATGATTTTCTTAAAAGTATTATAAATAATATAATAAAAGTACTATTTTTCATTTAATTTTAGCTTAAAAATTATAATTAATAATATCCCTTTAATGCCTAGAGTTGAATAAAAAATGAACTTATTCACACCATATTTACAGAACACGTAAAATTAAATTAAAAAATCGAAATAATGAATAAGTGATTATAATTAAAAATTTAAAAACATTTAAAGATAAATATTGGAAAGTTAAATAATCATCAGAGGCATACTTGTATAATTTTTTTAGAATTAGCCAAGGTAGAGAGAGAGAGAGAGAAATACTTAATTGAAAATAGTGCTGCCCTACTACATATGGTTGCTTTACACACAGCATACCGATCAACCCATTTGAACATAATTTATACATTTATTTTTCCTTATTTTTTTCTCATTATCATAATAGTATTATAAAATATAAACTAATAACTACACCAAGTCCAATAAACTACCCTGAGCCATCAACATTGCCTAACATACGTATAAAAAAAAAAGAAAAATAGTTTGGATGCTCAGAATACAACACAAAATCGCACACACATATGTCCACAAATATAGACAAAAAGACAAGACAATGCTAACAATTTAAAATAGAATAAATAAATGATAAAAACATCCTCAATTTATGGTAAATTACTATCTATGTGATGTTGAATGATTCACAGGGAGTCCAGAGTACTATTCTCGGCCAATATCGCAAGCTCCTCAACATCAACACCTAGTTCCTCGATGAAGCTCCTTTTTTTTTCGGGATCGTTCTGCGAGACCCAAACGAGAAGCCTCTCACGGTGAACTCTCTCCGAAGATTTCGCGGAATTACTCTTTCAGGAAAGGGATACATTTATCATAAATTTTTCTCTTTTCCCTTTCCACTTCACCCGCCTGATCGAGGCCACTGCTCTCAAAGCAGACAGTAGTGTCCAAGGTCAGCGACGTCCTTCCTGTCCTGGGAAATGCACCTATGTCAGCATATCTTGTAGGGCCTTCGCTGTCGATGCAATAGATCTCGTCAAAGCTAGTGAATTCGTTTTTTCTAAGGGACCTTATCGACTCGAACTTGACCTTATGGTGCCGCTGTCTTATGAGAAGGGAGTTGTTTCTCAGCACATGGGCTAGTGTTTCACACTCTCTGCCGCATTTGCGACAGAGTGACCCAGCTTCCTTTTACTGTCCACTGGTTCCTGGGACTCCTCGCAAAGGCGCGTAGTTTATACTGAGTTTTACGGCATTGGGAAATTCTGACCCCGAAAGTACTTTTTTCTGGCATATATACTAATTAGCTTTCGGGTTCTCTTTTAAAAGCTTAACTCCAACACCTTGCCACCTGCAACTGGCCCATTCTTTAAAAGCGTTCTCTCTCAGGGACTATCTTAGAGCCCTCACACTTCGGTGGACCTGATCTACACTCAGTCTCTCCGCACATTCGGCGATTTCAGCGGGATAATCAAATGTAGAATGGAACAGGGCATTCGGCAGATCGGACAGTCGCTGGGCAATGGACCAATGTTGCAAAGGAGCCTCCGATTGACAGCGGGTCAGTTCCAATCCGCGATACCTCCTAGATGCATATAACATCGCCGTTGATGTAGAGAGCCCGATAATGGCCTTGATACTCCTACGGTTATTGGTATCGATTCCCTCCAATACCACAGGACGTTTCTTTCTGAGGTGCGCCGTCTGAAGAGGATTGGTAAGCCCCGGGAACTCGTATTGGTTGACAACGTTAATCTTCTGTTCCGGTTTAAGAAGGCAGAAGCTTTTTACTTATTACTGCAAGAACTTAAAACTGGCTTGTCCCCATACTTTAGGAGGGAAAAGCAGGAATCCAGAAGATCTCAGCATTATTCTCTCAACAGCCGTTAAAAGTCAGTGCAGGCTGAGCAAGAGCCCTATACCCACAGGGACACATGAGGATTCCACTTGAGTCTTCTGCCTAAGGGGAAGCCAAGATACTCGACCGCATTTGAAATTGAGAAATTTATGCATTTAAAATGAACTAGCGGACAGGATCTGCGCCAAAGGCTGAATGTGAAATGTTTAGATTAAATTTCTTGGATGGATCAATTATTAAACCAATTTTCAATCAGAGAAAGGTGCGTTTGAAGCAATGTAATAATGTAAGATCCCACTTTAGGGCCTGAATTAGATAATAGGATGACGAAGTGTCGGGATGAACAAGGATACCAGAAGTTAAAAATTTGTAAATAACGTAATCTGAGACGCTGCCTTGTGAAACATCGGCCCTAACTAGATAGCATTTGAAAAATTCTACACACTAACGTAATTGAAAGCAGCGATAGCAACAAAGGAATTGGTATAAGTGTTGCCCAAAATAGGTTTTAGTTTTGCACTTTGCAAGACCAAGACCAAGACCGTCTAATTGTGACAAGACTAAGACTGTTAAAAAAAATTGTTTTTGTGAATAAAAATTAAGGCAAAATAGTTACTAATACTAGAAAATTTTAGATACTTTGTAAATAACCGGTAGAACCAATATATTTTTGCATTTAACTCTTCCAATTTTTTATTCGGGGTTTAGTTAGGTTTCTCCATTGTGGAAAATAACAATAATATCTCTATATTGCCTGGTGGTAACATTTTTTATAAGGTTATTAAATTTCTGAAAACCTATAAAAATTGTTATTTTTAAGGAACATATTTAAATCTGAAAAAAGTTGTTTAAAATTGGTTGAAAATTCATGTGTGTGGACACACCATCTTTTCTATTTAAATAATTGGTGACATTTTATAGATCATCTTGATTCTAAAACTCCTTCATTCCAATGTGGGGTCTATCATTTTCTTTCTTGACAATACCTTTAATGTGTTGTCAAGTTAATTTGGTTAGACTTGATTGTTTATAACAATAAAACATCTAAATGTACCTATTCTGTAGCGTTTTCTGAGATTTAAAATAACACTTTTAATAAAGAGCAAAAAGCTAATAGGTAACGGCAAGGCTTGCGCAAGACCAATGCCAAGACCAAGACTGAGTGCGCAAGACTAATACTCGTCTTAGTCTTGCATTTGGGAATCAATACTCGGTATAAGGACAAGGAAAAAAAAGATCCTAATATATATTTACTCTTGTATGTTAGAATTTAGATACGTTTTACAATAAAAAGCAAATTTCATATTTATTTTATTTTATTCTACCTACAAAAAAATTATCATCTAAAAAAATTATTTTATGAAAATTTTCAGCTTACGCTTTGCAAGTTCCCTTTGTAGCCAGCGCAGCTTGATTTTATCTGTTATTTTTTAAGTTGGAAAAACCAAGGCACGTTTTAACGGTCACGTAGTTAATTAGAAGAAAAATAAATTAACAGCCATGATAACGCAGTAATTAAAGGTTAATTAAATATTTAAATGTATTTTGCAATCTTTAAAATGCGAACAAAAGAATTATTTAAAACATTATATACTAATTGAAGTCCTAATCATGATCAGCCCAGATTCTTTAACTTACAGTTATTTATTTTAATGCAAAAAACACAATATAATTATGAAAACATTTTATTTTTCGTACATATAACACTCATAAACAAACAGGAAAATTAAATTTATAAAGGATACATTCTACCACAAAGTCAAATTTTATTTAGAATAATTTGAAAAATAGTTAGATCCTCCATGAAAGTCATTGAAATCCTACAAGAATTAGCTAATGTGCGGCGTAATAAACTTCACATGCATGTTTTTAAAATGTCATTGAAGTTTATTCTTCTAATAACACTATCATTAAAATAAAATTTGAACGTAAGATTTTTTTTCGTAATCTCAATGTTGTAATTTTTTGTATGTAGTATAAAAAAATAAATATAAAAATAAAAAAATAATTTTTTTAAAATTCTATTTCTATCCTCAATACTATTTTTTATTTAGGAGTTACGTTTGACACTTTTTCACCACACAATAGCCATATAAAGAGTTAATACTTCAAAAGTAATTAAAAATTCCAAAGGTAAAGAATTTCTTTCATAACTGTAAGAAATTCCAAATTTTACGCATCTGTGTAAAACATAATAAATCATGGATTCAACGAACTTATACTTTCTAGACCACCTCGGCGATGGCTAAAGTTTTCGAAAAGTTAATTTCAGTTTTGATTTTTTGTTTAATTTCAACATATAAAAAATGATGTGTCCCATCATCATTACACCATGACATTATAGACCTTGAAATGGAAATATTCAGAAAAATGAGAATATTTACAGCATTAAACAAATCAAATAATAAATAAGGGACTACTATTAAAAAAAAAAAATTCACCCTTAGTTAAAATATGAATAGAAATTGGATATTAATATACGAGTATATTATACACTAGGTAGTGCTTAAGGGACTATATGATATTATTGAAGAAATAACGTGCGTAGAGTACTGAGAAATAGGTAGGTGCTTCTATGTGTCCTGTTGATTTTTTTTTTTTTAAGTTATAAGCTTAAAGTAAAATGAATTTTCTTGCATTATCATTTATTATTTTCTAAACTCACCAAGGAGAATACTATGATTTCATGAAACTTTCGATACAATATTTGCAGCATATTTCGGAGCAGTCTTCTTAAGCAATGATTTCCCAACCTGGCGAATACTTGATATGGCCCCCAGCTCCTGGGACCTGCAAGAACAGCGCTGATTTCTGGAGGGTAGGCGGGAAGGGGGGGATGAGGGGTGCTATAACAGCGGATTTATGATTTTCTGATGATGATGAAGCCTCACTAAATTGGATCTCGTAAATCTGCCGGCCGTGGACAAACAGCTCAGCGATGGGGCTTTCACCCTCTGTTATCTTTACCGCCTCCCAATACCCTGTCTGCATTACTCTCAATGTCTCTTCGTTATTCTCATCTCCAACTGGTGCTGAATTCATGGAACCAGATTTTTTTTTTTAATCCGTGTTTTGTGATTTCATTTTTGGATAACCACTCTACAGAAAGTAAAAAACAATGTACCTGTACAACCATTAGCAAGGATTACAAGGTGGAAATTTTATACACACACACATGTATACCGGGTATCTCATAAGTAGAGAGAATATTTAAAGAGATTATAAATGACCTTAAACTTTCAACTTAAGAAAAAATGCCCCGTTAGGTAAATACATCTCAAAGAATAATACGTTGCAAAAAACTGTGAAGTAATTGCAGCTATCATGCCTACACTAAAACTTTGAAAAGTAAGTGTTATCTGGTTATGTTAAGATCTTCTTGTTCAGTTGACAATAATTCTGGAAGCTTCTATTATAAAGTAAAAAAATACTATAATAATATATTTTTACGAAACATAAAATTTCTTTTAATTTTTTTTTTATTTGCTTATAAATAAAAAGATTAGAGATGGAATACCATTAGCTGTTTAAAGCTTATCGAAAAAAACCTGTACTACTACAACCTAGGGGTCTTGGATTCAGTACTCATCCAAGGCCAACGGCCGTACAGTGAGGTGATCACGCTCAACCCCTTATTTTTTTGAAAAATTTCTTTTTATCAATCGGATTCGTACCTGGGACTTAGCGGCTTAGTGCCTAACTCAACGAGCTACTCCGCTCCCTTGAAGGTTATCTGATATATTGAATAATAAGTATATTTAGCATTTTTACTTTCCTACCTACACTAGGTAAGGAAAGTGTTGCAACCGGGTCAAATTTACAATATTCGGTTTTCGATGGATCTATACGTTTCAGAGCCTGAGTCTGTTTTTTGAAAGGCAGTGAAATTCCCTACAAAACTATATAAAAATCGTTCATTTTGGACAATTATTTACGAAGTTACAGCTATTCGATTTCTAATGTAAGATTACGGGTTCATATCCTGGTGACAGAAAGGGGTGAATGAGAGAAGAAAGATGACTCAGTGAAAGTAAGAAAATCTGTTGTCCGTATTACACAAGCTTTACTATCTCCTCTACTTTTAACAGAAATTAATGATTGACGATACTAAGCTATGGCAAAAAGTTTTTGATCAGCAATATTAGAGAGTATTAAAATGTTTACACTGATCTACCTTAAGCCGGTTTACATTGCTTTAGTTTATAAAATAAATCGTACTAAATCTTTTCTTTGATTAATTTTCAGGAAAATTAATCTATTTAAATTTTTTTTTGTTTCTTCATGAACATATGCAAAGATATATAAACTTTTCTGAAATAGGTAGGAAAGTCGTGTGAGTGGACACACCAGATATATTTTTTTGTACCCTTCCACAACATTGTAGCCAAAGACGAATCTAGCGGGACAAAAGTCTAAAAGTAATGTTATTGACAATACTATATTTCTTGCTTATCAAGACTAATCTGTTATTGTTAAAAAAAAAAATAGTTCTATGATTTGTTGACCATTACTTGTCTAAAACCAATGTGTTTTTTATATTTCATGAAATTTACAAAATCTAAATATAACCTTTTTGTTATAAAATATCACTTAGACCGAGCTCATTGATTAATTTTTGTTTTCTGCTATTAAATGCACCTATGCGTATCCGACAATACAAGCAAATTCAAAACACTCACTTACGCTCTACTTTTTTTTCGTGTAGTGTACTGCAGAAGCGAACTCATGATTTTTTTTTTAGACCATTATATATATATTTTTTTTAAATAAATAATAAGAAAATGACAGGAGTATGAAGTTTTATGTTCGTCATACATTAAAAAAAAGG
Source organism: Nezara viridula (assembly GCA_928085145.1). Taxonomy (NCBI): domain Eukaryota; kingdom Metazoa; phylum Arthropoda; class Insecta; order Hemiptera; family Pentatomidae; genus Nezara; species Nezara viridula. The sequence goes on along the minus strand of OV725077.1, from coordinate 153,363,929 downwards.
TAGTTGGATACTACGGTAATTGTAGTTGGATAACAGTAATAGGATACTTTAATATTGTCAACTAATCTGAGTTAGTTTAGAATATAATCTTTCCAGCCGCTTATTGCCAAGTTTCAAAAACAATATGTCTTGGAGTGCCTAATTTTCTATCAAAATATAGATTACATGTCATAAAATCATATTTTTAATTTGCATTCTCAAGCAAGTAAATGATTTCTTCATAGACGATTAATTAAAAAAAAATCGTTTCCTTCTATAAATGGCTCAGTCAATTATATTTTTCGGAAACAAGATTTTTCCTCCTGGAACACAATTACTATCGCTGCTTTTGAATGAGAGAGAATGGGCGATTCAATTTCACAAATTTACCAATGTAAAATGTTGCTTGTTCAAATAATTAAAATTTTAAGAATTAAAAAAAAAATTAAGATTAAGAATTAAAAAAAAAGCTAGCGTACGTAAAATGTTACTGACTATATGTGAAACAGTTTGCTATTTAGTGAACTTTGCTAATTGAAGTAGATTATGAGTTTCTAAAATAATCTAAAATTGGGGGGGAGGGGGGAAAGATATCATTAAATACCTTCTTTATTCCACTACATCGTTAAATAGTAAATAAGATAATTAAAACATCGCTTTACTGTTAAATACTAACAGACTGAACGAACTATCTTACGTTCAAAATATGAAAGAGTTCAAAAGTGCTCAATTAGCATATTTTTCAGATTACTAATTTATTTTTTTTGTTAATAACCATTTCAACTAATTGTAAAAACACGTGTTTGTAGAAACATTTATTATAGATTTTCCCGTCACAACGTGCATGGCTATGGTCACTAGCGGATGCAGGGTTTAATTTTGCGGGGAAGGGGTTCAGCCCGAAAGCTTTTTTTTCGTATATATAACGATAATTACTTTGAAAAAAAAAAAGGAAGATATTAACTACCTATATGAAATGGTGCTTAAGTGATCAAACGAAGAATAATACTCCCCGTAGATCGACCTGTGGCCATGGTACCCTCTGGAGCGTATAGACAACGATTGAAATCGGTCTTCCTCTGTCAATGAGGCTACGTTGTTTCGAAATTCTAATTGATCTTAGCTAAAGCATATTTGTCTCAGTGGTGATGGAATAGAATAAAATACTTATACTCTGACTATCTCAGTGGTTACTAAGAATGTTTTCCTTAGGAGCTTTTCATTTCTCGAATTTGCACAAATAAAGAAAACGAAAACTTATCGTGAATTTTTGGCTGGAATATTTAAGGCACAAAAACCAATATAAGAAAGAACTTTATTATATGAACGTGTTTTAACTACCAAATGAATCATTCGAAAGGTTGGTTACCCACGATATCAGCGGATATTTGTCAAAGAAAATTGGAAATAATTTCATAATATAAACAAGTTTATAAAAAACATATGTATAAATATGTACATGGGATGGCTAGTTTCCAATTGGCATTTAGTACAAACTTGAAGGTCTTCAGTTGGTGTGTGTTGGAGGCCCTATCTTGCTCCTTCATTTCCATGCTAACTAGGACGATCCAGCTGATCCTGGAGCTACACAATCTCCTTCTCCTATTAATATAAATACGCCGCGGCTGATCCTAATCCAGTGATCGCGATATACACTTTGGGGCAGACAATTTCGGTCCGGGCTTATTCTCTCGAGGAACTAATTTCAGGGAGACTTATGCGTCCCATGTAATCCCCAGGGATCCTTATGAAACGAATTAATTTTGAGTATTTATGAAGGGATTGGAATATTTCTCTGATATACAGCCAATTTCACTGACAAAATCTGCCTAACTATTGTGGAATGTAGTTTATCGTAAGCAAGCTGGTTTATCATGGACAGTGCTCTGAAGTAGGAAGTATTATCGTTTCGTTTACAAACTTTTACATTGGTTTAAAATAATAAGTGTGTTATAACTTTCAACAAGCCTGGCTTCCTATGACAGCGGAAAATGCTAAAGTAAAAATATAATTTTTTTTTAATATATATCTTGCCTTCTACTTTATTACTTTCACGTTATTATTCATACCGAAATGCAATATTGCATTTTATTTTATTTTTTTTAACTGTATACTGACAGACTGACGGACAATTAGTAATTTTTTGCCCGTTACAATAAATAGAGTTTAAATTTTTACATAGAAAGAAAATAATTACTATATAACCGAACAGTAAAAACAAAATTTAAGAGAATCAGCTTACTGCAGTCATAAATAAATATATCACGTATCTTAAGAAAAACAATTTATCTATGTATTTATTGTTATTAATCAGTATTTTTTATTTTATATTATTACTCCTTCCGAAAATTTTTATTTTTATTTATAATAGGTTTTTGTGATAGAGTTATTTTGAATGTGTGCACCTCTCTCATGCAGAGATATATCAGTCCATGAATTACGGCAAAATATGAGTGGCTGAATTCTATGGCTGGTTTATCACCTACAGCAGCTTTTATTTACCTTCCGACATGTTCCGACCCTATTACAATAACATTCATTCTTCACAGGTTTTAATTTTTCTTACTTCCTTCTTATAGCGTTGGGAATTTTTATCTATATTTTAGAAATTATTAAATTCATCATTATATAATTATTGCTATGTAATTTGATTTATTTATATCTTTCCTTGATGTAATGTTACAAATAATATATTTAAAAAATAGGTTACAACAAAAATAAGAATTTGAAATACTTTAATTTTGTAGAGAAAAACGTGTCAAACCTCATGGTTGTTGATATATGCACTGAAATAAACTGAAAAATAAAATTAGTTAATTGTTCTTCTTTACCTCCCCGCACAAAAACTCGGCCCGGGAATCTCCAGGGATTTTTACCAATCATTGCGGGAAGATTCATTAATAAAATTTAGAACATTTTGTTTGGATGTTCGGGTTACTTCCTAAAGTGTCTGTAATATATTACTAGTCAGTAGATTTTTTTTTTTTAAAGCCCCACTCAAATCGTAAGCCTCATATATAATCAAGTTTAATTATAAGAAAAAAAAATAGATAATAATAATATTAAATATGTGTTAATCAGTAAAGTATATCTTGTGCAAATGGCATGTTCTCGGCGTAGGTCTGGAGAAACTGTAGACCGTTATGACTATTTTGTGGTACATTTATTAACCAGTAACATGAAGATCAGCTGGATGTTCATAAATTTTCATCTCCCGGTTATTTCGACTTTAAGGTGTGGGTATTGCGTCAAACGGCCCAATATTTTTATAAACACATTTTTTACTCAATTTGTGACCAAACTATATGATGATTTAAATGGAAAGCAAATTGATGCTCATGAATTTTTAGTACTTCTACGTAATTTTAGTAACCGATCTCCAGATTGGAAACTTCCCAATCCCGAGAATTTTCGTTGTTAAAACAGTTGTAGGTTACGATAAAATAAATTTTTTGGCGGATGTTAATAATTTGCTAAAAAGATTTCTTTATACCGGATTGCTATGGATGTTAGTATAAAATAAAAAGATTTATATTAATGTATTTGTATCAGTATGAAAATATACTAAAAAAGATTTTTGAAGTGAAAATTTCTTTAGACGTGTTTTTCACTTTTGAGTGGAGAACGAATTAGATTGATCCATCAGATTTTAATTTCGCTCGGGCAAAGTCGGTTATATTCGACTAATTTAAATGTTTTTGCGTATGGATTAAAATATCTCATAAAGTAAATATCAGACCTACATACTGTATGCGGGGAAATTGTTCAGCATTTCATCCTCTCTGTAATAAGCTATAATTCAAAATTGTATCTTCACGTGGCACCGTATTAGTGAGGCAAAAAAGAAAAAATATTGTCGAAGATTAGTTGAATATATGAGTTAAAATATTTCAGATACTAAAAATCGTACCTATCTACTGTAAGAGACAGAAATGTTCAGCATTTTGTCTTCTTTGTAATGAGGTATTATTCAAAATTGTATCTTAACCCAACACCGAGTCAGAGAGTAGGAGAGGGAAAAAGATATTGCCCAAAACCAAATAATAATATATAGTACGAATGCTGATATTATTAAAACATTAAAATTTTATTTTGATCTTATTAACAATATTAAAATAAGAAGAGAAATAATATAAATGATAATAATAGCTGAAATTCTTAGGCATAGTGGAAGTTAAATAATAATATAACATTACATAACCTTGCAACTGGAGGTTTTCACATAAATATTATACAGTCTTTGAATACATCATAAACTAGGAAATATCACTAATTTAAATAAGTAAATTATAAATCATTAACGACATTTTAAGATTGACATTCCTTTGATGTTCATATTTTATGCAATAGAACTTTGTTATTAACTTACAAATTTCTTAGCAAACGAAATTAAAGCAATTAAACCTAACTAAAATACACCTAGAATACATGGATTAATAAAGTTACTTAAAAATGGCGCTCCGCTTAGTCCTATTATCAAATATCAATGGGGAAATTGATAAATTTGTGTAAATATCTCAATTCCACACTCAATGACCTAAAATAACATAGTAACAATTATGCAAAAAACTCAATAGGGTTTATCAAATGCTTGAAAAAATAAATAAAGTAGGCAATAGGTAAATATTGTTTTGTCTGTTTTCATGTAGAAAATGTATTTACCAATATCAACTGGAAAGATGTAATCGAAATAATTGAAAAGTACCGGGATACAAAAGAACCGCATATCCAAATTAAAGGATTTTATGGAAGATATAGATTGAAATATTTCAGAAGTTAAATATCGGGCCTGCATTCTGTAAACGTGGTAAATGTTCAGCATCTGATCCTTTTTATAATAAGCTATTATTAATTATAATTTACATTTCATATTATTAATCTGGCCTTGCTGTTTTCACTTCTATAGTTTGGTCTAAAGCACACACCTTAGTTTTTTCATACTAGTCACGAGAAATTTACTACAGACAGGTAGACTTCGAATGATATTTGAACATTAATTTATGAAACGTAAAACGCAATTAGGAAATGTCTATTCAGAGAAGGTTAAAGTATTTTTAATAACCCGCATGAATAGAGAGTTTATCTGCCTTGTATATCCTTGTGAATAACCAAATGTAACTAAAGGAGATAAGTTTGAAATTTTTATTTTTTTTTTTTATTGATTATTATAACAATCTGTCTCTTTGACATTGGTTATAGTGAGGTAGGATGACAAGTTGGCAATTTTAATTAAAGAATAGTGAAAAAAACTAATTTTCTGAGTTTATTACATATTTGAAAAGTGTTTAGTGTTAAATTATTATTGAATATTTAATAGTTGACCGTTGCATTATAAAGGAAGGAGGTGGTCTGGGGTTGCGGTCATAAAAAGGCTAAATAGTGGTAAAACTATTTTATTGAAAGCCAACGTTTCAATAGTTTTACCACTATTTAGCCTTTTTATGACCGCAACCAAACCGGGGACCATCTCCTTCCTCGTTAAATTATTATCTGTTTAAGTTCGATTTAATTAATATAAAATAAGAGTTATTTTCTAAATAATCGCATATTTTTTTATCACTTGATGCCATACTATTAATACGAAAGAGTACATTACTTCTTCCAAGTTGTATTGTCATGAATCTGGTTCATTTGAATATCTGATTCCGCATGGGCGAACGGCTCACAGAAAATAGGACTATTATCAGCTATCTAGATTATTTTCCCAATACAAATGGGTCCTCTTAATGCCTCACTTTTAGCCGGCCATTTATGTGGCCTGGTGTTTTGTGGGAAATGTAGGTAATCATTCAGTGGCGGAGTATCCAGTCTAAAATACGACTTCCATTCCGGTAAGCTGCACTTTTTTTTCAGCTAGCTAAATGACTGGCCACGTCATATCAGTAAATTTTTCAAAATGATTCTCAAAAACAAATTTTTTTCATGTAAATGCTAACTTTCACTTTACTTGATCAAATAAAACATGTGAATTACGTTAAATAATGTTAGCTTTCTGATTAGCACCCAATCTGCTCCGGCCTTGTTTCCTTTTTATAATTAAATAAACTGTTAATTTAATTTTAAAATATGATTTAACATTTATATTTAAAAAATGAAATGTATATATTGTTTTGTTGTTGTTTTTTTCGTGCTCTATTGACAATTTAAGATTTTATAATGATGTTGATAGTCATATTATCTGCATTTCAGATATATGTTAATAATTATTATGCATTATTTTAACTGTCTGATTTTTTTACAAATTATGATTTGTAAGTTATACGTAGTTATTTTATAGTATTTATAATGTATCATAGAAAAAAATATATTGTATTACCATAAGTATAGTAATGTTTATAATGCAAAGATAGACTCTATTTGTATGGAGTTCCTCCATCAAAACAAATAAAGATTAAATAAATAAATACAATATCACTCCTCACCATACAACCCCTGAAATTACTATTCCCCAAACTTCAAATATATCTCCTCATTATGTAATCCCTTACAATATCATTCCTCACCATACGACTCCTCAAATTACAAATCCTCAAACTCCAAATGTATCTCTTCAATATACTAATCCTCAAACTAAAAATATATCTCCTCAATACACTACTCCTCAAACTACAAGTATAACACTTCAACAATCAACATACAAAACTACGAGGTTAACCCCTCACCATTCAATACTCAGTACCCCTCATACTCAAGACGTTGTAACAAATCTAATACACAGCCTAATACTTCAGATCTCTAATTATATTTTAACTCCTTCTTAAATGATTTAGACCCACGCCAGGGGGGGCCGCTGGGAGGAGAACAAGGAAGAGCGGAATAAGGCCATAAACTGTAAATCTAAATATGAACATTGGTCTCGTTGCAGAAGCAGGCAGTAATGCAGTGAGGTGTAACAACCCAGTTCTGCAAAACCCGTATTACCTCCAAGGCACGGTAGGGTTCAAATAAATAAATATATTATAAAGGCATTTGTAAAGCTTTTCTATAAAGACATTTATTATTATTATTACTTGACCAAAGGAACAAATACGAAAAAATATATAGTTTTTACGTTTATATTAATTTATTATAGGTCGAAGAAGGTTAAAGTTAGTTCGATAAATATTTTTTAGCAATCTTATATAGAGCAAGATCACGGTTTTATGCTATACCAACCTGTTATTCTATCACCTTAAAACACAACTGTTGAAACCTATTAATTTAATATAACATTCTGTCAAAGTAAGAACAACAGTTATATTGAGAATTGAGTTCATTATCACTATAATTATAGTAAATATAAAATGATATTGAATGAAATCAAAATATTCCTAAATTAAATAACAATGAAATAAATGCATTTATTTAATTTAAGTTATGTAAAGGAAAATAACGCATACACAGCTATATAGACTATTTACAATCAGTCGAGAGAACTCCGAACTAGGCTTGTTCCTCCTGATGTAAAGGGGAAAAACAGGACTCTCAGAGATCCTTACGCTACTCTCTCTACTAAAAACTAGTCCAGACTGAGCTAGAGCGTGATAGGTACATTCATACATATCTTGAGTGGAGAATCTGGCAGTTGGCGGAAAACATAAAGGCAGAGTATGAAGGAACTAAATATTCCTCTGATTTTAGTGGTCTATTTGTTTAACCAATTTCAAAACCTCGTGTTTTAGCCTTTTAAAGTCGGGAAAGCAAACATTAAATTTCCAGTCGATGTTTTGAGGCAGTGTTGGATGTATTAAAATTATACCTATTTGAATTTTATTTTATTTATGAAAAAACAATAACATATTTGTAGGTTCAACATCAATTGGGCCTCAGTCGTTTAATAGTTTCACGTTTAATATTTAAAATCACGCTTTAAAAAAGTATTTTTTCTTAATGTATTTTTAACCATAACATTAAAGAATTGTACAAGAATTAGTACAAGAAGATGAAAGAATGGTCTTACTAATTTGCATCTTACTTTTATTCCTTCACAACTTTTTGGTTCTTTTATCTTTTTTTAAGTTTTTGGTATCAATGCAGCCTATTGCGAATCTTCTCAAACGACGTAAAAGCAGGCTAGTGGATATTGAAAATTTTAAAAAAATTATTACTGTTATAAATCACTTCGCAGAGCTTAGGATCGATAACGCAGTCCCAACCGAAATGAATTGGTTTGAAAGGAGGATCCTGGCAACCACATCAGGGCCTAAGTGCGAAGAGCGTGGCAACATCGTCATAGAAAAGAATTATGTAAGACCTAAAATGACATCAGCCCATAAAATTATATAAGAGTTCTGCGTCTGAAATGGCAGGGTCGTTTTCTAAGAATACAGAATAACCGAGTCACAAGGAAAGTCTAACAGGGATCTTCCAGCGAATAAAGACCTAATAAAAGCAAGTGGGAGAACCATGAGTAACGTAACCTCAGGCAGTTGAGAATAAGTGCCACCCACGCTGAAGATATAACGAGATGGCTGTGATTGATTAAGCAAAGGGCGGCTACATACGCCTGTTTTTCTGTAGAAGTCGAATAAGAACCAAAATCGAAGCTTCATATCCTAGCCAGAACATAAAATCAAAATTTCACCCTCTGTGCCACCGAACCAACAGTTCAATGCCTCTGTTAAACCTAGATTGAAAAGGTATTTATTCAACTGACAGTCCTCTCAGTTACACACTATCCTTTCCATGAGTAGAAATATAGGTGTCCCTGGAGTAACTTGAAATGTTTCAGTTTACTAGTATTCTTCCAATTGTGATTAGTTTTATTACCTACTGCTACGAATATTCTTCTTTTAGTATAACCGATGCTAATACCTCAAATAAGCCCCGATTATAAATCTTCTTTACCTGCCTCCTACCTGGTAAGGCCACCTTTTCACTACCTACATTAACTCAATGTCCAGGTACCGACTCAAGGCTCATCTTATTTGTTCTCAAGAGAATGTTAGAGTTGTTTTTCCATTCATCCGCAGGCTTAGAGAGTGTTGGGTAGCCTCTCCAGACGATAAAATTCGATTTCAATAAAATGGTTGCCTAATAATTCCTAACTTTTTTCAAACTGGACCCTATTAAACAACTTTTTTCTTTTCATTATTAGATAGACGCGTGCCACTAAATGAGTAAAAATGGGTTTGTGTAGCTTTAAAAGCCAAACTTTTTATGTTATTTTGAATATTTAATAATTGAGCGTTGAATTATATTTTTTATTTTATTATTATTTTTTATTCTATGCCTTGATCGTTTTGAGCTCTTTAGGACATTAGAGCTTTAATGGATCTTGTCGGCACAGTGGATATGTTGCTGATTCGACAACTCCAATATGTGGCTTTGGAAATAGTCATGTCCGGTTTTCATTCTGAACTGTGCAAAGGCCTCACTTTTGGAGAGATCCACTGGCACTTTTCCATTTTCTTCTAGAAATGAAGAAAATCAACTCCAACTGCCGTTTCTGTTCCGCTTCTCTAGAGATTAATGTTTTGATTATCTTTTTTACCTTCAAGAAAGAGATTGGTCAAGAAAGATGTCTTCATTCTCCTTCTTGTTCTTTTCCTTCACTTTCTTTTGCTATTCGGTCAGCATTATCATTACCTGTCAACCCACTGTGTTCTGATATCCATTGTAGAACGACATCTGTGCCTTCTAAAGCTAAACGAGTAGATGACATTTAATAAAATTGTATCCTACTTGATATTTTTACTTTCCATGTTTTATTTGATAGTTTTTATTATTAACCCCTTACATTTCTTGAATCAACTTGAACCAAGTTGAAAGAGCTATTTTTGAAATATCGGCGTATGAAGGAAAACATTTCTGTGCGTATTTAAACGAAAGTTGCCGATAGCATAGGATACCGATAGCTTTGAGCTTAATCAAACGAACCTGTTTTGAAATGTAGGTGAACATAACAGAATACTATTAGCCATGTAGATCTTCCACCGCAAGTTATATTATTCTTACAAATAAACATTGCTTTACGTAGAACTGATAGCTTGGAAGGGATCGTCCAACATGTCAATCATTAAAACCAAACTTCAGAGGAAATAACCAATGTTTCGTTTTTAAGTTACTCATATTTAATATTTATCTTTTTTTTCCAATTTCCGAATAGGTTATTATTTAAATATACACTAATCATTTAATATTTTAAATAAAAATAACTTTATGCCCAGTTTTAATATTTTTTTTAGACACATAAATGTGTTAAATAACTGGAAATAAGTAATAATAAAAATAAAATACTGGTACCCCTGGATCGATGAAAAGAATATTTTATTAATATTGTATTCAATTAACTTGATATGCTCTTAATGCAGTATTATCGAAAACACTCCTATATCATTGTCAATATTCATAAGATTAATTACTAAATAGAATCAATTATGTAATCATAATCAATGGATCATATGCCAATAATAATTATTGCCGTTACACTTAAATTAATTAACTATTAAACGTTATGGTAATAGTCCAGTACATCGTGGCTTATTTCTTGCCAATAGTGTTATATTGTTCCAATTAGTGTACGTATTACAACAATTACAAACCATTATTAAGTTCTTAACGCATTAAATATTATCCACACCGAAAACCATGAGATATATTTGTATGTAAATACCTACTTAAACGTTATAATAAGTATTTCAATCCAAAACAATTTAGAATCACATTGTTTTCAACGGAAACACTGGTTTTTATATACACGGAGTCCACATAACCAATTTTCGCGAAATTACTCATGTTTAAACAGCTTAGCTTTTATATGATGTTTTTCAGGAAACTGAAATAACGTAATCAAGTATGTAGAGGTTTGGGATGGTACAGCAAATTTTGTCCTGAGTTGCTTCTTCAGGGCATCTACCTTTCTACAGACTGCAACCTTCATACTGGAGGCAGGGTAAGGCCTGATTGGTGGGGTCAACAAAGAATCCAAGTACAGTGAGTCTTCAAATAAGTTTAAATGATAAGTGATAATAAATGGGCAGAGGGGAGAAGGAGGAAGGTGGGAGAAGAAAAAAAATGTTCCTTAGTTGGTCAGTATCGCGATAAATAAATTTATATATATATATATATATATATATATATATATACGAAGAAGAAGAAAGTAAATATATATGGAATTTATATTTTAATAGTAAACTCTGTAGTTATTGTAAAGAAACTTCAAATAAATTTAAGGGATAAGGTAGATGAGTTATGAACTCACAATCATTCATGACTTTTATCCAACAACAGGAGGTTACGGACGTGAGATCCTTTTTGATTTTGAAGAAGGCAAGTGAAAGAATTGTAGAGATTTCATCTATCCATAACAATTACGTTTTATATGTGTAATTTTATTTTAAAATATGTACATTTTCTCATAAGAATATTTATAAAAAATATTTTAGAAGTAATAAACGATTTTATTTTCACGATTATAAATTATAAAATACAAATTTACTTTTCAATGTTTTGTTTTTACCATGCTACTCTTCCAATGTTTCTAAAACGGACATTTCTCTATAGTGGACAATTTTTTATTTCTCGTAAGTGTCCAGTTCTGAGAGGTTTTACTGAAATAACAAAAATGGTCAAGTATTAGTAACTATTGTGTCTTAATTTTTACTCCATTTTTACTCCAAGACCCCATGAGTCTTGCAGGCCATTCTTGTACTCTTGCGTGTCTTGCAGTGTCTGGTCTTGCATCAAATAAGGCGGTCTTTTTTGACTTAGTCTTGGTGTTGCAAAAGTGCAAGGCCAAGATCAAGACTGCAAGACCAAGACCGATTTTGGGTAACACTATTCCGTAGGTTCTTGCCTCTAACATCTATTTATAATTTACGTTTTAAAAATCAAGGAACAAATTCGATTCCAAGTCTGTCTGTATTCGAATTTAAATGACGGGCGTAAAACCTACTAACGGTAATCCGATATTGTGTATTTCTACCTAAGGTGTACAGACGGTGCAATATCAGTTTTATCAGATTCCATTCATATGAGAACAAATCTTCGTAATTTGCTGGAATAAACGATTAAGACATTAAATTTGTTTTTAAATTTATATTTTTTATGTATCCAATAAAATTATAAGATATAAATTATGATAATGTTTAAAAAAATTCATTTAATATGCACTTAAATAAAGCAGAAGATTCAATATTACAAAGTAATAAACTACAATGCAGTTCTTAAAAATAAAATGTACAAAACTAACAACAGGTATTGAGTTTAAGAAATATAAACAAGAAATATGCAGACTTTAGACGATAAAAAATAACATTTATTGATAGATAAAAAACATTATAATTATAATAAAGTAAAGTATCCACATGGTCAATAGTTTCCAAGACGTAGCAAAGCTCCATTAATGGACCTTGAAGAAAAAAATTTTCTTAGCCTTGGATCTAAAAATATAAGCTTTCTTTCTTTGCCCCAAAGGGTGAATCTGGTTAGGAAGGCCAATTTTTTGGGCATAACTTTTTAGATAAACGAAAAAGAATAAAATATACATCCTTCTACGTAATTATTTTTAATTATAAGATAACTTATTTACTAGTTCGTGGCTAAATTTCTAAACATCAGAGATAATGTTTTATATTTAAGTAATATATACATATGGGAGGGGTCTTGTAAATAGAGGGAAATTTTTATTGCAGTAGATCTCAAGTGCTATAAAAAGTTTATATAAACAATGGTCCAATTTTCAGAAGAAAAAGAGAAAATCCAAGTTTTGTGGTTATTTTATGCTTTACTATAAACTAGATAAAAGTTACTGCAAATGAAAGCAATGTTAACTCTATTTAAACAACACTTTTGAGAGTCTAATCTAATCTAAGTTCTGTATTTAAAAATATCATAAATTATTGGCGATTTTTTTATATCGTCATCAAACTATACTACAGATACTTCACTTTTAGAAAAACTTTAATGCTATATTAATTAAGTTGAGGTTTATTTATTTATCTTTAATTTAAGGTGTTTAAAAATGTATGTGATTTTTTAACCAGTCACCTAAATATACCATGTTTTTAGCAAATATGACTACAATAAATAGTTGCAAAGCATTTATTTCTTCTTTTTCCATGATGCGAGAGGTATTATAATAAACAGAATTGCCAAAATGTTCATTTAATTATTTAAAAAAAATGATTTATTTTTCAACCAATTAATTAATTAAGCCATTTTTTCAATCGAATAAACCACCGGCCTCATTGAGATGTTGACTAAGTTCTGAGGGTCGCATTGAAACCTCCAGCCAAGTCCTTGTGGTCTGGCTTGTAGATAAGCTTATTCTATAAATGGCGTTTTAGTTGTTAGATGATCTTTCTAAGAGATAAAACACATGCAATAAATGCTTTAATAACCTTATTTGTAAGCAATTTGCTAAATTTTATATTTTTTATAACGCTTATTAGAATGGTAAGACTTACCATGATAGAAGTGAGATGCGTGGTGCAAGTTGGAGATCGACAGAATTCACTTCTGGAAAAGGACTAAGGCAGGTAGATGCACTGGCATGTCTCCTCTTTGATTTAGCTTTAAAAAAATCCAGTAGAGATTCTGGTATTCAAGTGGCCGGAACAGTATTCAGCCGGACAGTGCAACTTCTTGCTTATGCAGATGATATCGAAATTTGAACGTTCAACAAATCCGGTACCTAGGACTCCACCTGGACAAATATCTCTTGGAATCCTCATACAAGACTAAAACGAAAAGAAACTTTTCGACGTTTCCACTTACCCCAACCTTGACAAGACAAACGCTCAAAACTTCTAATTATTTACAAAGGACTCAGGATTGAGTAACGGGGCTCCACTAAACCATCAAATTCCTCTCGTATCCAATCCTTACGATCCAAAATCACCAATGCTCCATACTTTGTCAAAAATAAAATAATCCATAAAGTCTTTAATGTTTCACACTTTTCCATCTTAAACGAATTCAGATATCCTTCCATAACAAACTTCATAACCATTCGAATCCTCTCGTTTCTAACCTTGCTTCCTCTTTGATTCGTAATTACCCTCCGAGGCTTCTGAAAAGAAGATGGTCTCGTGACCTCCTCATGTAGACATATTATTGGAATACTACACGTCATTAAACCAATTTACATTTACTTGTATTACATTTCGTTAATACAGTAGTATTATTACATTGCCGTTCATTATTTTTTTTTATTGTATGGTATGAATGAGGTACTCTGTTTCACTATCATTACTGTCCTTGAATATGACAGATTGTAATATCTCAATAAAGAAGTTTAAAAAAAAATACAGTAGTGAATTTCAGTAAATCTATTTTTAAAGAGACATGTTTACCATAGCATTTTTGGTATTACCAAGCGATCTAAACATTTAAAACTACCCTATTGAACAAAGGATCAGGGGGTGCAGAATTTCAATGTTCTCCAGAATGGCGAGAGGTGGTTATGGATTAGACACAACTCGCTAACTGTTGTGGCTGAGAAGCGATTAACGGCGTGACAAGGGTCTCCAACTTGAGCCCTCGGGCTAATGATGTTCGAAGTATGGCCTGGTTTCGGGTGGAAGGTGTTGTCTTACTTTCAGAAAGCACCTTTGTAGCATCCTGCATTAAGAAATAATAACACAAATACTCAAAAAATCATGTAACTGGACTACTTACATAATGTGTATATGATAACATAATAAAATCTATGATGAAATAAAGAAATACGACACTGTTAAAACTCAAAATCAGTCTATAATTGAATTTTATGATAAGAACTGGTTTTATGGTCTTTAGATAACACTAGTGTTTAATAAATAATACTAGAACTAACACTCCACCGGCTTCGACTACCTGTGACGCTTCTGTAAGAGAGGCACTGGGATCTCCTGGAGTCGTGCTTTGCCTTTTGAAGCACAATCCTTGGCTCGGAATTTCCTGGGCGAATGTAAATATTGTACATAGAATTGTTGAGAAGATTTACTTTATTTTTACTTATTTATTTATTATATCATTAATGTATTACTGTGTTATTTGATTGTTATTTATTTTTTTTACTTATTTATTTATTTATGTATATTTTAATTACTTATATTTATTTCCCTATTTTATGCATATATGGTTTGAATGAACACATTTAGTCATAATACCAAATACCCTTCAATGTGGTAGATTGTATTATTTACTATACAATAAAAAATTAAAAAAACAATTACAGTTAGATCATTTTAATATTCGTTAAAAGTTTGTAGTTAAAAATACTTGTGGTCAGTCACAAACAGTAATAACTGAAATTTCATAAAATCGACACAATATAACGGAGAATTGCTGATGGTTTCTTTCTGTTTGCCTTGGTACATTTCTTTCTTGCAAACACTCTAAAACATAACCACAGCTACAACTATTCCTTCCTATCTTCTGCCTCCCTTCGCCATACTCTTACTCCTATTAGTTTCAAATCGTCCTCTACGTCATTCAATCACTCCAGCCTTCATTCAATCACTTAATGCTAATCTCCTGCCACCTGGCCTGCCATTCATTATTTTTGGATAATGATTTTTCATCCGGCATCCTTTGAATATGGCCCAGCCATCGCAAAATCCCTTCTTTAATGAATGCCAAGATATTAGGCTCACTAAAAAGCTGTTCGAGCTCTCTGTTTTTCCTTATTTTCCAATGGCCATCTTTTCTTACTGGGCTAAATATTTTTCGGAGGTTCTTTCTCTCCCAAACCGTCAGGATCACCTCACTCTCGTTGGTCATCAGCTACATCTACAACCAAACTAAATTAAACTTATAACTACTACATGTTTATCAATCCCATGAGCAGATTTGGAGCGACTCGTTTAAGCGACT
Organism: Nezara viridula; assembly: GCA_928085145.1. Classification (NCBI taxonomy): domain Eukaryota; kingdom Metazoa; phylum Arthropoda; class Insecta; order Hemiptera; family Pentatomidae; genus Nezara; species Nezara viridula. The sequence goes on along the minus strand of OV725077.1, from coordinate 153,348,170 downwards.
CGTTTTAGTCAAAACAAGTTTTTAGCAAAAAATCTATGCCTTACCATATTTGTAATTTAGTCCTACTATTACTTTGTCAATTATAATATTAACAATGGGAATTATAAGTCAAATTTATATAATTATAAGAGTTATTTTCTTATTGCATATTCCACGCTTTTGATGTTATTGATTAAATAAACTTATAATCCGCCAGCTCAACCGTATTTTACGCCTTAGTTATTAATAAGCTATTTCAAGGTGTTCGTTTCGGCAGATTACGATCTGACGGATGATGAAGGAGTGAAAGTAGGCATTAAGGCAAATCCTATTAGAAGAGAACGACTTGGAATCCCTCCTTTCCTCCATCAAGTTCTATTAAGATCAGGGGAATAAGTGAAGTGGAATCTTCAAATAATATTAGAAAATCAATCCTAATGAAGTTGTTTGGGAAACCACAGGGTAGGAGGACCTTTTTTTTTCTTATATGTTTTTTTGTTTACATTGATTCGTTGTCAAAAAGGAATTCATCGAATTGAGTTAAGGGATCTCACTTCACAAACGCCTGTGTTGTGTATTCCCGGCTTCTTACAGAATAATGTCAGCTTGAACTTTCTTGAATGCTTTGGAAGTGGATTCATTAATGATAGAGAGGTGATGACGAGAACAATGGAGACAGTACACGATCTCTATATTGGAACGTTTTGGGAAATCCTGGGTCGATACGACAAAGCACAGAGTGTTTTGCAGAATTCAAAGATGAAATTCCTTCGACATATATATGTGCTGAAACAAGAGGTGACATCACAATTAGGACGAACTTAAAAATTATGCTAACCATGGGTGAGGAAAATCAATTGTGGTGATTTGGAAATTTTAATAGAATGGACGAAAGCAGGACGGTTAGTGTAATGAGTCACAGGATGAAGGATAAAACGAGAGATATTTGCCACGAAGAAGATAAAATGAAGGAATATAAGAAGCATTTATAACTTGAATCATGGATTGTGAATGAATTCCTTTTTAATGATTGTTCATTCACATTTATTCTACGATGACGAGGGTGTTCATTTACAATACAAAGGTATATAACAACACTGCATTAATTACAGAAAGTAACGCAGTATGTTGCAATGCTGAACATTAAAAATTAATTTAAGATATAGAAAAAAAACTTACGAATCACAAAGAATAAGACGAATACGAAAAATACAAATAAAATATTCGTACAATATGAAACACTCATAATATAATTCTTATAATACTAATGATATATTCCAAACTCTGTATTTTAAAATATCAACGATATAAAATTATTTTAGCTGGTTTTGGTAATCCTAGCCTCATTTCTTAGAAGAAGATATTTCACTTAAAATATACAATAACATTTTGTATTTAAACTTTTAACATATTGTGAAGCTTTAGTCATAAATTCCTGCTTTTTTTATTAGGCTACATTCACCTTAAATACCAGTAGCTTCTCATATGAAAGCTATGTTCATAATAATAATATATATATATTTTATTTTATTTTTTTAATTTAATAAGGGAAGAAGCGATGAGTTATTGCCAACCAGGCCTGAACCACTTTTTCTCACGTTACATCTCAAGATCTTCTGGTTTGTGCTGGTAGGCTGTTGCAGTGAAGACGATTGTGCGGAAGACATAATCGTTACAAGCACGGCAACCAGTTGAGATATCTGCACCCATTTATCTTTAGCACTCTAACCGCGCACGCACGTTTCGAAATTAATATCTTCCTCTTATTCGAAGATTAATAGAGCAGTAGTATCTAAATATATTATGAAAGAAATCCACGCTTAAACGAAAACAACTCCAGGTAGTTTTAATTGTCCATCTAAAATAATTAATATGGACTGTTTAATTATATTTAAGTTACTTTAATATCCTTCAAAATATTTCTTCCTCTTTACTGGAAAATGGACAATGTACAAATGACTGACAGACTTTTTGACTTTATAAGACGGACAGAGATATACTCCAAAATATAACCATTGAAGCAAAGCGATAATGACTCTTGCCGCCTCTATAAAAAAAAATGTTACTTTAAATCTAATTTAATTTTTAATTCTTAAAACATCCTATAATTTCTATTGGAGTCTTATAATAAAAAAGAAATATATTAATTTCTCATGACTATGAGGAGAAATACATAAGTCAATATTGATATTTATATTTCTAAAAAGGGTTATAATTTATTGAGATATATTCGAATTCATTTATACAATTTTTATATTTTTATGAGGTTAATAATATTTATGAATGTTAAATGGCTGAATATAATAATACTCGAGCCTTAGCAAACCTTTCATTTGTGTTTTTTTTAATAAACTTTCGTATGAAGCCCCTAGAAATCATCTCTTTTAATAAAAAAAAACTTGTATCTAAGTCCAAAAAACATTGGATATATTTTTTTTATTTAAATAATAAATGATATTTACGTTCATCAATGTAAACATGTTTTTAATATTTTTTTTCTTTCTTTTAGGTAAGCGAAGTGCTGCTTTAGTAATGCTCTTAACTTCACTCAGGTATATCTTTTAAACTGATTTAAGTCAGAATTAATTCTATATGATGCAATAAGCCTATCATCGATTGGTGACCTACCTCGAAACAAACCTATTTACATTGTGTTTATTTTTTTAAATATTATTAATACCATAATATAATACCAGAACCTCTCTTACAAGAGAATCATGGCTTAAAAATTACGTTTAATATCTAAATACGTTTAATTTAGATTCTAAACATTTTTTTTAACCCGGAGTGCCACAATAAAGGGGCTATTCACTTTATTTTACATGTTAACGTCTACTCAAATTTTTTCATATGTTATATGTAACCAAATGTTAATATATTTCGATTATTTATGAATACATATAAATATTAGTAATGATATAATATATTCAGGCAAAAATGATATTCCATAATTACATGAGACAGGATGGTAATTAGATAAAGAATTTTAATTCAATTGATTTTATATCCTTTAATAGATAAATATGAATTATGATTTACTAATAATAAAAACGTAGGAAATCATTATACAACGGTTCATCGTTCCGAAAAAATTACGTACACATCAAATTTAATTTATGTATCTAATATGTGGGGGTGTGTATCCTAATACTTTGTGTTCATCGTACATTCATTTCGTTATTTTGAGGATATTTTATAGTATGGAGTACGATTGGATTTTTGAAAACCAATGTTTTGAATCAACGTATATTGAAACGTTCATCAATTAAGAAAATTAACCGAGTGTCTATAAACATGTTTGAAAATAATCATTTGACAGTACACACTATCAAATCACAATGTTTAAGTCAATCAATAACTAAGCAAATGTAAAACCACTCTCTATTTATCTGTTTTCTGTATCTGTTTATTCGCATTACTGGTCGCAAAACTATTCTTCACTTAAATATATTATTTTAAATATGTAAATAACGTACGAATTAACCTAACAAAAAAAAGTAAAATATGCCTATGATATTATATAATAATATCCACTACTACCCAATAAAATACTACTCAAATTTGATGGAAAAAAACAGTACTAAATAAAAAAAAATATAATATTAAATTCATTTAGTGAAGTAGAATTCTGTAAGAGTGACAGTCACATTTATCGTAGGTCTCGATTGAAAAGCTACCATTAGAAGAGATTGAAGACCAGAGGACTGTAATAGCAGCGAGTCCTATTGGAGCGCCGGTAATGGAAGAGCTGTGTAGGAAATCGGCAATACGTGGTCCTAGCAGGCAGGTCCATCGCTCCACGACCGAATACCCGAAAAATGTCCACACACCTCCTCTCCCCTCCCCCCCCCCACAATATTAGTAGCCTCCGGTATCAATGTCTGTTCCTCGAAGATTATACTCCAATACTAATCTATCCTTTCTTCCCATGACAAAAGGAGCATTGTCCGAATAATGGAAAAGTCGCATGAGGAAGAAGCAATTTTCCGAAATGAAGAAGTAATTTCTAATTTTATTTTTACATTTACTTAGCTATATAAGAAATATATAGTAAGGGAGAGTATGACGATCGTTACAATTTTGGCATTCGAGTTTTAACAGAAATACACGTCTTGTTGTCCCGAGAGTCCAAATAACCAAGTTTCGCATAATTTATGCTTGTGGTAACAGTCTAGCTCCAAAACTAAAAGTTGCGGGAAATTGAAATTACTTATTTAAGAGAGGTAGGTGTAACTCAGATGTTACAGCAACATATTCACCAAAGAGTTTTCATCATGGAATTTACATATATTCTCAAAATCGGATTCAGCAATTTTGATTAAAATTGAGTGATGTTTAATATTAGGTAAATATTATTAACAATAAAATAGTTTTACATAGCTTAAATGCAGAATTTTCAAAATGCTCTCCTTTAAATTTGGTTTATTTAAAATATTTAACCGTTTCACATTGTAACTAGTAATAAAAAAAGTGGTCAAACAGAAATAGCTTGAGTAGAGTTCACATAGAAACTAGAACCTAGAAGACTTATGAATAGCTGCGTAAGATTTGTAATTGGTACCCCAAGATACTCCCATGTCCCATGAATAGTAATAATCCTCTTTGAATGTTCTGAACTTAAAAGAATTTTTAGATTTCTTTTTATTCATAGGACTAATTGTACGGTGCAAATATAAAATATTTCACATTATTTTTGCCAGTGTTTTACTTTTACATTATATATGTACATTATACTTCCTTAATGAAGTGTCTGAGTTCAAAAACAGTATATTTATTAATTATATATATATGCTTATTAATTATATATATATAATTATACATAGGTCTGTGGAATTAAACCTTCTTGTTATTTAAATATAAAATTCTTATTAAAGATATATATATATATATATATATATATATATATATATATATATATATATATATATATATATATATATATATATATAACAAGAAGGCTTAATTCCACAGACCTCGTCTATTCACGTCAAACAATATTGAAACTATGTATTTATTATTAAATAAACTTTCCATGGTATCCTATTTACTAATGGTACACTACTATATAGTAGTAACGACTCTACTCTACGAAATTAAATTCTAGATCTCTATTGAACTAGATCTTAATTAAGGAAGCGGACTGATAATATTTGGTTGTATTACAGTACTGTCTGCACAGTTTATATGAAAATCCTCCTAGATGTGATTAAACTTATCTACTCTCCAAAGGTATTTCATCAGAACTTCTCTTTTAATATCTTTCTTCCTAATGTTTTTTCTAGTCTCTTAGCTTGCTAATTCGGTATTTCCTTGGTTTGAGCTCTCTCTGGTGTCTCTCCGTAGACTGGCTTCTTGTTCCACGGCTCTTCTTTCATTAACCAGTATTTTTCCATTCACTGGTTATTGAATGAAGGATTATAAACAAAACATCTTCGAAGAAAATTTATTGTTCTCCTCCTTATAAAATCAAGTCACACCATATATATAGAAAATATAAAATTAACCAACATTAATTAACAATACAAAACTATGTACAATAAAAAATAAAATAACCAAAAGGAAAATTAAAAACATAAAAACACAGTTATAACTATATACAATTAGGCAGGGACTTCTCCCTCCAACTATAGAAGGAAAAGCAGGACTCCAAGAGATCCCTGCGCTACTCTCTCAACCGCGTCACTGATGCTAAAGCCAGTGGAGTTTCAGCGAGAGCGGTTTAGCCACATACACTCATGTCTTGAGTGGAGAATCTGGCCATTGCCAGAACTTCAAGATATATACTACAAAAGATCTCTGGGCCACTGCCTCTTCAACCTTCGAGAAGGATTGTAGGGATGAGTGGAACTACATAGGGATTGTGCTAGGGTTTTTGGATAATGTATAAGGTTCTAATGAAATTTGGAAAAAGTTTCAGGGATAAGGTCAAGGACAAATAGGCTATTAAGGTCATGATGTTAGGTTTTGTTGGTTATATAGAACGGAGCATCAACTATTGTTCGGAGGACTTTGGACTGAAGGGATTGGGTGTGTTTGATGTTAGAAAATTCACCTGTCCCCTAAGTTCAAGTAAGTAGGTCCAAATAGGTTTCAGGTTTGTCTTGTAGATCAGTAATTTGTTGTCAATTGAAAGTTGAGATTTTCTAGTCAGTAGTCTGTATAATTGGCCGTATCATCTGTTAAGTTCTTGCCTTATAAGTCTAGTATATGTGTTCCACGTTAGTCTTCGGTCTAAGAGAAAGTCAAGATACCGGAAAGTACAAGACATCTTCCAAGAAAATGTATTCCTCTCCTCCTTATAAAATCAAGTAAAGTACAAAGAAAAGTATACAAAAGTAAAATTATAAAAGTTGTAGTTTAGTTTTCTCTATGTTCCTCGGTTTCAAAGTTTGCTTCAATTGGAATCTCAAAAAAATATAGTTACCTCTAAAAGTTCATAACCGCATACATATTTACCTTGCTGAAAAATCTACACCTCCGGAAAATATGTCCCTCGTCTCCAAAAACCTACAATTCGTAAAACAACCCCCCCTCAAAAATTGTAATGGTACAACTAGCAACTTGCGACCCCCTTCTGAACAGCCTTACTACTAATTTCACTTCGGAGTTTTCTTTGGGAATTTTTAATTGGCTCAGTCTTGGTTCTTATATAGGTCTTGGTTTTGCATCTCTCATTCTAAATAAGTTTAGCTTCACATTTTTTCCTTTTATTTATTTCCAATGCCAGACAATTGTCATCAAATTGTACATTGTAGTTATTCTAAGAGGACATGGTCCCAGAATAAAATTTATTTTTCTTCTTCTCCTTCACGGTGCATACCCTGCTTCGCCTTTTATCCTTACACCTAGTATGGTTTTTCAAGCGATCTTTTTAACCGTTATTAATAGATTCTTTAGGGCTTCCCATAGCTGTATTAGGTTTGATATTCGTTATTGCTATCAGTATTCTATAGTTTTAAATTAAACAGAAATATACCATGATACGACTAGATTGTTTCAGATTTCATTTTTTATTTTTACCACGTTATACTATTGAGTAAAAGCTGATCTAAAATTGATTATTTCTTAGATTTTGGCTTTAATCTTTTATATCTCTATCTGGGTGATTGAAGCAGTTTTTCTGGAAAATATATGTATCACATCTGTTTATGAATCACATATCACCTGTTTACTGGTTATTCGGAAGAAATTAATATTTTTAGTTTTCTGTTGTCACGAGTGTCTGTGGTTGTAGCGCCCTTACTTAGCCTCCACTGGCTTTTAATTTAATTTAATTAATGGCGAAGTGGTTAAGGTAGAAGAACAGAGACCTCCGAGATCTCCTGAAGCCTCTCTTTTCCCTCCACAATTGGGGGGACAAGTCTGGTTCGGAGTTCCCATGGCCGATTTTTTTTTTTAAAGTACATTTTAATTCTATTTTATTTATTAATTTTTATTTTATTATCACTATTATTTATATTTTCTTCCTTCGTCGTGATATTTTATTTTGCTCTTATTTCGGTGTATATTACTTTGAAAGTATCGTATATAATTTTTTATTTTGTAAATATGGTGTGAATGTGCTCTCTGAACTCTACTATAAATGTCCTTTATTGAGGAATATTGTAATTTTTATCAATAAACAAGTAATACATCGGTTAAAAATATTTGACTACTAATTCATTAACTTTATCAATTTCTTGGTTGAATATTTACTAAGTTCATAGCTAACAAATATTTTGAAATCATAAAAACTTCAAATATTGGTTTAAATATATATGCATGATTGTTACTGGATTCCAAGTTAGTTATTAAAGAAAAATTTAAAATTATAATTTTGAAAATATTATATATTATTTTAAGCTATTGTCGAATCTTTAACAGCTATATGCACATATACATTTAAATGTTACAAAGTTCTCTCTTCAAATTTATGTATTTCCAATAAGGACTATTCGTATCGATTTTTTTAATTATTAAGGGAATAATCAGTAATTTAAATATACCCAAATACATCCAACAAATAATAAACTCATAGATTTATCTTTATATGGTTGATTTTGATATTACAATTAGAATAGAAAATAGATAATACAATCAAAATAGTTTTTCGCGTATCCTCAAAAAATTTTCAATTCTAAACTATGACAAAAAGTTTTTGATCAGAAATATTAGAGGGTATTGAAATATTTACACTGATCTACCTTAAGCGGGTTTACATTGCTTTAATTTATCAAATAAATCGTACTCAAATCTTTTGTTTGATCCATTTGCAGGAAAATAAATCTAGTTCAATTCGTTTTTATTTTCTCATGAACATATGTAAAGATATAAAAACTTTTCTGAAATAGGTAGAAAAGTCGTGTGAGTGATACACACCAGATATTTTTTATTTCAAGTCATATAGTAATTTATTAATCGTTTTTGAATATTTAATAGTTGACCGTTGTATTATAAAGGAAGGAGATGGTCCGGGGTTGCGGTCGTAAATAGGCTAATTAGTGGTAAAACTATTTTATTGAAAGCCAACGTTTCGACCCGACTTTGCAGGTCTTCATCAGGGAAGTGTGTTCATCTAGGAGTTTCACTTAAAACTGATGGGTTCTAAGTGAAACTCCTAGATGAACACACCTCCCTGATGAAGACCTGCAAAGTCGGGACGAAACGTTGGCTTTCAATAAAATAGTTTTACCAATATTTAGCCTATTTATGACCGCAACCCCGGACCATCTCCTTCCTTTAAATCGTTTTTGTTAGATGTAATTTTGTTACTTTTTTTATTAATAAAACTAGGTTACTTTTTTTAATCTCCTGTAAGAAAAAGAAGCTTCTCTGACCTTTCCCCACAGAAGAAATGAAAAAAAGAAGCCATTATATTTTAAGGTTATTGTTTAAGATATTCTTCATTATTCAATAGTTGTAAGATCCAGGACTATTTTGCGAAATTACCGTTCAGAGATAAATCTACTCCGTTCGGTCGTATTGTTTGTTAGAACTTGAGTATAAAGTTAAAGGGTTAAACATTTCGCTAATCTCGTAGTACACAGAAAAACTTTGAACTAAGCTCTTTTGTTCTATAGAAACAAAGAGAAAAACTTTGAAGGACAATGACAAGACATAGCTAAAAGAAAAACCCCAGCAGGAACCTAACTAAAAGACAATTTGCCGCATTTTCTAATCTTTTAGGACAAAGAAAATCCCATCTGTTCCATAGAAATTCCAGTGAGTAATTCGTATTTTTTTTTTAAGAAATCGGAATATTGATATATCTTGATCATTATCATTAAGACTGTGTATTTAATTTACATGAAATAAAACATTGTTTTGAAAATCAATGAAAATAGTCAAAAATGAATGCCAGTTTAGATTATAAGCTTATCCAGCATGGTCCACTTGTGGGTCTTCTTTCTGTAAAAGCTTATGGTACTTTGTGCAGGGGACATGTTCCAAACTGTTGAGGAATTACAGGGGAAATGCGGAACTACGTAAACAACTTTGATGCTGAACTTTCAACGTTCCACCACGATCCCATGTTTCTTTCTCTCGGATTCACTGTACGATTTGTTTTATCTGATGGAAATGAGTAGAATTGTTTAATCATATTTGTCTTTAAATTAATCGTAAAATAACCCTTGTAAAGTATTAAAAGAAAAAAATTAATTTTATTACTGTATCGTAAAATCCACATCACACAATTTTGTTATACTAGGGTGTACCCCCTGTCCTAGTGAAGGCAAACCAACCCCCATTTTACAAATTATACAATTGTTCCTTTTATTGTACTACTCTTTGCTGAAATTGTATAACTGCAATATACATATATTCTGTAGTTCCGATAGTATTATTTTTATTAACATAAAATAAACAGAACGAAGTATTGACAAATATATATTTTATTTTAAAATCTATACTATGCATCGCGCCTTATTGTCAATAAATTATACTTGAGCAGTGGATTAAAAAAAAATTAGTGAATCTAGTTAGGATTTGTATGTCAGAAACAATAAATAAAAATATAATCGGTAATTATTCATTTGAGAAATAAAACGTCAGTTATATTCTTATATTCCACCTTAAATTAGTTTTGTTCTGATTCCTGGCATATGTCAGTTTTGTATACACCGAATAACCAATAATCGAAGTTCTTAATGAAATTTCTTCCATTCATATTACGCTGGTGATTTTTTTTTTTTTTTTTTGTCATTACGAAGCGTCATATAAACAATTCGCAAGTTTGAAACTCTTTCGCTGATGATCCAAACTGGATATTGAATTCACAAATGCTATGTAATTACTGGGATTACTTTTCGAATATGGCTATTTCGGATGATTTCATTCACAGATGAAAAATTGTTGAACTTTTGAAAGATATTGAGGTTTTGAAGCGTTACTAGCCTCACTTGGTTGACGTTTTTTTAATTGATACTCGATATTTTATTTATTTTTATTCCCACGTACTATGCACATTGATGTTATTTAATAATTTATAAATATTTACTGTAAAAAAAAACTGTGAATATTATGCCCTCGCTATTATTGTTATACAGTGTGATTATTGGATACAGAATATAATGTTATTGAACCAAAGAGGTTTTGAACAATAATTAATAAAATAACAACCACAGGAAGATTGGTCTCAATCAGTTTAAAATTTTGCCTTTTTTTTTTTTTAAATATCAGAATGGAGGTTTAGGTACATCTATGTCCCTTACTCCGTAAATGTGTATATATAGAATTTCTGGGTGTTCCAAGTGGGGCAGATATAAGCAGAGAAACATTGAATACGGTGCAGGTATAGGAGGAATAGTAGCTGAATGGAGAAGCCATGTTGGCCGACGATAAAGGTTTTTCACAGGCACCTCGCGGTGAGAATAAAATCCACATCCAGCAGTCTGCTCATTCCAAATATCCTTACTCCAATCCTCTGTAGAGAAAATATATGTACTCTAAATAAATGTACCCCAACTATTCTTCTCTTCATTATTCACGACAGTCAACCATTTACCCACAAATAAAAATTTTCAGTTGATGTGTCATCAATTGAATAACGTAGATGGCTCATGAAAATATGTATGTCAAAGCCGCAACAATGACACTAAATTAATGCCCGACATTCCAGAAATCTATGGAAAAATTATACCATATTTATCTGACACCAATGCTGATTACCAAACATATCAACTAAGTCAAGAAAGGGACCTCAGGGTCGTATCTGAAGACTGCACCCATCAACGACAACGGATGCTATAAAAGAAGAGATCATGGGTATGGGATTTCATGTTCGCCAGATAGTGAACATATTCTAGGAGGATAGAGAACAGCTTGGAATAAAGAATAAAATTCCTCTTCCACTTCATTGACCTAGACCGAACGTCTGTGGTCGAAGATATATACAAGGTCACACGCCTTTATTACACAAGCGTTGTTGTAGAAAAGCCCTACACCAAGCGCTACATCGTTCAATAACTGCCCGGCTTATGGCCATACAAAACGGTATTGCCATCACATTCTTAGATATGTGAGGTGTGATGAGCAGCACAAAACAGAGGACTGTTAGAAGCCTAGAAAATCACCTGCAGTATGCGCTTAATGGGACCAAGGGCATCCAGCCAACTATAAGGGTTATCAAACATACAAGGAATTAAAAACAAGAATATACGCAACTCCTAGAGGAGATGAAACACAGGCCACCAAGATAACCCTTTAGAACAGTGAATGGAAGAATGTCCTATGCTCAGATGTCCAAAGGAGACACTGTAATCACTCAATCTCATGCCCAGCCAAGAGAACCTCAACCTCGAGAATTCACACATCCTCAAGACCCATATCCCTCCATCCCTGAACCTAGGTTCAATACCTTCATTCCTTCTCCTTCCAATTCCACTGACCCCACAAGCCTATTGACATCTTTCCTCTATCAATTTAGATATTTCATTACTTACAAATGTTATATCCAACCTCATTCCATCACCAAGAAATCCGTAAATGTCCTCAACCGAATCCCTCTCCATTCTCTTATGGAATGCGAATTCTTGTCAGAGATGTCCTACTGACTAGGAAACTCCCGGTTACCATCTCAGAATGTAGTTGATTTAGGCTGGAGGGGGACGGATGCCCTTAAGTTACTGTCCCCTATAACTCCACCATGGATCATCGTAGAGACTCGAATTAGGACTACTTGTTCATATATTAACGCTCAGAAACTTGTTTATTACATATTTTATGATATTAAGTCAGGGGAATGACAAAGTTGAGAACGGGTGGCCTACTACGGGTAGCGGCTCCATCTATTTTCTTCATTTTATACGATATAACACAATAATACAATTTATTTATTTTCAGCCTAAATTTCAAATTTAAAAAGTTTGCGTGAATCTACAGAGCGTAAATGTCCGCAATCGTGATGCGCAACGTATCGACTTATTCTTCTAAATTAAAATATCAATTTTTTTTTCATATTCATGGTATACATCAAAGTTCACGAAGAATTGGCATCTTATTTGAGCTTTACTGTTGCGCCTAGCATGCGCTGAAGGTGATTAAGAAGAAATATTTTTCATTTATTTGATAAAATGAAGAATATTGCTCAAAAATAACTTTTTTCTCATTTTTTAGAGTGCATTGACAAGAACCCTTGGATTAGGGTCTAATATTTTTCTAAATGCAAGACCAATAAAAGTTTCATTGAAATCTTTAACCCGATGCTTGTAACTTCTTCTTTTGAGACGCGACTTTACCATCTCATGTAGAAATATAAATACAAGTTATTTTACAAAACAGAAAAAATGTTTATATTATAGAGAATCGCAGATATTTCTCAGGGTTGTTGAAGTGAGAGAATCACAGGACCATAAAAGGGGATGATTGTTCTGGAAACAACCGCTAGTTAATGATCCATGGTGGATTAGCTCTGCTCTATGGAACACGTCTCCGAGATGTGGAAAAAAAAATATTTCTTCAGTTTTCTTTTTAGTGTTGTCAAAGATTCAAAAATAGGAGTCATGATGTTGCATTTTTTTTACAATTGTAAGACAAAATTTCTATACTTTATTAAATCCATCAGATTCAATTGTAAGGATTTTTGCAGAACCTGAAATAATTCCATTAATACTGTAGCTTCCTTATCGCAGACATTCTACAGATTGAAGTGTAACGTGGAAAAATTTAACAAATAATATAATTACAGTTCTGAAAAAAATTGAATTTAAATATTGACATCATCCATAACGACCTTAATGTTCGTTATGTTTCTGACCTGGCCCAATCCAGATACCTATCCTTCCATAACAAACTTCAGAACCTTCCAAACCCTCTCGTTTCTAACCTTGCTTCCTCTTCGATCCCTGACAACCCTCAGAGGCGTCTAAAAGAAGATGGCCTCGAGATCTCCTTTTGTAAATACATTTTTAGAGTGCTACCAATGGGTAGTTTCTCAACATGTGATTTCATGCTATTTTATTCCTTTGTTCACATTTACTGAATGTATTTTTACTTGTAATACAGTTGTAAATATCATAAATAAAAAAAAAATAAAATAAAAAAATATTGACATAGTGTTCTAACCAAACAGAAAAGTTAAATTTTTATTTGCTCTAAATATTTTCGTAAATCGCTTTGTCCTTAGGAGTTTTTCTTTTATAAATAACTAGACGAATCCAAACGTTAACGGATAAGTTTGGTAGACCCAAGAGTGAAGCGGAATTAGTCGCTGCTATGAACGCGGCACTATCAACCCAACTCGTGGATGTGGATGTCAACAAAAGTTGTGCCTGGGAATCGGTAACGGATAGAAAAAGAAACATCGTTGAAGACTGAGACCCAAGAAAACAGAAAAAGTCTGAATCTTAGGAACCTGTTAGTAATAGCTTTCAAATTCTTGCTGATAATAATGAACAATGCCAAACCCCACCTGATAATGTAACCATCTAACGCAACCTTGACCCAAACACCAATCTTCAATCTTCATCACAGGCGTAGAAAACTATGCTGCGTTAGTATCTTATTTACAAAAAAACGCAGATCCAAACACATTTTTACTAACATTAACATCCAAGGGAGTGACTGTTTATCACGAGACCCTAAACATCTACCAAAAACTAGATAGTTGTCTGAGAAACAGCGGTGCAAAATGTTGTATGCATCAACTCGCTGAATGTAGGAATCCTCGAGTTACAATAAAGACTTACATCACAACACCTCGATGGACGAGATCAAAAGACACATAGGAAATAACGAATACCAGAACGTTGGTATTACTAACGCAATATCTCGATTCAAGAGGACATTGGCAATGTTTTTTGTTGACACATAAAAGTCCACGGTTATACTACCTCATACATACTATCTAATTCTTCAGTCTTTCCTTTTTGACAGATTTTTCTCTGTCCGACTGGGATTAGAAATTTCCTCAATTCGACCAGTGTCAGCAGAGATACCTAAAGGATCAATATTGGCTCCTTTACTTTACATAATCTATATGCACGACATGCCTACCATCTCCGAAACATTGACTGCTACTTACGCTGACGATACATAAATTTTAACAAAACACCACGACCCCAGACTATCCTCACTGAATTTACAAAATCACTTTCTAAATTTATGAAATTTGAATATTATGACAAATCACATCATATAACATTTACGCTTCGACAAGACACATGTCCAAGCTTTATATCGGCGACAACCAAGTTCCTCAGACTGGCACTGTACATTATCTCGAGCTATTATTCGACAGAAGGAATTATTCGACTAGGACCCACATGGCAAAATGAAACGAAATACTGTAAACAAGCGACTATACTCACTATTCGAAAATAAAATACTCACTTTTTTCCAAATCAAATTTGAAAACCAGCCAAAAACTAAATACATACACTTACCTACTCAATTCTATATGGACATAGGCCTCACAAATTTACGGTTCTGTAATAAATATGAACTTATAAAAAGTACAATCATTTCAATCTAAAATTATAAAAATAATAATAGCAGCTCCCTGGGACGTCGACAATAAAATTTTACACACCGACTTACAAAAACTGGCTATCGACCAACATATATGTAATCTCTACTCCCGATTTTATCTTGAACTACAAGGGCATCAAAATGGACTCTCCTTTCCTGAATTATGAAGTAGACCAAGGCCAGGAAGAGGTGCTGCTGGGTACTAATCTTTCTCATGCCTAAGATGCCAATTTTCTTTACAATGAAATCACATCTGCTTACTGTCAAGATTATTACAAGTGCGAATAGAAGTATGAAGAGAAAAACATATATTGACACGCATGTTTTTTAGTTCGTTTTTTTTTAAGAAAGGTAGTATTTAATTTTCAACAGTTGTTTGAATGGTGGAATAAACCTCTTGTTCCGATGATAAAAGGCGTAAATATACTAAGACTATAAATAACTTATTATAATAAAATTACGACATTTATTGAATGTTAAATCCCAGGTGAATCAGAATTTTTTTTTGTGGTTCATAGTGATAGATGAAATATTTTAGGTTTAAAAATCTGTTGTAGTGTTTTTGTATTATAAAATAATTGCAATGTCGATGAAAATATAATTATTGATGTAAACATCGAATTAAGTTTCTAATATCAAGAAAAAAAAGAAATTTTATGTTTTATTTTTTTGTATGTGGCTCTTCAATATTTGTATCAACCCACCCATATTTGTACATCATATAATTTCTTTTTCCTTCAGGTTGAGGAATTTTCCTTCACTCAAATCATTAAATTCCTTCAAAAGATTTATTTTTATCTCTTGAATTTTCAATGTGTCGCATGTTCTCCTTGAAATTATATTTTAATCTTTCTTGAATTCTGCCATTTGAGAGTACCATTCTTTGAACTAAAAACTCTTAAATTCATCTGCACGTGTTTCTTTTTATATTGGAGTTCTAAATATCACTTTTTTATTACTTGGGTTTTTTTTTCCTACTGACTAAACCTGTTGTTTTATTTATAATTTTTTAAATTCTGGAAATCAAAGCTCAATTGGCTTTTAAACATTTTTATTTCTCGAGGCATTATTTTTAGTTATTTGGAACACTTGGAATTGTTTTTTCCAAAAATAATGAGAGTGTTCCGTTAGACCTTCATAATAATAAAATAAAAAACTGTCAACGTTCCGCCAATTCACGCATCATCAGGACAGAAAAGAAATTGCTCCACGGCATCCAACCGTACACTGGAAGGAAGATAGGTAACACAGACAAGGAAGTCTTTCCTGTCCTTATGATGACGGAATTGGCGAAACGTTTACAGTTTTTTTTTTATTCTTACTTGTATTTTGGAGATATAAAGCAGTGTGGTTGAAATTTTTCTAATTACAATCTGACATTAGATATTGTTATAACTTCAATTCATACACTAAACTGAAGAAGTTTGTAGTCATTCAAACAATCAGTTTTGAACTAATTGTTGAATTTATGCGACTCTGGAAGGACAAAATATTTTTTTTAAAACTCCTGACAAGCAACTTTATTAATCCGTAATATTAATTTAAATTCGCCCTCCCAAAAAATGAAATTAATGCATTTTCTGTCGTAATAATGATGCTTTAATCAATAAACATCGAATAGTTGTTTAGCTAATGATGTTTGAAAAATCTAAATCTTTTTCATAAATCATATTATCCCATAAAAATCCATACCAGTAAATAACTAAAAACCCGACTATATGAGAAAATAGATGCAAACCTCAGACATCATCAGTATAAAAAGAAATCA
This sequence comes from Nezara viridula, assembly GCA_928085145.1. NCBI lineage: Eukaryota > Metazoa > Arthropoda > Insecta > Hemiptera > Pentatomidae > Nezara > Nezara viridula. The sequence continues at coordinate 153,331,477 of OV725077.1, read as the reverse complement.
TGAAATAACTTCATCTAAATATCAGCCTGGGAATGACGTTTTAGTTTATGTGAGCTAGTTCCTTATTCTGTTCTGTTTATGTATAAATTGGCAACAGGCTTAATAGTTAAATATCTACTGATATTTGAAAGATTACAATTTTTTTTTCTGGAATCTTATACATTTTTTTGCTTGCTCCTTTTTGTCTCAAAAAATCTTTGATTAATTAGTCAAATGAAAAAATATTAGTGATGTAGAAAATCATACCAAAAGACTTGAAATTATTATAAACAAATTACTGCTCACTGAAGTTTCTGTTCACAGTGAATGAATCGGATGATAGATGGAAAAGAAGCATAGGTTATTTTAATATAAATAAATCTGTGAGTTCCTTTTATCAGTTAGATCGAGCTAAATTCTTAGGAATACGTACATCTGTAATCTTGAATTTGCTCAAATGATTACATCAATCATAATAAAGTGGTCTAAATTCGGCCATAATCATAATTGAAAATTTAAGGAGAGCATATATTTCTTTTTTTTTTACTGATTTATCTGTATCGTCGTATATCTGAGAACGTACACTTTTATATGTACTTACAATTTAAAACAGTTCACACTGAAGTGTGTAGCTTAAGGTCATGGCGTCAAATAGGTGTCAGTATTGTCTTGTAGATCAGTAATTTATTGTCAATTGAAAGTAAAAATTTTCTGTTGATTAGTCTGTACAGCTGATCACATTGTCGGTTGAATTCTTGCTTTTAAGTCTATTATGTCAGTTCCATGTTAGTTACTACAGTGTATTAAAATTTCCAAGCAATCGGTAATGTACATCTTAAGATTTTTTTATTTTATTTAATGTACTGAAATTTTTTATCTTTACCTATTTGTATAATGATACTTTCTATGAATATAAAACTATCCAAAAGGAACTATCCCGTTGAGAAGAGGAATACATACCGGACGGTAAAGAGCAAACGGGAGGGCGGTGAAAAAGCGAGAAGGGAAGAGGCTATATTGGAGGGGCCTTATCAGAGCGGACCAAACCGCACTCAATCAAGGCTGTTTATATAGGCCGCGTTTGTCTCTAATTTAAAATAGGGCCACAGGTGTGTCGTCGGCTCTCATTCATTCCTCTCATTCACTGCTCGGTCTTCCATGGCTTCTCCTAGCGGAGCTTATGTTAGTGTAAGCACATTATTATTATTTCACTATATCCAGGGTATAAGGTAACATAAATTCTGTCAGAAACAGTATTGAGGCACACATACGCTATAGTGTGTATATTGTGAGAAAGATGTTTTGATGTAATTTTATTCTAATGTTATATGATTTATGTATAATATCATACTCTATAATATATATGATTGAAGGAAGATAGTTCTACATATCATGGGTGATAAATATTCAGGACGCAGTCTTTGTTAAAAGAAAAAAAAAATTAAATTTTTTATTTGCGCCAACGTTTCAACCCTAACATGTGGTTTGAGCACTAAGGGTGTTCATGTACGAGTATAAGTCCGTGTTCTAGCAGTTAAACATCCTCAGAGCTCAAACCACGCCCTGAAGATGACCCAGATGTTTGGGTTGAAACGTTGACACAAATAAAAAATTAATTTTTTTTTATTTTAATAAAGACTGCGTCCTGAATATTTATAACCCATCTAATATATATATGATAATATTTTATTTAAAATATACAGAGAAAGTAACAGTACCTGAGTAAAATAACTGAATTGGAATTTGAATCTTTTCATTGTTGAAGTAAATGATAATCCAGATCATTCACATGCTCTTATTTAATTTTATAAAACTTCATGACCACAAGTTTGAATAAATTATGCTGATATAACAGAACTACGCGGTTCTTAGGAGATAATATACATGGGGATGTCATATAAATTATTTTTTTTTTTTTACATTTTTATTTGTAAAATATACTTGTAATTCAGTATAACGCAAACTCTTAACAATAGTGATTTTTATCAATTTTTTACACAGCTTCTCGAGGGCTTGCGCTACTTTATAATTAGTTTCTGAGCTTTAAGTTCAAGGTAGATTGTTATATCAAAGTGCCACCTTCAAGGCCAGAAGGGATAAACGGATTTCAATCCTTGGATTATGGCTAGCTGGGATTAAACGGAAGGCTCACGAGTCCTCCCCTCAGGCGTTATTCTTGGTCCTCGTTTCTCTGAACATAAGCAACCTGAAGATTAGAGTAGATGATTGGTTTTTTATACAATCAAAGAATTCTATATCGATAAAAAAAAAATTAAAATCAACTAAAAATGTACCAGTACATCGTAGATGTTTTTTATTTGCTTTTATAATTGATTTTGATAAAAAAAAATCTGGTGTGTCAACTCACACGACTTTCCTACCTATTTCAAAAAAGATTTATATCTTTAAATGTGTCCATCAAGAAACAAAAAAAAATTTAATTACATTTATTTTCCTGAAAATTGATCAATGTAAAAGATTTCAGTACGATTTATTTATTAAACTAAAGCAATGTAAACCGGGTTAAGGTAGATCAGTGTAATTTCAATTTCAATATCCTCTAACATTGCTGATTAAAAACTGTTTGCCATATTCTAATTTCGTCAAACAATAATTTCTGTTAAAAATAAAGGAAATAGTGTGATGCGGGCACCAGATTTTCCTACTTTCACTTACTTTTTTTTTATCATTCTTCCCTTTCTGATACCAGGGTATTAACGCGTAATCTTACATAGGAAATTGAATAGCTGTAACTTCGTTAATAGTTGTCCGAAATGAACGATTTTTATTTTGTTTTGTAGAAAATTTCATTAACTTTAAAAAACAAACAAAAAAAAAAAACAGACTAAACGGTGTTTTTTTTTCATATGTTAGGCATCAGTAGTCAAAACCCTATAAAATAAAAAAACAAAAACAAAATCGGTTCTGTAGTCCCGAGAAAATCTTGGCACAGACAGACCAATAGCTGAAGATATTTTTTTCAGATTCAGGGGTTCGGAAACGTATAGATTCCTAACCTAGTATATGTATGAAAGTAAAAAGAAAGGTAGTCATGTTCTTGAAGATTCAGGACTTATATATTTCTTTTTATGGACAAAAAATAATTCATTCGTTTTAAATCGGAAGTTCAAAGCGCTATGAGATCCTTAATACATCTGTGGTAAGAGAGAGGAGTAAATTTTCCCGTGATAATTAGCTTCTCTAGGCGAATAGTTTCAGGTTAGAAATATTATTGGTTCGTTGAAAAAATTCATTGTAAATTTTAAAACTAACTTCCTTCTAAAATATTTAATTGCATTTATATACCTTATTAAACTATAGTCACGAATCAAGCCAAAATGATAAACAAATGTTATACATTTTATCCTCTCTTTTTTTTCAACTTTAGTTCATTTGAACTGACAAGATCCCACTTATTATTGTTTCGGTAGTGATCAAAGACAAAAAGCTAATTACATTTTTTGTTACAAGGACGGCTTTGTATTTCATAGAACCTCTATCAACCAATTGACACTGAGTCTTCTGTCTCTCTTCATGGTAGAAGATTCTATTCCAGGGCTTCCTTTGCAACACTATCTTTTCTAGGAAGCGTCTATGTTATCAATTTTCTTCTTTCCGTGACCCGTTTTCTGTCGTATATAAGACTAAAAATATAACCCAAATAAGCACCTTCCTTCTGGTGAAAATCTTTACGCTTTTTGGTTTTTTCAGACAATCTAACAAAAATAACATTGAGTCAACAAGAACTTTTCGTATCATGAAAAATATTTCTGAAGTAATTTATTTATTTATTCGCCTCTAACCAAGGATAATTGGCGTGTTAAATATCAATTTTATGTTCTGTGATAGTATTTAACCTTTATTAAATATTTAGATAGTTTCTCTACAACATTTTGTTCATCCTGGAAAATGACTTCCATTTCCTTTCTCAATTTTAGGTTTTCTTCTTAGAGCAATGTAGGTACTAGATCCTAACAGTAACTGCTTCTCAGTTGTTTTTTTTTCGGCAATTGGTGCAAATTAAAGCTTTTAACTCTACAGGAGGTACTCGTGGGAGAACTCGCAATGTCCGATGCTTTGGCGACAGAGTATGTTATACCTTCTTGATTTTCGATAAGAAGTTGTTGTAATTATAAAGGAAAATACTTACATAGTAATGAATCACTTAATTGCCTTATATTAACTTAAATAATTAATTGCCTTTTCTAAATGAATAAACATATGATTGAAGAGAAGGATGGTTGGGGTGATTAGTCAAAATACAAAAAATAAATATAATTATTAATTTTCAGTACTATTTGTTTTGAATGATCACTCCAATCTTCGTTCTCTTCAATTATTCACTAGAGTCAACAATCAATCCACAATTATGAATAAACATATGTTTAGAAAACTTCAGTAAATAACTTTAAAAAATAAATATTTGTCATATTTGGACGTTATTCTGGTAGATCGTTATCGTGGCACATCGGTAGACTAACGATTCTGGATGGTGGAAGCACTTAAAGAAGGCCAAGACCCACCCCGGGTTGTAGAAGCCATCGAAGAGAATAGAAGATAAAACTCTTCTGGTAGACACCATTCAAAATATATTTTGTTTTTTTATCACCTAATATTGAACTTATTAAAATATCAAGAATAAAATATCAACAGACAGTCTTACTAAGAAAATTATGGTAATCTACTATTTAGTGCATTCTATCAGCTTCAATTTTAGCTCTGATATACCTGTTTACGTACAATAGTTCAAGAGAAACTGTCATTCAAAAATCACTACTGCCGGATTTGATGCTCTCTCTGAAATTGGCAACGTAATATTTTTTTTTCATCTGAGGATTCTGCAGTTTCATATTGATTTAAAATTTTTGTTCAAATAATGCAATTTTTACGAAATTGGTTAGTCCTTTCCAATGGGCACTCTTTTAAAACGGCCACGCTTTTAAGAGACGGACTAGCGTAAATTTAATTATGGTGATGGAAGTTACAAAAGTGTACGGGTTTTCTATAAATAGGTCACTAAATGTCGACTCGGCTTTGAAATTACTCAATCTTCTTCAACTCAAGTTCATAAAATTTCTTGAAATTTTTTCCTATCCTACACATAAGTTCGAACCCGAGGAATTGTATAGTGATAAATATATGGTTTTGTCTTTTATCAATAACTTAATTTTTTTTCTTTCGAAATAAATTCAATTGAACAACTATATCTATTATTCCATATGAGTGCAGTCATCATTTTCGCTGCCACAATCTTCAATAATCTTGTAACATATAGACTGATTATCAGAACTCTATAATAACTATATATTTGAATCTGAATTTCTGTTAAAAAACTATGTAATGTTATTTATTTTTCCCTTTATTGTCTATGACTGAAAAGAAATATACACAAAAAGTTCTCGAATATTCTTCGTCTGTTTATTTGCATTGATATCCACAATATATATTAAACTAAACAATTAAATAACCATTTACTTTTCAGATAGTAACTAAATGAGTAGAGAAAATAAAATAGACTCTGGTAAAATTCTGAGATCTATAGTAATAAGTCAAATCTGATTATAACAGGACTAATGTTACATTTCTCTATATTTATTATAAATGAACAATTTTGGTGATATTTGTAATAATATTTTCAAAGAAAACGTTCTACATAGATTAAAAAAAGTCAATTTCAATTCTTTATTTCCAAATGTATCATAAATGTAAATGTACGCTGTTTTCATTATAAACTATTGATAATATGAATTATAAATACGTATATTATATACTTCCATATATTTTATAAATATTTATTAAATTCGCATCACGCCAAATATTCCATTATCTTATGAGTGAATGTTCAAACATGGGTAAGTGATAAGGAAGTATGAGTTCAAAATAACTTCTTGATTAACTATAATAAGCTTTGTATGAAAAGGCCGGACTTTAATTAATGCAACGGCATCAGGAGGGACGAAATAAGGGCTTTCCTGTAAAGAATGACGACGATCATCTTTATTTATGAGCCCACTGATCCACGGAACGCAATGCATTTTAAAGTGGCTGGTGAGCAGAAACCCCCTTCCCTCATCCCTTAACACTGAGCTATGATCCCATAAACAAATATTTGACATTATACCGAAAACAATTATTTCGTCATTGTTACCTTATATTTTCAGTAATCAAATGTGTCACATGTTTATGTGTTGAAAAGAAAGAAATTTCATCCTTTTTTCTTTAATAACTATATATATCTAATGTGTTTCATAAGTAAATGGAAATTTTTATATGAGTGATAGACCCCGAGAACCACAAACAAGTACATATAAACAATGGGCCAATTTTCAGCAGAAAAGTAGCAAATCAAAGTTTTGTGTTTTTTATGGAATCAAAAGCAATAACTAAAGAAACATTTAATTTAAGTAATCAATTAATTAGTAAACATAGAGTTTATCATTTTCAAAACCATTTACAGAGGATTTTTGGGTTGGCTTAACTAAGCTAAGTTCTATTTTTAGAAAAATCATAAATTATTTTATTTTATCATCATTCAACTATATTACTGTTTACCAACTTTTACAAAAATTTCAAACTTTTACAACAGAATACAAAAGAAATTACATAAAACAAGTCAAACTCTTTCTATGTGAAATAAATTTTTAATTAATCTCAAGATTTTATTTTTTTGTGAGTATTATAATGCTTAACTTAAAAGCAGTTTGGGGTAAGCAGGTCTTGCATATTCAGAATCAATTTGTTTTTCAAATAAAAATATATAAATTAACAGAAAGAATTAATAACTATCCAGGCATGCTTTTGCATCTAGTGACATTTAAATCTTTGATAATATTTAAAATGTATTAATTGTATTTTTAAATATTGGAAGGTAAACACTTAAACAATAATATGTTATAAACAATGAAAACTAAAATTTTGCTATGAAATATACTGTTTAGGGTTGATCAACCTAAATTGATGTTACTCCACCCCTTCCCCTCCCCCCCTTCACGTACATGTAAAAGGCCAGCAGTAGGTTACACTGCAGCGACGGTGGCGCAGTCTGCACAAAAATTAGTAGTAACAGAAGAAAAACTGGGCGACTGACAGGAGAAGTAGACGAATACTCTAGCCTCTTCTAGACTACCTTTCATGCTGTTCTACCATGGAAAGAGGCATGGAGTAGAACACTGAGACTTACCGGACCCATGGAGGTGAGGAAGTATAGCAGCCGGCCGACCACCGATACCGACTACCGTACCTCATTCACATCAAGTAAAATATTGTAAACTTTATACGCCAACCCCCCCCCCTCTCTATACAATGTTCAATGATTATAGTTCATTTCAATACAGGCCTCTTATTTCTTTCAAGACCCAATCTTCTGTACCATATCATAGAAAAAATGATGGTATAACCCATTTCATATACAAAATAACATTAGCTTATGTTAAAACAAATTACGATCAATGAAGAGTATTGAGTTTATAATGATTATATCCACTACTAATAAACATAGAGATGATGTCGACGCCACAAGGTAAATTGATAAATTATTTGTAAAGATGTGTTAGTTTAATACTCTCTTGCTGCAATGTTCTTTTACAATTACTTACTAGATAATAGATAATTAGCCGTATGAATTAATAGCCTGAATATAATACCGTATCCTCCATTACGAGATTTATACAAATGTATGTAAAACATAATATAGGAACATTGTCTCAAACCAAGATAATGTCCTCAGCATATAAGATTCTCTTAAATCTCATTTATCTTCGGTGGAGGTATATAATAGAAGAATCTGGAACATCTCGACAGAGCGTGTTAAAAGTATACAACTCAATGAATGAGGAGAAATCTGGAAGAGATAACTGTTAATGTCGGAAGGGTGAGCTCCCAAACCACGAAAGAGTTCCCGATGGACCATTAAATATCGCTGGGCGGTAACTTCCACATAAGAAGAGATGAGTCTACTGACTTTGTAGGAGTGTGAATTTCAATGAGGACCAGCCTTTAAACTTGCTTTGTAAGACTACAGGAGGACGGATGAGAATCCACACCTAGTATGGAAAGATTATAAGAAATTTCAGGCCAGCGATAAAGCTGGACAAGTCTATAAGAGGATATTTGAAATAAACATTAAAACTGAATAAGGAGTAACAGAAAAGAGTTTAGTTGGTATATCGATACCAGAAGAAATGAACACTCTCTGACAGAAGACTTTTCGTCTCTCCGTGAATGAGAAGAGATAACCTCTGCCTCACAGAGAGTGAAAGCAGAAATTCGCTTTAAGATGTGACTCTTCCATCATTCCACTATATCAAACATGGAAACCAAGAGTCATACGAAATCTTGGTAAGTTTACGCTTGGATCAATATACCATTCTATTTACAGATTTTATTACCGATTATTACAATATAGAAAAACATATTTAATAATTTATATACGAATTCTTGCAGTATAATAATGTGAAATAAAAACATTCCTTTTACACAAAATGTACTGGCGAGCGTCTTCTGGTTGCGGGATTGTGAACAACGCGGTCATATGGTTTAAACGTTTGGTTACGACAGCTAACAATTCATTAAAAATTCTTTCTTTACAATTTATCTGAAAAGAAACATTTTAAGATTTATTCTTCAATAACTAAATGTGTAATATTAAACTCAAAGGATGATCCAAACATCGATTTTACTTCAGTCAAATTATGTTTCCTTACAAACGATAGTAACAGTTGTCAATATAAAATTAATATAGTATTTAACCAATTAAAACATTATTTTTTGGTATGGCATCCTTTCTTTCTCTGCATCCAATTTGTGATAATTGACGAAAGCAAAAGTTTGTTGCTGTAGTTCAGAAATTGGGAGGACCGTGAAAGTTTAGAAGTCGAGCCAACCGCTGACCACCAGAGAACGAAATCTATTGGCCGGTAAACCGCCGGCGTCGACCAATCAGCTTCCATATTTTATTACTCTGCTAGGTCAGTAAATCTCTTCAGGAACCTCTCCTACTCCAGCTATATCGGCTCTAGCCTATAAATATAATATATCTGAGCGGATATAAATTTATTCTTGATAGACGTGGGGATGTAATAACTCAGCATATTTAGTATCATCGTTTAGTTGAAAATTATAGTATGAATCCTCCATTAAATACCACAATACTCTATTTAAGTACATAGTTTATAGTTTATTTTGTCAAGTTATTTTTGTAACAACACGAAATAAAAGATCAGAATAAAAAAGTTGTTATGTTTAATCCTTTCATAACTGAGCTAATACGAATATAGTACTTTTAGTATTAAATTTTCAAAACTAACAGATTTTGTCAAACGAATACATTTTTTTTTTTTATCATATGGATGTACTTGTTCTTACAAACGAAGTAAATAATACAAAATTTATTTATTATGCTTTAAATCAATTGGTTTATCTTGAATTATATTTACTGTAATTAAATCTTTACATCTTTATTTGTGTTTAGTTAAAAATATCCTTGAAGAAGGATTAAAGATCAAAGATAGGATATGTTTCATTGGTCGGCAATTTATCAGCCAGTACATGATATTAGTTAAAAAGTGGTAAAATCACCAAAGATTTAATATGTATTTTGATACCTTATGAAATGAAACCACTCTCGACTCACTAGTCAAATTTTAAACATTGTATTTAAAAAATTATAACAAACATCGTTTTGAGCTTTATTTTGAGTGAGAAAAAAAGATAAGATTGATTATTGACTTTGATTTCGTCATTCACTAGTCAGTAGCATAAACTGCAATAATTAAATAATAAATTTTAAAATACATAATCATTTATTTATATGGTTATAATTTGTGGTATCATTTACAACTCAGGTCAAGAGGCACGGAATTGTTGTTATAATATTTTAAACCAGTTTATAAAAATTCTCTTTCTTCAAAAAAAGGAATAAGTTTTTTATGATTTCCATGTGTTGACAGTAGCTCCAAAGGGAAAGAAAAATCCTTAATGGACACAAGCTTTGAATGGGCTGTTTTCAAGGATATATTCTGTGGTCAAGGCACAAGTTGCTGCATCATGGCGGATTCCCTTCAAGGAGGTACCCATGGGTCAGCTTAGTGTGTCCTACCTGAGTCTGGTAATGATAGTATGTTTTCGGGGATTCCGAATGGTTGGGTGAAATAAATTTTCTCCAATGTGATAGAGTTCGGACTAAAAGTAGCGTCATACTTTTGTGCTATGATTCTACGGTTATATTGAAACCATGCAACACTACCGTGTTGGGTTTAGGTAATGCAAATATGTTACTGACTCCTTTCTTTAGGGATCCCGAATTAAACTGCTGATAGGAATATTCCTTAACGCCTCAGTCATCCTGAGGATCATTGTATAATGTATTGGTTCTCATCTTTTAAGATCATTTTGGAACTTCACTACCATAATCATGGGAAACCTATTGTCTCTATCTATAGACACTACCACCGGTGTTATGAGACAACTATAGTCCCTGCTAAGATATCTATCGCTGCTATAAGTTGAGCTGAAGATTACTTTGTTTTCATTGCATCTTTTTGACATTTTAGTCAAAATAGGTCATTAACATGAACTAGCTAAGATAGTCTTAGTGATCAGAGGTACCTGTTACTTAGTAATTTTTTTTTAGTCCACTCCTTCCTCGCTGTTTAGACTATACGGGGCATTCCCGTGCTAGGGAAGGATAGTGGGGTATTAATGTCAGATTTAATAATTTCCCCCGACACCGGAACATGAAATTGTAACTATTTGTATCAAATTATTTCATATATCAGATTGAGCGTTACCCCTCACTTGGACTATCTTAAAAACAGGGTGGCCCTATCTTTGAACGGTCTCAGTCGGGTTGGGGGCGCTTTCTGGGGCCTCAGATACCCAGCAACCTTAACAATTTATAAGGGAGTGTTTCTGGGTATCATGAGGTATGCGTCTCCCGCCTGGAACCAGAACCTCTCGCACCGACAGAAGAGTAAGTTGGCGACAATACAGCGAACGGCATTGCTGCGGGTCACCAGGTCGTATCGAAGCGTATCCCATGAGGCGGTGCAGGTATTAGCAGGAGGGGTACCTCTCGACCTTCTCCTGCGAGAAGATATGATGAGGCACATGTTTAAGTAAAACGGCTCAGCAGGTCTACCGGAACATCTTAAGGTGAGAATTGACGAGAATCCTTGCAAATGCAAAAACATTATACGGAACGACACATTGGAGGAATGGAACCGGCGATGGGTGATAACCTCCAAAGGATCTACCTTGAGGAAGTACTTCCCCACCGTCCGGTCACGATTAGAAACAAGGTGGATCGTCCCAGACTATTGGATCTCGCAATTTCTCACAGGCCATGGGGGCTTTCGAGCAAAGCTTCATTGCCATGGGATGGACATCAACCCCCTATGCCCTAGCTGCGGTGTTCCGGAGACTGCTGAGCACATCATAGTGGACTGCACCGCCTTTGAAGAACTAAGGGCTAAGTTACTGAGGGAAACCGGTCTCTACATTCTCACAGAGAACGATTTTCCTCAGTTAGTCACTGCGGAAAACTACCCGTACTACAAAGATTTTGTGTACGGGTGGAAAGTAGCGGTGGGGCCAGCCCATTTTAATTTAAGAAGAGGAGGAAGAGGTACTATACCATTGGCGTGAAACGGATGAGGAAAGCACCCATGAAGAAAGAGGAAAAAATGAAGAAAGAGGAAAAAATGAAGAAAGAGCAGAAGAACGAGATTCATTTGCAGCAGTGAGATGTTGAGCTGACCTGCCTAACATCTTACTATTGCAGACACCCGTATTGCCTACTAGGCACGGCAGGGTTGATAAATAAATAAATAAATAATATATCAGATTGCCGGGAGACGGGCAGTGCAGTGCATATGTATTAGCCCGCTCGGTCACCAGAGTTGGCAAAACTTAAAAGTCGACGTATTGTTCTTCCAGGCAAAATTTTTGTATTTATGTTTCCTTCATATGAATATTACATAAGAGCTTGTAAAGACGATTTTTGTACATAATGTGGCAAAAAAAGTGGTAAAAATATTTAGGTATTTTCCAAACCAATGAAAATTTCTGAAGAAAGCTATGATGGAAAATAACTAAATTTACTTTAAAATTGCAATATTTTTTAAGGGTAGCGGTTTATAGAATGTGATTATATCATTGTGTCGCATATGCAACAATGAACAAAACCCATGTAATTTGGTTAGGTTCTAGTTGTATTTGGCTGAGATATCTTTTATATACATAACTTTTATATCTTTCACCTACAAGCGCCAATAATGTATATTCTTGATTGATTAATTTAATTTGTATACATTCCTTATAATGTTTATTTATGTTAACAACTTTTAGTACAGTTTGGTGCCTTAAATTTTAGAAGTATCCTCAGAATGCCTCATCCACTATATTCTATTTCTTTAACAGTCTAAATATATTTAAAATAAATTTCAATTAGTATTGTACTCAGAGATATTTAAAAGATCGAACGCTTCAGGCCTTGAAGTGTTGTTTCTTTCGGGTGCTATATTTGCATGGTTTTTTTTTCTAAGGAAAGATAAATATGGGTGAGAAGATAAAAGTAGCGTATTGCATCACTGTTTGTTGCTAATCTTTTCATTCTTCTTGAATGGTTTTCGCTAATTTTTCTCAATTTTTTGTGACATGCTTCTTGCCCGTTTTTCATATTATCAAGAATTTCCTGGATTGCATATTGATCAAAGTTAATACCGGTGGAGCTGTAATAAATCAAAATATCGTATATATACAATTAAAAATATATTTATGATTTGGATTTTTTATTTTTAAAAACACATATTGAATCCTGGCTCATAACTGCTTAACAGTATAGGCTTTATTTACTGCAAGATTCACTCTAAGGTTTCTCCAGGTTTAGCTTCAGGCCTATTGTTCATGTCATCTTTATTATCGTTTCTTATTAAATAAAATACACCAGGTATAACTGACATAAATGTTTTTAAAATGAATAATTCAGTTCTTGAAAGTACCTCACCAGGCTAAGGGGCCATCGTTAAAATGCAATAAGGGTTTGGGTTTAAGGGATCCGGAAGCGGAATTGTGTTACTTTGAATTTTAAAAAGCAGGAGCTGAAGTTGGAGCCATTAGCCTAGCAGAGTTGCGCTGTGTTTTTAGGTTGACTTTAAAGTGATTAGTTCCTATCCCCTTCGTTCCATTTGGTCTCTACCTCGTGCTCCCCCCCAGTCCCAAAAAAAAGAAAAAAAAAAGATCTAGTAGCTATAGTAATTCGAAGAAGTGTACTGAAAGCTGCAAATAAGATCTAGGATACTCCGTAAGCATGATAACAAAAACATTCCACGTATTCAAATAATTTTATAAAATAAAAATTAGCCTTGTGAACAGTCATTAAATATAACCATATAAACGTCAATATATGACCAATCTGATCTGTATTTTAATTTGTGAAATCATCCCATAGATAAATTGAAATCACAAGACTATGTGAATGATAAAATTGAAAATACAATTCAAAAGTAAATATACACGAATGTGAAAATATAATTTTACTGTAAACTATTTTTGTGAGTCTGACTTTACTGTTTAAAAAATTAGTTGTAAGGGCGAATTAATCATTTTGCATATCACATCTCCACAGTAATTCATATTTTGGGAGGTGGGGAGGGGGGGATTTTTTTTTTTTTTTTTTTTTTTTTTTATCGGGAGCTGACCTGGATGTTTCGCGCCTAGACATCGATACAAACAAACAAGTAATGATCTATCACATCCTCATTTCGTTTTATGGAGATTAATTTATGGACGCTTGGTAGGTGTTCTGTTAATCTTAAATATAGAAGAATTTTTTTTTATATTAATTGAGTTCTTATTAAACTATATTGATAATTTGTTCGATAAAATGGAATTGGAAAAATGGAATACAAGCAAAGCTTCTTCATTTGACCAATATTTTCTGTAAGCTTTTGTAGACATTCTTTGGTAAATCATGTGAGTGGTGTTAATAATCCGTTCATTCGATCTGATATATGGTTATAGCCAGTAACTTTTCAATGAAATTCCAATACATTAAAAAAATAAACTACCGAGTATTCAGAATAAATACATTGTTTTCTTTACTTATACACATTTCTTTAATTTTAATTTTTTGTGATTCTTTTACTTCCGAATTAGAAATATCATTTTCGCTATTATTTTATATATATATATATATATATATATATATATATATATATATATATATATATATATATATATTTCTCAATTAAGTTAATAAAAACAAAATTTAGAAATTGGTTCGATTTTGTATACTAATGTCCATACCTGAATGGACTAAACCTTTTTAGAAAGAAAAGGTCATAACTACTGAAAGAATGAAACTCAATTCACTTACGAAGAATATATAATTAGATTTCTGATAGGTTTCATATCGATTACTGACTGTAATTAAGTACTAAAATGCTCTTTTCCCATTATCAGAGTTTTCTTAGCTATTACGATATAAGTTGGCAGCTAAATAATATGAGACTGAAATGGACGGCAGCTTTTGGGTCCAAAATTAGATATTCTCTTATTAAAAAAGGTAAAATAAAATATGTAGAAATAAATCTAAATTGACGATTTTGAAATTATTTCGCTGATTTTTTTAATTTATATGATATTTTTAGCTCTCTAAATAGAGATATGTTTTAGCTCTCTAAATTATAAATACCATATAAATAAGACTATACTGCCATACACGTACTATATTATCCTTCAATCTTTCCTCTTCGACAGATTTTTTTCAGATCGGCAGGGCTGGGAAATATCTTCAGTTCGTCCAATCTTGGCAGGAGTTCCCCAAGGTTCAATACTAGCCCCTCTACTTTACGTTATATACACTTACGAAATAACTATTACCGATGAGATCTTGACAGCAACTTATGCAGACGACACAACAATTCTCACAAAACATCAAGACCCTACGCAGGCCTCACTAACTCTACAACATTACTTACTCAAATTACAAGATTGATTCACACTATGGAAAATTCGACTTAGTCATGTCAAATCCATACATACAACATTTACTCTTCGAAAAAACACCTGCCCTCCAGTTTATATTGACAACCATCAAATTCCTCAAACGGACACGGTACTTTACCTTGGACTCACCTTCGACAGAAGGATGATATAGGGTCCGCATGTTAAAACGAAACGTACGACACTTAACAAACGACTCAAACTACTTTACTCTATTTTTTCTAAATCTTCAAAACTAAAACTAAAACAGAAACTGAATACATATACACTTACTTAGTTAAGCCCATGTGGACATACTCATCACTAATATACGGCACCGCTAAAAAGACACACCTACAAAAACTTCATACCTTCCAATCAAAATTATTGCGACTCATAACAAAAGCACCTTGATACGTGACTAACAAAACTCTACATACTGACCTCTACTTTCCAACAGTTGACAAACATATAACGACCCTTTATCAACGATTTTACACAAATTTAAATGGACATAATAACAGACTAATAAGAGACATGGCCACAGCTGACATACCTCAGAACACGAGGAGGAGATTAAAAAGGCGTTGGATAAGGGATCTCCTTTCTTAAACAACCTAAGTAATTGGAACAAGTTAGGGAAGAGGTACTACTGAGTACTTTCCTTCCCCATGCCTGTCATATCATTATTTCATGTATAGCCATCACATTTGCTGATTGTCATTAATGACTTGACAGGCGTAAATACATTTTTATGGACAAAAAAAAAATACAAATAAATAAATTTGCGATTCTTTAATTTCATAATTTTAAACATAACTTATTCCGGACTATTTAAAATACCTGCGTAAATTTGACTTTTAAAACAAATTTAGCCTTCAAGGAAGCTTTGTACATATTAGGAGAGAATTATAAGGAAGACATTAAATAAATATTTGAATAAAATTAACGCTAAGTGAGTTAAAGGAAGCTGAAGATATATCTTCATTACTGAGAAGAAAAGGAAAGCAATTTTCTTTAGCCTATTGAGAGTGACAAAGTGGGAAAGTGAAGTTCCCTCTGGCAAAGAGGCTACTGTCCTGGCATAAGCAGCTTTATTGGCTCGTTCGGCTTCGACATAGGAAGATAAACATCTGACAGGTGTCGTTTTAGTCTTCTCCAATGTTTTCTCTGAAAATAATAGACCACAACCCAAGAAAGGAACATCTCTACTACCAAAATACGTATAAAGGTGATCGATATGCCGATAACAAGCTTGAAACATTCCTTTCGGAAAGCAAAGTGAATGGATACAGACTGATTCTATAATTAATAGAGGTGATGTGATGTATTATATATTAAATACATTTTATTTTTAAATTAGGATTTTTTTTGATTTTTTCAATTATATAACCTTCTGTCAGACGGACAATAATAGTGAGATAAGAGTTCATTCACATCAGATATATAGAAATAATAAAATAAACAGAAGAAAAATAATAATAAAAAGTATAGACAATAAATAAAAATACAACATATTTAAGATAAGTAATTTAAAAAACAAAAACAAAAAAAAACACATAAACATATACAATATTTACAATCAGGCAAGAAAAGTTCAAACTAGGCTTGTTACTCCAACAATCGAGGGAAAAGCGGGAATTCAGGAGATCCCTGCGCTACTCTTTCGACTCCACCACTGGAGCTAAAGCCAGTGATGATTAGTAATTTAAGAGCTAAAAATACTAAATGCTAAATACTAACTTCCTTGTAGTTTATTGTATAAAGTATTGAAGTGTTACAAAAAAAAAAAAAAAGGATATTTTATATTTTACTACAATTTAGTAAAATATTGTATATAGTAAACATGTTAACTATATACAATATTATCATTTTATTATACAACTGACTCAATCACCTAAAATATATCGAAAGTAAATATTGGTTAATTATTCCTAAATATAATTGATTTTTAGCATCAATATTTAATGAAATTTAAAATAGTAATTTGTAATGTATTTTTAGAATGTTTGAAGATGAAACATAACGTCCGAAACTTTGTCATGTGAATTGAAATTTTAGAACGAATAAATATATGACTGAAAAATAACATGTGAAATTATTCCAATCCTTATAAAGGGTTCCCACCTTAAATTTAGTAAAATTGTTACAAAAATAGAAATAAAAGGAATGATAAAATTTTAAGAATATTAAAAACGTTTGATTTGAAATTGTTAAAAAAGTATGTATCTACCAGATTAGTAAGTATTTGATTAAAACTATACTTACAGCTAGTAATTAAGAAGGCTAGTAATAACAAAAGTATAAATCAATAAAAAATAAATTAAGCATATTCAGTGTATATACTTGGTTTCATATAAAATAAGGATAAACATAATTATAAAAAATATAATTTTTATGTTTAATGAAGTAATAATAAATACATTAGAAATGTTCACAATATATACACAAAAGTTAAATTTATAGCATGTTTAACAAATAACTGAAGATTGTCACAAAAACATTACCTGAAAAAAAAATTTGGATTTTACCTCATTTAATCAGAATTCTTAACTTTCACTAATTACTAATTATTTATTCTTGATCCTTTTGTTTAGGAAAATTTTGCAGCCTACTTTACGATTTCATCTGCGTCACTATTTTCGTACGATCTTAATTTTATTCGTATGGCAAAATACTAGCTCGTTTTCTAACAATGTCTTCAGAAGATAGCAAATATTTCTTCTTTCTGCCGATTCATGATAACTCAGAAATGATTTTTCCTGTCTTCCAGAATGTATTTCTGAATGATAACGATCCTTAAAAATAACCATTTAATCTTTCTCTTAGTTTTTATTCTTATTTGAAAATTTTCCACTCATTCTGAAATTTTATCTCTACGATACTGAACAGTGACAACAAAAAACTTGGATATTTTATTCAATTTACACCTCGGTATAAGTTAACACTCATAGTTAGCTTTTCATGATGTGGCACATGAAAAGCTAATTTTTTTATCGGTTCTTTGCGAATTACATTACTTGAGTGATTTTCTTAATTCTTCCTAAAGTGTCTGAATACTTCAGGTAGGATTAATGAAATTTCGCTCAACACTATTGGAGAAAAATATTATGTTGTCCAACAGGAAAGGGATTAAATAGTACGATACGCTCAGTGAATTAGGTACTGCAATTACATAATTGTTCATCAGCTTTACAGCAATCGTTATATTCAATTGCCAAGTTCCAGCTTTCCCGGCAAGTTAGAATTTTAAATTCTCCCAGCGGTGGGATCTGTCAGGCCCTAAACGAATCCCCTTAAATTCTTTAGGACCGAATTTATTCCCCTCAACGCACGGCCGACGGTAACTGAGCCAATTGAATATTCGAAATCGAATCCAAATTCGATTGCTTGTAACAGATTTACAACGTCATTCCAGGAAAACGGGAAGTGACCAGGACATTCAGATAATAGCTATGGTGAGGTGATAGTTAATTTTTAAAAGTATTATAATGTTTACGATTGTAGATTCTAATCTTGTTCACACTAAATGTGGTTGGACCCTGAAATAAATCAATACGTAGTTACTCTGTCATGATGCATTCAACCAGATGAATTTGGGGTCATATCCTTTTGCATAACGTAAAAAATATTATTGACTAAGTAACAAAAACAAAAATTAATTTACAGAATATTTCAAGAAATTACTGACAATGAGTACATTATTTATGGATATAAACTCTTCAACAAATTTTTATGAATTCCGATTACATTTATCGATTCAAAAACACGGAAGGTGGATCAAAGTGACTCAAACTCGTGTACTTCTCAAAAATAGTCACCAAAAGTGTGCGATGTTATTTTTTATATCTATTTATATGGAGGAAAAAAAATCTTAAACATTATTAGAGCAATTAGGTTCTGAAATTTTGTTTAATGGCGGTACAAGCCGAAACGTGCCAGTGCAGAAAAGAACAAAAAAAAAAACGCTGCAAGTTATTACTCAATGGTTTATAATCTCCAAACGATTATACATCTAAAGTAAAATTACCTTCCGAGTTACAAAGAAAAAAATCTGGTGCGCGCAACACACAACTTTCACTTACCGATCTACAATGAATAAAAATTATTTGCTGGCAATGCTGGGCTATTATAAATTTTTTTGAAGTGCATTTTTAACGAAGCTAAAGCTTAAAGCTTACAGATAACAATTCATTAAGACCAACTGTCCAACAAAATGTCTATTTAATATACAACAGGCAATAAAAATCTAGTCACTCCATATTCTTTTATAAACCACACAACTTACTGTGCTTTTATAAACTTCAGAATGACTAACTCCAATTTCAATATTTTTAAGTGATGTCATGTTAGTGATATTTCTAGTTGAAAAAGTTATCTATTCAGACAATGAGTAAGTTGATTCCAGAGGTGGTGATTGTAGTGTTGAAATATAGAACTGAGAATTAAGGTATAAATTTAGGTACTTATTTCTTATAAAACATGTTCTTAGGAAAGATACTTTATTAAATATCTGTAGAAAAAAGGTTTTTTTAGTCTCAACAATTAAAAAAGTATATTTTAAATTTATCCAAATTTTCGCCTCTTCAGGGAAAAAATCAGAGACCATATCTTTCCTCTTAGTTTTCCGATCTTGACGTTTTTTTTTTATTTTTTAGGAAATTCTATAAACTTTTAAAAAACCATACAATACAATATCCCCAAAAAAGTGTATACCTTTTGAGTTATTCGGAATTTAATTTTACCATCCCTCGTAACTTTTCCAGCTTGTTTTCGTTGAAGTATGTTATATAGATAAATTTAAAGGGCGTCGAGAAAATGACTTTAGCGAAGATTCATTTAACTCGGTACATTCGTTTAGGCGCTACAGTCTATAGCTACGTTTTTCTGCATTTTTATTTTTTTCTCCTTTATTAACTTATCAAGTTATATTTAGCATTTTTCCATTTCTTTAAATAATGTGAAATGATTATTTTTTTCAAATAAACCATATTAAAGGTACTTTAGAGGAAGACGTATATGAACATTGGGCATTTAAGCCCTGTAAAGTGACATCAATGGGGATAAGACCTAATTGATATTAAAGACCACTTAATTATACAATGATACACCGAGTTTAATCAAAATCTTTAGAGCCGTTTTTGAGAAAATTATGAAAATGTGTTTCAGCGTTGATATAAAGTGGCACTTCCGGTTAGCCGATTTGAAGGAAAAAGTTCCTGTCACAACTAAGGCATATACCTATCTTAAATACGTGATATCAGTTTCATAGGACTTTTCGTTTTTGAGCTAGACTGCTAACATACAAATACACAGACACACAGACCATTTATCGGGACTTGGTCATTTCGACTCAGGGTACCTCAAAACGTCTATTTCCGTTGAAAACTCAGATTCAAAAATTTTCTCGATCGAAATACTTATCCTTACTATATATTACATATATCCGTAAGTGAAAGTAAAAAAACAAAAGGTGATTCCAATGATTGGACTAAACTGTTTTTCTTTAATCATTAGTAATATGCTAAAAAAAAAAATAGCAATAGTTCAGTAACACATTTAAGATTTAAAAAACAAACCAAGGATATCACATTTGGAGTAGAACACATTTTAAAAAACCGAAGACCATATCTTTGCTCCTAATTGTCCGATTTTAACGATTTTATTTTTTGTTTTTTAGGAAATTTTGTAAACTTTTAAAAAAGTATACAATTAAAAACTTTTCAACAAAAAAGTAAAAACTTTTCGAGTTATTCGGAATTTAAATTTACCATCCCTCGTAACACTTTTTCCAGCTTGTTTTCGTTGATGTATGTTATATAGATAAATTTAAAGGGAGTCGAGAAAATGACTTTAGCGAAGTTTCATTGAAATCTGTACATTCGTTTAGGAGCTACAGTCTATAGCAACGCAGGTTTTTCGGCCGCCATTTTGAAAGTTAAAAGCGGAGAGTAATGTCGATGAAGGAGGATTTTCCTCGGGTGACCTCTGATTTTATATCAAAATTTGAAAATAAATCGGTCCAGTAGTTTCGGAGAAAATGCGCGGATGGCGGACGGCGGTCGGCGGATGGCGGACGGACAAAAGGAATATTATTCGTTTTTCGAATTCTACGCGTCTTGAAACGTGAAACCTCAAATTTTGAGAGGGGGTTATGTTTTTGAATTTTTGGGTCGATCACAATGTTTCATTATTGAAAATAATAAACTTCATATAGCGCAAACCTTTTATTAAAAATTATATTTTGGTTTTAAACAAAAATATATAGAAGTTACTTAATGACTTTTTACAATAAATCCACGAAACTAATAAGGAAGCTCCAGTCAAAAGTTCATATTTTTCAATTTCTGACAATCTTAATTGGTACAACAAAGTTTACAGCACAATCAATACCAAGAAACCAAGTGAGCCATAAATGATTCATTGATAAGTTTCTTGGTATTTTCATTTAATAATTCCGGTACTAAATATATACATATAAGAAAATTTATGAAATTCCTTTTAAAATGAATATATTCAATTAAGTACGAATTTCGATAAATTAAAAAAAAAAAACAATCAATGAAATGCCTTGCTTGACATTACCTTTACTCAGTTATGTACTCAGCTAGTGCGGATAATCAGTTTTTTTATTCCAACAAATGTTAATTCGAATAAAGTTTTGTTCAAATATATTCTTATGCGATTAAAATTTCAGTTTAAAATCAATGACTGAAAAATTACTCATATTTCTTTCTTATTACTGTAATATGAATAAATTTTTATCGTCTTAAATAAACTTTCATTCATGATAATTAATTCTGACTAATATTATCATTATTTTAGTCAGATTAATTTTCAACAATGCCCAACTCTGAAGTTATCACCCTATTTTGTGTTAAAAAAGATATTATCATATAGTAGGTAAGTGAAAGTTAGACCAATAAAGAGCTGCTCATCAATAAGAATCTGGTTAACCAATCTCTCATGATATGAAGGCAAGGGGCCTAAGATGGGCGGGACAGGTAGCTCGGAGCAATCTATCAGGAAGCTTTGAAACAACAATGGAATTATTAATATGATCTTATCAACAAAGATGCAATAAAACTGCATGCAGATAACTAGAAAGTTATCTTAGAATGGCCCAAGACAAGAAAAGTTGAAGAAGGGTTGTTAAGGCGGCAAAAGATCTATAATGGCAACAAAAAAAAAAAGGAAATTTACACGTTTTCTCACCTTTCTAATATTTTTAAAATATTCATTTTTCGTCAATATTCATTTCATTTTAAGACTACATATTTCATATATTAATTTTTTTGAAATCTTTGGGATTCCAACGATATTTTATAATATTTAATAGAGTTAATTTGTATCTCCTTATATTTCTTTTTATGCTCATAAAACCTGGAAAAAATATATTATTTTCATCTCCTTTATCTTTAGTAAAACTCTTACATGGATTATGTTTTATCTAGTTTTAATTATTTAAAATTAACCTAACTTGTTGCATTGGATTGGCCACGATTTAGGTTAACTAAGTTCTGAATATATATATTTATATATATATATTTTTTTTTTTGTTTTCGACTTAGGTAGTTAATTTATTATATTTATATATTTTAAGTTATCAGGCTGTCAAGTTATGGAAGAGTTAGGAATATTAGACCAGAGTTAGGTTCAAGGTTATTCTCGATATATTTCCTTCGCTAATAGTCTCCAAGTAAGTTAGAACTCCACTAAAGTTCTCCGACCGAACCGTCGCCTTCATTAACGGTTACTTCATTACATTTTTTTTTTTTTTATTTCTTCTATTTTCGAACTAAAAAGGGCTAGTCCTTTAAAAAGTAATGTAAATTTCATTATAAATTTGCATATATCAACCATTAAATAGACTATTACCTAATCTCACTAAGCCCCTATTTAATACTAATCAGCTCCTATTTAACGCGTTGAATTGAACATTAGCATGACTAGCCCCGCTGAAGCGTTAAAAATATCTCCCTAACAAGATAAAATTTATTTATCCTGAAATAAGACGTATAATGAGAAGGAGAGGTCGAATTTGAATCCGAAGCGGGGCCTTACCTCTGTTGCAAATGAGGCCATCAGGAATGTAAATGACATTAATAAATTCCTTTAGCCAGCTTGGGCGTCCTCAATGTCACGCTACCATTAGGACCTTCAACGTCTTCTCAGGACACCGAGGTCGAGTTGTCGACGGCCAGACAAGAACGGTGGGAGGGGTGTAGATTGTAATATTATTCAATTCGTCCAGATATAAGCGTAGTTATAACCCAAATTTAGATTTTGAATTCAGTTTTATTTTGAATTATGTTTTATTTTGACTCATGTGAAAACTGGGATTCAAAATTTTTCGCGATTCCAATACTTTCTCATATATTATACATAGACTTATATGTATTTAAGAATATGCAACAGCATGCCTCACTCAACTCTCAATTACCACCCTACTTAAATAAATAAATATCTGCTAAAATAGGACTAGTAAATATTTTACTTTTAAATATACTATTGGAGCTAAAATTATTAATTAATTATTACAAAGGTTATTAAATGTTATTACCATGTGTTTTCCAAACGTAAACAGTGTTTGAAATATTTGGGCATATTTCATCACTTCCTCTTTCAAAACAGTAAGATAAAATAGTTCAATCTACTTAATATATTTGGTTTTTCATTATTGTAAAAGTATCATAAATAAATAATAATAAAAGTCTTAGCGAGCCCGAAGGTTCGATGACGACACCACCAATCGCATTTTACACACCTCTCTCTAGCGTTCGCCGCCCAAACCCAATCCCTTCAGATCGGCTTTAATGCAATCTTCCCACCTTCGCTTCGGTATACCCCTCGGACGTTTACCATTCAGTACAGCAAATATTAACTTTTTAGGAATTCTCTCGTTACTAAGCCTAACAATTTTACAAGCCCATTTGATTCGCCGGGATGAAATCACCTCAATTATATTAGCCGGATACTGTTCACGCAATTCGGCGTTGTGTAACCGTCTGAACTCTCCATTTAATTCATCCTTCTTCGGTCCGAATATTCTACGCAATACTTTATTTTCAAACAACTTAAGACGTTGCTCATCCCTTAATGTAAGCGGCCACGTTTCGCATCCATAAAAAACTGTAGGTAAGATAATGGTTTTATAGATTCCAATTCTGTAAAATTTATAGATTCCAATAGTTCTGGGACAAGAGGCGCGAGCTAAGTAGTTTTGTCACAGAAAAATAACAAACATTTCCCGCCTTCAGTCTCACCTTAATCTCTTCTTCAATTTCGTTTTTTCTAGTTACCCTAGATACCTAAATTTCTCTATCTGTTCAAACATATTACCATCTATATCGATATCACCAGTAATATCACCATTTTTGCAGCTAACCATATATTTTGTCTTATCCGTGTTCATTTCGAGCCCTAGCTCTGTACCGGCTTTCATTAACGTTGTCGTATTTAGTTTTATAGTTTCCGTGTATTCGCTTATCAGTACCAGATCATCCGCACAGCTAGAACCCTTTTTCGGTACGCATTACATTCCTAATGGCATACTCTAATGCCAAATTGAACAGGAAAGGCGAAAGGGAATCCCCCTGTTTTAAGTTCGAACTTTTCGGACTGATTATTACCGATTCTAACTTTATTGAGTGTTTACGTGTCGCACATCCTGATTAGATTTACCAGTTTTTTTGGAATCCCCTGCTCGATTTGAATATCATACAGTTTCTAGCGGTCAATAGAATCGCAAGCCTTTTTGAAATCGATATACAGCTGGTGAACAACACCGTTGTATTCTAATTTTTGTGGGAACTGTTTTAGGGGATCAAAGTTGAAAGATAGATATTTAGTATTGGTACGTGGAACGTAAGGGATTTAAAATAGCAGGGGGATTAAAATCGGTCGCGAATGAGGTTAAAGGGTACAATTTGGATGTCGTGGATGTTTCTGCAAGAGGTTTGCTGGCCAGGGGAGAGCTCGATAAGGAAAGGAAAGTGCACTATTTGGTACGAAGGAAACGGGAATCATTGTTAGGTACCGGGTTTCCAATTAGTAATAGATTGATATCCGCCTTGAGGGACGTACAATTCTTTTGTGGTAGAATTTTGGTAGCTATATTTCAGGGACGTTGGTTTAAAATCGCATTAATAAACGTACATTGTCCTACCGTAGACAGTGATGATGAAGTCAAATGCAAACTTTACGATAAACTCGAATGGGTTTATGATAAACTCCATGAAAATGATTGTAGGTGACGCAAACGTAAAAGTATCATATATTTTGAAAATTTCATTTATTATCCGTTTAAAGCAGGTATATATTTTCTGTATGTATGGTGTGAATGTGTTCATATATCACTATAATTATTGTCCACGTGAAAGATTATTATATTTCTAAATAAATAAATAAGTTTCCGTTAAATGAGATTAGTTTAAAAAAAAATATCAAGTACATCTTTTTCGGCACTCTTCAATACATTTAAAGGTTTTGTACTCAAGATAAATATAAATCTTCGGCTTTCAAACGATATTATACTTTTGCAATATTAATTATATATATTTGCCCACTTTTTTTCTAGAAATTTCTCTTCGAGTTTATTTTATCCTTCAGTTGACTACGAACTCCTTTCTTAGTTATATCAAGTCAATTTTTAATTAATTAATTCCTATTCAAAATGATATAATAGAATTTTGGTAAGCGATTAACGTCAAATTGTTTATAATGGACACATTCCTGAAAACTGAAAATAGCCTGCATTTATGTTTGAATGTTTTTGGTCCGTGGGGTATACCAGCTATTTTCAAAATTTTAATAAATATTATTACTATATGGGGTGTCAGGTCTTTTATGACGTCAAGCTGCTCCTAAAGGGGATTTTATGGCTCTAGGCGGACCGTGGAAGACAAGCCCGCCAGTTGTCCCTTATATTGGCTATTTTAACGACCGATTACTGCATTTATTAATCAATTTAAGTCCCCGCTCCACTCATATTATTTTATAAATTCTGGAAAACATGGAGGAAACCTCCAGCTGTCCCCTCATATTGCTTTAAAGGGTGAAATATGGGGGCTTCTTATGACAGTATTACCTCCCTTCCTGGCTCTGAAAAAGTACTTCAACAATTTTCCTGTAAAAGCTTTTATCTCAGTATTTCATTTAAAAGAAAAAAAAAGTAAAATGTCATGTGTGATGGAACGTATGATATAAGCAGGATTGATTTTCACCTGACAAGTACTTTCATTTTTATTATAAAATGAAATTATGAGAAAAAGGAAAAAGGTATCCTTTTTGCTGAGAGGTTTAAAGTTCATAAAACAACAAAAAATAATATATAATACTTAAAACCACTTCCCTGTATTTCACGAAAAAAAATAATAAAAAGCCAAAAATAGGAAATACTCGAGAATCATTAAAAATAATTTTATTTGTAATTAATTTATAAACAGGGTGTCTACTATTTTCCCCAGAATATTAAGAAATTTATGTTTTGATGTTTAAGTAAGTCGAAGTTTTTGTAGAAGCGATATCTTAGAGATTACTTAATTCAGGCAATTATCAATTGCTTCACAACAAACTAGACAAAATTTGCTTTAAACGAAAGTGGGGTTTTTCCTTGATAAATCCATTTAAAGAGAACTTTTGAGCTTCTAAACTAAGATAAGTTCTGTTTTTTAAAAGATCATTCTTTATTCCAGACTTTATTTTATCCCCTTCCAGCTATACTGCAATACCCCACTTTTAGAAAAACTTTATTATGAAACTCAAGTTGTGTAAAAAATTATGTGATTTGATATCTTGCCATCTAAAGTTACCCATGTTTTCAGGAAAAGCGACAACAGTGAATTATTGCAAATAATTTAATTTCTCTTTTTTTTCATGACCTGTGATGTATTTTAATAAACTTAACAGCATAAATAGGCTTTTTATTTGTAAAAAATATGTTAAAAATAACAATCATCTAAACTGATTATGAACTGCGTTTTTTACCTAGATCTCTTTAACATGAATTGGTGGGAATTTATAAGTGACCAAATGAATGTTAGTAACCAGAATAGTTACATTTTTACTAAAATAATTCAAGCAATTAGCAGATGTGTTATTTTATTTTTTGAAAGGTTAATTTAAAATGTAACGGATTTCAGCTAAACTACAGATAACCCAGTTTTATTAAAACGTCCTGATTTAATAAGCCTTAAGTCTATATTAATTAAGTTTTTTACTGATATTCATTTCTAGTTGTGTAAAAGGATTTTTGTGATATTCTGTCACAAAAAGATCATGTTTAAAAAAAAAATGACTATAACGAATTTTATTTTTTAGCATGTGCTACCATGTTTTATAATAAACATAATAATAAAAATACATTTTTATTCCTAAACAAATACATTAATGATGCTGGTTTTTCACTTTTCTACTTTTCTTCCTTATGGTTTAAATAAATCTCTTAGGCGCTCTTGAAGTCTACTATCACTTGTTTAAATATTTCCCATTACTACACATGTAACATATGATATATAAGTAGTACATTCAAAAATTTTAAAATACATGTAAACGAAATTCATATCTCTTTTATGAAAACAGTACATAATAATTCGATATTTTATTTATTTTTTTAAATAAATAAATAATTAATTTTGGAAGTCTTTTTTTGTCATCTTCTTCTTCGCCTTTTCGGCTAAACAGTCGGCTTTTAACGCCACAGTTAAAAACCCCTAAGAACCGGAACGCGAACTCGCAATTATTTCATCATGTAAACTTTGGTTTACGCTCGGTCTTCCAGCCATTTCAAAGAAGTCTTTTTTATTATTATCTTACCTCATTATCTCAAAGGTAATAGACCGACCTTCCCGATCGAAGTTTAAATTAAATTTGATTCAATTTTAAATTATACTCTCTCCTAACTTATCTGTACGAGAAATATTCAACACCATTAAATTTAATACAATTTGACAGAGAAGAAAATCTATTAACACCGAGATGTTAATGGGTTACCACGGCGACGATAAGAAAAAAAATCTTTAATAGGAACCATAGGGGTAAGGTCTGTTTATTTTCTCTCGGGCAATGTCATCTGGTTTTACCACCGGCACCATGACCCTCTCAAATGAGTTTTATTCGTAACAAAAACTCACCCCCCCCTTTCGTTCACGGCCTTCTTAATCGGTCGTAAAAGTCTGAAATAGAAAAATATATAATCTTAGCATTCGATCACTTTATATATGAAGCTCATAAAAGAAGTATCGAATAAAACACGAAATGATAAAAGAACCAAAAGGCAAATCAATTCAATATAAATTAATTTATAATTTTTAAAAAGTTAATAAATAAATAAAATATTATTTATTTATAAATAAAATATAGAAAAGACAGTTTTCGCATTATTTGTGGTTAGACACATAATATAAATTTTAATCCACACCTGCATAATTCAAGGTTATATCAAATCATAACCCACCGGTGATTTTAGCGTGAATATGATTTCACTATCACACAAGAAATGCTTCCTTACTTACCTGCTGTTTTCCCTTAATGTTTATCTTGCTACTTCTTCTCCTACCAGTGGTACGCAATTTTTTAGCACTTGGTTAGATCCATAAATCTCTGAATCTCATCATAATTCTTTTCTTTTCTCAATATCCTGTTCCATTTCATTCATTACATGATCTGATCTAAATTACATTCAATATACATGTGAAATTATTTCTCCCAAAATGGATTCAAACCTCTTCTATTAATATCTTCAACTTGATCTTAATTATTTCGAATAGGACATCATGTAATCCTATAATTTCTGTGATCCCATCCACCCTTACCTCAAATCTACAATCCGTACCAGACATACATGCTCCTCTAAATACTAGAACCTTACCTCGTCCCACTGCACCTTGAATAATCCCTGTAATGAAGGAAATGATTAAAAAAAGGAATGGAGCGAGGAGCAAGTACTGTTGATCCCGTTTGCATGTTGATTATACCTCTTTCAAGGCACCAAATGCTTCGTCCAACGCAGTATGTGTTTGGCTAAAGAGACCTACTTCCAAAGTGCTCTTTCTATCCTACCAATTCCAAATCCAAATGAGAGATACACCGTAATCTATCCCTACCAGATTCCAATATCACTTCTTTCTCTGTGACCCTTTATGATTTCAATGACCATTTCTTATCTTTCTTCTACTTCCAATATTTTACATCATGATTTCAATTTTGAATTCTTTTTTTATAATGAACTGCTTTCCACTGTCCTAAAATCCCACACTAATAATTATAGTCCAGACAATATCCCAGTAAAACTAATAAAATCCAGTATTACTGTGCTTATTCTCGTTCTTTTCCTTGCTAAATTCCATATTCCCATCTTTCTGGAAAACAACCATAGTGTGACATTTGAATAAAACTTCTAAACATTCCTCACTGCACTACTTCCATCCTATTTCTCTCCTTTCCAACTTTTCAAAACCACTAGAAATAAATCTTATCCAAAATAAACTATCCAACTTCCTAGAGGAACGGTTCCTCATTAACCCATTCCAATCTGGTTTTCGACCTGGCAACTCAACGCAATCCACCTCCTTAAATCCCAAGACCTCCAAAACTCCATTGACAACTAAAACCTTACCATCCTTATTCTTCTATATTTTCCGAATCGTTTGATACAGTTGACCATAACATCCTCCTGAATAAATTGCAAAATCTTCCTCTAACAGTGCTCTGCTTTGGTTCAAATTCTTCCTCTCAGAAAGGTCCCATTATGTAGTCGTCCCAGGTCAACCACCATCTAAGATAGGTTTCCTCTCCTGAAGTGTCCATCAAGGTTCCTCTCTATCCCCTACTTCGTTTGCTACTTTCATTAATGACCTTCACCTACTGATCCATCAATATCATATCTATGCCACGATTTTAAAATATTTCTGTTCTTTCTGCATTCTGGCCTATTACCAGCCACAAAAAAAATTTCAAGAAGACTTAAATAGAACTTGATTGCAGAGAAGACGAAGATGATCTTAATAGGCTCCAATCACCTCCTTTAAACCATTCCCAACATTCCAATCCAGTGTCTACATAATTATTTCATCAAATTTTATCCCACCATCAAAAACCTAAGAATAACCTTTTATCAGGAGTTTTCTTGGAATAACCATTTATTCAATATCTTCCGTCTTACCTTTTCTATCTTAAAACTTCTGAATATCTAAAATTCGCCTCTGAGGAATTCGTCTGAAAAGAAGATGGCCTCGAGACCTTCTAATATAAAAATATAATTGGAGTGCTACCAATGGGTAGTTTCTCTTCATGTTGTACATGCCATGTTACTTGTTTCATTTTTACTTGTTGTATTTATCATTTAATACAGTTTTAAATTTCAATAATAAAAAAAAAAAAGAAAGACTAAGATTGTAGACAAAATATTTTTTCTATATCTCTGATGATCTGTAGCCCACTTTCCTTTCTTTATGTATTAATCTAAAGGGACTCGTTCCAGGATAAATAATGTGTTGTTATTATTAATTGTTTTAGGAGGAAATCGTACCTAGTTAATTATGAAACGATGGCTAGTTACCCAAGATAAATATTTGTTTAATTATCGCTTTATATTAACGAAAAGCGTGACACTTTAAGGAAACATAAATTAAATTTCTAAATGTAATAGGAGTATGGTCATTTTCTTCTTCAGATATACTATCTTATCTGTAATTATAGTATTTCTAATTACATGCAGAATGCCATGTATATAAAGAAATGTATAATCTCTCTTTTAAATAAATATATTTCAGTTGGCAACATTGACGATAGATTACCAAGGCAGTGAACGCGAAAGACTTGCTAACTTTAATTCTGAACTGGATTGGTAGAAATTTATTTTCTTGTCGAACCACGAAATAAATCTCAACCTTTCCCCTTGGAATAAAATAGCTTACAATAAACAGCGTTTCTGCCCTACTTGGAGTAAATGAGGAAACCTTAATAAAGCAGAATATATATTATAAGTTCTAGTAGTTAAAAAAATATATTAGGAATAAAAACTGCAAATGCGGCACAAAATATACTAAATTACTGAATAGGATTGTCCAGTGTCTTCTAGTTAAGTTCTAGTATTTTTTATAAGCTTTCCTAAATGACAATAGACCAACGGTATTAAAATTTTATAGTGCATAACCACATGATCCTGGAATATAGACTAAAAATGGATGAAATGGATCCTTCGTGAATCGTCACATTTAAATATCTGTAACATAGGAGCTGCCATTATTGTCAAAAGGTATAACAACGATGATGACGAAAATGTATAAGGAAGGTAACATAGAAGCTACCGCTTCTCAGAAACTTATTCAGACTCCGTAGCGTTGATTAACTCCTGCTGGATTAAGAACAGATGTATGCAAGCCAATACGATATA
Source organism: Nezara viridula (assembly GCA_928085145.1). Taxonomy (NCBI): domain Eukaryota; kingdom Metazoa; phylum Arthropoda; class Insecta; order Hemiptera; family Pentatomidae; genus Nezara; species Nezara viridula. The sequence goes on along the minus strand of OV725077.1, from coordinate 153,300,120 downwards.
GTTCCAATTATTGTAGATAAAAATATCATTTTTTTTTTAAGTCATATTACTTTGGAAAAATATGCGAATTGGAGAGATAAAAAAATAGGGATGAATAGAAATTACATCGTTTCACATAATTTCTTTATACTATGTGGAAGAGTTGTAAGTGATCCTGAATTTTGTTTTTAAAAGAAGGTTGATTACAGTTTATTTATAGTCGACTTTTCAGGCTTCGGTCCCATCTTCAAAGACTTTTTTGGGTAATGTTATTCATTTATAAAAAATATTTTTCAACATCCATCTCTTTGTCATTCAATCCAAGAATAATATTTTGTCATATTTTTTTTTTTTTTTTTTTTATCTGCACCTGTCGTGATAGTGGCAACCAGCAGATTTGTTGCGTCAAATTAAATGGTGGACATTATGGGCATGAGGAAGAATAGCACCCAGCACCATCTCTTCCTGGTCATTGTTTACTCTTTTGATTTAGGAGAGGAGATCTCTCATTCAGATCATTTTTAGTCGCCTCCAGATGGCCATGTCAGTCGTCGCCATGTCGTTTTATTCTGTTATTGTGTCCTTGTTGTTTGAGATGAACTCGAGAGTAGAGAGTATGAATTTGTTGGTCGATATTTGATTGTCGTAAGTCGTTGTATAAAGTTCTATTGTTTACGTACCAAGGATCTGCTGTTATATTTATTAAAATTTTTAATTAAAGTAACTGTAATTTTAGTAAGTCTAAGTCCAAATGGATGTTGAGTAGGTAAGTATATTTGTTTAGTTATGGTCGAATTTTCAATTTCGGTTTAAGAGTACAGTAGTTTAGTGAGTGCAGTATTTTTAGTCCGTTGTTCAAAGTCTGGCTTTTCATTCTTACGTGTGAGCACCAGGTCATCCTCCTGCAGAATATTAGTCCAACATAGCGTACTGTGTTTGTCTGAGGAATTTATTTCTCTTATATATAAACGGATGGACGAGGGTCTCGTCGAAGTGTTTTAATTTGTCATGATTTATTCTTTTATTCTAAAGTGATTACCAATTTTATAAATTCAGTAAGTAATTTTGTAAATTCATTGAAGCTATTCTGGATTTATGGCGTTTTGTTAAAATTGTTGCATCATCAGCGCAGGTGTATACTAATTTTTCGACAACTTTAGAACATATTGGGAGGAGACTTATAAATCGGTAGCACAGGGGATTGAAAACATCTTTTTTCCTTCTTTGTATTATTTTGATATGTGATATTTCCATTTCAGTGAGTATTTTATTGTCCTCAGCATATAGTTGTAAGAAACACTATTGCTTTCCTCAGCTTCAGTCTAAAAGAAGATAGTTCACAGTAAAAGGATAAAACATTTGATAGTTTGCATTTTTTTTTTTTTTTGCTTTCTCACTACTGAATGTAGGTAAGTATTGTGTTCGTGCAAGAGATTAAAAAAAATTTGTTTGCTCAGAATCTAAAATTTCCACTTGCGTTTTACGTTTCAGACATCAAGGAACAAATTTGGTTTGGTGTCTGTCTGTCTGTGTGTCTGTAGTCAAATCGATGTGACGGGCATATCACCTAGTAAAGTTCATCCAATCTTCATGAAATTTTCAGGGATTATGCTGATTTTTGCCTAGATGGTCCCATATTAATTTTATCAAATTTCATCTAGCACTTCCACTTACGCACGCGCAAACGTATTTTTTTTTGATATGCCAATATTTCAGAAAGGGCTAGTTCGATTTAGCTCAAAGTTAGATAAAAGGTAGACTTTGGTAAAAAAATAATGTAATGTCAATTTTATTGAATTCTGTCCTCCTCTTTCTCTGATATATGCACTACTAGTCCACCGTCCGCGCTTTATAAAACATTTGATAGTTGGGATTTTTTTTTTACTTTTATTGCTGAAATTTAAGTTAAAATATTTTTCAAAAAATTATTTTAGAAACTCAGTAAAATTATTAAGCAGATATTCTATTTATTTTCAATGCTGAAAAGAAAATCTATAATTTTTATGACAGAGAAAAATTTCTTGTAAATGCCGTGAAATTATTATTATTCATTATTCCTAAATAACTTACAAAAATACCATTATTTATTGTAGCTCCTTTCGGAGTCATCAACCACCGTCGGTTCCAGTCCTCTACTGTATCCTCCCGGAGGATCTTCTTCCAGTTTCTTGGATCATCTCCTATTCTCATTCGGAGGTAATCCGGTAGAGCCGCCAAGCATTCCCTCCTAATCTTGTATATGAACAATCATTGGCTTTGTTTGTGGATGTATTATCATAAAAAAAAAATAACAATATAGTCGGATAAAAAATGAATTAGTATAAATAAATACAACTATATTTAACAAAGCCAGACATATTTAAAAAGTAGATACCATAGATCAATATTCATGATGATAAATTAAAATGTTTAAGTGGCAAATGTTCTTCAGACGACATTGCATTTTTATTGCCACACAAATTTTAAGTAAAATTGACATGCCACTGTTCCTAACCGAAATCCCGATATCCTTGATTTCTTCATCCACAGTGGTTCAGGTTCCCTCAACCATTCCATTGCACGCCTCGATGCAAATTCCTCAGACCACAGTCCATTAATATTCAAAGTATCACTGGATCCTATTTCTAAACCCTCTCCACCGTCCTTATCAGAGGTACAGTCAACTGGAAACTCTTCCATCAAATCCTTTCCGAAGAAATTGACCTCAAAATAACCCTGAAAATCCCAGAAGACCTTGAAAATGTCGTACACTCCTTTACCACCACCATTCAACAAGCAGTCTGCACTAATCATTCGCCAATAATTCCTAAGAAAAATAAGTTACCTCAACACATCCTCGAGTTAATCCGAACCAAACGCCTTACCAGAGTGTTATGGCAACGCACCAGACATTCCACAGATCACAGTTCCTATAATTATTACTCTAAAAAAGTCAAGCAAGAATTATCCAACTTCAAATCCAAATCCTTTAACTCTTAACTTACCTCCCTCTCCACTCATGACAATTCCCTCTGGAATTTGACCAAAAAAATTCAAAATCCCAAAATATTTCCCATCCCCTCCGTCGAGGCGATGGCTCCTGGACGGCGTCTGCTGAAGACAAAGCTGAGGAAGTCGCCAACCACCTCTCCTGTACATTAACTCCTCATCGTAGATCCCATTCCATCCATACTACAAAAGTAGAAAAAGTCCTCTCCTCACCAATTCCTCTTTCCCTACCACCAAAAGCAGTTCATCCTTCTGAGGTCAAATATCATTTACAAAAATTATCTTGGACCCGCAAATCTCCTGGATACGACCTTCTAATCCTACAGACCCTTCATCAACTACCACCCAAAGCGATCATGTTCCTCACATATACATACAACTGCATCCTAAGAACTACCCCATTTCCTCTCTTATGGAAACATTCCACCATCGTCTTTTTCCTGAAACCAGCCATACCTTCCAATAACACATCATCCTATAGACCAATCAGCCTACTCCCAATTCTTTCAAAAATATTTGAAAAAATTCTATTCCAAAGAATCCTATCTATAATAGAATCACAAAACCTTCCTATCCATCAATTTGGATTTCGTTTCCAGCTTTCCACCGTTCAAAAAGGACTCTGAATTGTTGACAACATATCCTCAGCCGTAGAAAGCAAAGAGTATTGCTCAGCAGCAGTCCTGGACATTCAGTAAGCTTTCCACCGCGTATGGCACACCGGACTACTCTTCAAGCTCAAAACCCACCTACCTCAGTCCTTATATCTAATACTGCGATCATACCTCTCTGACCTCTCCTTTCGAGTTCGTTGTGGTACAGAATTCTCCAACTGCGATTCAATTGAGGCGGGAGTTCCTCAACGCAGCGTCTTGGGTCCCGTCCTGTATACCGCTGATATTCCTACTCATCCCGAAACCCTCCTGGCAACATTCGCTGATGACACAGCCATACTATCTTCCAATCCAGATCCTAAAACAGCATCCTCAAACCTACAAAGTCACCTTTCTCTTAATGAACATTGGTGTAATAAGTTGCGGATCCAACTAAACGAATCCAAATCCAAAAACATCACTTTTACACTTCGGCGCAAGTCCTGTCCACTAGTCTACTTCAAATCCATACCAATTCCTCTCTCAGACACAGTCCGGTATCTTGGCTTTCTTTTAGATAAAAGACTAACGTGGAACCCACATACCAGACTTAAAAGACAACAACTAAACAGACGACTCGAACAGCTATTTAGACTAATGGATAGAAAATCTCAACTTTCAGTCGACAACAAACTACTAATCTACAAGACGATCCTGAAACCTATCTGGATCTACGGACTAGAGCTGTGAGGGTCAACAAAACCTTCTTAAATTAAGCGCATTCAATCCTTTCAGTCTAAAGTCCTCCGAACAATAGTCGATGCTCCCTTCTATGTATCCAGCAAAACACTCCATAATGACCTTCATATCCCATTTGTTATTGACCTAATCCCAGACAAATTTTCCATATTTCACCAGAATCTCATTCATCATCCAAGTCCTGTAGCACAATCCCTATCTAGCTCCAGCCATCCCTACACTCATCCCCGCAGGTTAAAGCGACAGTGGCCCCGCGACCTTTTGTAAATATGTATATATTGGAGTACTGGCAATGGACATATTCTCCACTGAAGTCCTAAGCTTCTGTTGCTCTAGTGCCCTCCATCAGTCTCCACTGGCTTGCAATACCAGTGACGCGGCTGGGAGAGAAGTACTGGGATCTTCTGGAGTCTTGCCTTGGCTTACGCATTCGGAGGACGAAGGGTGACTCAGAATACCCTGTCCGAATGTAAATATTGTATATAGGTGTGAATGTGTTTTATATATTTCATTTTTTTTTTTTCCTATGTATGTTAATTTTCTTATTTTCCTTCCCCAACTCTTTTTTTTTATCTTTATTTTAGTTATCATTTGTGTGTATATATTGTGTGAATGTTTAATGTAGCCCTAATATTAATGCCTCCAATGCGTCAGAATGAATTAATTTTCAAATAAACAACAACAAAAAAAACTTATATTGTGGGCGACATGTGGGCGTGCATTAGAATAGAACGATCGCTCATTTCGTTGAGGATAGGCAACACATGAGGTTCCAAAATCTCATCTACATAGCGAATGCCCGTCAAAGGCCCTCCACCAACAACAACCAATTCTGTGTGGCGCTCCATTGAAATCCCAGCCCACACCACTAAGGAACCACGTTGGAAAGGTTGGCTCTGAGAAAAATTACAGGCTGCATATCTTTCGTTTCTTCTACTCTACACCCTTTCACGCAGGTCTGGAGATCGAAGAACGAATCTTGAATCATCTGTAAAAAGTACAGCACTCCATTCGTCCATAGTCCAATGGCTGTGTTCTCGAGCATAATCTAGCCGTGTTACTCTGTGAGTTCTGGTCAACTCTGGTCCTTTTACTGGACAAAAAGCCATTAATCCATACTCATTTAATCTTCGCCGAGCGGTACGTTCAGAAATTTGCGCACCTCGAACTTCTTCGAGCTGATGAATCGCTTGAACAACGGTAAGGTGCCGGCTTCGTAAAATTCTCGAAAACCGGTCATCTCGTGGTTGTTACCCTAGGCCGTCCAAAACCGGGCCTTCTATTGTAAGAACCAGTTTCTCGAAAACGCCTGACGACGTCTCGTAAAGTTTCATATGGAACTCCGATGGCATTAGCTGCATTTCTAATGGAACGTCCATCATCAATAAGTGCCACACCACGCGCAACATCCTCAGCACTAAGAGGCATTTTTAAACTTAATATTGAAAAAATTAAAAGCCGGAGACTAAGAAATGTGCTGCAAGAAACGGCACTGAACTAATGATAATGAATAAACATGTTGATTCCATAGAAAGTTAACATTGGAATCTTGAATCATTTCATTGAATTAAGGATTAAGGGTTATTGTCCTCTATATTAACATTTCTAATTGAAAACAAACTCAAAGATTACCTATTTATTCATTAAAAACAATATACCAATCCAAAGCAGAAATATTTTTAGATGAAAACATGAAAAAATCAAGTGCGTGGAATTTTTTGCCTCTCAGTGTATTTAAGTTTTTATATAAAAAACAGACTTACGTTACAAGAAAGAAAGTTGTCGAGATTTACAAATATTTAAAGCTTATGAATAATATTGCCTGTATTTTTATTGAATCTTTTATGGACGATTATAAATAGTTTGGTATACTTTAATGAAAAAATTAATATGTTTTTTCTTGTTGTTAATTCCTTAAATTGTTATGAACGATTGGTCGCACAAAAACTTTTCAGATATCAATCGATCACGAACAAACAAATCTGTAAACAATTAATCATCGACTGTTGCCTATCTCATATTGGTTTATTCGGCTGCCCGAAGAAGTTGAAGTGTTAGTCGAATAAATTTCAGATTTAACTTATCATTAACAAAATTTGATCATTATATTATTAATTGAACAGTATTTACGTAGTTATTTTCAAATCTATTGAAATAAGTAATGATGCTTTTGAGATTCTTTTAGGAAGTATTAGATCCATGAGCTCATAAATCGTCCTGTTATTGCTCCTACGTGACGGGAGAGGTGACCCAGGCAATTCCTATACCAATCCGTCAGGTTTTCTACGGTTTACAATACCTTCCTGTGCTTACGTTAACAAGTCCTTCCAAGTCAGGTAACAGGAACATTCTAGACCTGTTGCAAGTAGTCTTTTCAATGATATTATTTCACATATTCAATGACATATTTCATGTATATGTTTTTAACCTTACATACATTTACTGTATTTTAGTAACTCTATATATTATATTATATTTAAAAAATTTGGTATCTATTGGTCATTTATTTAAAAAAATGATTAAGTAACCATTTAATTAGATTAGTAAATAGTTTGATGAATTATCCCTTAGTGAAAACCCAATATTATCCATTTACAATCAGTGTGAAAACTTTTGCCTATCCATGACAGGCAATGAAAATCTCTTAATTTCATTTTAGCAAACTTTACAATAGAAAATAACAGTTTAATAACTAATAGTCCTACAATCCATTATCATTTATTGGTTGAATATTAAGATATACTTTAAAATCTCTCTAGATATATATGAGCATTTCGGTTAACAGAATGACTAACTCCAATTTCAACGTTTTTTGTTGGTAAAATTTATAAATTCACAGTTCCATATTTCAACACTGTAATCACCTACTTAAGAATAAACTTACTCACTGTCTGTATAGATATTTAGATATTAGATGTAAAAAAAAAAAGTTGCTGTCACATTTGAACCATATAAAAACCTTAAATACTTAATCGGTCTGGTTATACCGGCTACGTGGCTGAGAGAGAAGCACTGGGATCTCCTAAAGTCTCGCTTTTTCCTTCAAACTTGGGGGAAAGGATTGGACTCGGATATATCTTGCCTGACTGTAAATATTGTAAATAAGTATAAATGTTTTTCATGTTAATCTTTTTTTTTTATTCATTTATTTCTTTTACTTATTATTTGTTTAATTTTACTACGAATTTCTGTATTTTATTTAATCTAAACTCTAAGTTATATTTCCTTAGTTTATTATAGGTTTCGCCTTTGTTATATAGATGTATATATTTTTTTAAATTATTTATTTTATTTTGTTATTGTATTATATATACAGTGTGAATGTGTCTCACTCAGCTTTAGTACTCAGTGCCCTTAAGTGTGGCAAAATGTATGGTTTCTCAATGAAAAGATATAAAAAAAAAATACCTAATATCAGATTCGCACTACTTTAAGTTTTAAGTTTCCTTTACTATATCCTTCATATATAGGTAAGTGAATGTAAAAAATTGTGATTAACCCTCATAGAAATGCACTAATGTTTGTAAATTTTTATTAGTAATGTGATCCTTTGCTCTCATAGCCAGAGAAACAAACATATTTTTTTAATTTGAAGGAATAGGTTTATTGTATTAATAGACACCAAAATTTGAAAGAAATGCTATACTATATCAAAATAAAATAAAATATCTATGTATATACAGTATTATTTACAATTTACACAGTATAAAATGAACAATGGACATTTGTTTCGTCTATAAAACAATATATAGAAAAGTCAAACTCTAAAAACCAATACACTTTTTGATTACAAAACTATCCACTCACTTCAACTATAAACTTAACGTCTTGATTTATTCATGACATTGGTTGACAATTGTTCCATGGTGCATATTTCTTTTCAGTAATATCCCAAATCCCTCAAGAGTTTTTCTACCGTGACCATGCTTACGAAGTAAGGACAAAAATTTGGATATGGTTCGCTTCCAGGTGGTAGGAGCCGCATCCTCTTCGGCCGAAGTGGTAGAGGCGATGGGCTTCTCTTTCTACAGTTGACGACCACCGGCGAAGAAGGTGGAGACAGGGTAAAAGAAGAGAGCGAACTCACAGAGTAGATGGAGCTAGAGGACATGTCGTCCAAGGAAGACTGTTCGTCCAACAGCCTAAAGACATCAGCCAAGCCCTCAACATCTTCTTCCGTTGGAAGTAGGAGCCGCTTCCTCTTCGGCCGAAGTGGTACATGCGATGGGCTTCTCCTTCCAAAGTTGATGACCACCGGCGAAGAAGGTGGAGACGGGTTAAAAGAAGGGTGCGAACTCAGAGAGTAGATGGAGCTAGAGGACGTGTTTAGCGTATCTTCAATATTGGATTCATCCACGGAAGACTGTTCGTCCAACAGCCTGGGGACATCAGCCGAGCCCTCATCATCTCCTTCCGTTGGAAGTAGATCTCTCTGAAAACATTAACAACAATTTATAAATTGGAACATATAATTAATAATTATTTAAATATCCAATGATAGACTCAAATAATTGTTTTGAAAACTGTAAGCAATATTGGGTGGAAAAATGTAGATATAGAAACTAACTCACCAATTGAACCATCTTGCTAGACTGAGAACAGACTTCAAAGTAACTTACACGGATACTTCGCCGGGCCCCTTTATACCCGGGCTAGAGAGTGTGGGGGGACAATGAATGCTCCCAACAGGTCAGAAAAGGCAGTCCACTGCTCCACTTAGAAGTAAATATTTTTATTAAAATAGTATCTGTTATTAATTTACTAACCGTTATAATCATGCATGGATGATATTGTTTAAGTGTAATAATCTTGTGTAAATATTCTAAGATGCTTAAGATACTTGTGCCTTTATTTCTTCAGAACTAGAGTCATCAAATAAAATAAAAAATGAATACATCCTTGAATCTTTTCATTCCGAAAATGTAATGAATAAAAAAATTGGAATATTTTAATATAAAAAGAAGTAATAAATGGGTAGAGGAGAGAAGGAGGGAGATGGAAGAAAAATAAAAAGAATATGGGCTGAAAAGAAAATGAAAAAGACCTAGAAGTGATATACGAATGGTACTTAGTTGGTCTGTATCTCGATAAATAAATAATAAAAAAAAAAAAAAAATATATATATATATATATATATTGTAAGTTGATCTCACACGTGAAAGATCCAGTATTTTAGCTTCAGTTTCGTAATGATTTTCATGGATTTTTAACTTTTAAAGAACTTACGACCGAAACCTAATGATTATCATGATAATAAACATTAAAAGTTGATGTGTACATTTAGCCACTTCATGTAAATGATAAATTGTAATTACAAATCACTTCCTGTAAGGTATTTTTATAAATACTTTAGATAGTACCATTTCAGACGTACTAATTTTAAATGTTAACTACATTCGTGATAATAATCATTATTTTGTTTACACGGAAAATATAATAATTATAGGGAAATATCTGAGTGCAAAATCAATCACAGCACAGTTTTTACTAAATCTGTGATTTTTAATTTATCGGAAATATTGAGATTTCTTAAGAAAGAATTAGTCTCATAAATTATTGCTTTTATTGCTGCTATTTGCTGGTTTTGATACTTGTTTTGTGATTTCCTTAAATAGTTTACTCGATTTTTCAATGAGTAGTACAAAGTTTACTTGTAGGTTTAAACTAACCATAAAACAAGTTTCTGACATTAAAATGGACATTTATACTATCGGTTTAATATAAAATAATTTATTGTAAATATTGTTAATTTTATTTAGTTTTATTACTTTTGAAATTTTTTATTTATCTTGTCCATAAGTCCTAAGGGAAGCGTTTATTTATACAAGGTATATGAATGAAGTTATGTTACAGTTTACACTCCCATAAAAAAAATCTTTATTTTTGTGACGTTTCGGGATCACTTTATTATCCCATCTTCAGACCGTATGTCAGACTAGACTCTCTCTAGAGGAGCCTACATTATAACTAAGGAATGATTTATAAAAATAAAGATTATGATGATCATTTTTTAAAATTAGAGGATAGAAAAATGAGATACAGTCTGAATGAAGATGGGATAGTAAAGTGATCCTAAAACATTATAAAAATAAAGAAAGTTTTTTTACTGGGAGCAAACTGTTGCATAGCTTCATTCATATTTTTATTTATATTTTGAGAAAAATGTTAGCTCTTCTTAAGAGAAAGATCACTTTTAGTTTTGTTCTGCACAATTTTGAAAATATGGTATTCTGTGACCAATGTTCTAATTTGTAGAACAATTATGGAGTACTAGAAATTTTAGAAATAAGGTTTATTATAATTCAACATTTTAAGAAACGTATTTTTTTTTACGTGTTTCAGATGACCTACTCGTATACGATGTTTATTTTTAAAAGTTCATTCTAATAAATCTGTTAAAGTACGGTTGTCTTTGTTTATTTCAATATCTAAAAAAAAATCTCTAAAATAGACAAATCTAGATAACTAATGATGAAAACGGATAAACAAGAAAAATTACGTCTAAGAGAGGAAATGCTTTAGGTCATTCTATTGAAGTTGTACTAATTTTAAATGTAATCTGCAACTCATGATATTAATCAGTATGTTCTAAATCGGGAAACTTATAAGTATGGAGGGATCTCTGTGCAGCATCTCAATTAACCACAGCACTTTATTTAGGAAATCTGTGTCATTTTAATTGTAAACAAATATAAAATGAAAAATTTTAAATTACACTAGAAAGGATTTGCCTCATAAAGTGTCCTTTTATTGCTGTTACCTGCAGGGTGCGATGACACGGGCAACCCCTAGGAATTTCGGTAATATACTTATAGGTATGGAGGGATCTGTGTGCAACACATCAATTAACTATGGCACAATATTTACAAAATCAGCATCATTTTAACTATAAACAAATATAAAATAACAATGTTGAAATGACTGTATGAAGGATTGCCATCATAAAGTCATAAATTTTCTTTTATTGCTGTTACCTGCTGTGTGCAGTGACCCAGGAAATCCCTACGGACCTGTCGAGAAGACCCAGGTATTTTAAGCAAATTTTTAACCTAATAGGCTATAGGACAGTACCACCTAGGTAAAATGAAAATGGGCTGTAGGGTAATTTGAACCCATCAAAAAGTTCAATAAACGAAAAATTTCTCTTCGTAAGGTTATGATACAATTTTGAATAATAAATAATTACAAATACGATGGAATGCTGAACATTTCCCTTGTCAACAGTATACAGGTCCTAATTTTAGTTTCTGAGATATTTTAATCGATATACAAAACCACTAAAATTCGTTGACTCACAAAATGCACCTATTAATTGAAACTAAAATTCTGATCTGCATATTGTTGGCAAAGAAAATGTTTAGCATTGCATCTTCTTTCTAATTACATATTATTAAAAAGATTGTCTTAACGCGATGCCGTGTTAAAAAGTCGAAAAGGGAAAACATGTTGTCGAAAACCAATTGTTAACGAGTTTTATTGAAGATATGGATTAAAATATCTCAGAAAGTAAAATTTGAACCTACATTCTGTAAGCATGGTAAATATTCAGTCTATTTATTCATTATTTAGTCTATTTATGACCGCCATCCCGGATCACCTCCTTTCTTAATAATGCAAAAATAAATCGAAATTAAAATTATGTCCTTTATTTGTGTTATGTTGTGATAGTCCTGTCGCCAGTTTTAATTTTGTAGTTTTAGTCCTGATATACTGTTTGCGTTGCTGTGTCCTACGTTCAGGTTTGTTTGTATAATGCTTTATTTTCATAGTCTTCACATTGTACTTTATATTTAAAATTAATCAATTTTTCGTTTGGAATACTACCATTAGGTTTACTGCACATTTTTCCTAATTTTTTTTTATTTCCAAATTATATTTCGTTTAGTTCTTTTTTTTAAAAATATGTTTTCCATTTCCTTGGTAAATCCAAGAATATATCTTACTGAACAATATCTTTGGGGGTTCGGTCTGAGTTATTATTCTTGTTTCTCTCATCCTGAAAATATCGATCAGAGTTCTGTTTATTATTATTTTGACTTTTAGTGTTGCTAAGGTGCTCGTATATTTAATTATCAACGAGTAGATTATATATTTTATTACTATATTATGATTTTTAAATGATAACTGACAATTTGTTTTATTAGATTTAATAATAAGTTGTTCTAGGTTGTTCTTAAAAATGACTTTGTTTCTATTATATATTTATAATTTTAGCAAGTAGATGGTTGGTTATTGCAATTCCCGACATTGGTCAATATGGTTATTTACTCTATTTCGAATTACATTCTTATGATTTTCGGAAATACCAGCTATAATAATGACTATTTGTATTTGTATTAATTTAATGGGTAACAAGTTGAATTTATTCCATATGGATAATATATTTAGGGTATTCATTGGTATATATCTATTAGTAGTATTAACTGTCCCAGCCCTTAGTTTACAATTTTTCGTAAGAATTTAAAAGGGTGTTATGGTTTGTAGTATAGATATCTATCAGACTTTTATCCAACTGATACAAGGCTCAGAGCGTGATCATTCTTTACCTTATTATATGGTTTATTAATAAGGACTGTTTTATTTCTAATAACTTTTATGATGAGTGTTTTTCTATAATATTCTTAAAATGTCATTTGGAAGCCTCTTTTTTTTTTAACATGTTTATTGTAAAATATTACAATCTGTCTCAAAGGACATTTATAATATTGTTCAGAGATCACATTCACACTCTGTGTACAATAAATTAAATAAATTCCGCAGAAGCAATATCGTGACCAATAAAGGTCTACTGAGGTGCGATTATTGGTTGTAATTTATTCGTTGATAATTATAATTAATAATTTATTAGTAATTCTTCATGTATTTGAGGTTTTTGTTTTTATATTTATTAAAATATTCAATGTTAATTTTATTGTAGGCATTAAGTGCCCAGTAGTATTGTTTTACATCAAGTGCTAAGCAATCTATCTATAATATATTAAATAGATTTGTTGATTTGTCTTTGTTATTTATTGGAAATTCAGTATTCAGTAGAAATTGGACATTATATTTAATTATTTAAATGTAACTATTAGAAGTCATAACGAGATTCCATGAAATAGACGAATTATGTAATATTGATATATTAATAATTTGTTTTGAAACGGTGCGTGAGAGGGTAGGTAATTTTACATTAATATTAACTCTAAATAATCAAAAATTATTATATTATATAATAAAAAAACTTATCTTAAATACAATTTAATAATATATAATAAGAATTATATATGTAACAGACAGTTAAAAAAGAAATAACTAAATTAGGAATTATTAACAGAATAATGAAAATGGTTCGAGTTACCGAAGCATTGACGAATAAAGAAATAAAATTAAAACATATGTTACTAGTGACCTTTGGTCTAATACTTGAATAAAAGCAAGAAATGGCACCGTACCTAAAAAATATGACTCAAGAATGTTTTTTATATTTTTAATGAAGATTATTAATATTTTCGCAGAATTCACGTCGAATTTTATTATAAATGCGCAATAAATATTATACCCTTTTTTGACGTGAATGACAAATTAATATTATAATTGTAGTAAATAACTTCAATTAAGACGAAGGATTATTAGCATGAACACCTTTTAGGTATCGATCGATTCAACGAAAGAACGAACAAATCTACAAAAATCAATCTCGACTGTTGCCGATATCATATTGTTTGTCTCTTTCGGCTCGCCGAACATGTGAGTGGGTCTAGGGGACACTAACATAAGATCATTCGGTGGTAGCTGAATCGTTTTCAGATATAACCTATGAATAAAAACATTTGTTCATTGTGTTATTAATTGAACATTATTAACTAAGTTATTTTTAAATGTATTATAATAAGTTGAGATACTTTTTTGAATGAATAGCCCTATGACGTCATAATAGTTCTGTTATTGCTCCTACCTAGGCAATCCCCATGCCCATTCCCAATATTTCCGGCAAAAGGAATACCGATTTATTATACCAACCTGTGCCGACTTCAAAAAGTCGGCACAACAGAAACTTTCTAGACCTTTTGCAGGTAATCGTTTCAATAGGAACCTCGGTATTTCCTTATTTCTATAAGCATTTTACAGAAACAAATAAATTTTGTATATAGTACTTGTATTTTTTTTTCCTTTTTTTTGTTTGAGAAATGCATTCAAACCCTAAAATTATTGATTCCATTCTGAAGTTAAGCATATATATGTAGCGTTTTATATATATACATCTCTGATACATTTTCCGTTAGAGAAAAAAATTATTCTGTTCCATCCTTCTCTACCTTTCGTAGTACAGGTTTATTGAAACGGATTTTTTTCAAAAAAATATTGATATTGTAAAGGAAGCTAAAACTTTGAAAAACACTATACATTTTACTTTCACATAAATTTTCATAGCACCCTTTCTTAATATACCTCCTATACAATATATTTAGTGACCTATTTATTACTTTTATACTCTACCTGCTCTCAATTTATACTCTAATGCTCTCTATAGGATTATTTCTTTGATGATTCCTTAAAATAATAATGAGTATTAAAATTTTATAATATAACTAGGATTCCCTTCTCCTTACATTGGACCTTTTTTTAACCTTACGAATATATAAGGAAAACGATTTATACAACTGTTCATTAAATTGTACAACTCGTTGCTTAAATTGTAAAAGTGTAATTTACATGAATTCAGTAGCTCAGAAAAAATTCTGCCTCACTGTGCATTATGCGATCTATTGAAATTGATCAAAATCTTTCTTATATACAATATTAGGTCAATGAGTTTTTTCTCACAATGTATCGTCTCTTAAAAAAAGTAAATATTTTGATAATCGGAAAACGTTTTGTATTAAATATTCTTTTATTGTATTACAATTTTTTCAATAAAAAATTATCTAGTCCAAATCGAACGGATAATAGATTGTATAATGAACAAATATGTTACTGAATAAAGTTTAAATATTAATTATTCATTCTGGAGCGGATTATTAACATTAAGATGTAAAAATCTTTATAAAATGATGATTTTATTCCTTTCTAATTCGTGACAAACAGTTTTATAAATGTGATATTGAATATTCAATAGTTGAATAGCATTATAAAGGAAGGTGTTTGTCTGGGGTGTCGGTAATAAAGAGGGTAAATAGTGGCAAAACTATTTTATTAAATGCTAACGTTTTGAAGCGACTTTGCAGATCTTCTTCAGGGCTAGAACGGAAAAGATACAAAAACATAGATAATTGTGGAAGATACATAATATTTAGACAAAGAATAATAAACAATGGGAATAAGCTTATTGAAATTATAAGCAGAGTAAGCGAAGTAACAAGATCCTAAACTGAAGTAAATAGATGGTAAAAAGTGTTGTAGTGTAATATAAAATAAATGCAAATGTGAATATACTTCTACAGATCTGCAGGAGAGATTGAAAGGAAAAGAAAATACCATCATATTATTATCATATTATATCCTTTTTCCTTTTCTTTTCAATCTCTCCTGCAGATATGTAGAAGTATATTCACATTTGCATATATTATATATTACACTATAACAATTTTCAACAATTTTTACCATCTATTTACTTCAGTTTAGGATCTTGTTACTTCGCTAACTCTGTTTATATTTTAATGTACTTACTGTTTATAACTTCAATAAACTTATTCACATTGTTTATAATTTTTTGTCTAAATATTATATACCTTCCACGATTCTCTATGTTTTTGTATCATGTCCTTTCTGGCCGTGAAGAAGTCCTGCAAAGTCGGGTCGAAACGTTGGCTTTTAATAAAATAGTTTTGCCTCTATTTAGCCTCTTTATGACCGCCACCCCGGAACATCTCCTTCCTTTATAAATGTAATATTTTGTGAGGTATTTTATATATCAAAACTAAAATAAAGTAGAGATATTATGAGAAGGTAATTCTTTCTTTTATTGTCATTACAAAGTAAGACTTCGAGTTCTTCGAGTGCGCTAATCTATTACAAACCAGCTGTTACTTTCTCCCCCATAAATTATTAAAATACTAGTGAATTAGTGAACTGTAGTGATTATAAACAGTGTTATTTGAACAATTAACAATTCGCTCATCAAATGAACACAACAGAGTGAGTAATCGCTTATTTATCATTACATTGTTATCTATAAGCAGTCTCCCCTCCTCACTCAATAGCCGGACGGCTGCTGGAGGGGCAGGGTCACGTCACTCGCCGTTCCACCGTTCTACGTAATTATTTTTACATCGAGCTATTTTATTATTTCAGCCAGAATATTTAAATGAAACATTATCACATGATAATGTCTACGAAAAGTAAAAGATCGAGAAGTTTAGGCAATAACAGCTCTTAAAGCTCTCCTGTTAAGCAAAGGCCAAGGCGTTACAATAGGAAAACACCACCATCAACACCTGACAGACTTACTGAAACCATTAATGATCCACAACCTGGTTCATCAACACAAATAACAGACGAATCTCCGTTTTTCACCACCAACCCATACCAGATATTATCTTCAGAAGATACAATGGAAACAGCACCAACCCCTAGTGAGTAAAAAACACCTCCAATATTTGTTCGAAACATTAAAAATTTCCCTTTATTCTGTAGCATCTCAATAAAATAATTGACTAGGGTTACAATAGACAATACGTACGCCATAGTAGAACAAATGACACCAAACTAATGCCGGACTCTCCGAATACATACAGAAAAATTCTGAAATACTTAACAGAATCCAAAGCTGAATTCCACACTTATCAGTTACGTGACAGTTCAACATACCTTGATACAAGATTTATCGAACTGACCACCCTGATGGAACAGCGCATGAAGGCACTGCAGCCATCATCCATCAATCCCTCTCCCATCACTTGTACCCTTTACCAGTTCATAATTTCCTACAAACCTCTGCCATAACAATCCAAACCTCACTTTTTCCTGTTACAGTTGCCATACTCTCCACCTAATATAGTAATACCTGAAATTAACTTCATTTCCTTTCTCAATTCCTTGGGACACCATTTCCTTATAGATGCAGATCGTAATGCCAAACATCAGCTATGGGGAGAAAGAACCACGAATTTCCGCTGGCGAACATTGCTGTCTGCTCTTGATTCCCATAATAGCAACATCCTTTCTCCTGATACTCCTACATGCTGGCCAACAGATCCTAGCCGTAATCCTGACCTCCTTGACTTCTTCATTCACAAAGGCCTAGGGCCACTAAATTTCTAAATTTCACGGCTCGACGACCTTTCCTTAGACCATCGTCCGCTAAACCTAACCCTTTGCGCATCTCCTATCCCCAAATTATCTCCTTCCTCATTCATCAGAAGCCCAGTCAACCGGAACCTTTTCCACCAAACAATAACAGATGCAATAGACCTCTGAGTACTCCTAAAGACCCCTCCAGACCTAGACAATGCAATCAGATCTTTCACCACCTTGATCCAACAAGCAGTCTTGACTGAATCCTCACCACTCCCCTCCAAAAAATCCCTTAAAAAGAATCCCTTACCAAAAAACCTAACTGACCTTATTGAATCCAAACGCCAATCTAGGACCCTCTCGCAAAGAACCAGGCACCCTGATGATCGAAAATTATATAATTACTATTCTAAACAGGTTAAAAAAGAACTGGCTACCTTTAGATCCCAATCCTACAATTCCTACCTTTCATCCCTCTCTACCGATGACAACTCCTTCAGCAAAGTGACCAAAAAAACCCTTAAATACCAATCTATTTCCCACCCACTCCAAAGAGCTGATGGAACCTGGGCTTCGTCAGATGAGACTAGAGCTGAAGAATTTGCCAAACATCTATCCAAAACATTCACTCCCCACACCGAAATCCATCCCACCCACACTGATGAAGTTGAAGAACTCCTCTCTTTATTATTTATCGATGGTGTTTTTGATCGGTAAGCCATATCATCGTTAATTCTTCACCAAATCTCAAGATCAACCCACCAATTTCGAAGGCTTCCTCCTCCTTCAGGCGGAAAAAATATTCCTATCACCATGAAAATTCAGGCAAACAAGCTATGAAAAAAAAAGAAACTTTATTTGCGAATAACTAAAAAATTACACACTTCTCCCTTGGTTATTCCCATGATTATATAAAACATTACTAATTGTCTACAAAATGAAAAAAAAATCATCCAAATCGATTAGAAGATTTTCCAATATTTTTTTGTTTTTCATTTTATTATTTATTTTTTCGTATTTTCGATTAATATTCATTGGGAAAGTTCCATTATAGCCCATTTTATTTGAAAATAGCTATATATTTGGCATATAGCTATATTGTCAGTACGACGATGAAATAATGTGTATTGACCGAAGGAGGAAAGTGGGTTCAAATTTTTTTTTTAAGGGAAAACAGAGTTGAGATTTGTATTTCGCACCTCTATAAAAGTTATGAAAGAAAAGAAACTTTATTTGCGAATAACTAAAAAATTACACACTTTTCCCCGAGTTATTCCTATGATTATATAAAACATTACTTAATTGTCTACAAAAGGAAAAAAAAATCATTGAAATCGGACAATTTTTAGCAAAGATACAGCTTATTGAAATTTGTAAATATGTTGGTTCTAAACAAATGAAGATTTAAATTAATTTTGTTTTCTTTTTGGATTATATTTATGGATAAAGTAACAATTGATTTCTTTATCTTTTGATACGTTGCATTATTTTATTTTATTATTAATTTGGCATTTGATAACAATACGCTGTGCGAATTTTTCGCACGGACCTAATAGTTAGGAATAATTTTGTTAAGGTTATTCTTCGCCTATCTAGTAGCATTAAAGTATTTTGATACGACCATGCATATTTTTACTAATAATTTTAATGAAAATAAATGTATGATAGTTGACACAGTATTTTGGGATGTAAACAATGTTACATTTTAGTATAGTATTTTTTGGCTAGTAACGAAAATATTAATTTAAATAATATTAAATTTAGAGAGACATAAAATGTATGCACCTTATAAAACAGCTGGTCATAAAATAGTATTTCCATACTACATACTGAACCCAAGGTTGTATTTTTCAGTTTTATTATTTAAAACAAATTATTGAGTAGAAGAATGGAATGCTGTGTACTTATTATTACTTAATGATAAGTCATATGAATAATTAGTGGTGCCGAAGAATTTTTCTTGTAAATCAGTAAGATATTAATTAATATTTATTGTAAATTAACAAATGAAATCCTTATACCTCTTTCATACCACACTTTCACATTTTAGCCAACAGTACGTAGAACTGACATGAAAATATTTAACTATTATAGATCTATAAAAATGTTAAATTGTTAATAGTTTTTGTTAGGGGTAGCTTAAACTTGAATGTTATTTGGTATTTATAATAAATGTTTCACATTAAGCATTTCGGTTTTATGCCAAATCATCAGAATAGTAAAATCGATAGCAATATTTTAATTAATGAAATAATTAATTTTGTTTTATCTTTAATTTAATGGCCAAGAAAAAAAAAATTATAACCAACGCTTGTAGGAAGGTTATAATATTAAATGAATTATGAATTTATGTTTGCAAATTTTTATTAGTAATGTGAACCTTTGCTCTTATAGCCAGAGAAACAAACATATTTTTTTAATTTGAAGGAATAGGTTTATTGTATGAATAGACACCAAAATTTGAAAGCAATGCTATATTATTTCAAAATAAAATAAAATAAAATATCTATGTATATACAGTATTATTTACAATTTATACAGTATAAAATGTACAATGAACATTTGTTTCGTCTATAAAACAATATATAGAAAAGTCAAACTCTAAAAACCAATACACTTTTTGATTACAAAACTATCCACTCACTTCAACTATAAACTTAACGTTCTGATTTATTCATGACAATGGTTGACAATTGTTCCATGGTGCATATTTCTTTTCAGTAATATCCCAAATCCCTCACGAGTTTTTCTACCGCGATCATGCTGACGAAGTAAGGACAACAATTTTGATATGGTTTGCTTCTAGGTGGTAGGAGCCGCATCCTCTTCGGCCGAAGTGGTAGAGGCGATGGGCTTCTCTTTCTACAGTTGACGACCACCGGTGAAGAAGGTGGAGACAGGGTAAAAGAAGAGAGCGAACTCACAGAGTAGATGGAGCTAGAGGACATGTCGTCTAAGGAAGACTGTTCGTCCAACAGCCTGAAGACATCAGCCAAGCCCTCAACATCTCCTTCCGTTGGAAGTAGGAGCCGCTTCCTCTTCGGCCGAAGTGGTACATGCGATGGGCTTCTCCTTCCAAAGTTGATGACCACCGGCGAAGAAGGTGGAGACGGGTTAAAAGAAGAGTGCGAACTCAGAGAGCAGATGGATTTAGAGGACGTGTTTAGCGGATCTTCAATATTGGATTTGTCCACGGAAGGCTGTTTGTCCAACAGCCTGGAGACATCAGCCGAGCCCTCAACATCTCGTTCCGTTGGAAGTAGATCTCTCTGAAAACATTAACAACAATTTATAAATCAGAACATACAATTAATAATTATCTAAATATCCAATGATATAAAATTCATAAATTTATAAATTATGTAAATTAGATTGGCAGGTAATTATTGAAAACTATATACATTTTTTTGTTATAAATTTAGGTAGAGATTATATAAAAGATTATCAGTTGATCAGAACCTATATAAATGTAATGTGGGACTAGGACTGAACATTATGTATCAGTCTTACTTGATAATAGACTCAAATAATCTTTTTTTGAAAACAGTATTCAATATTGGGTGAAAAAATGTAGACATAGTAACTAACTCACCAATTCAAACATCTTGGTAGACTGAGAACAGACTTGAAAGTAACTTACATGGGTGCTTCGCCGGGTCCCTTTATACCCGGGCTAGAGAGGGGGGGGGGAAGGATCCAACAGGTCAGAAAAGGCAGTTCAATGCTCTATTTAGAAGTAAATATTTTCTTGAAATTAGTATATGTTATTAATTGGCTAACCGTTATAATAATGCATGCATAATCTTGTTTAATTATAATAATCATGTAAAAATATTTTAAGAGGTTTAAGATACTTGTGCCTTTATTTCTTCAGAACTAGAGTCATTAAATTAAATAAAAAATGAATATTTCCTTGAATCTTTTCATACATTCATTCATTCATTAAAACTTGGAATATTTATATATATATATATATATATATATATATATATATATATATATATGTTATATCATTCTAGAAATACGAAATAATGATAAGGGAAAAACCGAGACTAAATTATTAAAAATCAGGTTGTTGAAACATTTTAAATACCTTTTAAACTCGTCAACTACAATGGGAGAGATGCAAGCTACACACAGGAGAGAAGCAAAATTGGAAAAATTAAGGTTTTTAATTAGGATTTTGTATGATAAATAATCTTTCAAGAAAAGCCAAAATTAGACAGTATGAAACAGTCATATAACTGGTGATACTCTATGGGACGGAGACAATGGAATTTATCAATATGAAGTCATCACTGCAAACAGAAAGAAAGGTTCTGAGAATAATATACAGGCCAAGAAATGTGGGTGAAGAATACCGATTAAAAATAAAGATGAGCTTCTGAAATTCTTTGAACGTATGAAGGGAATGGATCTGAATAGGCTGAACAAACAAATATTCGATAGCGTAATGGTTCTGATGAACATAAAGTTATAACAGAAGGGCATACGAAACAAATAAAAGAATAAGTGAAAAAAGTAGTTGTCAAGATAGGGATAGATTCGAGAAAATAATGAAAAATATAAAGATTTCATTACTTCAAAAAATGTAATGAATAAAAAAATTGGAATATTTTAATATAAAAAGAAGGAACAAATGGACAGGCGTGAGAAGGAGGGTGATGGAAGAAAAATGAATAGAATTTGGACCTATATGAAAAAGAAAAAGACCTGGAAGTGATATACGCCTGATACATCGTTGATCTGTACCACTATAAATAATATATATATATATATATATATATATTCTAATTGTATCTCACACGTGAAAGATCCATCATTTTATTTCTTCAGATTTGAAATGATCTGTATGGATTTTTACATGCTGTTTTTAAGTGTTTAAGAACTTACGACAATTATACGAAGAAACCAAACGATTATCATGATAATAAACTTTAAAAGTTGGTATGTATATTTAGCCACTTCATGTAAATCATAAATTGTAATTGCAAACCACTATTTATAAGCTTTTTTGACAAATACTTTAGATCGTATCATTACAGATGTACTAATTTGTAATGTTAAGTAAATTCGTGATATTAATCAATATTTTATTTATTTAGAAAATATAATAATTATGGAGACACATCTGAGAGCAAAATTAATCACTTGATCACAGCACAGTATTTATGAAATCTGTGTCATTTTTAACGCAATGCAGATATTGATATTTCTTGAGAATGATTAGTTTCAAAAAATTGTCTTTTATTGCTGTTATCAGCTGGGGTTTCTGGTATTAAAAGAGCCATTTTTATAATCGATTTAATAATTAATAAATTATTCTAAATATCTTTATTCTATTTAGTTCTATTACTTCTGAGCATTTTTATTTATTTTGTTCATAAGTCCTAAGGGAGGTTTTTATTTAGTTTTATTCTGCATAATTTTAAAAATGTGGTATTGAATCTTTTACTTCTGAGTCCAATGTTCTAAATCGTACAACAATTACCGTGGACGAGAGATCTTCAAAAATAAGGATTGGTAGAAATAAATATTTTAAGAAACGTATTTTCTTTGTTTGTTTCAGATATGCTCCTTGTGTACGATCTTTACTTTTAAAAATCATTCTAATGAATAATTTATAGTACAATTCTCTTTGTTACAATTTGTATATTTAAAAAAAATCTCTAAATAGCGAATTTTGAAAACTGTTAAACAAGACGCATTGTGTTTATGATAAAGAATACTTTAGATAATTCCATTTCAGCAGTACTAATTTAAAATATAACCAACAATTCATGATATTATTCAGTATATTCTTAATTGGGAAAGTAATAAGGATGGAGGAATTTCTGTGCAACACCTCAATTAACCACAGCACTTTATTTAGGAAATTTGCGTCATTTTAATTGTAAACAAATGAAAAATTACAAATTACACTAGAAAGTATTTGCCTCATAAAATCATAAAGTGTCCTTTTATTGCTGTTACCTGCAGGGTGCGATGACCCGGGCAACCCCTAGGCCTTTCTGCAAAAGGAACTTTCGGTAATATACCATCTAGATTAGTAGGACACACGTTCCTGACAGGTAAATGCCATCCTATCCTAGGAGTACTAGGCTAGGACCACTTCTGAAATTGAGTACCGCTATTCCTTTCAAAGGAATATCGGTATTCTCCTTACTTCTTTACCGACTTTATAGAAAAAATAAATATAAAGTATGTTTTTCTTTGAAAAGTGCATTTAAAGTTTATAATTATTGATTTATAATTTTTTTATGCAAAAATATGTGCTGTGTCTGCTCTATGATATTGTCTGAAATTATAGTCATTTGTTTTACCTCTTTATATATTTTTTGGACTATTTTGTCCAAATCGAATCGCAAAAATTATATAAAAGCGATTAATTAAATAATGAAGAGACTTTCTTCTCAAACTATTTTTGATTTAATTTTCAATACAAATGGTCATCAGCACTTCTAGAGATTAATATCATAAATAATAATAAATTTCAATTTAAAAAAATATATACTATTTTTTCTTTTCATTTTAACAAACTGAAAAAATATCTGAATTAAGGTTTAACAAGATCATCTAATAAGCTTTTCAAATGATATTGATGATAAATTTATATTTTTGTATGACATGAACAATAATATATATAGAAACAGTTATGATCGATCCATGTATTGAAATGTTTTATCATTAGACAGAATATGAATTTTTTTTCAAAATATGGATCAGTAATATAAACCAAAGCTCTGATAGTCAATTAGAGAAACCAATATCATTCTTTAAATTTAAGAAATTGAGTTAAGATATTAACTGACATCACAATTGAAATCAGTGATATATTGTATCTAACGTTGCCCAAAAAGGAACATTGCAAGACCAAGACCAGGACTGGTAAAAAATCGAGTTTATGAATAAAAATTAAGCCAAAATAGTAACTAATACTTGATAATTTTAGTTGCCATATGTAAAGAATTGGTATAACCAATATACTTTTGTATATAACTCCTATAATTTTTCATTCGGACTAAGTTAGGTTTCTCCTATCTAAAAAATTACACTAATATTTCTACAATAATAAGCTAAAAAGTAACTGCAAGACTGATGCGAGACTCTTGCGCAAGATCAAGAGCATGACCATGACTGAGTTTGCACGACCAAGACTCTTCTCGGTCTCACATTTGGGCTACAATAACTGTATCTATAAAAAAATAAAATGTGCATGTATATATATATATATATATATATATATATATATATAACTTTATAATTTATTTAACATTATAACTTTATATATATTTATAATATCTGCTATTTACAATGTACAATAAACGGTCGTTTCCCCAATAAATTAATTCACTTAAAAGTCAAATTATATTTACAAACATATTCATTTATGGAATATCGAATTAATTGCACTTATTTCGAACATGAAATTAATGTTTGATTTCTTTCTCTCCTTTGTCTTCAACATTTAATCTTTTCTTGACTTTATTGATGGTCTAACTCAGCGGTGGTATCTCCAGGGAAGAATATTGTGTTTGGATGTTCCGAGTTGCTTAATGATGGGATACGCATCCTCTTCAAACGGAACGGTAGAGGAGATAGAATTTTCTCTCCGCAGTTGGACGCTATTGGCGAAGAACAGGAAGACCGGTTGAAAGAAGACAACGAGCTGTCAGAAGTGAGGAACCTGGACGACGAGTATTTAAGATACCCGTCGATTCCTCTTCGGATGTTTCTTTCTCTGATTCACACAATTCATCCACAGGTTTCTAGACGCCTCCTCCAACTGGAAGTGAATCTGTCTGAAAACATTAGAAATAATATGTATATATTAGTTTTACTGACGACACAGTTGAATATACATTTTCTAAATTGTTATCAGAATGATATTTAAAAATAGCAGATATGAATAATAAATCACTATATTGAGCTACCTGCAGAATGGGGGCGGACTTTAAACTACCTAATACCGGTACTTCCCGGAACCGCTTCATGACCGGGCAAAAGGAGAGAGTAAAAAGGGTTTCAACAGGTCGGTCAATTTTTCGGTGGGCAGGGTGGTCGAATGGGCTAACGAGTGTGTGCACAGCACCGCCGTTGCCCTGTCAACCTGACATATGAGACAACGATCAAAATTGGTTCCGAGTTCGCATCCGGATGCCGGAGGAGTCTTTTAAATCCACGCCCACACTCCCTGGCCCGGGAGAATCCCGTATAGCCTTAAAGGCCAGGACCAAAAAAAGGGGGGGGGTTCAATATCTATATTGGAAGGACATAATTTAGAGCAAGAGAAATTTAAAAATTTAACAGTTAGTAGAAAACGGGCTTTATATTCTCGATAAAAAAGAACTTTAATTTAAATCTATCCAAATTTTCGCCTCTTCAGATTTTATAAGTAATTCAAATCCTCATTCGCTTTATGGCAGTGTACCGACTTGCACACTTAGTCACAGAACAAAACAGAATCCAAGACCCCAAGATCATCTTTTACAAATTTACTAGTTTCACAATCATTATATTTTTACGCGTATAAGTATTCAATAGAACATGTTATTTTTTCTCACGGATCACAGTGAGAAAACTGATCCAATAATCTTGAATCGAAAAAACAAAACAAAAAATACACATAATTTAATGTGAACAATTAATCTAACGAATTGCATGAACGATACGTAGGAGAAACGCCCTAAAATTTGGGTAATAAAATGAAGAAAAACCAAAAACACATTAAAACCCTGAAAATATAATGGCTGATCAAATACATGATAAATATAAACAGTTTCAATATCGAAAAAATGAAAATGATCAGCCAAAAATAATAAAATTCGGAAACATATAAAAACAATACATACAATTAAATATATTAATGAGTAGCTAATGAGCTGTATATATAAAGTTTACATTGATGTAATAAATTCAATAGACATAAATGAAAAACTAATTAATAAAAATAAGAACTGAATGTGATATATAAACAATCCACATCCACACATATATTATTACAGTAAAGCTCGAAATCGGGTCGGAACGTTGGCTTTTAATAAAATAGTTTTGCCTCTATTTAGCCTCTTTATGACCGCCACCACGGAACATCTTCCTTTATAAATGTAATATTTTGTGAGGTATTTTATATATCAAAACTAAAATAAAGTAGAGATGTTATGAGAAGGTAATTCTTTTTTTTATTGTCATTACAAAGTAAGACTTCGAGTTCTTCGAGTGCGCTAATCTATTACAAACCAGCTGTTACTTCGTTCCCCATAAATTATTAAAATACTAGTGAATTAGGGAACTGTAGTTATTATAAACAGTGTTATTTGAACAATTAACAATTCGCTCACCAAATGATCACAACAAAGTTAGTAATCGCTTATTTATCAAGTTTACTGAACAGTGGTAACAATAATAGATTTAGGTGGAGAGGTTAACTATTATATTGTTATCTATAAGCAGTCTCCCCCCTCCTCACTCAGTAGCCGGACGGCTGAAGATCGAGAAGTTTAGGCAATAACAGCTCTTAAAACTCTGCTGTTAAGCAAAGGCCAAGACGTTACAATGGGAAAACACCACCATCAACACCTGACAGACTTACTGAAACCATTAATGATCCACAACCTGGTTCATCAACACAAATAACAGACGAATCTCCGTTTTTCATCACCAACCCATACCAGATATTATCTTCAGAAGATACAATGGAAACAGCACCAACCCCTAGTGAGTAAAAACACCTCCAATATTTGTTCGAAACATTAAAAATTTCCCTTTATTCTGTAGCATCTCAATAAAATAATTGACAAGGGTTACAATAGACAATACGTATGCCATAGTAGAACAAATGACACCAAACTAATGCCGGACTCTCCGGATACATACAGAAAAATTCTGAAATACTTAACAGAATCCAAAGCTGAATTCCACACTTATCAGTTACGCGACAGTTCAACATACCTTGATACAAGATTTATCGAACTGACCACCCTGATGGAACAGCGCATGAAGGCACTGCAGCCATCATCCATCAATCCCTCTCCCATCACTTGTACCCTTTACCAGTTCATAATTTCCTACAAACCTCAGCCATTACAATCCAAACCTCACTTTTTCCTGTTACAGTTGTCATACTCTCCACCTAATATATTAATACCTGAAATTAACTTCATTTCCTTTCTCAATTCCTTGGGACACCATTTCCTTATAGATGCAGATCTTAATGCCAAACATCAGCTATGGGGAGAAAGAACCACGAATTTCCGCGGGCGAACATTGCTGTCTGCTCTTAATTCCCATAATAGCAACATCTCTTTCTCCTGATACTCCTACATGCTGGCCAACAGATCCTAACCGTAATCCTGACCTCCTTGACTTCTTCATTCACAAATGCCTAGGGCCGCTAAATTTCTTAATTTCACGGCTCGACGACCTTTCCTTAGACCATAGTCCGCTAAACCTAACCCTTTGCGCATCTCCTATCCCCAAATTATCTCCTTCCTCATTCATCAGAAGCCCAGTCAACCGGAACCTTTTCCACCAAACAATAACAGATGCAATAGACCTCAGAGTACCCCTCAAGACCTAGACAATGCAATCAGATCCTTCACCACCTTGATCCAACAAGCAGTCTTGACTCAATCCTCACCACTCCCCTCCAAAAAATCCCTTAAAAAGAATCCCTTACCAAAAAACCTAACTGACCTTATTAAATCCAAACGCCGATCTAGGACCCTCTCGCAAAGAACCAGGCATCCTGATGATCGGAAATTATATAATTACTATTCTAAACAGGTTAAAAAAGAACTGGCTACCTTTAGATCCCAATCCTACAATTCCTACCTTTCATCCCTCTCTACCGATGACAACTGCTTCAGGAAAGTGACCAAAAAAACCCTTAAATACCAATCTATTTCCCACCCACTCCAAAGAGATGATGGAACCAGGACTTCGTCAGATGAGACTAGAGCTGAAGAATTTGCCAAACATCTATCCAAAACATTCACTCCCCACACCGAACTCCATCCCACCCACACTGCTGAAGTTGAAGAACTCCTCTCTTCTCCAATTCCTCTCTCCTTGCCTCCTAAATCTGTCAACACCTCTGAGGTCAAATTCCTTATAAACAACTTGAAACCAAGAAAATCCTCTGAATATGATCTCTTTACTTCACAGATCCTTAGACATCTTCCCAAAAAAGTAATGATATCCCTAACGTACCTGTATAACTATACCCTCCGCACAACTCACTTTCCTCTGATATGGAAACACTCCATTATTATCCTCTTCCCTAAACCAGGTAAACCTGTTAATAATACCTCATCCTATAGACCAATGAGCTTACTTCCGATCTTATTACCATTTATAGTGGTTATATCCGTACATATTATTACAGTAAGGCTCGAAATCGGTTTTGTACCAAATATAAGCTCCTGTCATGCTCAAATACCATGAATGGGGAATACCATGAATACCGTTGGATTCAGAAATTCACGGGGGGTTAGCGAATCGTGTTCTCCGCTTTTGTTTTTCTTTCTAAAATGAATAAAGTCGAACAAACATTTTGCTAGGCTTCAATACTGAAACGGTCTGTAGATCGATGCGGGACAAATTGGACCTTAAAGATTTTGATGCGTACAGCAAGACCCGGATAGTTCTTACGGAACTATCGGATCCTGCGGTTTAAGCCCAAAAACGTACCATTTTCGAGATAACGCAAGGCATGGGGTTCGAATCCACACAACCTGACGTTAATTGTAGTAACGTCATTGGATACATGTCTCATTTCGTCGACTTGATGATGTCTCTATAGACAGGAGGAGTTTATATTATTTATCGATGGTGTTTTTGATCGGTAAGCCATATCATCGTTAATTCTTCACCAAATAGCAAGATTGAGCCATCAATTTCGAAGGCTTCCTTCTCCTTCAGGCGGGTAAAATAGTCCAAACACCCCGAAAATTCAGACAAACAAGTTATGAAAGAAAAGAAACTTTATTTGCGAATAACTAAAAAATTACACACTTTTCCCTTGGTTATTCCCGTGATTATATAAAACATTACTAATTGTCTACAAAATGAAAAAAAAAAATCATCCAAATCGATTAGAAGATTTACCAATATTTTTTTGTTTTTCATTTTATTATTTATTTTTTCGTATTTTCGATTAATATTCATTGGGAAAGTTCCATTATAGCCCATTTTATTTGAAAATAGCTATATATTTGGCATATATTGTCAGTACGACGATGAAATAATGTGTATTGACCGAAGGAGGAAAGTGGGTTCAAATTTTTTTTTTTAAGGGAAAACAGAGTTGAGATTTGTATTTCGCACCTCTATAAAAATTATGAAAGAAAAGAAACTTTACTTGCGAATAACTAAAAAATTACACACTTTTCCCCGGGTTATTCCTATGATTATATAAAACATTACTTAATTGTCTACAAAAGGAAAAAAAAATCATTGAAATCGGACAATTTTTAGCAAAGACACAGCTTATTGAAATTTGTGAATATGTTGGTTCTAAACAAAAATGAAGATTTAAATTAATTTTGTTTTCTTTTTGGATTATATTTATGGATAAAGTAACAATTGATTTCTTTATCTTTTGATATGTTGCATTATTTTATTTTATTATTAATTTGGCATTTGATAACAATACGCTGTGCGAATTTTTCGCACGGGCCTACTAGTTACGAATAATTTTGTTAAGGTTATTCTTCGCCTATCTAGTAGCATTAAAGTATTTTGATACGACCATGCATATTTTTACTAATAATTTTAATGAAAATAAATGTATGATAGTTGACACAGTATTTTGGTATGTAAAAAATGTTACATTTTAGTATAGTATTTTTTGGCTAGTAACGAAAATATTAATTTAAATAATATTAAATTTAGAGAGACATAAAATGTATGCACCTTATAAAACAGCTGGTCATAAAATAGTATTTCCATACTACATACTGAACCCAAGGTTGTATTTTTCAGTTTTATTATTTAAAACAAATTATTGAGTAGAAGAATGGAATGCTGTGTACTTATTATTACTTAATGATAAGTCATATGAATAATTAGTGGTGCCGAAGAATTTTTCTTGTAAATCAGTAAGATATTAATTAATATTCCATAATCAATTATGTATTGTAAATTAATAATCAATTTATTGTAAATTAACAAATGAAATCCTTATACCTCTTTCATACCACACTTTCACATTTTAGCCAACAGTACGTAGAACTGACATGAAAATATTTAACTATTATAGATCTATAAAAATGTTAAATTGTTTATAGTTTTTGTTAGGGGTAGTTTAAACTTGAATGTTATTTGATATTTATAATAAATGTTTCACATTAAGCATTTCGGTTTTATGCCAAATCATCAGAATATTAAAATCGATAGCAATATTATAATTAATGAAATAATTAATTTTGTTTTATCTTTCATTTAATGGCCAAGAAAAAAAAATTATAACCAACGCTTGTAGGAAGGTTATAATGTTAAATGAATTATGAATTTATGTTTGCAAATTTTTATTAGTAATGTGAACCTTTGCTCTTATAGCCAGAGAAACAAACATATTTTTTTAATTTGAAGGAATAGGTTTATTGTATTAATAGACACCAAAATTTGAAAGCAATGCTATATTATTTCAAAATAAAATAAAATAAAATATCTATGTATATACAGTATTATTTACAATTTATACAGTATAAAATGTACAATGAACATTTGTTTCGTCTATAAAACAATATATAGAAAAGTCAAACTCTAAAAACCAATACACTTTTTGATTACAAAACTATCCACTCACTTCAACTATAAACTTAACGTTCTGATTTATTCATGACAATGGTTGACAATTGTTCCATGGTGCATATTTCTTTTCAGTAATATCCCAAATCCCTCACGAGTTTTTCTACCGCGATCATGCTGACGAAGTAAGGACAACAATTTTGATATGGTTTGCTTCTAGGTGGTAGGAGCCGCATCCTCTTCGGCCGAAGTGGTAGAGGCGATGGGCTTCTCTTTCTACAGTTGACGACCACCGGTGAAGAAGGTGGAGACAGGGTAAAAGAAGAGAGCGAACTCACAGAGTAGATGGAGCTAGAGGACATGTCGTCTAAGGAAGACTGTTCGTCCAACAGCCTGAAGACATCAGCCAAGCCCTCAACATCTTCTTCCGTTGGAAGTAGGAGCCGCTTCCTCTTCAGCCGAAGTGGTACATGCGATGGGCTTCTCCTTCCAAAGTTGATGACCACCGGCGAAGAAGGTGGAGACGGGTTAAAAGAAGAGTGCGAACTCAGAGAGCAGATGGATTTAGAGGACGTGTTTAGCGGATCTTCAATATTGGATTTGTCCACGGAAGGCTGTTTGTCCAACAGCCTGGAGACATCAGCCGAGCCCTCAACATCTCGTTCCGTTGGAAGTAGATCTCTCTGAAAACATTAACAACAATTTATAAATCGGAACATACAATTAATAATTATCTAAATATCCAATGATATAAAATTCATAAATTTATAAATTATGTAAATTAGATTGGCAGGTAATTATTGAAAACTATATACATTTTTTTGTTATAAATTTAAGTAGAGATTATATAAAAGATTATCAGTTGATCAGAAACTATATAAATGTAATGTGGGACTAGGACTGAACATTATGTATCAGTTTTACTTGATAATAGACTCAAATAATCTTTTTTTGAAAACTGTATTCAATATTGGGTGGAAAAATGTAGACATAGTAACTAACTCACCAATTCAAACATCTTGGTAGACTGAGAACAGACTTGAAAGTAACTTACATGGGTACTTCGCCGGGTCCCTTTATACCCGGGCTAGAGAGGGAGGGGAAAGGTTCCAACAGGTCAGAAAAGGCAGTTCAATGCTCTATTTAGAAGTAAATATTTTCTTGAAATCAGTATATGTAATTAATTTGCTAACCGTTATAATAATGCATGCATAATCTTGTTTAATTATAATAATCATGTAAAAATATTTTAAGAGGTTTAAGATACTTGTGCCTTTATTTCTTCAGAACTAGAGTCATTAAATTAAATAAAAAATGAATATTTCCTTGAATCTTTTCATACATTCATTCATTCATTAAAACTTGGAATATTTATATATATATATATATATATATATATATATATATATATATATATATATGTTATATCATTCTAGAAATACGAAATAATGATAAGGGAAAAACCGAGACTAAATTATTAAAAATCAGGTTGTTGAAACATTTTAAATACCTTTTAAACTCGTCAACTACAATGGGAGAGATGCAAGCTACACACAGGAGAGAAGCAAAATTGGAAAAATTAAGGTTTTTAATTAGGATTTTGTATGATAAATAATCTTTCAAGAAAAGCCAAAATTAGACAGTATGAAACAGTCATATAACTGGTGATACTCTATGGGACGGAGACAATGGAATTTATCAATATGAAGTCATCACTGCAAACAGAAAGAAAGGTTCTGAGAATAATATACAGGCCAAGAAATGTGGGTGAAGAATACCGATTAAAAATAAAGATGAGCTTCTGAAATTCTTTGAACGTATGAAGGGAATGGATCTGAATAGGCTGAACAAACAAATATTCGATAGCGTAATGGTTCTGATGAACATAAAGTTATAACAGAAGGGCATACGAAACAAATAAAAGAATAAGTGAAAAAAGTAGTTGTCAAGATAGGGATAGATTCGAGAAAATAATGAAAAATATAAAGATTTCATTACTTCAAAAAATGTAATGAATAAAAAAATTGGAATATTTTAATATAAAAAGAAGGAACAAATGGACAGGCGTGAGAAGGAGGGTGATGGAAGAAAAATGAATAGAATTTGGACCTATATGAAAAAGAAAAAGACCTGGAAGTGATATACGCCTGATACATCGTTGATCTGTACCACTATAAATAATATATATATATATATATATATATATATTCTAATTGTATCTCACACGTGAAAGATCCATCATTTTATTTCTTCAGATTTGAAATGATCTGTATGGATTTTTACATGCTGTTTTTAAGTGTTTAAGAACTTACGACAATTATACGAAGAAACCAAACGATTATCATGATAATAAACTTTAAAAGTTGGTATGTATATTTAGCCACTTCATGTAAATCATAAATTGTAATTGCAAACCACTATTTATAAGCTTTTTTGACAAATACTTTAGATCGTATCATTACAGATGTACTAATTTGTAATGTTAAGTAAATTCGTGATATTAATCAATATTTTATTTATTTAGAAAATATAATAATTATGGAGACACATCTGAGAGCAAAATTAATCACTTGATCACAGCACAGTATTTATGAAATCTGTGTCATTTTTAACGCAATGCAGATATTGATATTTCTTGAGAATGATTAGTTTCAAAAAATTGTCTTTTATTGCTGTTATCAGCTGGGGTTTCTGGTATTAAAAGAGCCATTTTTATAATCGATTTAATAATTAATAAATTATTCTAAATATCTTTATTCTATTTAGTTCTATTACTTCTGAGCATTTTTATTTATTTTGTTCATAAGTCCTAAGGGAGGTTTTTATTTAGTTTTATTCTGCATAATTTTAAAAATGTGGTATTGAATCTTTTACTTCTGAGTCCAATGTTCTAAATCGTACAACAATTACCGTGGACGAGAGATCTTCAAAAATAAGGATTGGTAGAAATAAATACTTTAAGAAACGTATTTCCTTTTTTTGTTTCAGATAAGCTCCTTGTGTACGATCTTTACTTTTAAAAATCTTTCTAATGAATAATTTATAGTACGATTGAGTGTTTGAATTTTGAAAACTGTTAAACAAGAAGCATTACGTTTATGATAAAGAATACTTTAGATAATTCCATTTCAGCAGTACTAATTTAAAATATAACCAACAATTCATGATATTATTCAGTATATTCTTAATTGGGAAAGTAATAAGGATGGAGGAATTTCTGTGCAACACCTCAATTAACCACAACACTTTATTTAGGAAATCTGCGTCATTTTAATTGTAAACAAATGAAAGATTATAAATTACAATGGAAAGTATTTGCCTCATAAAGTCATAAAGTGTCCTTTTATTGCTGTTACCTGCAGGGTGCGATGACCCGGGCAACCCCTAGGCCTTTCGGCAAAAGAAACTTTCGGTAATATACCATCTAGATTAGTAGGAAACAAGTTCCTGACAGGTAAATGCCATCCTATCCTAGGAGTACAAGGCTAGGACCACTTCTGAACTTGAGTACCCCTATTCCTTTCAAAGGTTCTATAAAATAGTCTAGATAGTCTATGGTAAATAGTAAATAGTCTATTGTTTGGGTTCTATAAAATAGTCTAGAATCAATGGCTAAAGCTGACAAAAAGCGAAATTTTTTTTTATACCTGCATTCCACCCTGGAATTTTTAGGGTATCGTTGTGACGTATTGCACGACCCTGAGTCATTCAGTTCATTTTGATTGCCATTTGCAACCCACTAATAAACAGTGTACCGAAAGACCTGAAGGTCTACCTACCATAGATGCAGACTTTCCATTTTTGTAGGAATATATATAAAAATAAAATTGCATATATGGTGATGATTTATTTTTGTGAATGCCAAACTATACATCCTAGGAGAGTGAAATTGGACTCAACTGAAAATTAATCTTTATTTAATAAATGAGAGTAATTATTTATAAGGTGTGAAAATATTTCCATTCGCTTCTGTAAATTTAAGCGCATTCGTCTTAATAAACGTGAATTCATTTTTACTAGTGTAAATACAGCCATATTCATCACTTTTACAATGGTAAATACGGGCATATTTATATTTGCAACTGGGAATACGTATCATATTTATTCATATTTCTTTTTGTGAATATAAATATATTCACACAAGTGCTATAAATATATATGGTATTCATATTTATATTTTTGAATATAAAGGAGGAGGTTACAGCAAACTACTTGGGTTGAGCAAAATATTTTTATTTTTGCAATGGGAATTCTCTCAATATTTCATCAGATATAACACCTTTGATACCATGTTTTGTAAAACGTGATAAATAAAAATTTTTTGTTCTTAATTTTTCAAGCTGAAAAATTGCTTACTTTACTGGATATGCTATGTATTTTTTTGTAATTTAATGTACATTTGATTTTTTTTTTTTAATACGTTTAATACAATCTGCAATATATTTTTCTTATTTTTCCAAAAGACAACAACAAATGGATTGATATATTATAACCGAAAGATCCATGCTGATCAAAGGGAGAAAGCAATAATATTAAAAAATGTTAAAATTTTATATTTTTATTTCTCGGTTCCAAGATTTCGTTGGCATTTACCCGCAGGCATGGATCTAATAATTTTCGACCTAGCATCACCAAAAAAAGTTCATTGAAAACGGTGATCCTACGTGCATAATCTCCCATTGTTATAGTTTAACATAGCGTGGTAAAAAAAAAGTCATCTCTGAAGAAGTGTTTGTAATTTTTTCAAGTTGAGGAAGTGATTTTATCACGGGGAAATTAGAGTAAGTTAGAGAATAATAAACCAATGCTATTTTGCGCCAATTTAAAAGGCCTAGAACGATTATAATAATTAATTAGTTTAAGTTCAGATATAACTGTATCTTGTGGCTTTGCCATAAAACTGGAAGGATATTTTCCAATGGCACTAGCTAATCTTTTATTGTTTCTATATATTTTATGTGTTGAATAGACTATCATAGTAATATTGTATTGTATATAACTTAGGTAGGGATTCTTGGTATCATATGGAGATATATATATTATTACAGTAAGGCTCGAAATCGGTTTTGTACCAAATATAAACTCCTGTCATGCTCATATACCATGAATAGGGTACCGTTGGATTCAGAATTTCACGGGGAGGGGGGTGGGGGTAGCGAATCATATTCTCCGCTTTTGTTTTTCTTTCTAAAATAAATAAAGTCGATACAAACATTTTGCTAGGCTTCAATACTGGAACGGTGGTCGGTCTGTAGATCGATGCGGGACAAATTGGACCTTAAAGATTTTGATGCGTACTATTACCAAAAACGTACTATTTTCGAGATAACGCAAGGCATGGGGTTCGCAACCTGACGTTAATTGTAGTACTGTCATTGGATACATGTCTCATTTTGTCGACTTGAGGTCTCTATGATCGAGACAGGAGGAGTTTACATTATTTATCGATGGTGTTTTTGATCGGCAAGCCATATCATCGTTAATTCTTCACCAAATAGCAAGATTGAGCCATCAATTTCGAAGGCTTCCTTCTCCTTCAGGCGGGTAAAATAGTCCAAACACCCCGAAAATTCAGACAAACAAGTTATGAAAGAAAAGAAACTTTATTTGCGAATAACTAAATAATTACACACTTTTCCCTTGGTTATTCCCATGATTATATAAAACATTACTAATTGTCTACAAAATGAAAAAAAAAATCATCCAATTCGATTAGAAGATTTTCCAATATTTTATTGTTTTTCATTTTATTATTTATTTTTTCGTATTTTCGATTAATATTGATTGGGAAAGTTCCATTATAGCCCATTTTATTTGAAAATAGCTGTATATTCGGCATATAGCTATATTGTCAGTACGACGATGAAATAATGTGTATTGACCGAAGGAGGAAAGTGGGTTCAAATTTTTTTTTTTAAGGGAAAACAGAGTTGAGATTTGTATTTCGCACCTCTATAAAAGTTATGAAAGAAAAGAAACTTTATTTGCGAATAACTAAAAAATTACACACTTTTCCTCGGGTTATTTCTATGATTATATAAAACATTACTTAATTGTCTACAAAAGGAAAAAAAAAAATCATTCAAATCGGACAATTTTTAGCAAAGGTACAGCTTACTGAAATTTGTAAATATGTTGGTTCTAAACAAAAATGAAGATTTAAATTAATTTTGTTTTCTTTTTGGATTATATTTATGGATAAAGTAACAATTGATTTCTTTATCTTTTGATACGTTGCATTATTTTATTTTATTATTAATTTGGCATTTGATAACAATATGCTGTGCGAATTTTTCGCACGGGCCTACTAGTTACGAATAATTTTGTTAAGGTAATTCTTCGCCTATCTAGTAGCATTAAAGTATTTTGATACGACTATGCAGATTTTTACTAATAATTTTAATGAAAATAAATGTATGATAGTTGACACAGTATTTTGGGATGTAAACAATGTTACATTTTAGTATAGTATTTTTTGGCTAGTAACGAAAATATTAATTTAAATAATATTAAATTTAGAGAGACATAAAATGTATGCACCTTATAAAACAGCTGGTCATAAAATAGTATTTCCATACTACATGCTGAACCCAAGGTTGTATTTTCCAGTTTTATTATTTAAAACAAATTATTGAGTGGAAGAATGGAATGCTGTGTACTTATTATTACTTAATGATAAGTCATATGAATAATTAGTGGTGCCGAAGAATTTTTCCTGTAAATCAGTAAGATATTAATTAATATTTATTGTAAATTAACAAATGAAATGCTTATACCTCTTTCATACCACACTTTCACATTTTAGCCAACAGTACGTAGAACTGACATGAAAATATTTAACTATTATAGATCTACAAAAATGTTAAATTGTTTATAGTTTTTGTTAGGGGTAGCTTAAACTTGAATGTTATTTGGTATTTATAATAAATGTTTCACATTAAGCATTTCGGTTTTATGCCAAATCATCAGAATATTAAAATCGATAGCAATATTATAATTAATGAAATAATTAATTTTGTTTTATCTTTCATTTAATGGCCAAGAAAAAAAAATTATAACCAACGCTTGTAGGAAGGTTATAATATTAAATGAATTATGAATTTATGTTTGCAAATTTTTATTAGTAATGTGAACCTTTGCTCTTATAGCCAGAGAAACAAACATATTTTTTTAATTTGAAGGAATAGGTTTATTGTATTAATAGACACCAAAATTTGAAAGCAATGCTATATTATTTCAAAATAAAATAAAATAAAATATCTATGTATATACAGTATTATTTACAATTTATACAGTATAAAATGTACAATGAACATTTGTTTCGTCTATAAAACAATATATAGAAAAGTCAAACTCTAAAAACCAATACACTTTTTGATTACAAAACTATCCACTCACTTCAACTATAAACTTAACGTTCTGATTTATTCATGACAATGGTTGACAATTGTTCCATGGTGCATATTTCTTTTCAGTAATATCCCAAATCCCTCACGAGTTTTTCTACCGCGATCATGCTGACGAAGTAAGGACAACAATTTTGATATGGTTTGCTTCTAGGTGGTAGAAGCCGCATCCTCTTCGACCGAAGTGGTAGAGGCGATGGGCTTCTCTTTCTACAGTTGACGACCACCGGTGAAGAAGGTGGAGACAGGGTAAAAGAAGAGAGCGAACTCACAGAGTAGATGGAGCTAGAGGACATGTCGTCTAAGGAAGACTGTTCGTCCAACAGCCTGAAGACATCAGCCAAGCCCTCAACATCTCCTTCCGTTGGAAGTAGGAGCCGCTTCCTCTTCGGCCGAAGTGGTACATGCGATGGGCTTCTCCTTCCAAAGTTGATGACCACCGGCGAAGAAGGTGGAGACGGGTTAAAAGAAGAGTGCGAACTCAGAGAGTAGATGGATTTAGAGGACGTGTTTAGCGGATCTTCAATATTGGATTTGTCCACGGAAGGCTGTTTGTCCAACAGCCTGGAGACATCAGCCGAGCCCTCAACATCTCGTTCCGTTGGAAGTAGATCTCTCTGAAAACATTAACAACAATTTATAAATCAGAACATACAATTAATAATTATCTAAATATCCAATGATATAAAATTCATAAATTTATAAATTATGTAAATTAGATTGGCAGGTAATTATTGAAAACTATATACATTTTTTTGTTATAAATTTAAGTAGAGATTATATAAAAGATTATCAGTTGATCAGAACCTATATAAATGTAATGTGGGACTAGGACTGAACATTATGTATCAGTTTTACTTGATAATAGACTCAAATAATCTTTTTTTGAAAACTGTATTCAATATTGGGTGGAAAAATGTAGACATAGTAACTAACTCACCAATTCAAACATCTTGGTAGACTGAGAACAGACTTGAAAGTAACTTACATGGGTACTTCGCCGGGTCCCTTTATACCCGGGCTAGAGAGGGAGGGGAAAGGTTCCAACAGGTCAGAAAAGGCAGTTCAATGCTCTATTTAGAAGTAAATATTTTCTTGAAATCAGTATATGTAATTAATTTGCTAACCGTTATAATAATGCATGCATAATCTTGTTTAATTATAATAATCATGTAAAAATATTTTAAGAGGTTTAAGATACTTGTGCCTTTATTTCTTCAGAACTAGAGTCATTAAATTAAATAAAAAATGAATATTTCCTTGAATCTTTTCATACATTCATTCATTCATTAAAACTTGGAATATTTATATATATATATATATATATATATATATATATATATATATATATATATATGTTATATCATTCTAGAAATACGAAATAATGATAAGGGAAAAACCGAGACTAAATTA
This sequence comes from Nezara viridula, assembly GCA_928085145.1. Classification (NCBI taxonomy): domain Eukaryota; kingdom Metazoa; phylum Arthropoda; class Insecta; order Hemiptera; family Pentatomidae; genus Nezara; species Nezara viridula. The sequence goes on along the minus strand of OV725077.1, from coordinate 153,260,015 downwards.
TTAAAAATCAGGTTGTTGAAACATTTTAAATACCTTTTAAACTCGTCAACTACAATGGGAGAGATGCAAGCTACACACAGGAGAGAAGCAAAATTGGAAAAATTAAGGTTTTTAATTAGGATTTTGTATGATAAATAATCTTTCAAGAAAAGCCAAAATTAGACAGTATGAAACAGTCATATAACTGGTGATACTCTATGGGACGGAGACAATGGAATTTATCAATATGAAGTCATCACTGCAAACAGAAAGAAAGGTTCTGAGAATAATATACAGGCCAAGAAATGTGGGTGAAGAATACCGATTAAAAATAAAGATGAGCTTCTGAAATTCTTTGAACGTATGAAGGGAATGGATCTGAATAGGCTGAACAAACAAATATTCGATAGCGTAATGGTTCTGATGAACATAAAGTTATAACAGAAGGGCATACGAAACAAATAAAAGAATAAGTGAAAAAAGTAGTTGTCAAGATAGGGATAGATTCGAGAAAATAATGAAAAATATAAAGATTTCATTACTTCAAAAAATGTAATGAATAAAAAAATTGGAATATTTTAATATAAAAAGAAGGAACAAATGGACAGGCGTGAGAAGGAGGGGGATAGAAGAAAAATGAATAGAATTTGGACATATATGAAAAAGAAAAAGACCTGGAAGTGATATACGCCTGATACATCGTTGACCTGTACCACTATAAATAAAATATATATATATATATATTCTAATTGTATCTCACACGTGAAAGATCCATCATTTTATTTCTTCAGATTTGAAATGATCTGTATGGATTTTTACATGCTGTTTTTAAGTGTTTAAGAACTTACGACAATTATACGAAGAAACCAAACGATTATCATGATAATAAACTTTAAAAGTTGGTATGTATATTTAGCCACTTCATGTAAATCATAAATTGTAATTGCAAACCACTATTTATAAGCTTTTTTGACAAATACTTTAGATCGTATCATTACAGATGTACTAATTTGTAATGTTAAGTAAATTCGTGATATTAATCAATATTTTATTTATTTAGAAAATATAATAATTATGGAGACACATCTGAGAGCAAAATTAATCACTTGATCACAGCACAGTATTTATGAAATCTGTGTCATTTTTAACGCAATGCAGATATTGATATTTCTTGAGAATGATTAGTTTAAAAAAATTGTCTTTTATTACTGTTATCAGCTGGAGTTTCTGGTATTAAAAGGGGCATTTTTATAATCGATTTAATAATTAATAAATTATTCAAAATATCTTTATTCTATTTGGTTCTATTACTTCTGAGCATTTTTATTTATTTTGTTCATAAGTCCTAAGGGAGGTTTTTATTTAGTTTTATTCCTCATAATTTTAAAAATGTGGTATTGAATCTTTTACTTCTGAGTCCAATGTTCTAAATCGTACAACAATTACCGTGGACGAGAGATCTTCAAAAATAAGGATTGGTAGAAATAAATACTTTAAGAAACGTATTTCCTTTTTTTGTTTCAGATAAGCTCCTTGTGTACGATCTTTACTTTTAAAAATCTTTCTAATGAATAATTTATAGTACGATTGAGTGTTGAATTTTGAAAACTGTTAAACAAGAAGCATTACGTTTATGATAAAGAATACTTTAGATAATTCCATTTCAGCAGTACTAATTTAAAATATAACCAACAATTCATGATATTATTCAGTATATTCTTAATTGGGAAAGTAATAAGGATGGAGGAATTTCTGTGCAACACCTCAATTAACCACAACACTTTATTTAGGAAATCTGCGTCATTTTAATTGTAAACAAATGAAAGATTATAAATTACAATGGAAAGTATTTGCCTCATAAAGTCATAAAGTGTCCTTTTATTGCTGTTACCTGCAGGGTGCGATGACCCGGGCAACCCCTAGGCCTTTCGGCAAAAGAAACTTTCGGTAATATACCATCTAGATTAGTAGGAAACAAGTTCCTGACAGGTAAATGCCATCCTATCCTAGGAGTACAAGGCTAGGACCACTTCTGAACTTGAGTACCCCTATTCCTTTCAAAGGTTCTATAAAATAGTCTAGATAGTCTATGGTAAATAGTAAATAGTCTATTGTTTGGGTTCTATAAAATAGTCTAGAATCAATGGCTAAAGCTGACAAAAAGCGAAATTTTTTTTACCTGCATTCCACCCTGGAATTTTTAGGGTATCGTTGTGACGTATTGCACGACCCTGAGTCATTCAGTTCATTTTTATTGCCATTTGCAACCCACTAATAAACAGTGTACCGAAAGACCTGAAGGTCTACTACCATATAATGCAGACTTTCCATTTTTGTAGGAATATATATAAAAATAAAATTGCATATATGGTGAATATATATTTTTGTGAATGCCAAACTATACATCCTAGGAGAGTGAAATTGGACTTAACTGAAAATTAATCTTTATTTAATAAATGAGAGTAATTATTTATAAGGTGTGAAAATATTTCCATTCGCTTCTGTAAATTTAAGCGCATTCGTCTTAATAAACGTGAATTCATTTTTACTAGTGTAAATACAGCCATATTCATCACTTTTACAATGGTAAATACGGGCATATTTATATTTGCAACTGGGAATACGTATCATATTTATTCATATTTCTTTTTGTGAATATAAATATATTCACACAAGTGCTATAAATATATATGGTATTCATATTTATATTTTTGAATATAAAGGAGGAGGTTACAGCAAACTACTTGGGTTGAGCAAAATATTTTTATTTTTGCAATGGGAATTCTCTCAATATTTCATCAGATATAACACCTTTGATACCATGTTTTGTAAAACGTGATAAATAAAAATTTTTTGTTCTTAATTTTTCAAGCTGAAAAATTGCTTACTTTACTGGATATGCTATGTATTTTTTTGTAATTTAATGTACATTTGATTTTTTTTTTTTAATACGTTTAATACAATCTGCAATATATTTTTCTTATTTTTCCAAAAGACAACAACAAATGGATTGATATATTATAACCGAAAGATCCATGCTGATCAAAGGGAGAAAGCAATAATATTAAAAAATGTTAAAATTTTATATTTTTATTTCTCGGTTCCAAGATTTCGTTGGCATTTACCCGCAGGCATGGATCTAATAATTTTCGACCTAGCATCACCAAAAAAAGTTCATTGAAAACGGTGATCCTACGTCCATAATCTCCCATTGTTAAAGTTTAACATAGCGTGGTAAAAAAAAAGTCATCTCTGAAGAAGTGTTTGTAATTTTTTCAAGTTTAGGAAGTGATTTTATCATGGGGAAATTAGAGTAAGTGAGAGAATAATAAACCAATGCTCTTTTGCGCCAATTTGAAAGGCCTAGAACGATTATAATAATTAATTAGTTTAAGTTCAGATATAACTGTATCTTGTGGCTTTGCCATAAAACTGGAAGGATATTTTCCAATGGCACTAGCTAATCTTTTATTGTTTCTATATATTTTATGTGTTGAATAGACTATCATAGTAATATTGTATTGTATATAGCTTAGGTAGGGATTCTTGGTATCATATGGAGATATATATATTATTACATTAAGGCTCGAGATCGGTTTTGTACCAAATATAAACTCCTGTCATGCTCAAATACCGTGAATGGGGTACCGTTGGATTCAGAATATCACGGGGAGGGAGGGGGGGGGGGGTAGCGAATCATATTATCCGCTTTTGTTTTTCTTTCTAAAATAAATAAAGTCGATACAAACATTTTGCTAGGCTTCAATACTGGAACGGTGGTCGGTCTGTAGATCGATGCGGGACAAATTGGACCTTAAAGATTTTGATGCGTACAACGATACAACGATAAAAATTGGTTCCGAGTTCGCATCCGGGTGCCGGAGGAGTCTTTTAGATCCACACCCACACTCCCTGGCCCGGGAGAACCCCGTATAGCCTTAAAGGCCAGGACCAAAAAAAGGGGTGGTTCAATATCTATATTGGAAGGACATAATTTAGAGCAAGAGAAATTTACAAATTTAACAGTTAGTAGAAAAGACCTTTTTATTCTCGATAAAAAGGAACTTTAATTTACATCTATCCAAGTTTTTGCCTCTTCAGATTTTATAAGTAATTCAAATCCTCATTCGCTATATGGCAGTGTACCGACTTGCACACTTAGTCACAGAACAAAACAGAATCCAAGACCCCAAGATCATCTTTTACAAATTTACTAGTTTCACAATCATTACATTTTTATGCGTATTAATAATTAATTATTGATTTCTTTCTCTCCTTGGTCTTCAACATTTAATTTTTTCTTGACTTTATTGATGGTCTAACTCAGCGGTGGTATCTCCAGGGGAGAATATTGTGTTTGGATGTTCCGAGTTGCTTAATGATGGGATACGCATCCTCTTCAAACGGAACGGTAGAGGAGATAGAATTTTCTCTCCGCAGTTGGACGCTATTGGCGAAGAACAGGAAGACCGGTTGAAAGAAGACAACGAGCTGTCAGAAGTGAGGAACCTGGACGACGAGTATTTAAGATGCCCGTCGATTCCTCTTCGGATGTTTCTTTCTCTGATTCACACAATTCATCCACAGGTTTCTAGACGCCTCCTCCAACTGGAAGTGAATCTGTCTGAAAACATTAGAAATAATCTGTATATATTAGTTTTACTGACGACACAGTTGAATATACATTTTCTAAATTGTTATCAGAATGATATTTAAAAATAGCAGATATGAATAATAAATCACTATATTGAGCTTCCTGCAGAATGGGGGCGGACTTTAAACTACCTAATACCGGTACTTCCCGGAACCGCTTCATGACCGGGCAAAAGGAGAGAGTAAAAAGGGTTTCAACAGGTCGGTCAATTTTTCGGTGGGCAGGGTGGTCGAATGGGCTAACGAGTGTGTGCACAGCACCGCCGTTGCCCTGTCAACCTGACATATGAGACAACGAACAAAATTGGTTCCGAGTTCGCATTCGGATGCCGGAGGAGTCTTTTAAATCCACGCCCACACTCCCTGGCCCGGGAGAACCCCGTATAGCCTTAAAGGCCAGGACCAAAAAAAGGGGGGGGGGTTCAATATCTATATTGGACGGACATAATTTAGAGCAAGAGAAATTTAAAAATTTAACAGTTAGTAGAAAACGGGCTTTATATTCTCGATAAAAAAGAACTTTAATTTAAATCTATCCAAATTTTCGCCTCTTCAGATTTTATAAGTAATTTAAATCCTCATTCGCTTTATGGCAGTGTACCGACTTGCACACTTAGTCACAGAACAAAACAGAATCCAAGACCCCAAGATCATCTTTTACAAATTTACTAGTTTCACAATCATTATATTTTTACGCGTATAAGTATTCAATAGAACATGTTATTTTTTCTCACGGATCATAGTGAGGAAACTGATCCAATAAGCTGGAAACGAAAAAACAAAACAAAAAAATAAACAAAATTTAGTTTGAACAATTAATCTAACGAATTGCATGAACGATACGTAGGAGAAACGTACTAAAATTTGGATAATAAATTGAAGAAAAACCTAAAACACATTAAAACCCTGAAAATATAATGGCTGATCAAATACATGATAAAATATAAACAGTTTCAATATCGAAAAAATGAAAATGATCAGAAAAAAAAAATAAAATTCGGAAACATATAAAAACAATACATACAACTAAATATATTAATGAGTAGCAAATGAGCTGTATATATAAAGTTTACATTGATGTAATAAATTCAATAGACATAAATGAAAAACTAATTAATATAAATGAGAACTGAATGTGATATATACACAATCCACATCCACACATATATTATTAGAGTAAAGCTCGAAATCGGGTTTGTACCAAATATAAGCTCCTGTCATGCTCTAATACCATGAATGGGGTACCTTTGGATTCAGAATTTCACGGGGGGTTAGCGATTCGTATTCTCCGCTTTTGTTTTTCATTCTAAAATTAATAAAGTCGATACAAACATTTTGCTAGGCTTCAATACTGGAACGGTGGTAGGTCTGTAGATCGATGCGGGACAAATTGGACCTTGAAGATTTTGATGCGTACTATTACCAAAAACGTACTATTTTCGAGATAACGCAAGGCATGGGGTTCGCAACCTGACGTTAATTGTAGTACTGTCATTGGATACATGTCTCATTTTGTCGACTTGAGGTCTCTATGATCGAGACAGGAGGAGTTTACATTATTTATCGATGGTGTTTTTGATCGGCAAGCCATATCATCGTTAATTCTTCACCAAATCTCAAGATTGAGCCACCAATTTCGAAGGCTTCCTTCTCCTTCAGGCGGGCAAAATAGTCCAATCACCCCGAAAATTCAGACAAACAAGTTATGAAAGAAAAGAAACTTTATTTGCGAATAACTAAAAAATTACACACTTTTCTCTTGGTTATTCCCATGATTATATAAAACATTACTAATTGTCTACAAAAGAAAAAAAAATCATCGAAATCGATTGGAAGTTTTCCAATATTTTTTGTTTTTTATTTTATTATTTATTTTTTCTTATTTTCGATTAATATTCATTGGGAAAGTTCCATTATAGCCCATTTTATTTGAAAATAACTATATATTTGGCATATAGCTATATTATCAGTACGACGATGAAATAATTTGTATTGACCGAAGGAGGAAAGTGGGTTCAAATATTTTTTTTATGGGAAAACAGAGTTGAGATTTGTATTTCGCACCTCTATAAAAGTTATGAAAGAAAAGAAACTTTATTTGCGAATAACTAAGAAATTACACACTTTTCCCCGGGTTATTTCTATGATTATATAAAACATTACTTAATTGTCTACAAAAGGAAACAAAAAATCATATAAGTCGGACAATTTTTCGCAAAGATACAGCTTATTGAAATTTGTAAATGTGTTGTTTCCAAAACAAAAATGAAGATTTAAATTAATTTTTTTTCCTTTGTCGATTATATTTATGGATAAAGTAACAATTGATTTCTTTATCTTTTGATACGTTGCATTATTTTATTTTATTATTAATTTGGCATTTGATAACAATATGCTGTGCGAATTTTTAGCACGGGCCTACTAGTAGATTAAGAATAGATAATTTATTTATTTATTTATCAACCCTGCCGTGCCTAGTAGGCAATACGGGTGTCTGCAATAGTAAGATGTTAGGCAGGTCAGCTCAACATCTCACTGCTGCAAATGAATCTCGTTCTTCTGCTCTTTCTTCATTTTTTCCTCTTTCTTCATGGGTGCTTTCCTCATCCGTTTCACGCCAATGGTATAGTACCTCTTCCTCCTCTTCTTAAATTAAAATGGGCTGGCCCCACCGCGACTTTCCACCCGTACACAAAATCTTTGTAGTACGGGTAGTTTTCCGCAGTGACTAACTGAGGAAAATCGTTCTCTGTGAGAATGTAGAGACCGGTTTCCCTCAGTAACTTAGCCCTTAGTTCTTCAAAGGCGGTGCAGTCCACTATGATGTGCTCAGCAGTCTCCGGAACACCGCAGCTAGGGCATAGGGGGTCGATGTCCATCCCATGGCAATGAAGCTTTGCTCGAAAGCCCCCATGGCCTGTGAGAAATTGCGAGATCCAATAGTCTGGGACGATCCACCTTGCTTCTAAACGTGACCGGACGGTGGGGAAGTACTTCCTCAAGGTAGATCCTTTGGGGGTTATCACCCACCGCCGGTTCCATTCCTCCAATGTGTCGTCCCGTATAATGTTTTTCCATTTGCAAGGATTCTCGTCAATTCTCACCTTAAGATGTTCCGGTAGACCTGCTGAGCCGTTTTTCTTAAACAAGTGCCTCATCATATCTTCTCGCAGGAGAAGGTCGAGAGGTACCCCTCCTGCTAATACCTGCACCGCCTCATGGGATACGCTTCGATACGACCTGGTGACCCGCAGCAATGCCGTTCGCTGTATTGTCGCCAACTTACTCTTCTGTCGGTGCGAGAGGTTCTGGTTCCAGGCGGGAGACGCATACCTCAGGATACCCAGAATCACCCCCTTATAAATTGTTAAGGTTGCTGGGTATCTGAGGCCCCAGAAAGCGCCCCCAACCCGACTGAGACCGTTCAAAGATAGGGCCACCCTGTTTTTAAGATAGTCCAAGTGAGGGGTAACGCTGAATTTTTTCCCAAATTTTACGCCTAGATAAGTGACCACCTCACTTGGACGTATTCTCGAACCTTGAACCGTTATGTTAATAGGGTGTGCCCTGTCAGTTTTCCCTTTCATGACAATTGTATGAGTCTTTGAAGCGGCCATTGATAACTTTTTCCTTTCGCACCATTCTCCGACCAAGTTGGCACATCGTTCCGCTTCTTGTCTTAAGCCGGCTATGCTATTGGAGGCCACCACTACCGCCAAATCGTCAACGTATCCAGTGGCAGGGAACCGCTGTTCTTCTAACACTCCCAATAACTCATCAAAAACGAGCTTCCATAAAGCTGGACCAAGTACCGATCCTTGAGGACATCCCCTCTCTATGAAAGCTTCAGTCTCATAAGAACTGCCACGAACCTTAACACGTCTATCCTGTAAGTAGCTTCTTATCAAGGCATATAAGTTACTGGGAGCATCATATTTCTGCAGCTGCTGGAGCACAAGAGGCCACCAGACGCTGTCGAAGGCGGAGGATATGTCGAATAGCATCAACATGACATACCGCTCCGTCCTCAGTTCAACGTCTTCACGTACTCTCAGCAGGGCATCAGCGGTTCCCTTCCCCTTAGTGGAGCCGTATTGCCGTGGATGACTTGCTCTGGCAAGAACTGGTGCTAGACTGGTCATGATAAGGTTCTCCAGGACCTTGCTCATCACAGGGAGGAGGCATATTGGTCTATAGGACTTGGGGAGCTGTTTATCCCTATTCCCTCCCTTGTAGAGGAGTCTCAAATCGGCGATCTTCCAGATTTTGGGAAAGTATCCCCTCTCCAGACAATCATTATATATTCCTAAAAGTCTCTCATCAATGTAGGGAATACTACTCTTTAGGATCGCCGCATCTATAGCATCGAGTCCTGGAGCACGACCGATTTTCTGCTTATCCACAGCAATATGGAGATCATATATGTCCCATCGTGGGCACAAGTCCGTATCAGGTGGGTATGCCGTGGTGCGTCTCACGAAGTTTTCCTCATCGCTGTCTTGAGACGGATCATCCCTGGGGTACGTCCTCGCAATGAAGATTTCGGCTGCCTCCTCGAAGTTGGTTGCCTGGACGTCTCCGTGCTTGAGGGCTGCCAATGTTTGCTGCGTACTAAACTTCCCCATGGCTACCCTATAAGGAATACCCCAGGGATTCTTCGTGGACTCTTCAACAATGAACTCATCCCAGGACTTTTTCTTCTGTGAACGCACCTCGTTTCGGTACACCCGGGCCTTGGACTTGTACTGATCACGGAGTGTAGAGCGCCTCTCGTCGCAACTACACCTCTGATACAACCGCCGTGCCTTGCAGAGCTCTCTCTTAAGGTTTGTTAAGGCCGGCGTCCACCATGGAACAGGTCGAGCTTTCGCCTTCCGGTGCTGAAGGGATTCCTCAGCGGCATCACAGACAATATTAGTGATCCTAGACACCCTGTAATCCAGGTCATTAGTCTGTTCTATTTCCGCTTCATCCCATTCATCATCTACCAATTTTCCCTCCAGCGTCGACCGGAAGGCATTCCAATCTGCCCTTCGGGTTAGATAACCCTTGGCAGTACCGTGGGAACTTTCTGAATTTTCCACCAGCCTGAAGGATATCGCTTGGTGGTCGGAACTCGTCTCAGATCGGAGGGTCCAATCAACGATGCGATTGGCTATTAATGGCGTTGCAAGTGTAACGTCAATCCAACTCTGCCCCCTAGCGCTAGAGAACGTAGGGGTAGCAGAGGGATTGTTTAATACTACTAACTGGTTCCGCGAAATAAATTCGCCTAGCTTTGCGCCTCTTCTATTCGTTTGATTGGATCCCCAGACCGTGTTCCAGGAGTTGGTATCTGAGCATATGATCACATTTCTGGTGGTAGCCGTGATCATCTCCATGGCGGATATGTCTTCGTCAATATCGTTGCTATCAGGTAGGTAGGCTGATACTAACGTAAAAGCTACATTACCCCACTTGAAATAGCAAGCGACGGAATCCGCCATAGTATGCTGCCTCAGATCCATCACATCGAGGTTCGGGTTATTAACCACTATAGCAGCCCTGGGCCTCCTCTCTCCACTGCTCAAGGCGATAACCCTCGATGTAAGGCCAAACCCCGTGACTATGTTCCCACGGCAGCTCGGTTCTTGGACCGCCATTATGTCGTATCGTTGGGAGAGAACACGAAGTTCATCTGCCACAATGTGTCGGCGGCCCATGTTGAGCTGGAGGATGGTAAGCTTACTCATAGAAGGTTCTTTTAGCTACCTCTTTGGCCCACTGTAGATGCACAGGGCATTCCCTGCTACCCGCCTTGTGTTTCCTTTGAACAACGGGAGCATTTGCCCTCGCACAATTTATGCAGGTTGGGCTAGCCTGTTCTCTTTTCTTTGGACACTCTTTAATTACATGGCCACTAGCTGAACACCAAATGCAGACTACTGCATCTACTGTGCACGTGGCCTTGGTGTGACCGTAGCCCTGACATCTAATGCATCGAGGAGCATCGACGTAATCTTTAAAGGTTATGGTCCACCATCCTCCGTCTAGGCTTCCTATTTCGAGAAGCAAGAACCGGACTGTTGGATGCACCTCTAGTACCCAATTTTTTGTAAACCCGTTTCTGGCCACTGAAGAGAATAGTGGCCGCAGGTCATCCATGATCAGCGGAGTGGGGCCCGACTTCTCGGGTAATCGTTCCCATAAAAATCTTGCCAACTCAGCTGAATTCCATGTATGAGGAACACCCCTTATTTCCAGCCTGGGTTTTTTCTTCAGAGCTAACTTGGCTTGCAGGCCATGGTCCCGCAATCCCTGCCATCCAATCACTTTCGTGGCATCATTGATGTCGTCCATACGAACCAAGACAGAACCTGCCTTGGTCGCACGGACTATTGCAGCATTTACACCTATTTCCTTTGGTGACGGTAGCCCATTTATAATATCAACAGGACTCTTTCCAGTCCCACTTATGGTGATGTAAGTTGGTCTCAGAGTCTGAGTGGGTTTCTTTGGCAGTGATTTTACAATCTCTGCCATACTTTTAGGTTTCTTCTCATTTGATTTCGGCTCCTTCGAGCTATCATCTTCACTTTTAGCAGCTGCTTTTGCTTTTCTCTTATTTCGTCTGTCTCGAAAGGCCTTGGATTTGCCAAAGACAAAGCTTGGTCAATATCACCTCTTGGCATTTGTTGCTCAACCTCTCTGGAGCTCTCTCCAATAGGTTTACTAGCTGTAGATTGCAGCTCTCTAGAGGACCCAGAATAAATGTGCTTAAGCTGAGATATATTACTCGTAGCCGAAAGAGCCTCAATTACTTTCGGCACAGAGGCCTCAATTATAATTTGTGTAAGCATATCACGTACCTTCTGTGACAGAAGTGTCTCGTTAATCGCCTTTTCTACAAAAGATGAAACACTTCCATCTTTTCTTCCGTCTTCAAGGGTTTCTATCATATCAACAAGACATTGTATTTTGTTGCTAATATGATTACGAATTGACCCAACGGATTTTTTATCGTTCCGCTTTAAATAAGCCCGAAGACTCTCCTGGATTCGTCTAGCATCACTAACTAGCGTATTTGCTTTGCCATCTTTTGCATTTTTACTAACGTCAGGAGAACCATTTCGAGCTCTTTTAGCAGTACGGGTAAGGTTGGTAGGAGATTCCGAATCTTCCATCTCACTGGTTTAATAAACAATACAACGGTAATAGTCTTATTAAAGTAGAAAATTTCACTAACCTGTATAACCTTCCACTATAATTACGTTTTCTTTTCAAAATGTCTTATAAGTCTTTGTGCGTCTAAAGGGAACTTTTATATAGCAGTACTTACCTTATAACTAGCAAGCACCGCAAGGGAAATCAAGACTAAGTCGCTTTGCACTATAAACACAATTCAACCTAACCTAGAAAGTTCAAGTCTATTTACACTTTAAAATAAAAACACAAAAACTAAAAATGTACATAAAAACAACAAAACGAACGAAACTAAGGCATAATGAACAAGAACGAAAAACATGAAACAATAATAAACACAAAAGAAAGCTGGTAAATAACAATCTCACATACACTGGTTAATACACTTGGTACTCTATTAAACACTGAAATTCTAAGAATAGATAAATTTTAATATAATTTACTGTTATAATAGTTATAATAGTTAATGTTATAATAGTCATTAAATTTCTACCTCGTTGTCCTAGAGTATCGTACCTAAGATTAAGGTAAGGAATTGCTACTTAATGTTACAGTTTACATAATTTACTTATTTTTTTAATGACAGTAAAATCCCAATTTGTTCAAGTATTACACATTTCACACGTATGACAATGTATTAAACAATTTATGTAATTTTATTTAAATGCATATTAAAATAAGATATTGTTTAACAATACTACACTTTAACAAATATTTCAGGAATATATTATACAATAAGATGTAAACTATATATTACGGATTAAAGAAGTAATTAAGAAGATTGCGAGACCGTTAAAACTTTAAAACAGGATTCAGATCTTTTTATAGGTGTTTTACTTATAATAATATATATTGCAATGGTTGCTAATTTGAACGCATTGTCTCAACTTTGGTTGATATGGAAGAGGACGAGGGATGGTAAAAAAAAAATAGAGATTATCAAGAAATGTATTTTTGATAAGAGCATGAAAACTGGTGCTCACTAAGTATTTTATTAAGGAAAAAATATTCCTGATATTGTACTTATAGTAAAATTTATGAAGTTTTATAAAAAAATAAACTCCAAATTGACAAGTTTATTTGATAAGAGATGAAAATAGTAGAAAAATCCTGCCTATAACAGAAAATGCTTTATTTAAATAAGATTTGGCTAACCCAAGCGGTTACAGAGACTACTTGAATGACTGGCAAAGTAAATACGAACTCCAATTTAACGAATGTTATAATATCTAACAAAAATGAATAAAAAGTTATTGCTATACTACTATCCAATATAATTAATTTTATATCTTAATTAATGAGATATCTTATTATTCTTTCTTTCTCTGTCTGTTCCTGAGTGCATTGGGCGGCAGCCAGGGTTTTGCCCTGCCAACTCATTTGACAATAATCATTACGCCGCACAGTGTTCGGCAAAGTCATGAACTCTAGGACACTTTCTATTTAGGCAAGATATTTGAAAAACGGAATTTATTATAGCATGGCGGAAATTCTGAATTTATATACAATAAAACCATTTTAGTAAGACCAACCGTTATTAATATTTTTATTTAAAAAAAAATATTAAAATATATTTTCCATGTAATATGTTTTAAAAATTAAAATCTTTTGTGTAAGGTTATTTACTGAATCAAATATAAATATATATTACTTATATTATTATCAAGAAGACGCAAATCAACCTTCAACTAAATGAAGATAAAACGAAATACATTGTTGTGAACTGAAAAAAATACCTCAGTATCAATTATGAAACTTGAAATTGTTTGAATTTCTCTTTAATCTTTTCCTTCGCATGTTCTTTCAGTTATTTTCATTTTATTTCTTTTCCTTCTGTTTCCCATGACGGAAATAAATAAATTATATTAGATATAAATTTATTTTGATACTGGTAGGCATTTTTTGCTACTTGTTTTTGGTATATGTTTCTTGACTGAATTTGTCAGATAAAACCAAAATCTCAAACTACCGCAGCTGATTTTTTTAATCTTCAGTAGCAGTGGGTCCAAGAAAATTTGGATTAAAGTAAGATCTTGGTGGCCATTGGGGCGAGTTACTTTCCGATGAAAAAACGAAATTCCAGGTTCGAAGATGCATTATTAAAATGGTAGAAATTGTTCTTTTATTTATATATTATTGAAAATTTTGAAAACTGGTATTTGTACTTGTGTTTAAACATTATAAATGTATGAGTTAACTATTTCGAACATTAAAAACATAGAAATTTGAATTATCATAACACCTTGAATATAGGGATTTTTCGGCGCTCTCAGACCACTGTGCACCGTTGTATATCAGTTCAGAAATTTTTAATGGGGTCGTTGAATCAACTTATACTTATGAGAATCGATTAAGCATCTTGAAAGAAACGAGGGATTGTTCTCCTTGGAGTGTACTCGTAAATCTTCAAGATCAACCAACCATTAAAAAAAATCTGCTAATCATGTCAGATTCCTCTATTGCTTAAAATAATCAGAAAGAATAAGTATAGTTGATGAAGTCCACCAAAGATTTTTCTATAGCCCAATGAATATGTTATACTAACTTGAGTTTCAGATCGGAAATGGTTCTCGCTGTTTTGTCTTGTCGAGAGGAATCAATAAATAAAAATTTGTTCGATTGCTACTGGAGTATATCCAGACCACCGATAGGAAAGATATGAAAAAAATATATTTGAAGATCCTTTCTCGATGTCCCGATGTGTACCTATCTAAAAAAAATTCTCTTTTTGTCAGCTTTAGCGTTTGATTCTAGGGTATTAGCTAGAACCCAAATCATATGCTCTTGGATCGATCGGTCTCTTTAAATGTGATTAGTATTGCAACATGTACAAAGGATAACAGAAATATTTTTCTAACCGTACACTGAGGGGGGTGAGGGTAATCTTGTTACAACCCCTAAATTAGCCCTTTATCCGACCTGTATCGCCCCTAAATTGAACGCTTAGCTAAACCTTTCCTAAGCCAATTAGTGAATTACTGTAGAGCGTCGTTATTATCAGCCGATGCTATTACACCAGGTTTCCTCCCTTCCATTATTTTAACGTCTTCCTCATTTCCTCCATTATTACCCATTATCGGTTTCCTTTCTTCGCCGGTCAAATTCTTAAAGGTTTTGTTGGATTCGAACAAGATGTTACGAAAAATGTAATTCTAATATTTAATGTTTGCAAGATACTTCATATTAGTGTTTATTCTCGTTCTGGTATCAGGCATGTCTTCAGCAGGACAATAATTTTCTTTATATTTTTACGCTCACGTTGTAGACATACATTTAAATCTTTTTATGTAATAGAAAGTTTAAGATTATTTATCAAGTGTTTTAGTTTCGTGAATAATCTACGCTAAAGAATAGAGTTTGAACTCAGTTGTTGAATAAAGTCTAAAATTTTATAATACCATAAAACAATATAATTAACTTAACCTCTCTTAACCTCAACATGATCAATGCCTTCCACATTTCAAAGTCATTATACTTTTATCAGTAATTTATATTAATTTTGATTGTTAAATGGAATTTATAATAAGTAATCTGTATAATATTCTTAACATTTACTATCACTTTGGATCAAATCAAGCCGAAGTGGAGATTTTCGATTCTGAGCACAATAATGTTTTTTACGTCCTGAATAACAGAGATGGGTATATTTATATTCCAAAATATAAATACGAATAAAAGAATAATATATAAATAAAATAAAAGAAATATGAATACAGATAATACGTATTCACAGCTGTAAATATAAATACGGCCGTATACACTATAATAAAAGTGAAAACGGCTGTATTTACACTTGTAAAAGTGAATACGGCTGTATTCCCGTTTATTAAAATTAATACGATTAAATTTACGGAAGAGAATGGAATTATTTTTACACAACCATATTAATGAATACTCTTATTTATTTAATGAATATTAATTTTCACTCAAATCCCATTTCACTCCCCTAGGGAGTATGATTCGGTATTTTCTCAAATAAAACAACCTTGCAAACCTTGCTTCACGCTAAGGGTGCCGTCTGTGTACCTGCATTCCACCCTGGAATTTTTAGGGTATCGTTGTGACGTATTGCACGACCCTGAGTCATTCAGTTCATTTTTATTGCCATTTGCAACCCACTAATAAACAGTGTACCGAAAGACCTGAAGGTCTACTACCATAGATGCAGACTTTCCATTTTTGTAGGAATATATATAAAAATAAAATGGCATATATGCTGAATATTTATTTTTTTGAATGCCAAACTATGTATTTTTTTTGTAATTTAATGTACATTTGATTTTTTTTTTTTAATACGTTTAATACAATCTGCAATATATTTTTCTTATTTTTCCGAAAAACAACAACAAATGGATTGATATATTATAACCTAAAGATCCATGCTGAACAAAGGGAGAAAACAATAATATTAAAAAATGTTAAAATTTTATATTTTTATTTCTCGGTTCCAAGATTTCGTTGGCATTTACCCGCAGGCATGGATCTAATAATTTTCGACCTAGCATCACCAAAAAAAGTTCATTGAAAACGGTGATCCTACGTCCATAATCTCCCATTGTTAAAGTTTAACCTAGCGTGGTAAAAAAAAAAGTCATCTCTGAAGAAGTTTTTTTAATTTTTTCAAGTTGAGGAAGTGATTTTATCATGGGGAAATTAGAGTAAGTGAGAGAATAATAAACCAACGCTCTTTTGCGCCAAACTATAAGGTATAGAACGATTATAATAATTAATTAGTTTAAGTTCAGGAATAACTGTATCTTGTGGCTTTGCCATAAAACTGGAAGGATATTTTCCAATGGCACTAGCTAATCTCTTATTGTTTCTATAAAGTTTATGTGTTGAATAGACTATCATAGTAATATTGTATTGTATATAACATCGGTAGGGATTCTTGGTATCATACGGAGTCGTATTATGGTCAGGCTGTGTTAATGAAGGCCGCTATAATGCTTTATATTTTACTGTTGCTGTCTTTATTTAACACTAAATACATACATACAACTTAATTATATTAATTTCCTTTCAATTAATATTTACATATTAATTAAGTATACAACTGGATTAATAAATATCGCTCAAAAACGTTTGGAGACCGCAACTACGTCACGGTACATCACGTACGATATATACGAATAAACTTATTTTTCAGATGTCGTTTATAAGTCAAATGCATTAAAGGGAAGCATAGCCAGTATATGTGGGTATTCTCAGAGGTACATACTACTCCTAAAAGTATCCTCTTATATTTCTTGAAAATAATAAATGAATCATTTTAATTTGTTTATTTAATACTTCTTAGTTAAATAGGTTCGAATGATTGTAAAGTAGGTTTTTATTTTTTGATAAAGATAATGAGCTTAGGTTATGATATGATGATATTGACTCTTTTGTATATTTCTTGGAATACTGTTATAAAAATTGACGTTCATCGGGGAGGAGAAAGGATGATAAAAGGGCGGAAAAATCAGGCTTGCTCTACTGTAAAAATTCCTTTAAAAAGTCCCTTTCTCTGATAACAGTAGAAAAATTACCTCGGCGTTTCACCTAATCATATTTGTCAAAATATCGTAAGGTCAATAATAAATTAGCAAAAATTTCAGGAATCTCTTTACCATCTGTCTCAGAATTAAATAAATTCCGAGTTGGTGGGTATCGGATTGAGATGTTCTTTTTCATCAGAGTGTTGAGTATTCTTCGGTCGGCTGTCAAACCTTCAATCATAAATATTGGATACCCGTCATATTTTTTTTTTCCATCGCGGTTGAAAAATTGCTTCCGACCCGTCAGTACTTTAGACACTGTTTATTCAAAATCTTACTACAGCTGCAGCGTTTTCTTAACTTGAAATCTTGTGTTTATATTTACATAATTTAAAAAAAAAATCATTTATTTTAATATGTGTGTTCCAATTTATGGTCTGTTAAAATATTTTCTAGGTCAAACATATGAACAGTGTTCGGGCTGTATGAGCATTAGGGCTCAGTTCTCATGAAAAAGTTTTAAGAAACGCTGTTTTTTGTGATGTCAAACAGATATCAGTAATCATGAATATAAAATAAAATTTTAAAAAATAAATAAATGGTTAGCTTTTGGTAGAAAAACATGAGAGTGCAGTTATATTGATAGTGTTAAATGAATGGATATATATCTGATTTTTAGATAATTATAAATATCTCGCTTGTTTTTCAAAGTATAGAGAAAGAGGATCATAATTTTAGCTATACATTAGTGATACGAATAATTTATTTTGTAGAAAGATAAGTGGATATACTATCTGGAAATAATTATAGAGCGAGTGACATGAATTAGGGAAAGATGTGCAGTTTTAAAACGCCTCAATATGGTAAATTCTTCCACTTGGTAATTGTTATAATAATGTTGGTTACCTCAGACATAAATATCTGGTAATAACCATTTTCTGATCAATATTATACCGAGTGAAATATATCCAATCTTATGTGGAATATTTCTATGAGTTGTTCAGAGGGATATTTTGGATATTTGCCTCCAGATGTAGACCACTTTACATACTGATGACATATAGATAAATATATAGCCACATCAACTTCGTTTATTATTAAAAAAATGATGACTTGAAATGGATGGGGGAATCGGTTGCTACACTGACTTGACAAACATTTATATTATATACGACTTCTTTCAATTTGCCACCACATGCTTTTTATGCTCCCTCATGGTAAAATTCTTAACATTTACATTATTTTTGACAAATGATGTCTCATTCATCTAAAAATTATTCAATACTTCCTATTCGATCATTTAAAAATTGAAGTTCTGCCGTAATATTAAGGTTAATTATTATTATTAAGCTGATATAATTGGTATAAAAGGGAGTGTAAAAAGTTTATTGATGAATGGGATCAGAAACCATTTTTAAAATAGAACGTATTTATATTCAGTTGTCTAAATTATCATCCCGTTATTCTTGCTTCAATATAATGCCAATGTTGCTTTATTGGATATTTTATCATGTTGTAATATGGTTAGTTTATTGACATATTTTTATTGCTCTTCTCTGAAATTTAGACTGGTATTTATAAATAACTGAGTTATAAAGTACAATAGAAAGCAGTGAAGCTTCCATGACTGTACTTTCATCCGGTACTTAGGCAGGGTTCATAAGACTTCCCTTTTGGGCTTAAATAAATAAGACTCTGATCCTTAAATCTCATTTCATGCCTACAGTGAATCTCACTGAGAGGGAATAATATGTTTCAACTTCTCTTGTGTTTTTTCTTATGGTGAATTACTTTTTTTATGTTCTTAAATTTCATTTAAAAAAATATTGTAAAATGTATAAACGTGTTTTTATCAATTGTATATTATTATTTAATGTTGTCTTAAGTCCTATTTCTTTTGTTTTTGTTACAGTTTTCTTTTGTCACAATTTTTCTTTTGTTTTCGTTATTATTTTGATATGGTATGAACGAGTCTCTCATAGATTAATGCCCTTAAGTAAGGCAGAATGCCACTATTTTTATGAAAATAAAAAAAAATTTGAATTCTAGAAAACAAATTGATTAAAATCGCATTTGTTTTAATCAGAAAATATTACTTAATTTTTATGTTTTACTTGAGTAATATAAGAAATCTCTCTTGTTGAAGACATTTAGTCCTAGAAGAATCATTAGCAAAAATATTTCGGCGAAATGATAACGAACAATAAATTTGAAGCTTTAAATCTTTTGATTTTGTACCCATTTCTAAACCAAGCTTCTGAGCTTAAAGATCAGCATGGTTGAAACCGTTTCGATACAATTTTGAAAATTTGGATGGTACCAGGCTGAATAAAAAAGAACGGTCAGTGTAATTATATAAGACGTTATTGGAAACACAATACTCTTCATTTAAAAAAGCTTGGAGTAATTTTCAATTGGATTCCTATAAACCCATTGGTTTTCCTATACTTAACTTTTCTGTCTTTTTTATTAACACTTCTCATTTTGTCACAAATAAAAGTACCCATAACGACCTTAATATTCCATGAGACTATATGTATTTTATAGACATAAGTTGCTTATTATATAGGAGGGGGTCATTCAACCTCAATATTCCTATGAACCTGTTTTTTATGGCACATAATTAAGCTACCCTTACGGGCTCCTTGGGTCCAAACGACATAGTTTTGAAAAAAATGTTTGTCTGTGCATGTGATCGACAGACCTTTTCTTTTTTTTATTTATGATATTTACATTTACTGTATTAAGAAAAAATAAATTCAGTAAATGTGATAACAGAAAATAAAAACATGAAAATACTTGTTGAGAAACTACCCATTGGTAGCAAAAAAATGTATTTACAATAGCATATCTCGAGGCCATCTTCTTTTCAGAAGCTTCGGAGGTCCAAATAGGTCGTATTGTAGTAATGTATACGAGTCTTTTGTAATTAACTGAAGGCTTAGAGCGTTTGTCTAGCAACTGCTGGAGTAGTAGGAAACGCCCAAGTTTGTCCAAGTGAAGTCCAAGGTACCGGATTTGTTCAACAGGGATAAGCGGGGTATTATTAAAGGATACTGTAGGACAGAAAGTCATAGGTTGACGACGAAGGGTAAAGGTGATTTGAAGGGATTTGTTGGAATTTATTTTAATCCTCCAATTTTGACACCATTCTTTGAACGGCAGACCTAAAAAAAACATACATAAAAGCTAAGTATTCTAGCGAAGAGTATTGAACAACTTTCCCGTTAAAATCAACTTACCATAAGTGCCACTTTACAATATAGATTTTTATTCATCTTTACAATTTTCTAATAAATGGTCCTAACGATTTTGAATAAGATCCATATATCGATGTAAAATGAAACGGCCATTAACATCAATCAGATTTAATCTCATTTCAAATAGTCCTAGTTGGCTTAAGTGAGGATTTTTTAAAATTTCCTAATTCTAAAGTTCATTTAGTTTTGATTATAGACATACCTAATTAATGGGCTGTATTGGTAAGGAAAATGCATACAAATAAACTATGAAAAATTCGGTAATTACCTAAAGAAGAAAATCAGAGAAATATAAGATATAAGCTAGTTAAAAAAGAATTACCTGTAAGAAAAGAAGTAAGACATATGTAAAGGACTACCATTGGAATGATAAAAAGTTTTTACGGAGCGTAGGTTGTATTGTTCACTTTGAGTGATGTATCACGCCAGAATTTTTCGGATAAGTTTTGGTATAATTAATTAATTATAAAAAATATTTTAATTATAAATATTATGTTATTGTATTGAGTTATTTTTGAGTAACTCTTGTGTTGGTAAAATTTGCTTCCAGCGTTTTTAAGTGAAATAGAATGGAATAAATGAATATTATGTTCAGGATTTATATCAGTGATTAAAAGCTTCTTTAAAGTGACTCCTCTCCCACTCAGTTTTATGATTGATCCATAATTTTGATAAAATTAATTATTCAATTTTCTACCACTCACCTATAAAATGAATCAATTCCAAAAAGATCCATAAATCCAGAAATGGGGTTAATTAAGTTAAAAGGGTTCTACCCCATGGAATCCGTTTGTGGTTTATTTCGTCAAGTACTTGCTTCAAATGGATACTCAAGCGAGGGAAGATAATACTCATTTATATAAAAAGAAAATAATGTAGTAAGCTCCTTTTATAGGTAGGTGCCATTTTAATGCATTCGGTTCTTAATTATATTACCAAAGTATTTCCTAACACTCAGTATTCCCGTTTTAACACATTTTAAATACTTAGGTTTTGAGAGCTAGCGGACTAATAAAAATAAAAAATCCGTTTACTGGTCTGAGAGAAGGGTATTTTATTACCAGTCTTATATCACAAACTGAGATCTTCAAACGAAATGAAATCAAAATGTAATTTTATTTTCACAACCATTTTATACCTGTCATAAATCTGATTAAATATTATTCTATAGTTTATATTATTATTGAATACTTTTTCTTATTTCAATTATGAACGAATAACTGATATAAGTGTCTAATATAAGAATAACTATTCTTATAACTAATATAAGAGTAACTATTCTTATAACTAATATAAAAATTACTTATATGAGTATCACAGCCGCAGCTACAGTTCGATACTCGTATCGCTAAGTCATTTCTAATTTGTAAACACCAGATTTATAAAGAGCTAAATATTTTTAAATGTTCATGCTATAAGGTACTTGCAGTTTATTAAAAATTATCAACATATAAATAAAGTGCTTTTTTGACATAGATATATAAATATCTTATTGATTAATTATTTTATAGTCTGCAACTGATATAAGCCGTCTGCTACTACGGCAAATAGCAGAGGACAATAAAATATGAAATTATACCAATAAATAATAAATAAATAATGAGTTCTTACATACGACCTTTTGCACTATCAGTAGAGAAAGGCATGTTCAGTCTGCATTGGTATTTTTTTCTAGTTAAGAATAATCAATCTTCAAATACGACACTCTTTCGCATTTCAATATTAGCTGATAAACGAAATTCATGGATATCAAACCAGCGAATGTAGAAGGGTAATTATGTTTCTTAATCGACTTCTCCCAGGGATTTTATTCTCAGACGAAAAATTGTATACCTTGTAATATAGATATATTTCAGCCAATGAAAATTGTGAGGAAGCTATACTGACCTTACTAGGCAGACGTTTTTTATATTACTGTTCTGACTTTCACCTACGTGAATTTCAAAGTTATTATAAGCAAAGAAAAAAAATTTCTTTACATAACTTTAAACGTATATTTATTTTTCTATAATTTTATTCAAATAATTTCAATAATTTTAAACAGAACTTTTCAAAATTATGACGTTCCAGAATATGAATTCAGTTACAAAGTAGGCAATGTGTAATGTTATTTTTAAATTAAGATAGAAGACAATTATCATTTAGGAATAGTCTATAAAAAAAAATCGTTTTGGAATAAACGGCTTTGGAATATATTGTGAAGAAAACGGAAAATATACAAACATATGAAAGACATAAAATAATTATAAACATAGATAAATCAACATTAATTTAAAATATATTTCGAAATAATAATTTGTAATTATGAAGTGTTACTAAAAAAGCTAATAAATAGTATATAAAAAAATATGTAATTTATTTTAAAGTATGCCATTGTTAGTCAATGATAAAGTTCAGCATGATTTTACATAAATATACTACAGTGTAAAACATGAAAAGTAGGTTGTGGAATTTATAAAACATCAATTACAGATAGAAATATAAAAGTAGATGAAAAACATAATTATAAAGTGAAATGTGTTATAAAATGGAAAGAAATGTTCCAAAATTTGGCAAGTATAAAAATTAAACATTTGGAGAGACGTTTAAAGGTTGTTTTAGAAAATTGCTATTAAATCACAAAACAAAACTAAAAAAAAAGGTTTTAAATCGAAAATTAAAATAATAAATAAATATTGTTTTAATTCTTTGAAAAAACGAATGTACTAAATAAAATGACTTTTTTTTGCTTTTCTAATTTTTCATGAATAAATTTATTAATATTTAAAAGTTAGATTATGTTTTAAATAAAACTAAAAGTTTTTATAATCCGTTATATTTTGTTTTTAATATGCCATAATACCTAATGTAACATATAATAGCATGTAATATTATATAATAATGGTATATTATTAGGCAAGTTAAATATTCTGAGCGTGGGGCAGCTTAAACTACCGTTTTTAGATTGAAACAAAAAATTTAAAAAATAATTATTAAAATGTGACGTGAGAATAAATAATTATAAACTTCAAAATAATTTGGTTTTGATTTAGATTTAAAAATTTATATGAGATGGATATGAGCCGACGGGTCTCAAATCTGAGTTATTTTCATTTAAGAAATATATACCTTGGAAATTATAGTTCTGTAAGATGTGTATTTTATTAATATGAAATTCTTTATTATAAACATGGGTGTACTTTGCAAGGAATATCCTATTTTTTTTTTCTAATTTACAAAGCCGTATAGAAATCCAATAATTGAAAAAAAAAATGCAAAATTATATTTTGCAGTGTTGAAAATTATATTTCACTTGGACTTATTCCCCAAAAAGTACATTTGTATATTACTTTAAGAAAAAGAAAATATTTAGACCAATTTAGACTTTCTCTAACACACTTCTTCAAAGATAGTGATTTATAGAAGTTACCGTAAGAGTTTAACTTGAAACTATACAAGTTTAAAGTCTTACATACATAAAGTGACACCTTGGCTTTATTTATATCATATTCAAACATTTATAATTACACATATACTTACATCGTTCCAAATTTCATTTTTAATATTAGTTCTACAAAATGTTAAATTATTTAACATCATATTTTTTAGTCAATAATATGGTATGAGAAGGGGCTGGGGTAGTATGGGCTAAGGCGCTTGCAATAAGTAACCAAGTTAATCATCGCCTAGCGTGGTTAGCTCTTGGATGGGTGACCGCCCGATTTTCGTGACGTTCACCAGGAAAAGCCACGCTGCCCGTGAACCCTATCCCGGGTTTGTGAGAGCCGTCAATCTACTATAGGCAACTCACACCGACCGGGAGTAGGGTTGATGTAGTCTGTGGGCCAGACCCCCTTACCGTGCACCCCCCCCCCCACATCCCTATAAATTGCATATCGTTGTGTTCCTTGTGACAATTTATTAAAAAAAAGCCAATGTTCCCACAAAAAAAAGTGAACGAACTGCCCCAAAATGGCGTCCAAACATGGCGGATTGACGACTTTGACTTTACTTAGTTTTTTTGTTACTGACAATCAGCATTTGGCTTAATTTCATTATAGTTGGTCTTTTATTAAAGCTGGATAGTCATAGAATAATAAACTATGAAAAAATATCAAAAACTAATTGGTTTAGGCATTAAAAAAAATCGGTAAAGTCAATTTTTTTTACAAAAAAATTTTCAAGTTGAAAATCAAGCGTCGTTTGTAATCAAACGGTCAACAATAATACAAAACGTGCTGAAATAAAACATCTGGAGAATATATTTCTCTTTCTAAAACACTGATTACTTTTTAAAATATTTGAAGTAGTTCCGTAGAAAATGTACATAAGCGGCAGAAAAGCGCTACTGGCGTAGGTGCCTCAGGCCTCAACCACACCACTCAGTACTCATAAATGGCTTAGTTATAGTGCTATAATAACGTTTTAATTATATCATATTGATTGTATTAACGAACAAATATTAATAAAATAATTTATTTGTCAAAAAAATTTATTTTTTAATTTATTATTATTTTTTAAATTTATTATTATTTATTTTTTAAAATTTAACTTCCTCCAGACCTGCTTCCCAATTGCTTAGAATAAATCTTTCTTGCTGATGAAATGGCTTCACTATAATAAACCTGCTTAATATCATCCAAACTGATCAAGCATTTTGATCCCCTTTTAGCAGCATATTGAAATATTCTGTTGATTTGTCTACTATATATTCGTTTAGCCATATAACGGATAATGATCCTTGTTTTCTTTTTCCCAAATTTTGGCACTTCCTTTGTCGTTCGCTTAATGTATTTTTTCCAATGTTTGGGTTCAATTTCGCGTTTTCCCTCATTTTGAGACCAAATACTAACAATCAGTTCCAGTTACCTAGAAGAACTTATAGCTTCGCCCTTTCCATCCTTATTTTGTGCAGAGGGAATAATGCATTTAATATTAAAAGTTCATATTTTTTATGATATGGTCCAACTTCCAAATAAAATTAAGGAAATAAAAATGTTTTTTTTATAGCGATATCTGAATTTTACTACAAATTGATTACAAACGACGCTTGATTTTCAACTTGAAAATTTTTTTGTAAAAAAAATTGACTTTACCGATTTTTTTTAATGACTAAACCAATTAGTTTTTGATATTTTTTTATGGTTTATTATTCTATGACTATCCAGCTTTAATAAAAGACCAACTATAATGAAATTAAGCCAAATGCTGATTGTCAGTAACAAAAAAACTAAGTAAAGTCAAAGTCGTCAATCCGCCATGTTTGGACGCCATTTTGGGGCAGTTCGTTCATTTTTTTTTGTGGGAACATTGGCTTTTTTTTAATAAATTGTCACGAGGAACACAACGATATGCAATTTATAGGGATGTGGGGGGGGGGGGGGTGCACGGTAAGGGGGTCTGGCCCACCGTGTAATGACCCTACCACTGTATACTTAAATCAGGAATCGGGATGTGGTCTAGAAGACCACATCTCGCTGTCAAAGATCTACAAGGTCTGTAGCGCCAACCGGAAAAAATAAATATATTATATTGATATACGTTCATAATTAATTGGCGTATTTGCTCAAGTTGAAATTAGTTTTAAAAAATCGAATGTTTTATGAAAACTCCTCCGAAAATCAGTTTAGTTTTTTAAATCAGAAGTTTCTCAATCTACTTTCAATAGCCCAATACAATTTGATTTAATTCGTATTCTTTCATTTAGTTCTTCCTTTTCAGAAGTCATACCCGCAATATATGTGAATAGAGTGATCGGTTTTCGACGGCCGCTCTTAAATTCAAAAGGGGCTTTGGAATTACCGAGTAAAACTTGAGGCATTCAAGAAAGTTTATGCCCTTCCCCCGGCCCCTGCCCTAAATTCCTGATCGCATAGTCTTCGGAGAATATCTTACAAACGGTATCGGAGACTTCGAAAGATTTCTTAGTTTTACTTCAGGAAATAGCTTCGAATTGCATGCCTCTAATATCAACTAACTTGATGTATCTATCATTTTTTATTATATTTAATTGCCTTTCTCTAAGAATCTATGGTTCTTCATGAAATGAAGATACGTATGTCACAGTTGTTAGAGTGTCATCAAACGAAGGACCAAATTTTGTCAATGGTTAGGAGTAGTGCTTAACTAAGAAATTTTTTAAAAAATGACTTTCAGACTTATTTAATTTATAAGTAGGGAAAAAACGTGTGCTTTGGGTCACTCTAAAAGTAAGAAATTCCAACGGGGGAAATTCAGGATTTGTGTAAAAATTAAATAGGCTTCACTGTTAGAACACTTTGTACCAGATTTTGGTGTCTTTGATCTGCATTGATTTTTTATAATATTGGTAATAGTGTTTTAGAGTTGGAAAAGTACATAAACATACTAAAAATTATTAGTCGATTCATTTATAGCAATCTTCCAGCTGCTTTTGGATGCAAGTTGTATGCGAAATACTTAAGGGCTTGGCTAAAATTAAATTTAAAAAAATTAAAATCATATCATTGTGCCTTAGGCCACTGTTTTATAATTTATCTTAGGACGGCCCAAGGTACATTAATATAATTTAAAAATAAGTCTCTTATTAGAATGAATCCGTGATTCATGGGTTTTACTGAAGAAGTTAATAAAATATTATTTACTGACTGCAAGCGTACTGAATTGTGGGCTTTCAAAGGATGACATGAAAAAGTTAGCTTACGAGTGTTGATAAATAGTAGTCCATGGTACAGACTCCTTTTTATCGAATTATTAACATTCGGCTGAAACTTTGTAAATAGCTTCATCTAATCGTAATCTACAACTATTTTATATACGAAAACTTTTGTAATTGCGGCGATTTCAATCTGGAAGGAAAAAACTTTGTCTATTTCATTAGGTACTAAAAACTCATATAAAAGTAAAAAAAAAATGGACAGATTTGTGTGGACACAGGATTTTGGATAGGCATGACATTTATCAGTGTAATGTTTACTCTTTTTGTCTGAGTGTCTAAAAATATTTATGCGAAATGATTATTTAAAATTAATCAATCTTGATAAACATCGTATGATATCATTTGTTTACTATGTAATTGAAGGAATGGGACGGAGTTATTTTGTTTGTACGATATAGAACCCTCTTCTTCCGTCTCCACAAAAGTGGCTTTCCCTTTAATTAACTCCACCCAGAAATATCACACTTACGTGATCGAATGTAAACCTATAATTTACTTCCCAAGACTTATTCTTTAGCTACTTTGAAGATTTCCTGTTTTTTGGTGCAAGAACATTCTAGAAGTATCTATTAAATAGAAATTCTAATTTGAAATGTATAAAGATCTTAAATAAATAAATTTCAGTTTTCAAAGTAATTTCGTTATCTGTATACTTTTTTTATTAAAACAGTTGTTTCCGTATAAGTTACCTTGTACCTTATATTGTTTGATAACGATCAACAAATATACGCCTTCTTGTTCTGCTCTTCAAATATTAATTGAGAAAAAATGAAAGATCGAGTGGATTAAGTCATAAGATACATATTTACGACTCTGGAAAAATTTAAAATTTAACGTTTTCAAAAAATGTTTTAATATTTACATTATTTAAATTTCACCAGAACCTTACGTACCACCTAAATCCTCTTGCACAATCCCTATCAAGCACCCCCCATCCCTATAATCCTCCAAGAAGGTTGAAACGGCAGTGGCCTCGCGACCTTTTGTAGATTGTATAAATTGGAGTTCTGGCAATGGCCAGATTCTTCACTCAAGACATGAGTGTATGTGGCTAAAGTGCTCTCGACCAATCTCCGCTGGCTTTAGTACCAGTGACGCGGTTGGGAGAGTAGCGCAGGGTTCTCCTGGAGTTCCCTCGCCTGATTGTATATAGGTATGCATGTGTTTTTTTCTTAGTTTTAATTTTCTTATTTTTTAGGTTATTTTATTTTATTATCTATTGTATATACTTTTGATTATTATTTTGCTCTATTTATTTTATTTTTTTGTACATATAGTGTGAATGTCATCCTACCTCACTATAACCAATGTCCAAGAGACAGATTGTTATAATACTCAATAAAGAAAAGAAAAATATATAATATATATCATTTTTTTCTTATGTTCCTCTGTAATCTTTTTTTTTTTTTTTTTGGAAACAGAGCAGCCCAGTGGGTAATGGATTGACTTTGACCATGGAAACCCAATGCTTTACTCTTTCAGCTCCCTCGAAACATATAAAATGAAGTAAAGATTAATTTGTTTTCACAAACAAACCATATTTGTTTCTATATTTAGATATTGTCGTTTCTTCTCCTATGTTCTACTGTACTATTTTTATAAACACACAAATTTTGATTTGTTGTTCACAACTAAACAAACTCCTTTGTAAAATTTATTTCAGGGTTTGAATTTTTACTTCGTGTCGCTAGTTCTGTTGTCCCTTCAGAACCAAAATTTCTTGAATGATGATATTTCATAGTAATGTTGTCCAAACGTAAGACCAAGACGAGACTGAGGCGGTCTTGGTATTGCGTCAACAAACCTTGGTCTTGGTCTTGCGTTAGAGTCACGCAAGAGTCTTTCAATTACCCACTAGCTTATTTCTATTTATTAATCCCTCGACATATATTTGCGGATTGCATATTTGATGATTCGTAACTAAAAAAATTGCATACTAAACATTTATATTATATGTTACTGCAAAAGACCGTATGTAAAAATTGAATATTTTATATGAGAGCATAAGAACTAATTGTATCTTTATGATTTATTAGTATAATTTTGTATTTTATTGCGCTCTGCTATTTTCCATCGTAGCAGACATCGTATATCAGTTTTAGAATACAAAATGTCACCTTTAGCACAAATAGAATAAAAATTGAAAATATTTACATACGATCTTTTTTACTAACAGTAGTGATGTATAAATAATAGGAAAAATTAAAGTTTTCGTTTATTCGGAATTAACTCTAATATAAAAATATTTGTGGAGTTCACACATTTTTGATATTTATTATTATTATTATTATTTATTAACCAAACAAAAATGTGGAACATTAGATTAAATTTGCAATCTTCAAATTTCTTTGCAATAAGCAAATTTTTTGGCACCTTCACACTTCCCATCACGTTCGGGATATATACACATCAGCAGGTCTCTTGGCCAACGCCTACGTAATCGTCGTAGTGGGCTGTACAGGTTTCTTGTACGATGCAGGATTTCTGTCAGAGGATTCATATTGTACGTCAGTCTTTGGTGAAAGTTATAGTCCTCTTTTGCAGTATCTATAATTGTAGGTAAGCTTAAGTGTTTATGTAGTATATCATTTGCGACATAAAACGGTGCGTCAACTTTCCTTCGCAACACTTTTGTTATTTAAGGATGAAATCGATATCACAACGAGCTATTTGAATTTCCATTGAAATAAGCACAATCACAAATAAGAATTTCCTTTTATACAAACGCAGAGAAAAACGTCTGCCAAGTAAGGTCAGTATAGCTTCCTCACCGTTTTCATTGTATATTACAAGGTATACAATTTTTCGGATGAGAATAAAATCTCTGAGAGAAGCAGAATCGAAATAGCCGATTACAGTTACCCTTCAATATTCAACAAAAGAGTGTCGTATTTGAAGATTCCATACTTGATTATGCATAATAAAAAAAAAAAATGCATACTGAACATGAATTTCAATACTATTATTGTAAAAGGTCTTACGTAAAAATTTATTTATTGTTTTAAAAGAGTCCATAAAAACTCATTATTTCTGTATGCTTTATTAGAATAATATCATATTTTATTGTCATATGCTATTTTCCATAGTAGCAGACTAATTATATCAGATGCAGACTACAAAATGTTACCTTTAATATACATAGAAATAAAGTTGAAAATTTTTACATTCGAACTTTTACTCTGATAATAGTGATATACACAATCGGATCCAGATTTAATTTTGGGAGAGGGGCTTCAGCGCGAAAGATTTTATATATATATATATATATATATATATATAACGATAATTAATTTGAAAAAAATCCACTGCAAATTATTTCACTATGGTATATTATTTCCAAACAATTATACATATAAAGTAACATTAAATTCCTAGTTATAAATAAAAATAAATAAAAGGTGATTCCAATTATTGGACTAAACTTTTTTTTAATCATTAGTAATATGCTAAAAAATAGCATTACTTCAGTAACACATTCAAAAATCAAAACAAAATATAAACCTTTTGCAATAGCACATCTAAAAAAGAAAACTAGAGACCATGTCTTTGCTCTTAATTGTCCGATTTTAACGATTTTTTTTTTAGGAAATTCTGCAAACTTTTAAAAAACCATATACAATATTCTCAAAAATGTGTATACTTCTTGAGTTATTCGGAATTTAATTTTTCCATCCCTCATAACTTTTTTTGAAGCTTCTTTTCGTTGAAGTATGTTATATAGATAAATTTAAAGGACGTAGAGAAAACTTTAGCGAAGTTTCATTAAAATCGGTACATTCGTTAAGGCGCTACAGTCTACAGCAACTCAGGTTTTTCGGCCGCCATTTTGAAACAAGAAGGTAAATAGTAATGTCGTTGGAGGAGGATCATCCTCTGGTGACCTCTGATTTTATATCCAAATTATAAAAAAATCGGTCCAGTAGTTTAGGAAAAAAATGGGCGGACGGCAGACAGCGGGCTAGTAGTGCATATATAAGAGAAAGTGGTGGACAGAATTCAATAAAATTGATACTACGTTATTTTTTTATCGAATTCTACCTTTTATCTAACTTTGAGCCAAATCGAACGAGCCCTTTCTGAAATATAGGCATATCTAAAAATATACGTTTGCGCGTGCGTAAGCAGAAGTGCTGGGTGGAATTTGATAAAATTGATATGGGACCATCTAGGCACCAATCAACATAGTCCCTGAAAAATTCATGAAGATAGGATGAACGGTACGAGGTAATATGCCCGTCACATCAATTTGAGTACAGACAGACAAACAGATAGACAGACAGACGGACAGACAGACAGACAGAAACCGAACCAAATTTGATCCTTGATGTCTGAAACGTAAAACGCGAGTCAAAATTTTCGAAGTTGAGCTAAAAATTTTTTTTAATCTCTCGCACGAACACAATGCTTTCCTACCTTCGGTATTGAGGAAGCAAAAATAAAAAAATGAAGTTTACTAACAGAATATCAACAGCCACACTGCAAAAGCCTGTAAGGACAATTTCTATGAAAATGAGACTTTCAGATTTTCGGGTCAATGTTGTCCTGGCGCATATTCCGATCCCACAAAATGAAATTATTTACGGTGTTCTCTCTATGGCCTTTTGTAAAAACCTGTAATTTAAAAATCAACATATAGCGATGCAAAAAACTGTATTTTACAGTGAAGGTTATAGAGAACGTTTCATCGTAGAATGTTGGTAGTATGTTGATCACTTAAGTAATCACAGGTGTCACTGATTTTTATAGAATGTTTCATTAAATAAATGCAAAGTATGGAATAAATGATATCCATCGAAAATTATTGTATTGAAATTAGTACATATGTAAAATTCATGACTAGACAGACAGACAGACGGACAGAAAGACAGACAGAAACCGAACCAAATTTGATCCTTGATGTCTGAACCGTAAAACGCGTGTGAAAATTTTCGATTCTGAGCAAAAAAAAATTTTTAATCCTTCGCACGAACAAGCTTCCCTACCTTCAGTAATGAGGAAGCAAAATTAATTTAAATTAACAATAATTTTAATTATTAAATGGAATTCAATGAAAATAATACCAGGTAATTTCTACACTATTCTTCAAATTGCCTCCAAGTTTGGGATAAATCGAATCCCCAGTTTTCAAACTATAGGCGTGTCTAATAATAATTTTCCTGATCTGAAAGCGAAAGTATGTTTTTTTAGAGTAGTGGACGGGATTGGATAAAAATCATACTTATCTGTTTAATCTGTTTATCAATCTCTAAATTCACTCTAAATTTGAGCCAAATCAAACGAGTGGTTTTAGAGATATAGATGAATCAAGGAAAATAGGTTAGCGCACAAATAAGAGAAAATATTTGATAGAATTCAATAACATTGACACTATATTATTTTTTCACCAATATCTACCTTTTATTCAACTTTGAGCCAAATCGAACGAGCTGTTTCTGAAATATTGGTATATCTAAAAAAATACGTTCGCGCCTGCGTATGCGGAAGTGCTGGATTAAATTTGATGAAATTGATCATTTAATCACCAATACACACAATCCCTGAAAATTTCATGAACGGTACTAGGTGATATGCCTGTCACATCGATTTGACTACGGACAGACCGACAGATAGACACCGAACTAAATATGATCCTTGATGTTTGAAACATAAAACGAGATTGAAAATTTTCGATTTTGAGCGTACAATTCTTTTTTAACCTATCTTCGGTAGTGAGGAAGCAAAATTTACGAATAGTTAGTATATTCAGTTTGACTTTACTGTCAAATACAGATCCGTATTAAAATCTTGTAAGTCTTGCAGAGCCTGGTCTTGTTCTTGGTCTTGCATCAAATAAGGCGGTCTCGGTCTTGGTCTTGCAAAAGTAAAAGGCCAAGACTAAGAAGCATGACCATCGATTTTGGGCAACTCTATTTCATAGTTTCACAATTCCACAAAAAAGGGTGGTAGTTGATGCATATATAATTGACGTTAACGAAAGATTATATTTTGAGTATCAATGTTTTCTATTCACTCCTGGGTCTTGGGAAGCGATAAAGAAATATAGATCGATTTTAATAAAGTCCAAATTAGGCTATACTTCAACTTTTCTATAACAAGTATGTAATTCGGCTTATCTTATACATCTAGTTATCTATTGAAGAGAAGCTGGTGTGTAAATAAATTATATTTATTTTTATTTCATTGTGCCGACGTTTCGAGTTCCAGTTCTTCAGATTAGTATACTTATCTATAGTAATTCATAATTAGCAGTTTATTCTATACCGCATTCTCCAGTATTGATTTGCTCTTCTTTACACTTTTTTTTTTGCCTCTTACAATGCAAAGTTTAGAGATCTAACTCTTGTCATGAAGTTGAGAAAAGCCAGTGATTAGGCTGGAACTTTTTTGCCCGGTATTGTTGAGAAAAAATGATGAAGTGTAAATTGCAAGATACTCGTTACCACAGCTGCATTGCGGCTCTGCTAGCTATTGTTTGAGTTAGGAATTGTATTGCAACAGCAGTTGCTCATCTGTTGAAGTCAAATCAAGTTTTATACTTACTATTTTTGTTTACTTAACCTCATTGAAACTACAGATATATTAGATTAATATGTTTCTTTCTATTTACTGATGAGTACAACTTTTTAAAAGTTAATGAAGACCGTACCTGAAACATACTAAGTGAGATCAATAAGATCTCTCTCTCTCTCTCTCTCTCTCTCTCTCTCTCTCTCTCTCTATCTATCTCTCTCTCTCTCTCTCTACCTCTCTCTCTCTCTCTCTCCCTCCCTTGTTGAGAAACTACCCACTGATAGCACTCAAATAATAAATTTACACAAGAAGATCACGAGGCCACCTTCTTTTCAGACATCTTGGAGGCTTATCAGATATCGAGGAGAAAGCAAGGTTTGAAACGAGAGGGTTCGGATGGTTCTGCAGTTTGTTATGAAAGGATAGGATTGGGTCAAATCGGAAAAATATGGAACATTCAGATCTTTATGGATTGTTAGTCATAAATATGAGTCGTTTGTAAGTGGTTGAAAGCTTAGAGCGTTTGTCTAGTAAGTGTTCGAGTAGTCGAAAATGTCATGCGGTTTCTTGTAGTTTCAGTCTTGTATGAGGATTCCATATGAGTCATTTGTGCAGGTGGAGTCCTAGGTAACGGATTTGTTCAACTGGGATAAGTGGACCATTGTTAGAGGATACTGTAGGACAGGAGGTCACAGGTTTGCGACGCAGGGTAAAGGTAGTTTGATGGGATTTATTGGAATTTATTTTAATTCTCAAGTTTTTACACCATTCTTCAAGGTTTTAGAAGTGATTGTAGAGTTTGGGATGCAGTTGATGGATAATTATTAACAGAAAGGATACATGTTTCATCAGCATACGTGGTGATGACAGTGTCAGGATGGGTTAGGATGTCAGCTGTATAAGCTGTGTAAAGGATAGGACCAAGGATTAGTGTTGCCTAAATGCGAGACCGAGACGTGTCTTGGTCTTGCAAACTCAGTCTTAGTCATGGTCTTGGTCTTGCGCAAGAGTCTCGCAGCAGTCTTGCAGTTACTTATTAGCTTATTACTATAGAGATATTACTGTGATACTTTACATATGATAAACCTAACTAAGCCGGGACGAAAAATTTGAGGAGTTATATGCAAAAGTATATTGGTGTTATCAATTATTAACATATAATAACTAAAATTGTCGAGTATTAGTAACTATTTTGCCTTAATTTTTATTAAAAAAATAAAGTTTTTTTACTAGTCCTGGTCTTGGTCTTGCAACTGTTAGGCGGCTTTGGTATTGGTCTACCAAGACCAAGGCCGATTTTGGGCAACCCTACTAAGGATACCTTGAGAAACACCAACAGACTGGGAAAAAGGGATGAATAAGAATTTTTTTGTGATTTACTTTATCTATACATCTATCAATGAGGTAGGAGCGGATGATGAGGAAGTATGTAGGTGGTAGGAATTTACGGATTTTGTACATCATTTCCGAAATTTAAATATGAAATTACATAAAATAATGAAGTATGGTTTGAAGTTTACCATTATTCAAGTCACTGAAAAAATTAAGCATAACCGAAGCAACTGGTAAAAGGAGCAGTTGCGGATCACTGAAGGGGAAAACAAATAATTTTCTTTATTAAAATAAGCACTGAAAAAAAATAATAAAAAAGGTTGTTTTAAATATTCCTATAATAGCGATACTCGTGAGAATCTGAATAAATCATCAATAATAATGAAAAAAACTGTCTTCATTTAAGACCGTCGTACTACACATCAGCATCGTACTATCATAGGCTATTAGTCCCAGGGCCCGAAAATCGATCTGATCGCAGGTACAAGTTTGAATGTAGATTACGGAAGTGTATGTTATTATAAGTAAAAGGAATCTTGTCTGCCATTCCAGAGCTGCTGCTTTCTAAAATAACGGCTGATTTATAAAATATCTTAACTTGAGCCAGTAACTTGAGGATCGAAACGGAAATTCTTTTCGAAAAATATGAACAAATTTCTTATTATTTTAACTTGTATACATAAACATTTAGAAACGAAATTGCTAATGCGGACCAGCAAGAGAAAACTTTTTACAGATAAATAACCAGATTTTTTCGATCTTTTTTCGATTTTTCAACTATAAATTCTAAACAATGCATCGAAGCGAAAAATATACTTATTAAGAAAAATTAATAACGTCAATTTTGCGTCCAACTTAATAATTTAGTTTAGTGGTATGGTGGAAAACTACGGTCAACCAACGCTTATTTTTACCAAATTTGTCAAAAACTGAGGCCAATTACTATAAATGTTAATTATAGTTTAACGAATTAAAATTGTAGAGTATCACATTTTGCGTCCACAGCATATAAAGTGCTAATTACTAACAAAGAATATTTCAATCTGTTATAAAATAACACATATCTAACTCATTCACTCTACAGGATATTATTAATATATATAATTATTCCAGTTAAATTTTTATTAGTAATATTTAATGAATGTACGGAGCCATCTTTATTATAACATTTTCGCAACTAAGATAAGCGTTCTGTTTGAATGGTGTCAGGTAAGTGACGAAATAGGCCAGAAACGATGTTACCGCTGTGTCATCGTCTCCAGGGGCTGAAAAGTCGCTGACTGTGGAAGAAATAAGTCCAAAAACAAAAGGGAATTGAATGAAGACATTGACAAGGGCCCGGCGGGGGTCGTTCTCCCTCCCCCCCACGATGTCACTTAGCGCCGGACCTTCCACCCGATTGCCCTTCCTTTCTCTTTCGTCCTCCTTCTACAATAACTGAGGGTTCCCATCCGGTCTTCTCTCTCTGCATATCTTTTTAGGACCGATGGTCTTAGTTTATCGAAGTCGCATTATTTCTTTATTTAAAGCTCTACTTAATTTAGGATGCGTGGCTGGGATACTGGGATGGGTGACCGTCCACCAAGGAGAGCCACGCTGCCCGAGATTTCTCTCCCCGGGTATGTGAGACCCGTCAGTCTACTGGAGATAACTAACCCCGACCGGGAGTAGGATGGAGAACCTTACCCCGTACTTTAAATCGGGAATCAGGATGTGGTAAAGGAAACCATACTCGCGGTCAAAGATCTTCATAGCCCCAACAGAAAAAAAAAAAATTATATAGTGCCGGGTTGATAGTAGACATCAAGATCTACAAAAAAGTTTATATAAACAGTTGCACAATTTCCAGCAGAAAAGTAGAAAATTTGAGCGAGTCATGTTTATTGGTACCAAAAGTGGTTAGAATTCGAGGAAATAGTAAAACTAATCTTGATACTGCAAAAATCGCTGATCTGCGCGGAAAATTGACTGTTGTTAGAAAAATAGGGTATAGGAAAAACAAAATAACCTAGAAAAATGTCTTAGTTTTTCTGTTTACGTAGGACTATGTTCAGTGGGCACTGTTACACCCTATCTTAATGATAGTTTTGATATTGTGACTATAGGGTCAATTTTTTGATGTAGGACAGAATTGCTCGATTTAAGCGTAAAACAATGGATGGTGGGGGACAACGATTCTCTCCGGTATGTAACTCTCAAGAAAAAGGCAATATCATTCTCTTTTTAGGGACTTGTCACATGTACAGTAAGTTAAGAGAGAAATGTTTTGATCAGCGGACCTGTTCTCCGGAAGAATTATTTAGTTTCTCAAAGGGTTTTAACTGGAAAGCCTTAAGCAATTATGTACAGCAGGCCACATTGCAAAGATCTCAATTGGGCAAATAGTAAACTATTGTTACAATATCGTATTTATTTATTATAACGCTTGTTTTATTGTTATATAGTATGTTATGGTTATTATTATTGTTTTTGAAATTAAATTTCTTAGTTATTGGATTTATGATGTATTGATGTTTGTTTTATGAAAACTCTATTTAAAAAAATGAAACAGTGAAGGAAGAAATTGCTAGAATGGATGTATAAATATATACTGTAGATATATTATTACTCAGTTGTTTTAGTAATAAGTGTAATGAATATTTATTATTAATTACACACAGACCTCGACAGACGGAATTTTCCATTGTCTATGTGTCGTTGCTTGTAAATGTATATATATTTTACTGTATAATTTTTTTAAAAATACAATAAACATGTTTTCATCCATTCATATATATATATATATCTAGAAGGTGAGAGAGAGAGGGAGGGAAGAAGGGGATTAGAAAGGAAAGGATAGAAGACAGAGGAGCGGGAAGAAGGGCGGCTCATCCATCACTATCTGATGAATCGGAGCTCTTTCTTCTTGGGCCGGCTCCTTTATCCTCACTCTCAGTGACTCCTGTCTGGGCCAGGACCCGCCGCCATTCAATTACTGCCGATGTTAATGTCTTTACGTTCCTCTGATAGTCCCAATCATCTGTTACCTATCTCTACTATATAGTCCACGGTCTCTTCTGCTTGTTGGAGAAGAAACCTCTGTGCTGTACTTTTCTTCTTTCCATACGATAAAATTACAACAGTTCGCATGTTTTATGTGTTCGCAATAAACAGTTCATATAACCTGGTGACATTTATATTATATTTTTAGTATTTTTTTAAAATTAAAAATATCTAACTCAAGTTAAATACATCGTAAATTGTCAATAATATAATTCATAAACAATCAAAATATTTTCTGTTTTAAATTAATAACAAATGTGGCTACTAAATGTAACCACTAAATATAAAAAAATTATCCCTGAATGCATTATAGTTCCAGTAAACAGTTTTTTTCGCCTTTAAAGACAACTTTAACATTGTGTTACATAGTTTATTTCATGTTCCTAATTTATTTGCCATAATAAAAAAAAAATAAATGCTAGATAGACTACTTATAGGTTTAACTTAATTAATACTTAAATAAAACTGTAGAGCACACTAATGATGCATGAACGAATTTACCAAAGCAGCTCAGTCATAGTATTATTTTTTTTTTCACAACTATAATCAAATGTTCTAGAAGCCAAATGATACGCATAGTTCCATTTTCGAAGATCATCTGAGTGACAGGTGATCCAGATCCCGAATTGATATTCAATACAACGAAAGTCTTCAACGAGACAAAATTGAATCCGTCAGGTGCAAGGCTTTTACTACTTCTTGGAGTCGCCTGCTTCAGTAGGAACAAAGAAAAAGCGGACGAGGACGGAATACAGAGGAGGTAACAAATAGGATTATGCAGGGGGGAGGACCCCTGTCACCCGCTCGTAGCTTCACCTTCCCTGACATTACACAATCAACAGGTGAGAACTAGCGCTCCCGTCGAAGGGTCAGTTATTCGCTCTGGCTCAAGTGTAGATCGCCATCCTATTGCGGCGAAGTGATCATTCTAATAATATAACTAAGCCTATTGTAAATCATTTTTATTTTAAAAATATTTTCCGTAGAAAATTAATAAAAATACTGCAGTAATCCTTTAAATCTTTTCCTGTTGGAGTTTTGGGCCGGAGATAGATAATATGCAGGCGTTAAACCAGAGTGTGAATACTTGATATGATGGATGAAAAATGTTCCCTCTCTTTGAACAGTGAGCCGTAAACAATTCTATAAACAATTACAATTTATAATTAATTAATAAATAGTCTGTAATAACTATAAAGAACATTATTCTTTAATTCCCTCCCTTTTTTTTTTTGCTTACATTGATTTTGTTTTCCATTTTTATCAACAGTTATCTCTAAAAACAGAATCCATCTTTGGAAAAAAATGTGAAAGGAAAAAAGGCATCTAAGTGGAAGATTAAATACCCTTTCTAAGAAAAGATCTCTGGATTAGATCAAAGTTTAACTGAACAAAAATGGCTTAGATTTATTATTATTATTATCCAACACCGTCATCACCACTTATGGCGATGAGACGAGTATCCTATCAGTTAATTGCATCCTAAACTTTTCCATCACACATCACAAGTCTTGATGGTGTCAAAAGTGGCGGATTAAAATAAATTCCAATAAATCCCATCAAATTATCTTCACTCTTGGTCGTAAACCTATGGCTTCCTGTCCTACAGTATCCTTCAACAATAGCCCACGTATCGCTGTTGAACAAATCCGATACCTAGGACTCCACCTGGACAAACGGCTCACTTGGAACCCAGTTTTCGATAACTGCAGCACTTACTAGACAAACGCTCTAAACTCCAAACTATAAAGACTCATATATATTACTAAAATAAGGCCTATTTGGACTTATGGGATTGAGCTTTGGGGCTTTACTAAACCATCAAATTCCTCTCGTATTCAATCCCTACAATCCAAAATCTTTCTTAAAATCCTAAATGCTCCTTGCTTTGTCACAAATAAAATCATCCATAACGACCTTAATGTACCATATGTTTTCGATTTAGCTCAATCCAGATACCTATCCTTCCATAATAAACTTCTGAACCATTCGAACCCTCTTGTTTCCAAACTTGCTTCCTCTTCTATCCCTGATAACCCTCCGAGGGTCTATAAAGAAGATGGCCTCGGGACCTTCTAATATAGGAATATAATTGGAATGCTACCAATCTGTAGTTTCTCTTCATGTTGTACATGCCATGTTAGTTGTTCAAATTTACTTGTTGTATTCATCATTTATACAGTTGAAAATTTCAATAATAATAATAAAATTATTAATATTAAGATCAAATTAATCTCTCCCTTATGGTTGGTTACCTGAGGATTGCAGCATCACTGGATAATGATAGTATTTCATATGACCCGTGACCTGCCTAGGTTTCGTTGTGGTCGTAGATCCTGCCGTGGAGATTCGGCTGTGATAGGCTGAAGCAGGTGGCAGATCCAAAGTTAGCCTATTACACGGATGCTGGGCGGTTACGTTCCTTGCCGACAACCCAATTAGACTTAGCGGCAGCTTTCTCCCTCCGCTAAGTGGGTCATTAATTAAATAATAGCCTAGTCTACTCAAACTATCCCAAGATTAATTAATATCAATTTCTATTATATATGATCAACTACAACAGGTTCGATGGGCGCAAAAAAAATATTGTGAATAAAAACGTTATTTAGGCCATACTTATGTCTCAATGTACAGGGCGCTCCAGAAGTAGAGGGAATGTTTTAAAGGTTGATGGTAGGCATGGATATCTACAAAAAAGTTCATTAAAAAGTCAAGTTTTTGTTGAATAGGAAGCGGTAACTTAAATAATATTTGATTCAAGTAATTAAATATATCTTCATAGTAAACTAGATAAAATTTACTTTAAATGGAAGTAGAGTTTGTCATTGTTAAAACTATTTAAAGAGGAATATTGAACGGATAAAACCAGCACCGTTCCGTAAAAAAAAAGTCAATAATTATTTGTCTTTGTTATTCACCACCCTTCAACTCTACTACATTTATCCTCTTTTAGAAAAACTTCCTCGTTTAGTAACCCTTAAGTCCGTATTAATTAAGTTGAGGTTTATTAGGAAAAATTTAGATGTCCATCTCAAGATGTGTAAAGAAATAATGTTATTTTCTATGCAGTCACCTAAAAATAACATCAATTAACTGTTGCAAAGCTTTTATTTCTTGTTTTTTTTCGTGATATGGAATCTATTGGAGTTAATATAATTGCCAAAAACACATTTTATTTATAAAACTAAAATAATAATTTTTCAAATATTTTTATGTAAGGTTATTCTCCCAGACCTATGTCATATGAATTGATTCGTATTCATATGTGACCACCTTAATGTTCCTAGCCCAAATAGTTACGTTTTATTAAAATAATTGAAGGGATCTGTAGGTTTCTTTATTTAAAACTTCAATTTTAGGACTAGAAACAACGTAATGTTACTGATGAATACGGATAAATTCGTATAACAGAAATCTGGAAAAAAGCACAATTTCATAACCACTTTGCATGAAAAATCATTATTTTAAACTTATTTATTTTTATAAATAAAATATATATTTAGGCAATTAGTTGTATTACAACCACATCCGACATGCTAATATTGCAATCGGCCACTCACTGTCTGCCATATTTTTAGGAATGCCCCTATCTCACCGCAAGCTTAAATAGATTATCTCTTAGGCCGGATATTTCAGCTATATTAAATAATGACGAATCAAATACAAAAACAGTTATAAATTTCTTTAAAACTCATCAATTATTTAACAGAATATAGAAATGTATATTATGTATGTGTATATATATTTATTTTATTTTTTTTTTTTTTGACTTATAAAGAGTTTCTGAGCTCCAAAGAAAAAACAGGCGTTGATAACCCTTGAGGGTTTAACGCCTCAAAGCCCGTATAAACAAACAATGATACAAGTTGTATTACAATACATAGAAATGAATCTCAAGTTTATGCATTATGAACCTTAAATTATGGACTTAAAGTTTATTAAACGAGGATGTTTTCGTAAAAATAGGGTCTATGTAATTATATGGGGTATAGTTTGAATGATGAAAAAAAAAAATCGCAAATAATTTATAATTACTGGAGTTTTGGAAATGGCCAGATTCTCCACTTAAGCCAAGTATATGTGATTATAGCGCCTCTCCTCAGCCTCTACTGGTTCTTAATACCAGTGATGTGACTGAGTGTGAGGCGCTGGGATGTCCTAGAGTCCTGCCTTTCCTTCCACGAGTCGGGAGAAAGTCTTGGCTCGGGGTTCTCCTGAGTGAATGGATTCTGTAAATATTTTATAATATGCATGTGTTTTAGTTGTTATTTTGATTATTTTAGTTCTTTCTTTTATATACATTTACTTTTGCTATTATTGGTTTCTTTCTTATTTCTTGTAAATAGAGTGTGAATGTGCTCACTGAATAAAAAAAAAAAATTATGATATCTTTATGAACAGAACTTAGCTTAGTTTAGCCGCTGAAATGTACAAGTATTATTTATATTACATTTATTTACGTTTCCATCCTTTCTTCACTATTGAAGAGGGAGAAACTTTGTGTAATGTTAGTTAAAAATAATTTTAAGCTCAGAATCGAAAATTTCTACTCAGATTTTACGTATTAGACATTGAAGAGAATATTTGGTTTCGCATTCGTCTTTCTCCACTTAAATCCATATAATACAAACTCCGTAAATTCCTTCCCTCTACATATTTTCTTATCATCAGTTCCTATCTTACTAATAGACACTTCAAAGTAAATCACAATAATACCTATTCATCCCTCTTTTCTCAATCTGCTGGAGTTCCTCAAGGTAGTATCCTTGGTCCTATCCTTTACACAGTTTATACAGCTGATATCCCAACCCATCCTAACACTGTCATCACTACGTATGCTGATGACTCATGTATCCTCTCAATTAATGATGATCCAACAATTGCATCCCAAACTCTTCAATCACACATCACAAACCTTGAAGAATGTTGTCAAAACTGGAGGATTAAAATAAATTCCAATAAATCCCATCAAATCACTTTTACCCTTCGTCGTAAACCAATGACTTGCTGTCCTATAGTATCCTTTAATAACACGTCACTTATCCCTGTAGAACAAATCCGATACCTAGGACTCCAGCTGGACAAACGTCTCACTTGGAATCCTCATACAAGACTGAAACGACAAGAAACTGCTCGACGTTTCCGCTTACTCCAACACTTACTGGACAAACGCTCTAAACTTTCAATGAATTACAAACGTCTCATATACATGACTATAATAAGACCTATTTGGACTGATGGAGTTGAGCTGTGGGGCTCCACTAAACCATCAAATTCCTCTCGTATCCAATTTTTACAATCCAAAATCCTTCGTAAAATCCTCAATGCTCCTTACTTTGTCACAAATAAAATAATCCATAAAGACCTCAATGTTCCATATGTTTCCGATTTGGCCAAAACCAGATACCTATCCTTTCATAATAAACTTCATACCCATCCGAATCCTCTTGTTTCTAACCTTGCTTCCTCTTCGATTTCTAATAACCCTCCGAGGCGTCTGAAAAGGAGATGGCCTCGTGATCTCCTCATGTAGACAAATTATTGGAGTGCTACCAATGGGTGGTTTCTCAACAAGCGTGTTTCATATGATAATATTCCTATGTACACATTTACTTGATGTATTCATACTAATAACCCACTTTGACTATAGCTGTGTGGTGTATGATGGCCTCTCTGTGGAGCTCCATGATAGACTGAAAAGACTAATGAACAGCTGTGTAAGATTTGTGATCGGGGCCCCAAGATACTCCCATGTTTCTCACCACTATGCTGAGTTAAAGTGGCTCTTCCCCTCCTTCCGAAGACAATATTTCCTAGGTACGTTCCTCTACCAAATCATCAACAGCCATCGTACTTCTTACGCCTACAATCTTCTCCAGTTCAAATCCTCAGTCCATTCCCTGTCCACAAGATCTCGACCTTCTAATCTTTACATGCCTTCTCACAGATCTGCCTCATTCCAAAATTCCTTTGTTGTTCGCTCTGTCAATTTCTGGAATTCCCTCCCTATCAAAATTCGACATTCCCCATCCATATCCAAATTCAAAACCCTCCTATTCCAATTCCTATCCCAAGAACAGTCAGATAGTTGCTAACCATTCGAGCTGATTTTTAATAGAGAATTTGATGCATACAAATTCATTGATACATTTTTATTTTTTAATTCTTTATTATTTTCTTAAAAGTGTATACTAG
This sequence comes from Nezara viridula, assembly GCA_928085145.1. Classification (NCBI taxonomy): domain Eukaryota; kingdom Metazoa; phylum Arthropoda; class Insecta; order Hemiptera; family Pentatomidae; genus Nezara; species Nezara viridula. Next base: position 153,215,706 of record OV725077.1, on the reverse strand, counting down.
TGCAAATAGCTTTAAGTGCCTTGTCATAGTATTAATTGTTTTGTATATAGTTTCGTTTTTTGTATATAGAATGTTTACCTTATATTTTTTTTACATTATTTCTTTTTTTCGATTGATTTTATTTTGGCCAGATGTGATCTTTTAATTTTGTTCTATTTTGTTATTCTGAAGGTACTGTGTCCCAGAATAAAATTATTTTTCTATCTATCTATCTATCTAAATATCATAATAAAAGTTTTAAAAAAAAATCCATATAAATTCTACAATTCATCGCAATGTCATAACTTTAACACTTGTAGTTGGGAGTGAAACCAAAATAGTCCCACATAAATTTTATGAAATTCGACATCCTACTCTCACATACATACAGCAAATGCATTTTCGTATACAAGTCTATAAGTAAAAATATGAATTTTTATACTTGCTTCAAATTTAAAGAAAAATTGAGAATTAGTTCATACGTGATACACCATCACTTTTATCGAATTAGAGTAACCACTTCTACTATCAGAGGTCGAAACTTATTTTTCTTGGTATATCTATATATATATATAAATATAAGCCCTTCAACTTAAGCTGGTTGCTAGGTATTGTTGGCGAAAATATCGACTTTGTCAAAGTCCTTCTAGTACTTTACAAAAATGCTTTAGCTTACGCAAATGTATTTTTTTCGATTCACTTATATTTACATAAGTGTTTGTTCGATTTCACCAAAAGTTGGAGAGTGGTTTATAAATGGTCTGGTATAAAGTGCATCGAATCCAATTAAAAATTAAAACTAATGTAACTAATTGTTTACAACGTGATGGCTGGAAATTATAATATATTAGTCCGTGGTACTGACACCTTTTTATCAAATTATTAACATCCGGGTCAAAATTCGTCAATAGCTTAATCTCATCGTAACGTACAAATATTTTATTTAAGAAAATTCTCGGAATTGGGTCATTTCCAATCTGGAGGTCGGCAAACTTTGTCTATTTAATTAGGCACTAAAAACTCGTAAATACCCATTTGCTTTCCACTTTAATCGTAAGATAATTCGAGGAAAAAAGGTGGCCTTCAAAAATATTGAGCCGTTCGGCGTGACCTACACTCCCAATTAAAGATCTTCAAATAAGTATAATCAAATAACTTATAGAATAGGTAAACAAGCTATGTAGATTTTATATATATATATATATATATATATATATATATATATATATATATATATATATATATATATATATATATAACTAAGGAATTTTTCAAAAGAATAAATGCAGCCTTAGGCATAAATTGAGTATTTTTTTTTTTATTTTACGTATAGCATAGTATACGGACCCTCAAATCAATTAAGTTTATTCCCCTTCTTCTTCAATAAATCTACGTCCGGCTTATCCTTAATGATGAATGGCGACGTAAGGTCCTTAGTTAGCTGACATGTTTTTTTATTAATTATTAACTCGACATCTTTAAATTGTTATCTAACACAAGAATATCAAAAAGAACGTATTGTTTGTGGTTATGGTTTTCTATTGTCGGTTAATAGTAGAAAGAAATATATTCTTAAAGAGTAAAGAAAACCACTATTATTGTAGTATATTTTACGTTACTAGGTGTTAACAAGAAAATCACAGAGCAGATGTCTAGGGATGGCGATTTAGCATTCAACTGCCAAAATTTTAAACTTTTCTCAGTAGGATAATTCAGTAACTTTGTCCCTACTAGCCCTTGGGCTCGAGTTAAGCTGTGGTCGACAACTATTTATTTTGTTACCGATTCACCTGTGGATCGATTTTGGTGTTGGGAGAAAAACCATGGACAAACTCAATATACACTAAGTTGGGAAAAAACAGGCGACTGAGAATATTTATGACTGAATCACCTCACCAAAACCGTTGGCAAAGAAGATACTTTCTTATAAAGTATTGATTCCTTCATTAATAATGACCCTCAGTGATTCACGCTTTTTATTTTTTGTTTGAATTTGAATTTTTTTAAAAAAGTTGCGAGCATGCTATAGTTAGAATAAATAGTTTACAACTTAAATAAGTAGAAGTAGATAAAAAAAATAAAAATAAAATAACGCATTGCTGGTTAGAAACTCATTTTAACAAATAGTGAGTATTATATATCCCTTTTTATCAAATTATTAACATCCGTCAGAAATCTCGTGAATAGCTTCATCTCATTATAAAATATTTTATTTATAAAAACTCTTGGAATTATGGATTTTTTAATCTGAAAATAGGTAAACTTTGTCTATTTACTTAGGTACTAAACATCTGTAAATACCCATTTGCTTTCCACTTGCATCGTAAAATAATTTAATCGCAAAATCGTTATTTTGACATTTTGCGGGTGTAGATTGCGCCAAACAGCTCAATATTTTTGAAGGCCAGGTTTTTTCTCGATTTTGTGTTCAAATTACCTTACGACTGAAGAGGAAATCAAATGGGTATTTCTGAGTTTTTAGTGTCTAATTAAATAGACAAGATTGAAAATACCCTAATTCTAAGATTTTTCATAAATAAAATTGTTGTAGGCTACGATAAGATAAAGATATTTACGAAGTTTCAGGGGTATGTTAATAATTTAATAAAAAGGTGGCTGTACTAAAATCCATTTATCGTATTTATTCCTTCAAAACGAAACATTCTTCCCTATTCTATTACTAATGAGTGGACATTAGGTAAAATTTGATCACATTAAGCTTGTTGATATTTAAGAAGAGGTAAAATCTCGAAAGATTATATGTAAGAATCAACTAAATAAATTTAAACATTCAAGTTGATTGTATATTATTTTAATTTTGAAAGTGTGTCTATATGAGAAATTCAACAAGCAAGATATCTATAACTATCTATCTATCTCTCTGCATATATAAAACATACATACATATTTTTCCTTCTTAAACTACATCTCCAGATTACTCGGAGTATTCTATAATTAATAATATCGACTATCACTTTTGTGTACCGTTTCTCTGTAAAATTGTACTAAGAATTTATTTCTTACAATGAAACAGGAAGTATTAAAAAAGATTATGCCTTACTTAATATTAATATAATTTTTAACTAGTACTAAAAACCAAAACAAATAAAGTTAATATCTCTGATTTTCTTTCACAGTTCTTATTTCGAAGCAATTGATTTTTTTCTATTATAATGTAACACTTATAATATTAGTATTAATCGAAATGATATATAAATAAATAATTTTGTCGTGTAAATTCATGGTTACTGCTGTTAATTAATTAAAATTTCATCTTCAAAAACATAAAAAAAGTTTGGTAGAAAATAGTGTTGCTGACAGTCACAGCGTTATTTATTATTTCCCTTAATTAATAAATTTGTTTTGTTTAATTTTAATTATGTTTTAAGCTTAAATGTTTAATTATGAATATAAAAATTTTAATTTAAAAATGAAACAAAAGAAAAATTAAATCATTGATAGTTGGTAGTTTCCAGTTAGTTATATTTTCTTGGCTCGATTATTATGGAGTGGATTATAGTGAGTATATTATAACCTCGTAAATAGACAAATGCTAAGTTTTAAGTGTTATGCCCTCGAACTTCGCGAACTGGAGAGTCTGCCTTAGTCATTTACTGGAGGCTAAGAGTTGCCAACTGCTGTATTACCCATTTGTAATTTTGTGTAAGTTCTGCCACACTCCTTTACCAAGGACTCACTGTTATCTGCCGATTTACAGTTTTACAGAAAAAATATGAGCGCACGTAAACTATCTATATGAAGTAACCATAAGAAGATTCTCTCTTCCTATAGATAGACTGTTTTCCGACCATTTCTAATGATCGTCACCTATGTGCGACCACGTAAAGTTATTCGACCTGTGTTTTTTATTTTATTTTTATTTTTATAAATTCTACTTCTAATTTATTTTGTTAGTTTTAGCAGTAGTTTAGATCGATTAATTTCGGGAAAGTTACGCTGAGACAAATGTAATTGTTTTTATTTATCATTCATTATCTTTATTTTCATTTATTAGAAGTTCATCATTATCAAGCAAATGTAAAATTGATTTTCACCTAACACCGGAAGAGGGTTTAATAACTGTGATCAGAATTTTCGTGATAAAAATGCTGAAATTTTAGTCACATTGTGGGACTTTTTAAAGGAGAAATTTTAAGATAAAAAATTAATTAAGTATTTAAAAAAATAATGGACATAAAAAAATAAGTCTATACTAAATGAGTGATTATAAATGTAAAAAAAAAAAAAGAGATGATGCAATTAATGCCAGCTAGTCCAGTGCTTCCACGTATTATAATTATTCTTAATTCCAAACAACCATTACCACCGTGTTCTGGTATTTTGTTGTGGGAGCAGAGCGACCAAGAGACAAATGATGACAATTATTTAATGAAGAAGAAGCGTGTAGACGCGGATGTGGCGCGGCAAACCCTGGTGACAAATGCCGCTATTTCGGGGACTGTCCCTCAGCTGAGGGTTTATTGGTAGGAAAAATAATCTCCATCCAGGCTCTCTTATTAGGCGGCCGATGAGATATAAGGCTTTCCGTTGCGAGAGATTAATCTCAACATCTCTAAGAAATGTAAGACACTTATCTTCATTGTGTATTGTAATTAGCCTTCCATTCCGACCTTTTAACTTACAGCAAAGTCACTTTTTTTCAGAAGCTTTATTATTAATTATCTCGAAAGGAATTAATAACTTCTTTCTTCATTTTGAATTTTATTAAATATGAGAAGCTGTTAGAGAAGATGGAAGACTCATACATTAGTTCAGTCGAACGGGACCAAAAGGGGGTCCCGGTGTAAAGTTAAAATGTTTTTTTACATAATAATGATTATGTCACTGGGTCACCGCACTTCAATAAAAGAATTTTAATTAACTGTTTTTTTTTCTGTTAGACCATTTCGGGTTCATGGCAGCTAGACTCGAGAATGATAAAGCTTGCATCTTATCGGCGCTCGGCCATCCAGAGAAAATACAATGGTTTAAAAATAACAACCAATAATACTTCAATAATTTACAATATAAGCTAACTAAATTTTAAATTCCCTGAATATAACACTAACATTAGATTAACCTCAATTCCCATTCAAACTGTTAGTCGTTTTTTCTCTATTTTTTAAGGAAGTTTTGTACACAAAATGAAATGATTCCTACAGAACAAACAGGATTTCAATAATAACTAAGTACAGAACACTGCTTAGTAAGGCTACACAGAATGAGGTGACAAGTATATACAGCAGAAACAAAGCCACTGCCATGATAGCTCTCGATTACACAGGAAGAATAATAGTTTAAACGCTAAGAAGGCCACGAAGAACGCACAGCATGCTTCTCAAAAAATAATTGATGATTTGGGTAAATTGAACATCGAGATAAATCTCGATAAAACAAAGGGCATTGTTATTTTCCTTCCAAAAGGAAAATAAGAAACTATCATTGAAATTAAAAAAAAAAAACAGTGAAAACAAACTTTCTACACACATCGTTTATTTGAAAGAAATTTAATCTTTTCGGCACAAATTAGTAAAAATGTTAAATATGTAAGACAGAAAACTAATAGATATCTATTATATTTCACAATCATTTCTACGCGTCTAAAGGATTCAATATATAATAGAATAATACAACCAACACTATTTTATTTCAGGCTGCTCATTGTTCTCATTTATAACAAAGACCACAGAAAAATGGTTACACACATTTCAATATGGAATTTTAAGAAAATTAGCTAAAGGAACGGCTATGCAAAGGGTTAAAACGTCCGTAATTCAAGAGGAATTAAAAATTCCAAAAACAAATGATTTCATAAATGAAAAAAAAAACTCGAAGTTTTATCAATCTGAGACCTTCTCGACCACCTCAACGTTGGCAATAGTTGTTTCAAAGTTAATTTATTCTAATTGTTTTTGTGTAAGTTCCATAATATTTGTGTAAGTTGAACACGAAAAGTATGGTGTTCAAATTAAAAAAAAATTAAAATGTATACGACAACTAATTACTATGAGGATTTAAACCTTCTTAAAATGAAAAATATGCAGTAGAAGGAAAGTATTTAGGCCATAGAACATATAAAAAAAGTAAATAAGGGGCTATGAAAAAAAAAAGAAAAAAATGTTATTACCTTGAATTATTTTTTTTTATTTTTTTAAGTAATGTAACATTCTGTCATTTAGACAACGGTTATAGAGTGATAAGATGAAATTCATGCTATACGTATAAAAAAAAGGTCAATCAAACAGAAGAAAATCAACAACTAAATAATAATAAAAAAGTATATATTATAAATAAAGTAAAATAGCTTAAAGATAAGTAAGTTAGAGAAAAAAAACATACTCACCTATATACAATATTTACTATCAGGCGAGGGAACTCCTAGGCAGGCTTGTCCCTTCAACTATGAAGGGAAAACAAGACTCCAGTAGATCCCTGAGCTACTCTCTCAACCGCGTCAGTTACTAAAGGTAGTGGAGATTGATAGAGAGCTTTAGCCTCACCCTTATTATATACTCACGTCTTGAGTGGAAAATCTGGGCTTGACCAGAACTCTAATATGTCTTGTATTATTAAAATTATTAATAATTTTTTTAGTTAAATCTGTAGGTATTGAGATAGGGACTGCTGTTTATATCAATGTCGATGCCAATATGACGGTACTGATAGAGGAGAGAGAAGGATGCAGGCGCACAGTGAATGAAGCTGAGATGCCTGATTAGATTTCGGACCATGAGGAGAATCCGCTCTTTCTAGATTCTCGAGAGATTGCATTCATCAATCGTCTTGTCGCAAGAATCGATAGCGCAGAAGAAATTACTTCTTTCAATTTTCATTTATTGAATTTCATTTTATACGACTGATAAAAAATATTCAATGGCCTTCCTTTTTTCAATCCAAAACTCGTTTCTTTTTGATTTGAAATTTGGACAAATTCATCAAACTGTAAAATAAATTAGTATTAATAGAAATTGATTAATACAAATTAATGTCAACAAAAAATTGTCTATAATAAATATACATATTTCAGAAAGATCCCTTATAGTGTTGTTAAGAACGATGGATCTTGAGAAAAGATGTTAAAAAAAAGAAGCTAATTTCCTGGGGAACGCCTATTTACTTAACATAAAATCCTTTAATTCCAATTAATAAAGTGATAATAAAAGTGACCTAAAAATGTAAGTAACATTAATACTCCGATAGTAAAACTTTGTAGACCAATATGTGACTTATAGGATTTAAAAATTTTCTAGGAAAACATCAGGTCGAGAAGTTTCTACAAATCGTATGTGAAGCTCCAAGTTTTATGGAATTAAAGTTCACTGATTATTTACAACTCAAGATATCATCCTTATTGCACGGTTGTTATTGACTACTTATTAGTGTCGTTTTTAAAAATTAAATTATTTCCGTCTTTTTAAAACCGAATAAATCGCTTTATAATCCCTAGGATAATTCCTAAAATAAAAGACTTTTCTAGAAAAATCATATTTGTTTTGTATGAATATATAATTCTTTATTATTAAGTATACAAAACAATGATCTGAAGAAAAATAGATTTTGTAGCATGTGCATGTGGAAACTCAAAAAGAAGTGTTTTGAAAATTCTTGACCCAATCCATAATGCTGCATTAAGGATATGCTAAGGAGCTTATAGAACATCGCCGATCGAGAGCCTATTTGCAGAATACGCCGAACCATCCCTCGAATCAAATAGAGCATTTATGATTGCAAAATATGGTGCCAAAATAATATCACTTCCACGACACCCGTTAAGAGACATCATATTTGATCCATAAACAGTTTCAAGCAGAATATATTTAAAACAATGTAGGCATTAAATATGAATCTAAATTGTATAGAACAGCTGTCAGATAAAAACTTTTCAAGGTGGAGCCTCCCGAATATTTCTACAGAAAAATATATGTCCCACAAAAAACCCAACCGCTAATTTTTGACGAAAAAAAAATCTTATTTTTTAGCATTGTTGGACATATTCAACAACTACAAAATTTTGTACACAGACTCATCAAAAGCCGATAACCAAGCGGGATGTTCAGTCGTTACAGACAGTGGGGCAGTAGAAACTTCCAGGAGAATTTTCTATCTTTACGGGAGAAGCCACGGCCATAAAAGAAGCACTCTTGCACATCCGCACAAAACGCTTTCAAAATCATGCTATTGTAACCACTTCAATCAACGAACCAGCATCCTGTTATTACAGAAATCTTTAACGAATAACGTGAAATAAAGGAAGAACATAAAAACATAGTCCTTATCTGGGTACCATCACAATGTGGTATCCGGAGAATTGAGAGAGCTGATGCTGCTGCCAATTTTACTTGGCATCATGGAACCCCAAAAAACACTATAATTGAGACCATTCCATGAATACCTCCTGCGAGGATTACAAGCTTCCAGCTTGTACACATTGCGAAGTACCCAAAACAGTGAAGTAGATATTATTAGAATGTAGAAGGTACAGTTATCTTATATATGTAGAAGGTATGCTATCAGGAAAAATCTAAAAGTGGGAATAGAAATGAAAGAAATCCTGCAAGATAGGAAAAAGAAATAGGAAGACTGCTAAAATATTTAAAATAGACTGATTTTTATCAAAGAGTATAAAATGGCCCTTGAGCATCTCCTTTCCGTTTCGAAAGAAAAGTGCTTCGCCGTATATATGGTTGTATATATGATGGAGGCGCATGGATAAGAAGAACGAATGCTGAGTTAAAAGCGAGGTACAAAGAAATAGACGTAGTAACATTCGTAAAGGTATCAAGACTTCGCTGGGCTGGTCACGTCATAAGGATGGATCCAAACGAAGTTCCTTACAAGATCTTAGATGGACAAATGTATGGTACCAGGCGTGTTGGACGCCCCAGACTTCGCGTGGCTGCAGACGCGAGATCTCTGATTGGTTTTATGAATTGGAAGGCATCATCACGAAACAGGCAGGACTAGCGTTTTAAGCTTGAGCAGGCTATGACTCAACTAATGGGTCGTAACGCCGAATAAGAGAAGAGAAGATAAAATGGATACATTAAGCCAATGACTCTTAGGGGTAGAGGTTATATAAAAAAATTTAAAAAAAATTGGTTTAAGTAAATTAAAGACCCATGGATTCTATTACAAAAAATATTTAAGAACTGCTAATATCGCTAGTATTGCTAATATTGCTGCCAAACATCGCTTGGTTTGATAAGATTCTTACATCTTGAATATCAATTGAAAATCAAATGAATTTAAAAATGTAAAATGTTACAATTTTTTCGGTATTTTACTAACTTCGTCAATGAAAAAATCATACTTCACAAATCATGTAACTTTTTTAATAATATGTTTATAAAAACAAATAAACCTTTAATCAGTAAAAATAGGGAAAATTATTCTACAGATGTATAAATTAAGAAAGTTGAAAGTTGTGGGAAACTGTTGACAGTTAAATATTAAAATATCACGTTAGGGAATATGTAGGACTAGAGTTTGAAAATTCAATGTTAAAACTAGTTTATTAGCAAGGACCAAAAATTAATTCATCTCTACCCGTCAGGGGGTGAACGATCTAACTTTCCTAATTATAATGAAAACATGGAACAGGACGAACCTGTTCCAAAGTTGGAATGTTTTCTACGCTACATTCCGCTCACTGTCTGCATCAGGATTCTTTAATTAAGAGAGAAATCTATGAATGGTCCAAGTGTTGGTTTAAAATATAAACTGGGGCGTATTAAATAAATCCAAAACTTGTTGTAATAAAGATATTGTGTGCATTGAAATTCTGCTGTAAATAAAGGAAACAAAACGAGCAATGTTCAGTTCTTTCCATTGATTTTCTTGTTTGACCGATAAAAACATTTATCCAATGGAAAAAAAAAAATATATATATATATCTAGGAACTATAGGAAATTTATCTAAAGTTGCCATTTACAGTTTTAGTGTAGTAATGTATTATAGTTTAATATGCTATACATGAAAAGGAACGGTCCATACTTTTAATTTTTTTGTCAGACTTTATAAGCTATATCCGAAATTCAAAGACAAGTTTTTCCCAAAGCTAGAAGGCCAGTTGCCTCGTCAATATTCAATGTGGCGAGGGAGAACCCCTCCCATCTCCCCCCTGGGATAGCCTTATCAAAAGAGTCAGGAAGGGAAGGGGCTGCGCACGGAGGTTTTGGATAAACCAACTCTTCTCACACCGTTCCCGAGTGGCTATTTATGCTCTCTAGTGGAGTATCTAAATATATGTATGCAGTTAATATATCTAAATATACATAAATTATTATGCAGATAGGGGAAATATAAGACTTCTTAGGCTAGAATAGTGATCCGATGACATCAAAATAAATAGTAGTAAATATTTTTACTTTTCTCTTGCCTTTGTCTATCTAAATCATGTCTGTTTACATACAGGAGCCTCTACTTCCGATGTTCAAGTAGGCTCAGCTTAATAGTTTTCATTCTTCTACATCAAATTTTTATTGTATGGTTAATTTTTTTTTAGGGACTAACTAAAAGCTCTCATTTGCTATGAGGAAGTAAAATATAATTCTCCTCATCCATTTGGCTCTTTGTGTCACCAAGCTGATGATTATATACATAGCTACCTGCATTCTGTTGCAGTTGACTATGGGTGTTAATGCCCTGGTCAGAAAAAGTCCTACATATTATAAGAAAAAGTTATTGTTGCTGGTTTTCATAGGTCTACAAGGCGATTAAATCTAGACCAAGGACTCAATGACGAGATGGGCATATTTATATTCAAAAATATAAATACGAATACCATTCATATTTATGGTACAAATGATTTATAAAAAGTAATATGAATACAGAAGATACATATTCACGACTAAATATAAATACGGCCGTATTTACGACTGTAAAAGTGAATACGGCTGTATTTACACCTGTAAAAGTGGATACGGCAGTATTCACGTTTACAAAATTGAATACGCTTAAATTTACAGAAGTGAATGGAAATATTTTCACAAAATCTTATTAATGAATACTCTTATTTATTAAAAAAAAATGTATTTATTAAATTATTTATTTAAAAAAAAAGATTTGCTATATACATCATTTTATTTTTATAAATAGTACTATTATTCTCCCTTTTACAATATGTTTTGTTAATTATGTTGCAATGTATTATGTTATGTTAATTATCACATATTCACGACTGTAAACATAAATATGGCCGTATTCACGATTGTAAAAGTGGATACGGCTGTATTTATAAATTTAAAAGTGAATACGGCAGTATTCACTTTTACTAAAATGAATAGCCTTGAATTTACAGAGGTGAATGGAAATATTTCCACACAACTTTATTAATGAATACTCTTATTTATTTAAAAAAAAATGTGTTTATTTTAAATTATTTATTTTAAAAAAATATTTACTATATATATCATGTTATTTGTATATATAGTATTATATTCTACCTTATACAATATGTTATGTTAATTATTATTCTTAATGTTTGTACGTAATATAAATTGCCGAGCCTTTGTATTTATAGCAAAAGTGAATACGGCAGTATTCATGTTTATGAAAATGAATACGCTTAAATTTATAGAAGCGAATGCAGATATTTTTACAAAATCTCATTTATCAAAAAAAATATATTTATTAAATTATTTATATAAAAAAAATATATTTACTATTTATTACATTTTATTTTTATTTATAGTATTATGTTTACAATATATATTATGTTAGTTATCACTCGGAATGTTTGTACGTAATATAAATTCACAAGCATTTTTTTTTTATTGTGTCCAGAGGGTGGGGTCTCTTCCGTACCAGAATGGAAAGTCTACGTTTATGATCCTAGACGTACAGACTTTTCGGTGCACTGTTTACTTATGGGCTGCTAATGGTAATAAAGATAAATTTAATATACGGCCAGGGTAGGTACAACACTCGGAACGATACCCTGGAAATCCCATCGGGAAATACGTGTACACGACAGAGTTGAAGCAAGGAAAGGGGCAAGAGCTGTCAAATTTGAATAGTGACCTTTCCGGACCTGCCGTTCAGTGTGTAATGTGTGAATATATTTGTTAATGTGTTAAGTTTTGCATATAAAACAATGTATGAAGTTGATAGCGAAACTGAATTTCTTTGTTTAGCAGGCTCTTGCAATCTGGATGATAGGGATTTTTTTTTTCAATTTTTTTTTTCACGAGATTACCTGCTCTTTAAGAAATTCCAATATTCTCACCTACTCAGAATTTTATTGGGGGGAAGGAGAGAGGCGATGCCCGAAGAATATAATACTATATATAAAAAAAAAAATGGTTTATATAGAATTTTTTTTTAAATAAATAATTTAATGAATACATTTTTTTTTATAAATAAGAGTATTCATTAATAAGATTGTGTGAAAATATTTGCATTCACTTCCGTAAATTTAAGCGTATTCATTTTAATAAACGTTAATAATGCCGTATTCACTTTTACTAATGTAAATACAAAGGCTCGGGAATTTATAATACGTACAAACATTACAAGTGATAATTAACATAACATAATACCTTGTAACATAATTAAAATAACATATTGTAAAAGGATGAATATAATACTATATATAAAATAAAATGTTGTAGGAAGCTAGTCGACTGTTCTACATATCATGGGTGATAAATATTCAGGACGCAGTCTTATTTAAATAAAATTTTATTTTTGCCAACGTTTCAACCCAAACATGTGGGTCATCTTCAGGGCGTGGTCAACTTCAAGACTGCGTCCTGAATATTTATCACCCATCATAAAATAAAATGATATATATAGTAAATATATATTTTTTAAATAAATAATTTAATAAATACATTTTTTTTTAATAAATAAGATTATTCATTAATAAGTTTGTATGAAAATATTTGCATTCACTTTTGTAAATTTAAGCATATTCATTTTAATAAACATAAATACTGCTGTATTCACTTTTACTAGTAAAAATACAAAGGCTCAAGAATTTATTTTATTACAAACATTACAAAATATAATTAATATAATATAATACATTGTAACATAATCAACATAACATATTGTAAAAGGAAGAATATAATACTATATATAAAAATAAAATGATATATATATTAAATATATTTGTTTAAATAAATAATTTTTTTTTAATAGATAAGTGTATTCATTAATAAGGTTGTACGAAAATATTTCCATTCACTTCTGTAAATTTAAGCGTATTCATTTTAGTAAACGTGAATACTGCCGTATTCACTTTTACAGATGTAAATACAGCCGTATTTACAGTCGTAAATACGGCAGTATTTATATTTACAGTCGTGAATACGTATCTTCTGTATTCATATTACTTTTTATGAATACGAATATATTCGTATTTATATTCATTTTTACCATAAATATAAATGGTATTCGTATTTATATTTTTTAATATAAATATGCCCATCTCTGCTCAATGTGATCTTTGATGGTATCCTCTGATTCTAGAAGCAAGTGTCTCATAAAAAGTTACTAGTTCCTTGCATTTATATCATATTTTTCAAAAGATAGCTTCCTTAATTGTCCAATTCCAAGTATATTATCCAAGTGTTGAGACCATCATATACTTTAAAATCCAGGGATTTTGTCCATGACCAGCAACATAACTTATTTCTTTCCTGCCTATTTTGCAAACTATACAGCTGATAGCAATGTTTACCTCGTATTGACAGCATGTGCATATTTTTTTCTGCTAACAATTACTCTCCGAACTGTCTGTTATTTAGCTATAAGTAAGAGGGTACGTTTCCCTGAAAACGTAATCATCTGACGCCGAGTAACAATGTAACCTTACGTGGATGCCATAAAGATGTTGGGGTCAATGCTCGCTGGGCAGTGGATCACTTGCAGAGGGTCGGAAGTTATAAAAGGAGGCCAGGGACAAGGGATGGTTTGTCGAGTCCCTGAAATAACTGCCAGGACCTGACTGTCGCTGTTCGCCAAATTCCAATATCCTTTCCATTTTTATTTTCTTTTATTTCATATCACATCTGTTTCGTGCTTATGTACTCGTATTTCTTGTCTTATCAGATAAAAAGTTTTAATTCATATCATCTCGTGTTTGGTGTAAAATTATTTGCTAATTTTAATTTATTTTGTCATTATCCATAACCATATTTTTTTATTCATCTATTTCGTTTAATATTCTCATATTATGCCTTTGAATATTATCTTTATTTTACTCCCATATGTTTATATACAAGTAGGCTTGAAGAAGACTTCAAAATCTGCGGCAACATCGAAACAAATGAAAACAGTGATAAATTGAATACGTTTTATTGATCTATCGCAGTCATGATCAGCTTACATTTTTTAGTTTAGTTTCCTGGACTTCTCTATATTTTCGGAAAAATATAACAAACTTTTCTGTTGACATATTTATATTTATTCTCATATTGCTGATTGATACAACTGATAAATCAGACGGAGTTTTAAAATAGTTGGCTGTTTTTCCTATAAACTATAATATAAGTTTAAAAAATAATCACCGCTCTGTTTTTACTTTCCTACCTATACTTGGTAAGGAAAGAATCGCAATCGGATCAAATTTCCGATATGCAGTTTTTGACGGATCTATACGTTTCAGAGGCCCCTGATTTTGAAAAACACGTTTTTAGCCAGGATGTTTGTCTGTCTCTACCAAAATTTTCTCGGAAACAACTGAACCGATTTTTTTACTTCTTTTTTTATTTTGTAGGGTTTTGACTACTGATGCCTTTGACACAAATTGGATGTTCCATGCGCAATAGCTAATAGCCAATAAATGGAAAATATGTTTTTCTATACACTGTGGTGCAAAAACGCCTCTAACGATTTTGATCAAACTTTCCTATAATGTTCTAATAATTGTCCTTTCGTTTTTCGTATTTGGACTAAATTCCCGAAAAAAATCAGGAAAAAAAGTTAAAAAGAAGAGAAACATGTTTAGGGGCCTAACTCGGGTCTAACCAATATGCGGTTTTTGATGGATCTTTTGTTTCAGAGCCCCCTGAAAAAAAGATAATTAAGTGAAAGTAAGAAAATATGTTGCTCGCATAACACAAGCTTCACCATTTCTTCTACTTTTAACAGTAACAGTAATATTATAGGGTATTGAAATTTTTACTCTGATCTACCTTAAGCCGGTATACATTGCTTTATTTTATCGAATAAATCGTACTAAAATCTTTTTATTGATCAATTTTCAGGAAAATAAATCTAGTCCAATTTGTTTTTGTTTCTTGAAGGACATATGTAAAGATATAAGAACTTTTCTGAAATAGGTAGGAAAGTTGTGTGAGTGGACACACCAGATTTTTTTATATTATATGGTTCATTTCTGGTTCAAGTTATATGTTAGATTAACTTAAAAAATAATATTTCATTTTAAACTTTCATTAGCTTCGATTCATGTATGTCTCAAAGAAATATAACAGAATTGGTCTCTGAATAACACTACTCATAATACCATTGGCATTACCTGGTGTAGTTCGATACAATATTCGGTGATTCGGTGTAATAACTCGCTAGGTCTTATAAAATTGTATGAGGTTAATTATGAAGTTGTCGTTAGTAAATATCTTAATAGAGCCTGGAGGAAGACAGCCAAAAATATTGCCTGTTTAGTTATTTTGTTAAAAACAATCAGGGAGTTTTTCGTAATGTATACTAATTTATCTTCATCACCAGTTATGAATTTCATAATCAATTTCAATGTATGAATTAATTAACTAATTTATATCTACATTAGTGTTTATAATATCAGTATTTGTCCAATAGAGTATCCCCTGAGACTTTGTGCCTTTCGACTAAGTCCGTTGGTGAATGATGAAGGTAGAGCTAAGCCGAGGACGCAATCCTCAAAGCTTGAATACATTAAAGAGGATTTGGAGGATTGGGCAGTCGCCAGGCCTAGGCTGCTGTAGCTTGTAGCCTGAATTTGTGGCAATTAATGGATATTACTTTGTGCTTCCTGAATATTACTATTGTGGTATTCTCTAACACTCCTCAGAATTACAGAAGTATGATAAGAATTCGATCTAACGGTTATACAATACAGATATGTTCTTTACATGTAGAAGAAAAAATATTTATAAGACCACATGTCTTATAATACTTCATCATTTGACAGTCAAACAATCACCTCCTTTCACACCGGCGAGAATTAAATAATCTACTTTATTTTACATCTTAATAGAATATTTATTTTATTTATTTAGGTGTTTCACATACAACAATGAATGCTTCATCAGTAGGCTAAGGACCACGTGGAAGGCCAAAAACCAGATGGATAGATCGAATCAACAAAAATGCAATCGAGCAAGATGCAGATAACTGGAAAGGAATATTCTGAGATGGAGAAGGCCGCAAAAGATCTAAAAGGCCTGTCATACAAAAAAACTTAAGTGTTTAGTCTCTTGTGGTTCACTATATTTTGTGGTAAATGTTAAAGTTTTTTAAAAGCTGCATATGACTTATAATCGTTTCAGCGTTCTCTGTCAACATATTCTCTGGATTTGCAGAAAATCTGTATGACACGGCAAGTCTGTGTGTACTCTTAATTTACCTTCACAGTTGGGACATTTTCTGTTCTTTTTTCATTAAGTAGCCATGGTTTATTCGATTATATAAAATTCTGAGAAAGCAAGACCACCTGTTCTCTCCATTTTAACTTAATTTATTGGAATATTTTGTCTATTGGTATGTTAACTATAGTTTATTGTCCCTCATATTTACTTACAAAATGACTAATAAAAAAGCATCATAAATATAAGGTGGTCATTGTCGGCAAAGATGACAGTATTCAAAAATAATATAGCGTTTCTATCTTTTCTACAGATATTAGTTGTTGGAGACTAAGTGACTGCACTATATATTTATATAATCTTAAAATCATCGAATAAGCGGACTATTATCAGTAAACTGTAATATTGATATAATATTCGTTCTTGAAACCGAAGATTATAATAGGAAGGACTCAATGAAGACAGATTGGGATTTATTAAAGGATTAGATTGATGAGGTTCTGTTCAAATTTGGATGGCCTGAGGTCGAGAACTGGTGGATATTATGGAATATTAAGGCCATGAGGTTGGTTATTGTTCGGAGCCAAGTAACCGTTCCATTGATTTAGGATTGTGAAGATTGAATTGGAAAATTTAGCTGATCCCACAATTCTAGGGCTAGAATAGGGACTCCAATAGTTCCAGATATTTACAATAAACGTATAAATCTTTATTATATATAGATTATATCATTTAATGTGTCAATAGATGGTAAGATACCACTACCAGAAAACCATAAAAATACTAATAACCTGAAAGAGATAAAACCAGAAAGATAGATAAAATCAACAAACATGGTGAGTAGTTGTGAGTTGCAAACTGGGAAAAAGTAGCCTGGGATGTCAGGTATATATATATATATATATATATATATATATATATATATATATATGATGTTGTATATATATGTTTGTTGTATATGTATATATATAATTGAAGACTATAAAAATATTACTGAGAAATGTGAATTGAAAAAAAATTTAGTCTATCCTTGATTTTAACGTTTAAGATCAATAAACGGACGTAGAAGATCATCTATGTAAAGTCGGCTATTAAGATTTCAAGATAAAAATTGTTGGGTATCATCGGATATCTGAAAATTGAAAATTCCGTTAATCTTTTTCTATATTTGTTCAAGGTACAGATTTTGGTAATAAGAATTCATTTTTAAAATCTTCAGAAAACTCTTTAATTTAACAATAACAAATGTAGCAACAAAAAATTAAGTCGTTAATAACATGTAATGTGGAATGCTGGGATATCATCACTGATAAAATCCAAACTATCGAAAATAAAACCCGGTTACAGAAAATGAATCGCAAGCATAAAAAAATCAATACATCATAATGTTGTAATTAATTCGAATTTGACACTGTTGATGTACACTCGAATACGTTCTCAGAATTCTAAAAGCACTAAAGTGAAAAATCCAGTAATACATCTCAAACAGTCAAGTACTTACTTCAAAAGTGCTCTAAATTTTAACCTATGAAATTTAAAGTTTCAAAAACTATAAACGACGACGACGAGACAGTTGTCTCCCACAACTACTTAATGAAAAAAATATGAAAATATAATATTTTGATGGAATATGAAGGTGATGACCAATGAAATTTCTCCTTACTTATATAAATTAAAGATACATTGTTAAATTCTTTGAAAATAATCTACAAAAATTATAATTATAGCAGTATATGTAACAGAAAGTTTATGAAGGAATCGTTTAGACCTCGGCTTTTATTCAGAGGGTTTCATTACTCTTCAATAATACACCATTACTCAGATATTTCAGTAGTTCAAGAAAAAAAAAATTCAAAGGTAATAATATGATATGAAGATCTCTTCCGTTATAGCTAAATTATTTCAAGAGATAAATATTTTCTGTTAACATTGTTGAATTCTCAGAATTGCCATATTTTTATTCATTATAGAAAAGTGATTATCTGTTTTAATTCCGTTAGCAGTTATCGTGGAAAGGTTTTAAGGAAGAAAGACGCTGAAGTCAGCCGAATAGAAGGTGGAAAAGAAACAGCTGAGGAAGGAGGATGTAAATCGCCCGCTGAGACTTATCTTCGGACAAGGATGGCCCTAAAGATAGCAGCATGAGTCCACAATCTTCTTGGTCCTGCGTCGGCGTGGCTTTTGTCCAGCCTCTATGGCCCTTTGATAGCAAGGTCCAGCTTTATAACTGCCCTTAGTGTCCTTCGTTCTTTATACAATGGCGAAGATATGCCCATTTGCGATAAAATTATCTAGAATCTTTTACCTTTTAACGTGAATAGACCGCTGTAAGCGTTTCCTCGAAGGACAACGCAATTATACTAAATTCAATTGTGCAAACGGCTATCTGTGTTTCTTTTGCGGGAACATTTCCAACTCGAGTTCTTCATTTTTTTTTTTTTCTGAGAACGAGATGTCTTTGAGTCTTTCTCCTATTCATGATATTTTAATATTACATGAACCACTTCCCAGCAATGGTCTTGCGTTCCTCTTGGAGGATGTGATGCTATCAGGTAATACCTCCCAATAATGCAATTCATCAACATTTGAAGGCAACAGATATATAAAGCAAAACTAAATATTGCATATTTTCTACAAGTTTTAAATTAGAGTAAAAACAACTTATTCCCACTCGTTGGGTAATGTCTAAAATGAAAGTGATTACTAAACCGACCCATTCCACCAAAATCTCTTCATTTTATCATTCTATTGCATTCCTATGTATAATGGTAAAATATTCGAAAAAATATGTTTCATAGGATAAAACCTAACATAGAATGATGTTTAGTTTTACCGAAACATCAATTCCATTAACTTATTCCACAATATTACTAAGATTAATTCATTATTACCATGTTTCAGTAGCTAACAATTTGTGGGGAAATTATTTATAATACTTATGTTAAAAATGAAATTCAATTACTTTCCAGCCGATCTTGAGGGGATTAAATTAAAAATCTGATTCTTTTTATATGTTAATCATCCATAAAACTAATTGATTCTATGGTTAAGATATTTATTTACTGGAAGAATGTTTCAACATTTTATGAATGTCAATACACTTTTCTTTATGAAGAGATGTATTATGCATTACGTTTGCATAATATTCTATTGTGATTTTTTTTAGCTTTTTTAATTTTTTTTATACCATCCTTAATCCTAAGAAAATATCTACTCTTCTATTCACAACAACATGTTGTTTCATTAATTAGTTAAAGGTTTTCAGTCACACAACCGTTGAAAGATTGATACGATTACAGCATAAAGCGATGTAACATTTCCCAACAATGTCAGCTATATAGATGTAGAATAACATTGATCACAGTACGACACCTTGTGGTACTCCATAAATTTAGGGTACTATATTCGAGAAGCTATCGCCGACCCGAACAATTAATCTGCTATGACACGAGATTGATTTCAGAACCGAGTATCTGTTCTGACATTCATGGCTAATGAGCTTCTGTCATATGTGGTCATGCGAAACAGTATCAAAGGCTTCAGAATAATCGATGGATATTATTGCTGTCATCAAGTTACCCTCAAGGTTGAATGAATTCTTCCATAATATTTTCCGTAGTAGGACCAGTTACTAAGCCTTTCTGCTGTAAACGCATGTAGTTCTCAGACAAAAATATCAATAGTACGTAGGATTCTCTCTTTCAAAATTTATGACATCTACGATGGTACTAGAAATATTGTACGATAATAGTAAACGAACTCTTTATTTTGAAACAGTTTTAACAATATTATTTGTATGCTATTGATTTTTGGTCCTCAGTTCATACTATTCGTTCTTCGAAGTGTAGATTATAATTTATTTGGAAAGGTGGTCTTAAAGTTATTACGTTATTTGGGGAAGCAAATTTGGCATAGGTGTAGCAGTTATCGCTCTGTACGACTGATCAATATTCATCAGATTTTTCGTATCCTCCAGTTTAATCTCTTAATTAATCCATCTTAATTTTTATTTCCTGTAGTCGAGAAATTTTCAATTTTTTATGTCATCACCATTTTTTTTTTTTTTTTTATGATAATGGATTAATAGTTGACTGTTGCGGATTTATTGTAGAGAATTTGGTTGGAGGGCTCAGTCACAAGTAAAAAAGAAAAAAATAATAAATTATATTTTATAATTTATTTATTTTTTATACGAATTTTAACTAATATTGGGTTTCTTTAATCTAGAGTACTTTGATGTTTTTTTTTGCCATAATGTCCTACCTAAGGTCCATTTTTCCTGTAGACCATAATCCATCATGAATTCCTCCACTTCATTATCAAAGGTCTTCCTTGGTCTTCCACGTCTTCTTCTTGGTCTTCCTAGTTTCCGATAAGTCGACTTATTTGGGTAGCCCTCCTTCTGGCATTCTTTTTTAATATCCATACCACTTTAGGCGTTTTTTCTCAATCCTTGCCAGAATGGTTCTTTTAGCCTCCATCTTTTCTCTGATGGTCGTATTTCTCACTTTATACATTCTTGGTATTCCCGCTGCTTTTCTCCAGTCTTTTATTTCTGTGACTATTTAATATAATATATTTATTTTTACTTTTTCACTTGCGACTGCACACTCCAACCAAATCATCTACAGTAACTTTTTTTTCTTTACACACCCAGTTTTAAAGTAGAATCGTCTCTAATATTGTATTATTTTTAATTTGTCTTCATTACGGAAACATTTAAAGATTTTTTATTTAAAATATTTATTTAAATCGTGCTGATATTTTAGGATCTCTAAACAGGGTGATGAAATAGCTCATCTCTTTTTTGGTTTAAATGTAGATAGGTCTGATAGTTCTACATACAATAGATCTACCTTATCACTTTTTTGTTTCAATCTCTGTGCAGTAGCGGAGAAGTAAAGCTATTAAATTATATCCTCGGGACCATATCAAAGTAACAAATGTGAGCCATCCCAACGCTGCCCATCCGTTACTTTAACATGGCGTCAACGATATGTTTTGAAGTATTTTGACGAATTTTTATTTCCTGTAGTCGAGAAATTTTCAATTTTTTATGTCATCACCATTTATTTATTTTTTTTATGATGATGGATTAATAGTTGACTGTTGCGGATTTATTGTAGAGAAGTTGGTTGGGGTGTTCAGTCACAAGTAAAAAAGAAAAAAATAATAAATTATATTTTATAATTTATTTATTTTTTATACGAATTTTAACTAATATTGGGTTTCTTTAATCTAGAGTACTTTGATGTTTTTTTTTGCCATAATGTCCTACCTAAGGTCCATTCTTCCTGTAGACCATAACCCATCATGAATTCCTCCACTTCGTTATCAAAGGTCTTCCTTGGTCTTCCACGTAACATAAAATATAAGTGACGTATTTATGGTGATTAATTTAAAAATGTCTACCATTTTGAAATGTCTACAGTATTTTACTTGTTTCGTCGATAAGTGAGATAGCAATGGAACACCAAAGAGACCAGAAGCATACATTGGTAAATTATAAGAAATTTCAGTCAAGGAAAAAAAGTTTCTTGTCGTTAGGAGATGATTAAACTTGTAAGATGTTTGTACAAACATTATAAATCAGAAAGTGTAATGAGCTGTGCAATTTTAGAAGTCTGCCAAAGTATACCAAATTTCCCGTTAATTTGTTAAACGAATCACCAACTCAAAATATTTTGGGTGTTTTTTGTAACATAATAAGAATATAATACGATAAATGATAAATTAAATCTTTTCATAAAAAATGATTTCAAATTGCTTATTGAAATAAACATTTAGTTTTTGAAATTATTTACTTTGAAAATATCAAAAGTGTTGTCAAGTCGGAAGAAATGTACATAAGATAAAATTATGCAAAGTTCCTAATTTTAAAACAATTATTTCGTATTATCAATTGAAATTCATATATCGGTTTATGAATCACAGTTTTATTATTACCAGTTTTTGCGATACGTACCCATGAATTTTGAGTTGTTAACTTTTTAATATTTAGAGTAGTTAGTTTCAAATTTTGATTTGGAACCGAAACATTTTCGCTTAATTAAGGCTGACCGAATTGGCCATCAGTGAAGCGAAGATTAACTTACACAACTCCTCTCTAAACTGGTTTCAACTCAGTCCCCTGAAAGTGGATTGATGTTAAACGAACTCTATAAAATATTCTGACTGACCAACACGAGTTGAAGTCCAAAATAGAAAATCGATTGGTCACTAATCAATTGGTTAGTCACTAATCAATCAAAACTCTTGGAGTTTTCCAAATAAATTGGAAGTAATAAATAGTTAATGGCCCATACATAAGACAGTTTCCTTTATTATATTTTCAAAAATGAACTATTTAAAAAACCTTCACATGCCTTATTTTGAGTGGTATACAATTAAAGCCATTAGTAACAAAATTGCATTCCTTAACCTGGTCAGAGCTGCTGAGAAGGTGGGATCAGTAATTAATGATTTTAAAACAAAATATATGCATGCAGGAGGACCGGAAGAACAAACTGGCTATGTATATAGGAGGCTTTAATGTTGAAAGAGTAAGCTCTTTTAGCTACCTGGGTACTATTGTAAAGATTGATAACCATGTCTCAATGGAGGCCAAGAAGAGAGTAGCTAATAAATGTTACATCAGAATCTGCCGGCATTTAAGAAGCAAAGTTATATCGTGGAAAACGAAAGTGATCCTTTATAAGACACTCATCCGGCCAGTTCCCACATACGGTTCAAATGCTTCGACCCTGTGAAAACCAACGAAAATCTGCTGCTAACGTGTGAAAGAAAGATTTTACGGCGGATATATGGACTTCAAGAGAGGAGCAAACCTGGAGAAGGCGCTCCAATGTTTAGCTAACAAATTTATTTCAGGATCCAGATGTCTTATGTTGATAAAGCTGCGTAGTCTACGCTGAGCAGGACATTTTTCCAGAATAACAGGTACAGAAATACCCAGAAGAGTGATGGAGGAAAAATTACAGCGTACAAGAAGAGTAGGACGCCTTAGGATGCAATGGCTGAATGGGGTAAGTGAGGATTCCAGAATTCTGTTAAATGCCCGGAACTGGAAGGCTTCTGTACAGAACAGGAAGCACTGGCAGAAGCGGATTAATTAGGCCAAGACCCATTGATGGGCTATAGCGCCGGGAAAGAAGAAGAAGTAACAAACTTAGGTTAAAGCTTTATTTTGGATTTTTTAACGTTACTTAACATATTTATCATTTGCGTTGGTCCATACTATAATAGAAACAATTTATATTTATCGTATAAACAAGTAGATGATAATTCTGTTTTATTATTAATAATAAGTATAAACAACTGATTATGCCCTGTAAAGGGTATAAATAAAACACTCATATAGAGTTTGGAGGATCCGAAGTGGCGGTCATAAAAAACTAAAGAAACGTCGCTTTTAAATAAAATAGTTTTTTCAATATTTTATGATCGCCAACCAGGACCATTTTTTTACTCAATAATATACCACTGTCAACCACCAGGTATTCAAAACACTCATATAAAATAAAGTCCCAAATCAAAATGGAAACGGTTGTAAATGGAATAATAACAATAAAATTTAAAATCAAGATAAAAATTATTTCTAATATCTCTTTTTTCATGAAAGTTTTTAGCTTTATTTTACACCGGATATTTATTTTTTCATGGTAGATCAATGAAATAAAAATATCGATGAAAGTAATTGGTAATGGAAAGTATAGCTGCATTTTCAATTTTGTGTTCAATATTCTTAACATCAAAAACATATAACGAAAATCTTTTGATCCGTTCGATTTACTGATCAGTAAGCCAAGATAGCTAACCGTGGAGCTTGGTTGGGCGTTCCCCTAAGGAAGGAACTTTTCTAAAAGGAGGCTGCTTATTTCATCTCTGATTCTAAAAACTTTCACCCTCATCGGGGAAAACTTTTTGAACTTATCAGGATCCTTCCATTCAACCATTCGGCCAATTACATTATAGAATCCAATGAATAGTAATCAATGCATTTTTAACAACATTATGTATATTCACAACGTATTAATATAATTTGTATATTGATGAAATAGCTTCTTGCATTAATCCTGAAACATTATTTTTTAACCCCCCTTTATTATATTTTAATAATTATTGTATTTTTGCGTGGAGGGATCAGACAATAAAATATTTTTCAAATAAAAACCATAAAAGACCATTCACATAACGTGCGTCCTGTTTTGTGATATAGAAGTAATATAAGGCGTTTAAATTTCAATTTATATTAGTAAAATATATCAATTTAAAACTACTAGTAATAATATCATCTTCAATTTTTAAAAAATACTAGATACAATATACAAGCCGTCCAATGCACTGGTAAGTAGCCAGGTAGTTGCTCTGCTTGAATTTCTGATATATTACATAGTAAATTATCGATGTAAGTTACTGCCAGATCGATGTAAGTCAGTATTTTACATGTCATAGTGAATGTAAACATTAGACTTGTTTGGCAGTAGTAAAAGAGGTCGTTTAGGCCGAATATCTCAAAGCGAAAATCTTAATATTCTCGGGTCTAGCGATGGCGATTCGAATCCGGCATGGGCGGAAATGAATTTATTTCGTGGTAGAATCGTGACCTTCCCACTAGAGTTAGAATCGGTGTGGTTGTACCGAAAGAACAATCCTTCCCCCTCTTCTCTTATGCCTGAAATGGTAATGGTAAGATGTAATCGAAAAAGAAAAAGTTTGGCAGAATATACACTTTATCGTTTTATTAATGATCAAATAAAAAATACTTGATGTAACTACAGGTGCATATATTGTGTTTTGTTATGGTATGAGAAGTTATTCTATATGCTAAAAACTAATTCTAAATTATATGAGATTCATTAATCAGAAATTCATTCTTAGTGACAATCACAAAATAAATATCTATTCACTAAAGTCGGATTTGAACTGGTGCTTCTTATAATTAGAGAATGCTAAAACTTGACGGTAGTTTGTGTTAAACACCATATATCCATCTCCTACAGTAACATATAACCAATAAAACCAGCTCTTTAATGAATTTATGCGCACAGCACTAATTCTATTTATTTAATTTGTAGAATTATTGTATATCAACATCATATTAATTTTTTACCAATTACAACGAACGGTATAGAATTTGATATAATAGAAAAACTTTGCTACATAAAAGTGATATTTGTTTTAATTATTATGAAAATTCTTGTTGATCACTTTCGAAATCACCGTAACCCAGGACCTGTTGCCAAATTTCTGTTGAGCGAGCGCCCTCAGTAAAAAACTAAATTCAAAACTACGTAAAGCTGTTAAATATTTGATATTCAATTATTTTTATAAGATAAAAAAATGTATTCATTTTTCATGAATGTATAAAATAATATATATTTTTCTCTCACATACAGATATATTTTTCTACATTAACATTTATACAAAGATAATAACTAATAATAGTCAAAGGTATTCTTTTTCTAAAAAAATATTTTACTATGTGGCAATATGGATAGTTTTATATTTTTATAGATATTGCAAGTAGAAGCATGACCCAATCTTTAATATAGGGAGCTGAATTTCCTTTTTCTTTTTTATATAAAGATTTATGATGAGACATATAAGTTTGATTGATATAGTTTATTGAGTCATAAATGTAAAGTTTTTTTATAGGTTTGAAGATAAAACAAACTCGATCTGTTATGACGAAGGAACGAATAAATTAATGATCAAATAGAAAGAATATGCATTAACTTAAAAAACATATATTTAGTTGTCTTTTCCCATATGATCGGTTTATATATATATATATATATATATATAGGGTCAATCCATTTGAAATCTCCCAGACCATGTTGCTCGACATTTTTAATTTTTTTAATTTTTTGCCAGTTATTCCATATTAATTTGAGAGTCCAAACCGTAGTAAAAAAAAAATTCGAGGCTCACCGATTTTTCTCCAGGGCCATTTTTAATTTTCTTTTCGACTGAAAACATGTTTTGGAAAAAATGCCTGAAACTCCGGTTATTGTGTATATATCAAGCGAAAATAAAAACTGAAACAATTTAGAGTATTTTTTCTACATCTCTGTTGATGAATACATCACCTAAAAAGAAAGGAAAGTGGTTTGAAAAAATCATGAAAATAGACAAAAAAAGTGACTTTTAGGGCTGCAAAAGTAATAAAGAAAAGAATCACAACTTTAACTTTTTCTTCTTATAGTCCTACTAGTGTACTTCTTGCTGATGGAATTTCAATTTTGAAAACCTTGTCTTTTTTAAAAATGAATTTTCAAAAACACTCAAAACTCGTTTTCGGCGATTTTGATGTTACATATCACAAAGGGAATGATTGAAAAAAATATGAAATTGATATAGTTTATACCTCTTAACGATGGAAATGTGCTATACGAATTTTATCATTAAGAATCAACTGGTTTTATCAGCAACAAATATGGCTGCCTAGTGTGAAGTTGGTATCAGCATATTCTACTTACATTAATTGTGGCATTTTTGCAAAAAAAAAAAAAAAAACTAAAATTATTGTGATGTTTTACTTTAAATGTTTTGTAATCACAACATATCTTATAACTAGTGAGAAAAGTTGTTAAAAAAATTGATAACTATATCATTAAAACTAATATAAAACGTGATATTTAGCGCAGCAATACTGTAATAATTAAAAAAGTCTTAACTTCAATTTTATTTTTCAGATAGTACTGTCAATATACTACTTGCTGATGAAATTTCAATTTTGAAAAAAATTTTCCTTTTTTATGTATGAATTTTCAAAAAACTGTCAAAATTCATTTTCGGCTAGATTGGAATTTGAATATAATAAAAGAGGCCAAGTGGAAAATGATGAAACTTGTACGTTTTATAACACATTTTAATAAGGATATACTGAACACATTTAGTGACTGATACTTAATCGTCTCCAGAGTTATATGGTATCATATATGTCTGGAAATTGCATTATTTAAATGATAAATCAGCATATGAAATTGAGACACTGAATTCAATTTTACTTTATCATTACACAAATTCTATGGGAGGTATATAAGTTTCGACAGCTACCATAATCTCACCAGTGAACTTTCACCTTAACAACTATATTTGTGATTGGGAGGAAACACTGTTTTAAAAATCATTGATATGGATGTGTAAGATTTACTTCTCGGAGTTCTGCACAAGCGAATCATTTGAATGCCCACATTTCACGTCGTGTCCCACAGTTCTTCTATTTTCTAGTAGAATAAGTGCTCAGTTGTAAAAAAACTACCTAGCCTGAAATCAAAATAACAATGGACTACCACCACAGTGAGTAGTGCTGATATTTACTGTGTACTATTACAGACAGTGTAGGTAGTGAATTAGCGTCTATAGGCTTTTACCCCTATATCGCCATATCTGCTGACGACTCATTGAGGCTCCCCACTCTAGTTGTGGTACAGCCACGTAGCTGACTGGACCACGGTCGGCGTGTTATCCAAAGCTAGAGCACGCAGACGTAGTTTTATTTTATTATTTTTTTATTTATTTACTTTTTTATGTATGCGATATTACCACCGAGTGAAGTCAACTAAGAGGTCCCATTCATTTGACTCTACCCCTCGTAATTCACCCCTAAACAAAAAACACTTCACAGTAAGCAATCAACACCCCTCGGGACTCCTCCAGCGAACACTCAAGAAGCTGTACCTCAGCCACAGCTAGATACATTTTATTGCACAACTTTTTTGTACCTAATCCATACCAGGTGTTTCAAAATGACAGATAAGAGATGGAAGATGCACCTATACCCACATAACTACGCCCACCTCCTATTTTTGTCAAAAAATTAAAAAATTTCCAGTTATTGTGTATTCAACTCAATAAAATCTGTTCAGATAGTTATTCATGCGTTAACATCACTCAACTGTACACCAACTACATAGAGAAACGGACTACATATCTACAGCACTAGAGCAGAAAGTATATGCAACTGGCGTATTTCTGGATGTTGCTCAAGCGTTTGACAGAGTTTGGCACCAGGGTCTTCTCTTTAAACTCAAGACAATACTCCCACCTACATATTATCTAATTCTACAATCCTTCCTTTCCGATAGACTTTTCTCGGTCCGACACGGGTAAGAACTATCTTCCATCAGGTCTATCTCAGCAGGAGTACCTCAAGGTTCAGTACTCGCTCCACTACTCTATATCACATACACCCAAGACATACCTTGTAGTCCCAACATTTCAACAGCGACATATGCATACGACACAGCAATTTTAGCAAGACACAAAAATCCAACATACGCCTCACAGACCCTACAACAGTATTTACCAAGATTACATGACTGGTTCATAATTTGGAAAATCCGACTAAATCAAGACAAATCACAGCACATCACATTTAAGCTTCGACATGAAACATGCCCTCCAGTTTTCCTTGACAATACACAGATTCCACAGACAGACACCGTTCACTACCTTGGTCTGACATTTGACAGAAAAATGACGTGGGGCCAACATATAATCAAAAAACGAAAAACGTTAAATCAAAGTTTAAGAATTCTGAGTTCACTTCTTTCGAATAATTCAAAACTAAAACTTAGACAGAAATTGAACACATACAATTACTTACTAAAACCTATTTTGACTTACGCATCACAGATATTTGGAACTGCTAAAAAGGCTCACTTAAACAAACTTCAAATCTTTCAAGCAAAAACATTCAGAACAATTACAAAAGCATCTTGGTACGTTAGCAACATAACCTTACATACTGACCTCCATATGCCGACTGTTAACGAACACATACGAACTCGTTACAAACGATTCCATGACAACTTACAAGGACATCCTAATACACTTATAAATGACATGGCTCCTACGAATATGCCAGGTAACGTCTGTAGAAGACTGAAGAGGAGCTGGATGAGGGACCTCCTCGCCTAATGTAGATATCACGCCGAGTGAGGTGCCGCTGGGCATTGATCCTCCTCATGCCTTTTATGAAATTAAATTTAGCAATCGATCTCACATTCACTGTTTATCATTACCATTATGACAGGAGTGAATAAAACATTAAAACTAAAAAAACAAACAAAAAAAAAACATGACCAATGATACAAAAATAATACCGGGCCACACCTGAGGCTTATCGAAAAATAGTTAATATATGTAACTGATACTAATGCGGATTTTCACATATACCAGTTGAGGCAAGAAAGTGCATTACGAGTGTTAATAAGAAATTTACACTCCTCAACCCCAAGTGAAGTGATCAAAGAAGAGTTAACGGCATTAGGGTTTAAAGTACGCCAGGTAAATAATGTTTTCAAAGAAAATAAAGAACAGCCAGGGGTAAAAAATAAAATAACCCAATATCCTCATTGTTCGTCGGTCAAGAGCCATAACCTGGGGTTGAAAAAATATACGATCTTAATAGAATTTTCTACACTACCGTAAAGGTCGAAAAACCGTATCCAACGAGAGAGTTCATCCCGTGCCATAATTACCAGGCATATGGCCACACCAACTCTTATTACCACCACATACCACGTTGTGTGAAATGCGGTAAAACACACAATTATATATATATATATATATATTTATATTTTTGTTACTCTTCATATAGCATTTTATTTTGTTCTCATTTCTATGTATTCTTTTTCAATGCTTTATTTATTTATGTTCTTGTATGTACGGTTTGAATGTACTCTCTGAACTCTATTATAAATGTCTTTAACTGAGACAAATTGCAATATTTCTCAATAAAAAAAAAGCTAAAAAAAACAAATTTACTTCTGAACTCAAACTTGATTTCAGCCAGCGTTTTCATGTATGGAATTTCTTAATAAGGGATAAAATCTATTAATGTTATAATCAAATTATAGATTTATATTTAAATTAATATCTATTTATAGTTACTTATTTATTGAAAAATATTACAATCTGTCTCAAAGGACATTTATAATAGTATTCAGAGATCACATTCACAATCTATTTATAGTAGTAAAGTTTTTTTTTTTTTTAATTTCTTTATTGAGTATTATAACAATCTGTCTGTTGGACATTGGTTATAGTGAGGTAGGATGACATTCACACCATATGTACAAAAAAATAAAATAAATAGAACAAAATAATAATCAAAAGTATATACAATAGACAATAAAATAAAATAACCTAAAAAATAAGAAAATTAAAACTAAGGAAAAAACAAAAAAAAACACATGCATACCTATATACAATCAGGCGAGGGAACTCCAGGAGAACCCTGCGCTACTCTCCCAACCGCGTCACTGGTACTAAAGCCAGCGGAGATTGGACGAGAGCACTTTAGCCACATACACACATGTCTTGAGTGAAGAATCTGGCCATTGCCAGAACTCCAATTTATATAATCTACAAAAGGTCGCGAGGCCACTGCCGTTTCAACCTTCTTGGAGGATTAT
This sequence comes from Nezara viridula, assembly GCA_928085145.1. Lineage (NCBI taxonomy): Eukaryota > Metazoa > Arthropoda > Insecta > Hemiptera > Pentatomidae > Nezara > Nezara viridula. The sequence continues at coordinate 153,184,771 of OV725077.1, read as the reverse complement.
AGAGATGGGAGATGCTTGATAGGGATTGTGCAAGAGGATTTGGGTGGTAAGTAAGGTTCTGGTGAAATTTGGAGAATTTTTCTGGGATAAGGTCTAGGACAAATGGGATGTTAAGGTCATGATGTAGGGTTTTGTTGGATACATAGAAAGGAGCATCGACTATTGTTCGAAGGACTTTAGACTGGAAGGATTGGATGCGCTTGATGTTAGAAAATTTTGCTGATCCCCACAGTTCTAGTCCGTAAGTCCAAATAGGTTTCAGTATTGTCTTGTAGATCAGTAGCTTGTTTTCAATAGAAAGTTTAGATTTTCTGCTTAGTAGTCGGTATAGTTGGCCGTATCGTCGGTTGAGTTCTTGTCTTTTGAGTCTAGTATGCGGGTTCCAAGTTAGTCTTCGGTCTAAATGAAAGCCAACTATACCGGACTGTGTCTGAATAAGGAAGCTGGATGGAATTAAAGAGTACTGGTGGACAGGAATTGCGTCGGAGTGTAAAGGTAATATGTTGGCATTTAGATTCATTAACTTTAATGCGCCAGTTATTACACCAGTGCTCAATCAAGGTGAGGTGACTTTGGAGATTTAAGGATGCTATTTCGGGATCAGAGTTGGATAATAAGATTGCGGTGTCGTCAGCGAATGTTGCAAGAAAAGTATCGGGATGAACAGGGATGTCAGCAGTAAAGAGGATGTAAAGCACGGGACCCAAGACGCTGCCTTGGGGAACACCGACTTTAACGGAGTAGATATTGGAAAATTCTGTTCCACAGCGAACTCGAAAGGAGCGGTCAGAGAGGTAGGATCGGAGGACTAGGTACAAGGACTGAGGTAAATGGATTTTAAGCTTGGAGAGCAGTCCGGAGTGCCATACCCGGTCAAATGCCTGTGCAATGTCCAGAAAGGCACCCGAACAGTATTCCTTGTTTTCTAGGGCTGAGGAAATATGATCAACAACTCGGAGTCCTTGTTGAACAGTAGAATGTTGAGAGCGAAAACCAAACTGATGGGAAGGGATATTTTGGGATTCTATAATGGGTAGGATTCGTTTCAAAAGGATCATTTCAAAAATTTTTGAAAGGATTTGGAGTAGGCTGATTGGTCTATAGGATGTTGAGCTATTGAGAGGTTTTCCTGGTTTTGGGAAAAGGATAATAAGTGGAGTGTTTCCATAACAGAGGGAAGTGGGTGGTGCGTAGGATACAATTGTAGATATATGTAAGGAATATGACTGCTTTGGATGGAAGTTGTCGAAGGATTTGAGGTGTAAGGAGATCATGTCCAGGAGCTTTACGGAGGATTAGTTTTTTTAATTGAAATTTTACTTCGGAAGGATGAATAGCTTTTGGGGGCAAGGAAAGTGGGATTGGTGATGTAAGGAGTTCTTCTACTGTTACGGTGTGGGCAGGATGGGATTCCGGATGTGAAATAAATGTATTGGATAGGTGAATGGCGAACTCCTCAGCTTTATCTTCGTCAGATGCTGCCCAGGAGCCATCACCTCGTCGGAGAGGATGGGAAATGCGGTGAGGATTTAGGATTTTTGTTGTGGTTTTCCAAAGGGAATTGTCGCGAGAAGAGAGGGAGGATAGGTAGGAGTTGAAGGATTGTGATCTGAAGGTGGCTAATTCCAGTTTTAATTGTTTGCAGTAGTAATTATAGGAGCAGCGGTCGGTAGGATGTCGGGTACGTTGCCATAATAATCTGGCACGGCGTTTGGTGCGGATTAGGTTAAGGATGTGTTGGGGTAGAATGGTCTTTATAGGAATTCTGGAGGAGTCTTTTGGGAAGGAGGCAGTCCAGGCGGCTTGTTGGATTGTGGTAGTAAAGGAATTTACGGCACTATCAAGGTCATCGGGAGTTTTGAGGGATATGTTGAGATCAATATTATCGGAGATTATTTGGCGGAAAAGGTCCCAGTTTACTGGGCCCCTAATGAATGACGGTGGAGAAGGTTTGGGAACAGGTTCAAGTGAAACATTAAGGATTAGAGGACTATGGTCAGAGGAAAGTTCATTTAGACGTGTAATGGAACAATTGAGGGGACTTAAGCCGCTGTGGATAAAGAAATCAAGAAGATCAGGATTACGGTTGGGATCTGTGGGCCAGTAGGTAGGAGAGTTGGGGGAAAGGAGGTGAAAACGTTGGGAATTGAGTGCAGACAGCAGGGTTCGGCCACGAGAATTCGTGGTTCTGGAACCCCATTGTTGGTGCTTGGCATTTAGGTCTGCACCCAAGATGAAGTGATGTCCTAAGGAGTCGAGGAGAGAACTGAATTGGGCATTGGATATGGATCGGTTAGGAGGGCAATACGCTGATGCAAGAGTGACCGGAAAGGAGAAGGTTTTTATCACGATAGCGGTGGACTGTAGGAAATCATGTATTGGTAATGGGAGTACGTGATGGGAGAGGGATTGGTGTACAATTACAGCAGTACCGGCATGTGCTTTTCCGTCAGGGTGGTCAGTACGATATGTCAGGTATTGTGGTATATTGAAGTGCTGTTTAGTGGTTAGTCGAGTTTCAGTAATTAGTGCCACATCAATGTTCTTGACAAGTAGTAAAGAAGATAGTTCGTCTGTATGATTTCTAACACCATTCGCATTCCAAAGGAGAATGGATACGGGTTTAGGGATGTGAGTCATTTAAGGATTTTTCAAAGGAGGGATGAGGTGAGATACGAGATTCGTGAGGAGTGATATGAGTGGAGTAACAAGGGATTTGAAATCGGTGAGGAAAGATGGTAACAAACTTGTGAGATCTGTTGCATTTGAAGGAGGAGGAATATGAGGAATTTGTTGTTGGTGGTTAGGTATATTAGGAGGAAGAGGATTTTGAGGTTGGGTTTGAGGTTGTTGTTGTGGCAGGGCTTACATTTATCGGTTAAAGTCTTACCTCTAAGTAGTTGGGAGAATGATACATCATTGTTTACAATTCTGGAAGGCTCTCTCTCTCTTCTTGTTCTTAGTGCTTCATCTTGAATCCGGTTTTTCTGGTGTCTGGTTTTGACATTCTTGTAAATTTGGCAGCCTTTGTAGTTGGCCGGGTGTCCCTCCAAGCATAGGGCACATACTGCTGGATCTTGTATAGGTTTGGTGCACTCTACAGATTTGTGCTGTTCACCGCACTTCACGCAACGCGACAGATGGTGGCAATATGTCTTCGTGTGGCCATAGGTCTGACAATTATGGCACTGCACGATGTCTCTCTTGGGATATGGCTTCTCAACTTTCACCATTGTGTAGTATATTCTTGTGATATCTTATATTTTTTGGATACCTGGTGATGGCTCCAAGTCCACGAAAAACAATGGTAGTGGGATCCTATTTCGTAATCCTGGCTGCTCCCTGTCCTCCTTCAAAACGTTTGTTACCTGGCGTACATTGAAACCAAGCGTCGTTAGTTCTTCTTTAATAACTTCAGTGGGGGTTGAGGAATGTAAATTTCTTATCACTACTCGTAAAGCTCTTTCCTGCCTCAGCTGGTAAGTGTGAAAATTCGCATTTGTTTCTGATAAGTACTTCACTATTTTTCGGTAGGCTTCTGCAGAATCAGGTGTTATTTTGGTGTCATTGGTCCTGTTAAGGCATGAATAACTGCCAGAGCAGATTTTATTTAGTTGGGTGCAGAACATCTGGAAATTTTTTATATTTTTCACAAATATCGGAGGAGGTTTTGGTTCTCTGGGTATTGCTGCCGACTCCATTACTTCTCTGTCATTTTGAAGCACTTGGTAGGGGTTTGGAGTAAAGAAAGGTGATTCTTCAATCGTTTCTTGTGCAGATGTACCTGGTTGGGGCTGAGGTTCTGGTTCTGAAGTGTTCATTTTGGTCACTGGAGGTATTTCTCGTAGGCAGCGACGAGTCCTTTGTTTGGCTGGTGAGCTAACTCCGTCTGACCGAGACCTCTTGGGCACCTTACTGGCCATCACTTGCTGATCATACCGCATATCATAAGAGAAAAATAAATAAATAAATAAATAAAAAAAAAATTTTTTTTTTTTTTTTTTTAAAATAACAAAAAAAAAGATGCCAACAGTAAATATCAACTGCTCTGATATACACTTTAACTGTATCACGTGAATAATCAGAGAGATTCCGCTATAAAATTGGTAAAAACTGAGAGAGGAGTTGAGGAGACAACCTTCTCATCAGCTGATCCACTATTCTTTTCAGTAGTAAAGTTAAGTTTCATTTTGGCAACTGAAGTTTAACTTTCATTTCGCTCTGTTTATTACTTTGTAATGTGCTTAATATTTAAAATTTTTGAGTAATACTTGATCAATGGCGATTTTATAAACAACTGTACATTTTCTTGTTCATGGATATTCAGCAGGTCTTATCTTATTTGCGTTAAGGCCACGGTCATGTCTTTATTTACATCCTTACGTCGGCTGATCATCCACGAACGAGTTCGAATCAAGATTTTTTTTTTTTGGAATCTGTATTATTTTTATCTTTAATTGTTTGTGGATTCCTAGAAATGTTTTATTTTATTTCTTTGTGTAGAAATGTATATACCTTATTGCTTCCTCAGTAATAAAGATAGGAAAGCATTGTAATCGTGTGAGAGGTTAAAAAAAAATTTGTGCTCAGAATAGAAAATTTCCACTCGCGTTTTACGTTTCAGACATCAAAGATCAAGTTTGGTCCGGTGTCTGTCTGTTGTCAAATCGATGTAATGTCCATATCAGCTATTATCGTTTATCCGATTTTCATGAAATTTTCAGGAATTGTGCAGGTTGGTGTCTAGATGATCCCATATCAATCATTAATAAATTCTAACCAGCACTTCCGCTTACGCAGACGCAAACGCATTTTTGTAGAAGTACCAATATTTCAGAAACGGCTCTTTCGATTTGGCTCAAAGTTAAATAAAAGGTAGATATTTCTGAAAAAAATAATGTAGGGTCAATTTTATTGACTTATGTCTATTACTTTCTCTTATATATACGCAAACGTGTTTTCTTTGATACGTCTATATCTCTAAAACTGCTAGTTCAATTTGGAGAGAATTCAGGGATTGGTAAACGTAAAATGACATAGGTATCAATATTATCAAATTCTATCTATTACTCCAGAAAAAAAACTTCCGCTATCAGATCAGAAAATATGTTCTTTGTTATAATAAGATTGTGTTAAATGTATTATAATACAATACTATATAATAATACAAAAAGTGTTTTTAGGCTATTTTGGTGTATGAATTTGGAACTACCCTATTCCAAGCACTGCCATAGGAGTAGAGTTGGTTGTGTAATTTTTTAAATATTTTTCTAATTTACTCCTATGGGATAACCATTGTTTTTACGGACAGTATTTAAGTATTTATATGTACTGAAGTGTATAATTTAATATAAAAAACACATTTATTCTATCAAATAATACTGAAAAAATAGATGATGATTAAATGAAAACTTCACAATCATAGCCAGTCTACCCTACCTTTTATTCTCGGCAACTTGTATACTCTATAATTATATTTATTATATTATTATACTTTATAGTTTCCTCCTACACACATAAAACGCTATTACTATTGCTCTACCCGTGCAATTAATAGCGTTTGTGTTGTTAAATATTTTTGGTGGTGGTGATAAACCACACGAACACATCAAACAGTTATTTTACTAGCTGGCAGCAGAAGCAGGACCTCTACTGAAGATTTCTATTGCCAGATTGCCAGCTCCTTACTTAGATTGCGCCTTTACGCTGTTGGGGTCCATTCATATCACTTGGAACTAACCTTGACAGCTAAACGGGCAGCATCGCTCTGGTAAGGAGACCCCAACGTGATGGCCTCCCACGACACCCATATGGAGGCTGAGGAGGATGCGAGGGGCGAGAAAAGATCAGGAGGTGCCGAAGTTTACCAAGAGCCACCAAAGCGACACCAGATAAAGGGCCGCGCAGAGGTCACCGTACCTGTTGGAATTCCGGTTTCAAACCGCTACGAGGCTCTTGCGCCCCAGGAACCAGATGTTACCCAAAATGAAAAGATCCGACCGCCTCCACCCATCATAATCAAGCCACCTATTTCACTGACATCGCTGAGAATTCTACTAAGAGAGCTCAACATAGAGGAATACTCTTCCAATTCTTCTAAGCAAGAAACCAGATTGTACCTAGCTACTGAGGTGGATCATAACACAGCTCTCCAGGCACTTCTACGTGAGAAAAAGGTAGAATTCCACACCTTTGCCCCGCGTGGAACCAAAAGAACCCAAAAATTTGTCCTTTATGGCTTTGATGTAGATTACGACGTCAAAGACATAATCGATGAGTTAAAAAGAGTACTACCAGGCTTCAGACTCGCTAGAAGGTTAACAAAACAAGCCCCGAATGGTGAAAGATATGACATCGAAGCCATTCAGATAATAGTAGATCATTTTGTAAAAATAGAAGATATACGAAACCTTGGAGCTATCAACAGGATCAAATTTAGAGTGACCTCCTTTAAAGAAGATATTGGACCTGTACAATGTAGAAACTGCCAGGAATACGGCCACACAATGAAATACTGTGGCCGTACATGTCATTGTGCATGGTGCGGAGATCATCACCTGCTGGCACAATGCCCCAAGAATGTTAAACCTTATTGCTCAAACTGCAAAGGAGACCATCCAGCGTTTTCAAAAGAATGCTCCTACCGAAAGAAGATTATTGACCAACGTCGAAACCAAAAGAAGAAGAAAGAGGAGATAACCACGCCACCCCCTACACGGAAACCAAGTCAACTAGTGAAGTCGGGGTTAGAATACTCAGCGGTGATTGGCGGATCAACCAGCCAATCACAGCAGCCCGCTCACCCCCATCACCATGACTTCCCCCAGAGTTCTCCCCACCCGTCTGCCACACCATTAGAAGCAGCCCAGCCGTCTAAAAAGAATGAACAATCAACGCTCATCAGGCTCGTCGAAGGAATGCTCCAGAGGTTAGACCAGATGATGGGCTTCATCACAACCCTCCTTAATACCGTGCTGAGCCAACAAAAACATGATTGAGCACCTAGTTTGCACCTACAATATCAGAGGCCTCGCACAGAAGCAGGCTGAAGTAGAGCTTTTCCTGCAGCAACACAGACCATCGGTGATGGCGCTGACTGACACATTGATGCCCCCCTCGTCTCGACTATACTTCCATGGGTACACTGTATACCGGGAGGTTTGCTCACGCGGGTCGACAGAAGGCGTTGCTATACTGGTCAGAAGAGATGTCCCTTCGAAGATCATCACGAACCCAGTGGAACCTACTGAGGGAACTCACATAGTCACAGTAGACGTGCGATTTAAACATCGGTACAGGTTCACCTGTGTCTATAGGAGACCGAGGGCGGTTCTCACGTCAGTGAAATTACTACTACAACACGCCCAGGCAAGAAGTCGGTATGTTGTCCTTGGGGACTTAAATGCTCGACACACCTCCTGGCTGTGTGGTAGTAACAACCCATTGGGCACGTACATCACAAAGACCAGGCTCGCCGTCTTCCACCCGGGTGTTCACACCTTCAGGCATGCAGCCCGACCTGAGTGGACCTCTACGCTAGATCTGCTACTCACCAGGGATCTGCACACCATCACGGATTGCCACGCACTACCGTATGGACCCTCAGATCACCGGCCGGTGCTATACACATTTGAGGGCACACCCGCCACTCCACCCGCGAGCAAATATCTGCTTCATAAAGCCGATTGGAAGAGATACAGATCTTGCGTTGAGGAAACACTACCAGCAGTTACACCATGCAGAACCCGAGATGAGGTGGATAATGCTGTAAATGTCATCACCACCACCATCCAAGCCTCAGCCAAACGGAACATTCCCAAGTTTGCTCCACAGCCCAACGCCATCAGAAGACCTCCACGGCACATCCTAGTTCTGATCAGACAGCGAAACAACCTAAGGAACGTTTTCCAGCGCACTCGTAACTACAGCTTAAAACCGGCCATCAATGCGATGACCCGGCAGATAGCAAGACTCATGAGCGACTGGAAGACATCACTCTGGCACGAGCAGTTACGAAGGACTCATGACGATTACCGTCAGTTCTGGCGACTTGTCAGAACCTTCGTTAGTAAGAAAAGAAGCGTGCATCTGACATCAGGAGACGCGCTACTAACAACTGGGGAACAGGCTGAACACCTGGCGAAAAGTTATGCAGCAAGGGATGCTGAGCGAACTAGAAGCTCCCCACCGGTGCAGCAGAGATCATCACCTGGACTCACTGAGAAGCCCATATTCTGCAATTTTAACCAGCTTGAGTCTGTACTACGACGTATCAAAGGAAACAAGGCGTCGGGACATGATGATATCCCGTATGTTCTACTGAAGATGCTCCCAAGGAAGGGTAAAGCCTTCCTTCTGAACATCTTTAATTCATGCTTGCGGATATCTTACTTCCCTACAGTCTGGAAACATGCCATCGTAGTGCCACTACTCAAGCCGGGGAAGAAAGGAGACATGACTGACCACTATCGCCCGATCAGCCTCCTCCCGCACGTCAGCAAAGTCTTTGAGCGATTGATTCATTATCATCTCCTGAGTCACTGCAAGGAAGAGCACGTTATACCACCAGAGCAAACCGGTTTCCAACGCGGAGTCGCCTGTGAACATCATCTGGCTAAACTTCAGGCACACACCATAGAGCAGATGAATCACAACAAAGCTACGGCACTCATCTCGTTGGACTGCAGCCAGGCCTTTGACTGCGTGTCTCACGCGCTGTTACTTCGAAGACTGGAAGAGTACAAATTCCCAGCCCCGCTATGCCGTCTGGTCAGAAGCTACCTCAGTGGAAGAACTTTCGTCGTAAGAGTTGGTAATGACTATTCGAACCCAGTCGATACAACGTGTGGAGTACCTCAAGGGTCTGTGTTGGGGCCATTACTGTTCGTCGTTTTCACGGCGCCAGTAGTGGCACTTAAACATCCAGAAGCGGTGGTAGCAGCCTATGCTGACGATATCGCAGTCTATGCATCCAGCCTTAACGCAGAGAGAGCTCTCATGAAAGCACAGAATGCCACAGATACCATCGTCAAGGAGCTTGAGAAGAACGGCATACAGGTAAATCCTAATAAGACCGATGCCATAGTGATGTCATTTCAGCAAGGAAAGAAGCCCCTGCCCACTCACTTCACCATTGGTGGAGTGGACCAGCGGATCTCCAACTCAGTCCTCTACCTAGGCGTGACTCTGGATAGGCACCTCACCTTTACTAGTCACGTCAACCAGAGGCTCAAGCTGGCTCGGAAAAAGGAGTATAGGCTCTACCATCTGCTAAAGTCGCCGCAGCTCTCGTTGAGACTAAAACTGCAAATCTACAAGGCGGTCATCAGGCCTACGCTGCTCTATGGTGCACCGTTGCTCCGCCACCTGTATAAGTCCACGCTCAAGAAACTCCAGAGTTATCAAAACTCCATCCTTCGGCGAATAGTCAGAGGTACCACCCTGCAAAGGGCAAAGAATGTAAAGATCCGAGAGGAGCTTCAGCTCCCATCGGTGCCTGAGTTCATAGGCCGAAGACACGTCAAATTTTTCGATGGGCTGAAGGTCTGTGCTAACCCGCTTTTCCAGGAAATAGTACCGCCGCCCAGGCCTGGGAGGTGGCAAGGTAAAGTCCCCTTGGTTGATGTTCTCGCCGAGGGAAGGGGTTTGGACTCTGTAGTTCACACCCACTAACAATAATATAAATAATAAATTAATGCAGGGCGGTCCCTCCACGCCCAGTGGTATAATAAAAGGCCTCTGGCCACAGATGCAAAGAACGCATACAGCGTGCAGAGCCCTCTTAACTTAAAATGCCCTTGGGCAATAAAAGGAAAGTTGAAAATTTATGTATATATACATTTATATACATACTGAATTTATTCAAGAAATTCCTGGGGGGTAGGAAAAAAAAAAAAAAAAAAAAAAAAAAAAAAAAAAAAAAAAAAAAAAAAAAAAAAAAAAAAAAAAAAAAAAAATATAGTTTCCTCTTGAGTATTTAGCATAATCCGGAGATGGAGGGATGGTACATTAGTATGCTGCCTGGAGTTGTGCTCAGAGGAGTCAACAAGTTGGGTTTGATCACCTCGATTGGAGCATCAAACTTTCTCCATTAACCAGGGTCCACTCCCTGTCTGTGTCTGTTTGCATTAGATTGTTTTGGATTGGTCTGTCGCCTCGTGGTCATAACTGTATAATAATAATGGTTGGAAAAAAGGCGATTATAAATTTCTAATGAAATAATAGGCATTCACAAACACTTATTTATATCCCTTCTGGTCAGTTCAAAATAATCAAATTTTATTTTGATTTTAGAATTATGAATTAAGATATCTCTTTAGTTAATTCATCCATATTCATTTCACTATTCTTCGACTTATATTGTACTAGTTTTTACATTGATAAGGTTTGACATTTATTGTTTTTACATTTATTTATTTGGCTTAGTTTAAAATAATCAAATTAGATTTTTATTTGGAATTATGGATTAAGATATCCTTAATTAATTCTGTCTCGATCAGTCGAATTTTCAAGCAATCTGGGTTTTAAAATCTCTCAATTTTTTAATAATTTTTATTGAAGTTATACTAAAGATTTATATTTTGAAATTGGGATTCGTCACTTCTTCATGAAATTTCGTTTCATTGATACCTGATTCATCGAAATCCTTCGCTCCTGGTAGCTGGAAAAGAGATCAATCCTAACATATTAAATATAGTCTGGACTCTCATTAAAATAATTTTTTTTTTTAACATTTAATTCTCAATTCGGCATAGTCAAAAGATTTTAACCTTAATTTAATTGTTAGATAAAAAGGATGATTTCCAAATACATTTATTTATTATTTTCACTATTACTTCAGGTAAATGAAAAATAATTCAGACTTAAGGTCCTCCGCCTTTGTAAAATCAATCACTGCACTCGATATTGACTAAGCCAAATGGAACTATGAACAAAATTCTATCGGTCCTTATTCCATCATACCACGACAAAATCCACTCCATCCCAACCTAAGTTTGAAAAACTGATAGAGTGGAGTGATAGAATTTAAAGTTGTTTGGCTGTTATATAATATTAATGAAAATTGTCGGTCAGCAAATACCATTAGGTTAAAAATCAAATTAATTACAAAATATTGATAGGATTAACTTACAATTTCATTTATTTATTTTTTTTACTATGAATTATCTTTAAACAAAAAGTGGGACCATTTAAAGAAAGATGTGGTATTGAAACAATCCTTAAATACTTACAAACAATAAAATTGATTCATCGTATTTAAAAATAGTCGTAGCTAATGGCAGCAGAAGTTAAAGCGGTGTAAAGTGACAAAAATTAAGCATTTTTTGAAGATCTATTGAGGTGGATTTAAGTAGCTGGAGTGAGAGATTGTCTTTTTTAAATGTAAAAATATTGAATTATGTATTGAACATAATATATGAAGTAGAAATAAATGAAACAAATTTCAAAAGGTTAAATTATTTTTTCTTACATTTTAACACAACAATAAATTATTTAAAGCAATTATTTGTATACATTTTTTTCATTGAAAATTATAGAAACTTCAGTATCACTATCCTTTTCTATCTCTGCCAATCCTGAAGTATTTTATTTCTAGCTATCTATAGGCAGGTCTAAAAAGATTTATAATTATCATTATATTTATTGAGAGATATTACTATCTGTCACAATAAAGGACATTTATAATAGTGTTCAAAGAGCATATTCACACTCCATTCACAATGAATAAAAATAAATAATACAGATAAATAATAATACTAAAAGTAAATGTATATAAACTAAACTAAACAAAAAGAAACTAAGCTAATGAAAGTGACAACTCAAATACATACATCCTTCTATACAATATCTAAAAAAAAAATCATTCGCTCAAGATCTCCGAGCCAAGCCTTTCTCACCACTCGTGGAAGGAAAGGCAGGACTTCTAGGAGATCCCAGCGACCCTCAGCCTTCTTCACCTACTGGTGATTTATAATTAATTTTTTTTATGTAATTAAAAGAAAGGAATACATGGGTCAAATTGTCATACATTATGAATCTTGCCTAGGTAAAGGACCCTCTTCGAGTTAATATTGATCAAATGGGGACTTTAAACAAGGATTAAAGACGACCAAAGCCCCACTAAAACCCCCCTAACCTGTACCTGGATCAGCCTATACACAAAACACCATTCACAAGCACTTGACAACATATTAAAAGGCTTAGTCTTAGGGACTATAATTGTCTAATATAATATTTATAGTACTACTAAATTTAATAGGTTTTATTTAAGATAGATTTTTAATTCATCAATTGTAATGCCACAAAAAAATTATTTGATGAATTTGAAATAATTATTTTTTAAAATATACTTAGCTTTAAAATATACTTGCCTTGCTGTTTTTACAAAACGTTTCTAAATGATTTAATATCAGATTATTTTAAGACTAATACTTCTTGGGCGATGTGTTTAGAATTATTTCATTAGAATTTTCATACTTCTTACATAAAAAATTTTACTATTTGTTATTTTACATAGTTACACTTTTACATTTTTCAGTTGAATGTTAATATTAATTGTGAAATGGGTAGATGTCAATAGGAATACGAATGGAATGACTGAAAATTTTATGGAAACTCTGTAACAAGATTTTCAAAAGAACATTATGAGATTTAAAAAACATCAATTCTATTTTTTAAAATATTGTTATTTTTTTATTAATTTTCCATTATATCAATATTACCACCATTATTTTTTTTAAATGGACGTAATATTGGAGAGGTAAAAACTATCGTGTGTGCTTAAGACATGATAGAAGTTAAAACATCAACAAGACGGTTTTAATAATGTTAAGTTACTAATGGAAGTATAATTGTGTACAAATTACTATGGTTAAACTAATCGTAATTTGTTTCATAATCAAAATTAGTTAATGTTGTTATGAATATTCTTCATTCAAAGACATGCAGTGTTTTTCGGAAATATACAGTTCGCCACTGCTTCATGCGCAATGATTTTCAGCACCGGGGCAGTCCTCTGCCTCATATAGTTTTATAGGGGGTGTATATTTTTTCCTATCCGACAAATCGGCGTAAAGTCAAGATACAGTTTCGGATTATAGACCTATATGAAGAGGATGCAACGCTGAAAATTTCCCTCACTTACAGTATGCAGTTATGAGGTATTTCAATCCAAATGCAAAAATTCGACTCTATCCGACATTACATAACCGAGCTCAGTCTTCGTTAACTTTCTCAGAATTAATAAAAGTACTAAGCGCGCCTAACGAAGTTTTCGCTTAATTGATATTTGAATAAAGTTTTTAAGAGAAATTTATAATAATTTTATAATAATTACTTAAATTAAATTTGACAAGAAAAAACTTCAATAATTGCAAAAAAATATTGTGTTGTGTGCTCAGAGAAAAATGTTTAGATGTGAAAACTGAACTAAAGAACATGTGTAAATGATAATTTTTTTTTATTTATTTATTTTTTTAAGCATCCCTTAATGTCTGGAATTTAGCATCTTTTAAGCAAGGGAATCCCTCATTTAGCTCGTTTTGAGACTACTAAGTGTGTTTTCGGGCATGTTAAATGTAACCATACTTTGTATATTGTATGAGGAATTTCGGCATTGTCAAGGTAAATGTTTCATGTCGAAGAGTGAAAGTGATGTGTTGCGATTTGTCTTGGTTCAGTAGATTTTCCAAAATTTGCACCGATCGTTTAGTTTTTTTATATGATGTTGTAAAGTCTGTGGGACGTGTGTGGATGTTTATGTGTTGTTAGAATCGCTGTATCGTCTGCGTAAGTAGCTATAATAGTTCTGATGCTGTTAGGAGTGTCGTGTGTGTATATGATGTATAAAATAGGAGGGAGTACTGAGGAGCATCTGCTAAGGCTGGTCTTATTGAAGAAAGTTTTGAGTCTTGGCAGAAAGAGAAAAATCTGTCAGAAAGGAAGGATTGAAAAATAAGATAGTAGGTAGGAAGGAGTATCGTTTGAAGTTTGAAGAGAAGTCTCTAATGGATGACTACCGAATGCTTGAGCGGCATCCAGACATACTCCAGTTGCATACAATTTTTGCTCCAGTACCATTGCATTTTAGTCAGGCATGCTGTGTAATTGATGGATAATTGAATGTTGTTGTCAGAGTCCAAATTAATGGTCGGGTATTATTTTCCCGTCCGCCAGTATGTTAATAAGCCTTTTGTAAAGTAGTTTTTCAATGATTTTAGAACATCTTAGAACAAGGAGTAGGCTAATTGGCCTTTATGATGAAGGGGTTTATTTTTCCGTATTTGGTTTATGAATCATTGTAATGTATGAGTATTTCCATTATATAGGAAATTTGGTCGTTCTGAGTATTGTATTGTAAATAGACCTTATGTAAAGTGGAGCTTTTTTTCTAGTCATTTTCAGGAGAACTTGAGCAGTTATCAGGTCATGGTGAGGAGCTTTCTCTTTAGGTAATTGTCTAATTTGTTCTGCAACAAGTTTCGAAGTGAAGCAATATGGAGGTAATTCCAACTGTAGTGGAATGTCTTAAGTGTTTAGAACTTGTTTTTCGTGTTCAATGTTGGTGAAGCCAGTTTGTGGAGTAAAAACAAAAGAACGATGAATACCAAATACCTCAGATATTTCTATTTCTGACGCAGCCCAGGAACCATCTTCGTTTCTTTCAGGTGCAGACATTTCACAATGATTTAAAAGTTTTTTTGTATGCCTCCATAAGTTCCCATCGTCAGTAGAGGGATTTCTGAGGTAGTTGTAGTTTTAAAACTTTAAATATGTCGTTCTAGTTCATTGTTAAATCTATTGAAAGTTCGTTAATCAGATCGGAGTCGACCAGTTTTACTATACTTTGCTATACTCGTCCCTTAGCTCTGATAAAATCTCTTATGTACTGAGGATATGTTGGAAGCAACTCATTTCTGTTGTATTTGATGACAGAAGAAGACAATATAGCTCGTTGAATGCTGTTGTGAATTTATCCACAGCTTCTTAAACTCCATATTCGTTCCTTAGAGACATTGGAATGGAGAGCATTCCGTTTAGCTTATCTCTATATGCATCCCAATCGATAATTCCTCCTACGAGAGATGGTCGTAATGCATGTAAGTTTTCTTTCAAATTATTTTTCCTCAAAAATCATTATTTCTTAGGAGAAATAGAATCTCTCTGATTTGACAACGAGCGGTTAAGTAATTTAATTTAAAATGGGGAGATTAATTTGTATTACTTGAAATCGCCTGTTTCTCAACTATTATATTATATCTATTTCATAAAATTGTTCGAGTAAAATGATAAAACTTATAACAAAATAAGGATTCATTTATATTACTACTATTTTTATAACTTTCTTCTGTTTAGTGTATTTAGAGTCCTTCAGACTTACTAAACCATAACAAAAGTATACTTAGGATTGAATCAATTTAAGAACTGCGAAAGAGGTTATCATTTTATAATTAGGCATATTTTTCGTCTTTAATAGTCTAATCACGGTAATAAAGTATATTTTGATTGTATGGAATGAATATCCATTTGAATGTTCGTATGTGTAAGAAAGACCAAATTACTGCTGTAATCTCAGAACTGAACCGGAATGGACTTCAATCGTATTTCCTAAAAAGGTTTTCTTCCGTTGCCAATTCCCGGTGAGTGGAGACATCCACCAACCCCACCCTCCGACTTTTTCCATTCTGCAATTATCTAAGAACCATCGGAAGAAATTTTTTTTGTCTTTGGATTTGTAACTTCTACCACTGATGACTTGTTCTTTTTTTGGTTTTAGTCTAAGGAAGTCTTTTATCACGTTAAAAAAAAAAGTTAGGGTTTTTCGTTATTTTTAAAATAGATTTATTGATAAAAGGAACATTTATATATATATATATATATATATATATATATATATATATATATATATATATATATATATATATATATATATATATATATATATATATATATATATACCACTGTGTATTGATAAATGTTTCTTTTATCAATAAATCTATTTTATATATATATATATGACCCAACTCTCACTACTGGAAAGGCATATATCTTGACCGCATTAGTGACCCAATTATTACGGGAAGGCATGTATCCCGTCCGTAATCAAAAGATTAAAGAGGATATATCAACAAAAAAAAACAGTAAAAAGCAGTTTATCTCTTAATTCTGTCCCATAGTACAACCTATAGGCCTTCTTATCCTTCATGAAAACCATGATCATGAATAGGCATTGAAGATAAACGGAATTATGAAATGGCTACTTATTGACTGACGGGGAATTCAGGCAGTTGGAGGTTTTCAGGAAAGTATGTCCTATACCTGAGTTTTAGAATTTCGCAACGGGATCTTTCATTACTAACTTTATGAGTTTCACTGTCTCACAATGAAAATTGACAAGTTTCACTTGCTAGAGAACTGCTTAACACATCTGCATTTGAGAAACTAGAAGTCATATAGCTTAGTAATATCAGACTGTTCCGTGACATCTCACACACTAGGAAACGATTCCTGCGTCAGTCATCGCTAAGTAATTATGCCTACAACCAACATTTTATACATAGGAAATACTCAATGGGCACAGCCGATTTTAATCTTGTACAAGAACCAATAGACGAGCGTCAGACGGGAAAATCGAAAAATCAGAAGAAGTTTTATTTAAACGGATAGAAACCCGGTTCTTAGTCCCTTTTGCCCTATCTAAATCAATTCGATCCCTGATGTTTATAAATCAATTCGTTCAGATTCATAACATGGACCTATGTATGTATCGATATATGTAATTATTAAACTGTCAATTTTTTTTTTAAAGTGAGAAACCTATGAATATTTTGTACTTGTGACTTTGTGATCATGTTAAAAAAAAAAAACTTTTATAAATAATAAATTCAAGACTCGAATACTTACCCGTAATTCAGCCAATTTAGAGGCTAAAATCGTTAAATCTTTTTTTCATCTATCCAGTGATGTATCACAGTATTTAAATCAAGTTAACCACTCATTCATTTAGGGTACAAATATATTTTTATAAATTTTAAATTGTTTTTGATTTTCCATTCCATCCCTTTAGTAAAGCAGAGGATTGAAGCAGTCTTTTTTTTTAAAGAAACATTCATTATAGATGGTACTAAAGAAGAATACAAAGGAATTCAGTAATAGAAAACTAATCCAATTAGATAGAGATACTATTAAAATTCCAAAGACAGGGATTTTTTTAGTCGGGTGCAAGAAGCAGCTCCTAGATTTTTTGTGTCTTCTCTTAAAATTGATCTCACTGTCCTCTTAATGAAATTCTGAATAGTTTAGCTTATTTAATCCTCCGAACATATTAAATTCAGATTACTCAATAGTTTTTTAGTTTGAGGTTGGTTACTGCTTAAATTGAAATATATAAATAGTTTCATTTATATATTTATATTAAAATTAATTGATGGAAATGATTTAAGGTTTCCTTATAATGTATAAAAATGAATAACGGTTTTGTATGCTTTAACATATAACTTCACCATCAGAAAATATTTAAGATGGCTTTCGAAATGATCCTTTGTCTCCTTCGAGAATATGATATTTGATTCGTTTTTACCTCAGCAGAAAAATATTTAGGATGGATAAAAAATATAACTCTATCGATCTAAAAGAGATATTTATGCAACTTGTGTGAAAGGAAAATGAGATATATACAGGTAATTAATATGAAGGTCAGGCATAGATCCTACCCTAAATAAACTTTTGACTTCACCAGTCCAGGCATGGCTGCATTTGTTATCACCTAGAAACAAAATGCGGTTCTTCTTACTCCATAAATAGTTTTCGGATGAGGAAGTGTTCGAAAAGTACACGCCTTAAACCAAATTTAATGCTATTTGGACTCTTAATGTGGCCAGTGCGTAACGATTTTCTTTTCGTAACACCACAAAATACACTAGAGTTGCTTTTTCTCCTTTAGCATCGTAAAGGGGATATCTTATCTCCACTCTTATTAGGAGTACTTACCGCTTATAAGAGCTCATATGATTTCCTTTGATTTACAGTTAGCTTATTTTTCAAGAATAAATCTTTAATTTAATTAATCTTTAATTTATGAATAATTTTTTTGGAAATCGAGCTGAGAAATTTTTTAAAATTAATTAAACTATTGGGATAATATCTAAAGACCTCTTAAATAGGTTTTTTTTTTAATTTTTAGTTGATACTAAATTTACAGATTTTAGTTTTTTGTTTCTTTTGGAAATCTGTAGAGAAGATTGGGCTAAGTACTAAAATAAAATAAAAAAATCTGGGTTTGAATATAATTAACAACTTTAAATAATATTTTAAGGATGGGAAACATTTGATTGTTAATAACATTTCGTCCAAAATATTCTACATCTTTCCAATTGTAAAATCAAATGCTACACTCCTATTAATTTAATAAAATGCAATTAAACCCTGTTGAAATAATGTTTTGTGCCAAATAATTTAATACATATAAATAATTAAATAAATAAGTATATAAAATATAAAAATTATACGTAAATAAATGAATATTAAATTAATAAAATGGTTTAAATGTTAAATGGTGGCAATAAGCTAGGAAAATACTTCGGGCGGCAGTACCGTTGGGTACTCAGGCCGAAAAATCTAAGTAGCGAAAGTGTATGTTATTTTAAATGAAATTTCATCTCTGCTATTCCAGCGCTGATGATTTCAAAAAAGGCTACTAATTTAAAGAATATTAGGCCTATAATTTGAGAATCGAATCGAAAAATATATTGCGAAAAAGTGAGAAATGTTGTTATTTTTTTAACTTGTGTATATGTGTTCAAACATGGAAAAACTTGAATTGTTAATGTGAGCAGCCTAGGGAAAATTGTTTACAGCCAAAAAAAAGCCATATTTTTCTATCAATTTTTATTTCGTAACCTGAATTTTACTTTAAAGTGAAAAATGTACTCATTAAGAAACATCAGAACGTCAAATTATGCGTCAAATGAGTACTGAAAATTAATAGTTTGTTTAAGTGTCATGGTCGATAATAACAGTCAAGGAACCAAATTAGTCAAAAACTGAGACAAATTACTCTAAATGGCTCAGTAGATTAGAGATGGGTTTCCTAAGATAAATACACATAGAATCAAAGCTGTACAGCATCAAATATTTCGTCCACTGAGTACCAACAGCTTTAAAGTAGGTTAATTATACCTCTCAAATAGGGATTTGATAAGTTTAGAAAAATTTGATGCTCTAAAACCTCTCTTAGAAGTGTGCGGATTTTTCAATATTTTCCATCTAGGTGGCCATTTAGATTAATTTGCCTCAATTTTTAATAAATTTGGTATAAATCAGCGTTCGTAGCTCGTGGTTTTCTACCACACTACTTCATCAATTTATTAAGTTTAGGTACTCATTCGATGGACAATTTAACATTGTCCAATTATTTAAAAAAATACATTTTTTCCTTTGATGCACCATTTAGGAATTATTGATAAAAAAAGATCGAAAAATATTAATTTTACTCAACAGAACATAAACTTTCTTAATTTACACTCAAACCTTCCCTTGAGATAAGAACGAATGTCAGACGCATGCTCCAGGGCTATCTGCCCGCCATGCTCAATCTGGTTCATTCTATGCTCTATGTAAACATTTCAGAGACTGCTGCTAAGCGAAAGTTGAAACGTATTCATATGGCGATTCGCTGTAGGATTCTGAAAATCATAGAATGATGGGAAAAAACAATTAAATATTGACTTTGATTTTTATTCTCTGCAGATGCTTAAGATCTTTTCTTTTAATGGGTATTCTCCTTGCATTTGCATATTTATCGCTGTATTTGAATTTTACTTCAGGACAGTTCGATTAATGGAATTGATACTTCTTTTCACTTGATCCCCTGTTTTGTGGATTCTTTCCGATTCCCGCCGGCATGGTTTGATTCCAATGTGAGGGTGATCCGAATCGTAATCACTTCAACGATTGATCCTCATATCTCAAATCGAGCATTTGATGATTAAATTTAGATCTCTCTTGTCTACATAAAGGTATATACGCACTTCCTTGTAAGTCAAATAATTCAATAGGTAAATATATATGCATTTATAGAACAATAATAAATCAATAAAAGAAGTTTGTTAAAGTTACAAAAAAATGACTACCATTGTAATAGCATTTAATGATGAGATATTGCTTTCGACGGATAATTAATTATTTTATTAATATGCCGAAGCAAATATTCAGATCGAGATTGAAATTATTGAGAAATGTGATATTAAATATTTAGTTAGTATATCTTCAACGATTGGCTGTACCTCAGCATTCACGATTTTCATCTTTAGTAGTTAATTTATATTACACGATATATTTTGATATACTGACTAGACGATACAAACAACTATCAGATGGACTAAAGGCCTTCACTTAACTTACAAAACAAGTGACTAATCTAGACCACCATACTAAGACCTATTTGGACATACGGAGAACCACAAAACACTTCCACATAAATAAAATTCATACCACACAATCGAAAATTCTCACCTATGCATGTAATTTTTATTTAAATAAAAAATCATGAAAGGTGAAATTAGCATATTCATAATTTTTATCTTATTCACCTCGATTACATTTATTAACATCATTTTGGTGCAGAAACCAAAAATGGTGGAATATGATGAACTTATTTACAGACTAACTATACAAGCATTAAAACTATTGAAAAATAATAATTTCGTACCACCATGTTTTTTTCGAGTTGATATTACAAATTATATAGTGGAAAATATTGTTTCCTTTTGTTTGTACATTATTTTTGAATTTTCAATCAATACCATCTTACAATTTGAGTATTCATTTACATGAAATCCTGTTTTGTTTTTTTAAGATTTTATAAACAAAAATAAGTAAATATGCTAATGAAGTTGAGGGTGAAAATCGTTTTTCTCTTTTCGAAACTGTATCAAATTATTTTTAATGCTCTGTATGATTTTCTCCATAAAAATAAATAAATATATCATTCTGTAGCTACCATATATAGTATTTTTTTAGATCTTTAGAATTTTATTTTAATAATTTCTTATCACTTTGTGTCTGTATGCTGAAAATTCACGAAATAAATCTATGGATTCTCCACTCTAGCTAGAATAAGTTTAAAACTTACACGATAATCCTACGTGCCTTACCTAATACTAATGTATGATGAAGTTAAACCTAGTTAAAGAAACTTATAACCATAAATGAAATAATCGTTTTGTAATCACCGAAGAAAATATATAAAGTTAACAATCCAAATATGACTGATCAACCGAAATTTATGTTTATTATATTACAGCTTAAATATATTTTTTTTAGTTCATAACAATCATAATAATTAGTCATCAAATATATGACTGATATGAACATGTTAGAATGAAGCATTTAGTTATTTTTTTTAACCGTGATTAGGTCTTTGTAACTTCTATAAAGCATTATTTTAGATGACAATCCATCCAAAATTCTTGTATTTATTAATTTATTAACCGAACGAAAATGTTGAACATTAAATTAAATTTCCATTCTTCAAATTTCTTTGCAGTGAGCAAATTTTTTGCCAACTTCACAGCTTTCCATCACTTCCGGAATATAGATCAGATCGGCAGGTCTCTTGACCAATGCCTACGTCATCGTCGTGGTGGACTGTACGGATTCCTTGTACGTTGAAGGATTTCTGTCAGAGAATTCATGTTGTACTTCGGTCTTTGGTGAAAGTTATTGTAGTTTCTTTGTCAGTGTCTAAAATCGTTGGTACGTATAAATCTTTATGTAGTATATCATGTGCGTCAACGATCCTTCGTTTTAGCAAAACCCCTCAGTTCTATGCTGTAAGTCCAAATTGGTTTCATTAAAACTTTATAAAGGGTTAGTTTGATAGTTAAGGATAATTTTGAACGTATAATGTCAAATAACCTGGATAAAAGACCGTATTGTCTATTTAATTCTATTCGTGTTTGTCTAATGCGAGTCCTCCAAGTAATTATTTTGTCCAGGTAAAAACCTAAATATCTAATTACATTCATATTGGAATTTAAATATTATTAAAATATATTTCGGGGGAAAGTGTATGGTTAAGAGTGAATACCACATAGACACTTTTTTTTTTTGTTTTTTCAATGACCTTAATTTTCACCTTATGTCCCAATTAGCGATATTGTTCAAATGATTTTGGAGAGTGGTTTAATAGATTTAATGTCAAAACGTTCTGTCCCTACTTTTACTACAAAATGTCTATCCATTAGATATGAGAGTAACATTAGATAGTAGGTCGGAAGGACTAAAATTTTAAGTTTAGAAAGCAATGCTTCATACTAAACTTTATCGAAGGCTTGAGTAATGTCAAGAAAAACTCCAGGACATAATTTTTAAATCCTAAAGAATTAGAAATATTATCTACCAATCGATGGCACTGTTGACAGTTGAACGATGCTTTCTGAAGCCGAATTGATGATTTCGAATAAATTTCCTTTTTTTCTGATTTACATTTTATTCTAAGATTCCCATTTTAATATTTATGTCACCTTTTTTGATTATGTTTACTTCATCATTTAATCTAACTATAATTCAAAATAAATATTATCATTTATTTTTGCCTTCTTATTTGACTGATCACCCCAACTATTCTTCTCTTCAATCTTGAAAACCTTCTCTTTATTTTTATTTTACATTTCAAAAATAAAAAAAAATTATAACAACATTTGGCTAAGTTTTACTATTCTTATTATATATTATGGCCTTGTATCTAAAATATTTTCTTATTAAAAAAAATTATTTTGTACAAAAAAAAAGCCTACATTGCAATTCGTTAATTCGAACTCGCAAAGTCCCATTAAAACAGGCCATGTCGGAAAGAGGAAAATATTTTCCTTCCTGTTTAAGCCGTAATACACTTGTTGAGCTTGCAAAGCTGAAGGTCACTTTTTATTTTCATTTGGTTCTTTTTTTTTTCCGTAACAATACTGTTATAAAGAAATATTATCGACGATTATCCGGTTTAAAAAAGTATATGTTATGTTTCATATATAATATCGAATATACGTTATTTGTCAATTTTTTTTATTAACAATTAGCTCTTTTTACGTTAACATTAACTTTATAATTATAAGTAATATCAGTTTATAATTTGTTAAGTCTAATATGTTGACGTATCTGCCCAAGCATAAACTTCGTCATCAGCACTAAAACTTGCAAAATATATTGAAAGACAATATCAGGTACATGAATAAATCACGGAAAAAGAATAAATTGAACTCATAAATAATATAAATATAAACATAATTTAATTTGTATCCGTGATGATACAGATAGTTAATCGGCAGCTATCATGTGATTCATGTGAGAGTCATTCATTGGTTGGTATTCCGGTACAAGTATTAGGATCTAAATTGATTTTCTGTTTTGAAAAACCATTCATTTATTTCTGACCTTTAAGGAATGAAAGAAGAGCCGTTATTTTTAACAAAATCTACAAAATATTGATAGCAAACGGATAAGAACAAAAAGGCGATAAACAAGAAAAATGATTGGACATCGAAGGACGGATATCCCAAGTTTGGAAATATATTTGAGTTGACGAGGAGAGAACGGATCACTAGTGATCGATAGCCAGTGCCATCTGTATCTGGATCACGTACTGTCCTCTGTCTTAGCTGGTTCACACCCCCCTAACCCTTTCCTCCATCTCTCTATGGTAGAAATTTATTAACAATGGTGTAGTGGCCGGCTTTATATAGCTTTGCCTTTGTTCCCATAGTTTTATTTTCTAGTCGAGTTGGAAGGAATGGGGTTATAAATGTAATCGCAAGCCGTGCAAACCACTGTTATTAAACATACTCACGAACACTATCACAAGATATAACAAAAACAAAGGAAAGAAATAAAAAGCCACGTGCTGCCATCATCATCAAAGAACAAAGTGACATAGAACAGAGAAGTTTTGCGATACTTATAAAAGATAAGGAGTAGAGTGTATGATATACGAAACAGAAACGATGATGACAAGTATTTTTCCAATTATACAAAACTCAAAAAAATACGTACAAATAACTACTATCGGTTCTAATTAAAGAAGCAGACTTATAAAAGTTATTCAAAGTAATAAGCAGTCAGTAATATCTCTATAGTAATAAGCTAATAGGTACCTGCAGGATTAATAATAACACTGAGTGCGCAAAACCAAGACTCGTCTTGGTCTCTCATTTTGGCAACACTAGAAAATTTTTAAAATAAAAATCAATCTACAACTAAGATTTAAAATTAATTTACTTAAGACTTCCAATAAGCTCCAATCATTTCAATTATATATTTTGTTATTATTTTTCAGATACAGCTGGAATATAATTTTTGTATAGAGAAGAGGCAATTATAGCACAACACTTCCCCGAACGCTCAGCTATCCTCTTTCCATCCCCTCTCTGAAATGAGTTCATTATTTAAGCAGCGTGGGATACGTATGTCGGAATGAATGCATCTCGTTTCTGATGATTGGATTAATCTCAAATAAACATATTCTATTTCTTATAAATTTTTATTCAAAGTACTGATTGTTTTAAAAGTGGAGGAATGTTATTAGAGGAAGTTATTAGGTATTGATTGTGTGACTAATCGAGATCCAGTAGTTGCAGTGGTATATGATTTGATTCAACTGATCTGCCGTGGTGATGTGTTAACCTCTAGTTGATAGATTTATTTATCCTTTTCTTGTATTTTGGCAACATGGTTTTGCAATGGTAGCTTATCAATCAGGCATGTGCTGTGCCTGCTAAGAAAGAAGAAAATCATTTTGACTTTATCGCGACATCCATATTATAGCTCTATTACAGGTATAATGATCTATTAATTTCTCTGCCGGTGATTTTACTATTGGAGATTTTATTTACTAGAAATTGCTTTATAGTACAGATAGATAGTTATCTTGTTTTTTTTGCTTGCTGTCTTACAGCTTATATTATATCATATTTACAAAAAAATACTAAATTCCTAAATTTCATAAGGGTGCAAGTAAGATGTTTAGAGCATTTGATATTTAAATCTTTAAAATCATAAACATGTTTGAAATTTGGATATCTGTTACGTCTTATACTCCTAGAAAATGTTTGAGCTAAAAACGGAAAATTGTTTCCTCAAGGTAGCATTTTTTTCGAGTTAGCCACCCATTGTCGTTTTCACTATTTAGTATTCTGGTATAATATTCTTCATATCTCTATAATCTTTGTCGGATTTCCCTCCGAGATATAAAGGGCGAAATGTTGAAGTTTCTCTTTTCATTAAATTTTTCAGTTGATCTTGTTATAAACATGGTATAGATATAGAAATCTTCCTAAGTAAAAATCTTTTTATTGTACTAACATTATCTGTCAAAATCTGTTTCATATGCAATTAAAAGTAATTTATGAATTTAGCCAATAAAATAAATGATAATATTTTATATACCATATGTGAATATTAAGTAACGTAACTCTTGCTAAAAAGCATTTTATTTTGAATTCATCCATATTACCACCTTCAATATACACCTCTCCAATATTCCTTCAACCCTTCATGCGAATCTTGCTTAGAACAGTCAAGTTCATTCTCTCAAACGCTACTGGAAGTTTTATTCTCTCAGTTCCTTCAAGACGCGTCCCGCATTCTCTTTCACAGCTTCAGCGGATTCATATCTTGTTCCGTTTAATAAAGATCGATGAAGTTATTTTTTACTTATAACCTCGAAACGAAACTCCATGATGAAAGAGAAAGCGTCACGCTTACTGAAGGAGCTGAAAGAAGAAGACTTCCAGCACTGTAAAATTCACATGGAGCGTTGTATGGATAGAGGATGGGTGTGTATTGGAGTTAATCCCGTCAACTCCTAGTTTCCTCCCTTGTTTTTCCACACTTCGAGTATGGCTATATGGTGTACGGTGGACTCCCGGGAAATTCCGAGGCCAAACTTAAATGCCTCTATGATTTGTTTTCGGAATCTCAAGGGATACGCAAATTACACTGAGTTGAGGTGGCTCAACCCATCCAATCGTCGTCGGTACTTCCAAGCCACCTTTCTGTACTAGATCATTAGAACTCATCGACCCTCCTACATTTTTCAAGCTTACAATTCAAATACTCCATCCAATGCCGTCCCACTAGATCTCGTACATCCGACCTCTATCCCCCTCCTCACCGAACTACTTTGTTTTGCAAATCATTTGCAATTCAAGCCGCCTCATTCTGGAATTCCATCCTTTGCTGATATTCGTCACACACAACCAGTTTCATCATTCAAAGCTCTCCTCTTTAAACACCTAATACTTTCTCAAACCGCCTGATTACGAAATATACCCAAGAAAGCTGTATAGGTACCCCCAGAAAATGTTTCTGTTATTTTAGTTTTCTCTATTTGTATTATGTAAGCTGTTATGTATGCACATTTACGCTTTTCATGTTTTTCTCTTTTTTTTTTCTCTCTTTCCATCTGTATTTTTTGCTTTTAAATAATCAATATTGTAGTTATCTACTCTATTTATGACCACTTACACATGTATACAGCACTTATAATTTGTTCTAAAGGGACAATAGTCCCAGAATAATAAAATATATTTTCATTTCATTCATTCATTTATAATGAGAAAAAATGTATGACTTCAAAATAAAATGCTTTTCAGCAAGATTTTCGTTGTTTTATAGCAACACTTCGTATTCAGCTCATAAATAGAGGAAGTATTCTTCCAAAATAATCAACACTGGATCTATAATATTCTACACTTGGGATTGCGAATAGAGTTTTGACGGTAGCACCAAAATCTTACCGATTTTTATTCACAGTTGTACAATACTTGTTCATGATGGTCATGTGATCGCTGGGACATAGAAGATACCTGATGGACATCCCGAACGAGAGGTGTGGACCCAGACAGAGCGCGGTGACAGAAAGCAGAAGTCGGCGGCTCAGTGGCAGATAATGGAGTGGGGGACGAGAGGAAATTGCCCCATTTCCACCACTGCTCCCCGGTTAGTGCCATCGCCCCGCACGAGCTTTTTCACTGCGGGCTTGATCTATCAGCGCCCATCAGCTTATTTCCTTATAGCATCTTCCTTCTTAGGGCCACTCATCCCCTCTCGAAGGAATCACCCTCTCAGTGTGTCAACTTATACTCTGGGATTACTTTTTAGGAAGTGCCGAATAAGAGAGTATAAAACTTTCTCGTTCCTCCATGGATTTTCTCATTCAGTTCACTAAATATATTATTTTCCAAACTCACTTACGTCACTTGAAATGTTTTTCTTTTACTTATGAAAAAAAATTCTGCTTCTTTAAAAAGTAATGGTTTCATTAGAGAACAAAAAAAATCTATTGATACCTTATCTAATATAGTTATTTCTATCTCCATATCAGAGATATTCTATTTAATATAGATTAAACTTATCTCGTCCTGAAAACCGATTTCCTTGAAGTATGTCATAAATTATTAGTTGAGATAGTGTTTTAGAAGGTTTTGGGTTCAAAAGACTGGCTAGTTGTAGCATTTAGCGTATTTAATCTGATCGTTAACAGAAATTTAGATACTTATTGGGCGAACGATTTGACCGTTTGTTAGGGTAAATGGTTCAAATACCGCTGTGAGATCTGGTAAATGTTTTGAAAATATTTCTGCTCAGAATTCTGAAAAAAAAATAAAGTATTCTAAATTTTTTATTGGTTTCATATCATATGTATGATTCTGTTCATATATGTTGAATATTTGAACAATTTAAAAGCTAAGAGAAAAAATTAAAAACCAAAACTCGACTACGAAAATCGGAAAAAAATCTTACTCATCTTAAGGTGATGTAGTTGCGTATCTAACAAATATCTCTATAGATTTTTGGGTAATTGAAATATACAAATATTTAAGCATGGTGTAGAAGCGCGTGATTTTCATCAAACACTACTGCTTCTGGAGAGTAAAATAAAAATACTAAGTTTCGTTAGAGAGTGAAATGCATCCGACTATAACACCAAGTTTATATACTTCCAAATAACAATTTCTCTGACAAAATACCGGGGTGTTTAAGTAGATACATTAATGTATCCTTAGGATGAATAGGATTTATCGATTATTGTTGTCGGGTTTTCTTTTAATTGATTTTGTTTAATTAAATAACTTTTAGGTTCTGTAAAAAGGACGCAATTACAAAAACTACAGATATTTTAATCCAAAATTGTACGACTTATAACAGGAGCTCCTTGGTACGTAAACAACAAAACTTTACTTAACGACTTGCGATACCAACTATCAACCAACACATAGGTGATCTGTACTCCAGATTTCAACTTGAACTACATGAACATCACAACGGACTTATTAACGACATGGCCACAGCTGACATGCCGATTAGCAGACGATTAAGAGGAACTGTATGAGAGATCTCCTTTTCTGAATTAAGGAAACAAATCAAGACCAGAAAGACGTTCTACTGGGGCTATTTTTTTCTCATGACTAAAATGTCAATTTTGTCTTATTAGTTACAGCACATCTGCATATTGTCAAGCTCCTGGCAGGTGTGGATGAAAATATAAAGATAAAACAAAAAAACAAACAAAAACTGTTTATTATACAATTCATAAAAATGACACTTAAGATTGCATATGAGAAATAATAAAGTCATACAATGGTTTGGGACTAATCTGTCTATAACGTCTGTATTTATATTTCTTACGTTTCGATGTAATTATCATTTATATCGTATTTCTTATCGAAAATTCGTATTGATCCCCATGATTGCGATCTAATTACTACGATTTTTTTATTTATTTAGATATATAATATTCTGTCTCGTGGACAATAATTATGGTGATAGACTACAATTTCAAGAATTAACATTGAAAAAATTTGGTGAAAAGAATTTTACAGTTTAGGTGGAAAAGAAATTACCTGAGGCACATTGCCTCTCTTAATAATCTATTTATTGAATAATAATACAATCAGCCACTGCTGGAGGGCTATAAGTTCTCATTCATACAATATATACAAATAATAGAGACATAAATATAAATATAGAAAGTAAATAAATAATACTGATGGAGAAAGTAAATAAAAAGAAAAAAAAGTTAACAAATAACATAAACTAGAAACTTCTAAACACAATCATACCTATATACAATGTATACATTCGCCCAGGAATCTCCGCGGTAGGCTCTTTACCCCACATGTGGAAGGCACGGACATGAGTGGAGAAGCTGGCCATTGCCAGGACTCCATAAGCATATTTACAACAGATCTCTGGGCCACTGCCGTTTTAACCTTCGTGGAGGATTGTAGGGATGA
Organism: Nezara viridula; assembly: GCA_928085145.1. Taxonomy (NCBI): domain Eukaryota; kingdom Metazoa; phylum Arthropoda; class Insecta; order Hemiptera; family Pentatomidae; genus Nezara; species Nezara viridula. Next base: position 153,155,486 of record OV725077.1, on the reverse strand, counting down.
AGGGAGCTGGATACTGATTGAGCTAAAGGATTTGGATGATGAAAGTTTCTGGTGAAAGTTTGAGAATCTGGATGTGATGATGTCGAGGACAAATGGGATGTTAAGGTCATGGTGTAGGGTCTTATTTGTGACATAATATGGGGCATTGACTATTTTTCTAAGTACTTTGGACTGGAAGGATTGGATGCGTTTGATATTCGAATGTTTAGCAGTTCCCCACAGTTCAAGTCCGTAGGTCCAGATAGGTTTCAGTATGGTCTTGTAGATTAAAAGTTTATTTTCAATCGAAAGATGAGATGTCCTACTTAGTAATCTATACAGCTGGCCATATCGTCGGTTAAGTTCTTGTCTTTTAAGTCTGGTATGTGGGTTCCAAGTTAGTCTTTTGTCTAGAAGGAAGCCAAGGTAACGGACTGTGTCTGAGTAGGGAAGTGGAATTGAATTAAAAAGGATTGGCGGACAGGATCTGCGTCGCAGGGTGAAAGTGATATGTTTGCATTTTGATTCATTGATTTTGATGCGCCAGTTGTTGCACCACTGCTCAATCAAGGAGAGGTGAGATTTTAGGTTTAGAGATGCTATTTGAGGATCTGAGTGGGAATGATAGAATAGCAGTATCATCAGATTTTTTTTTTTTTTTTTTTTTTTTTATTGATAAATATTACAATCTGTCTCAATAAAGGACAATCATCAGAAAATGTAGCTAGAAAGTATCGGGATTTGAAGAGATATCGGAAGGAAGAGAATGTAGAGAACAGGGCCCAAGACACTGCCTTGTGGAACACCAGCCTCAACGGACTTGAAAGGAACGATTTGAGAGGTAGGATTTCAAGACTAGGTAAATGGGTTTAAATGGGGTAAATGGGTTTTGAGCTTGAAAAGCAAGCCATCGTGCCACACCCGGTCGAAACCTTGCGCTACGTCCAGAAAGGCACGAGTGACATTGCCTCTCAAAATCAACTTTTGACTGCATGATAAATTTAGCAATTTGTACAGTTTTAATAAAAAAGTATTTACAACGATATTATTCAATTGCTCACTATATATTACATAATGACTAGATAAATATCAAACATTTGAATTGTAGTAATAAACATAATTTTTAAGATAAATTAATGTTATTCTTTTACTTTTGATCAACGTTTTCCTTTATGTTACAGGTAAGATATTACTCAAGAGGTTCAACAATAAGCAGTAAGACTGTTGGAGAAGTGTAAGTCTTTTAAATATTTATATATAATATATAGATAGCATATGTGATGATATCGTTGGGTTGCGGCTCTTCCGTTTTGGTAACCCTATCATTGATCCGAAGATCAGCGAATTGATTGATCTCATCAACGTGTATAAGTTTACAAAGGCCCCCGGCCTGTTTCAACATGAAATGGGATGAATGGAGTGCCTCTTTATGGGGTTAAAAAAAATATATACAATGTGAGTCTTATACTACAGTATTTTACGATTAGTATAGTATTTTACGACAAATCAGTATTATTGTCACACATCCTGACAAATATACAACATTTAAACAAATTAAAATCGATAAGGACATATATACATTTTTATTTTATTTTTCTACCTATGCTACGTAAGGAAAGTATTGCGATCAAATTTCCGCTCAATTCAAATACAGTTTTCGACGGATACGCTTCAGAGCTCTATGAGTCCGAAAAACAAATTTTCAGCCAATCTGTCCTGGCCCTGCCAAGATTATCTCGGTAATTAGTGGATTGATTTCATTGCTTCTTTTTTTTATTTTGTAGGGTTTTGACTACTGATACCCGTCACAAAAATTGGGTGCTCCATGCCCAACAAGTAAAAAAACACATTTTTCTATTGATTAGCGCAAAAACGGCTCTTACGAATTTGATGAAACTTTCCTATAATTTTCTAACCAACGTCTTTTCAATTAATTCGTAAATGTACTAAAAAAAAGGAAAAAAAGGAAGCAAAGAAAAATTGTTTGGGGTATAAAATTTATTTATTTATATATATATATATATATATATATATATATATATATATATATATATCTATACATACATATAAACTTTTGAAAAGTAATTAAATTAACAAAAATAATCAACAGAACAAAAATAAAATCATCAGAATCGAAATAGTAGCGATGATACAGCGTATTCCAATCTACATATGTTTTAATTTATTACTTTCCTACCTATACTAGGTAACAAAAGTATGTTATCATCTTTAAATTCATTTGTCTATTTCAAGATCATATGTTTACTGAAGTATCTTTATTTTTAATAATAAAAATTGTTATTATAAAAAATTTACATTCTTCTTTATTTTAATATTAAGATTCGACAACTCTGTAAATTAATTTAATTTTTATTAATTGTCATTTAATTATTCACAACCGCCAGACAATTGTCATTTCTCTGTTCATTGTAGTTATTCTGAGGGGACTAAATGTTCCAGAATAAAATTTTCTTTCTTTCATTCTTTCTTTCTATTCTGACCATTTTTTGTCATAGAATATTTTGCACGAAATTTTCGAACTTAGGCCGCTAGACTTTCATGATTTTTGAAATATTGTTCAAAAATTAAACAACTCGCTCGTATAACGCTCCATTTTTTCTAATCCTAAACTATCAGTTTTTAAATTGACAAAGAAAAATAAATCAAAAGAAGAAAGAAATATGTTTTATATTTAATTTAAATCTTGCGTTAATTTTGTGACCCTCTATACAAGTAGGTTTTCATTCCTTTACTTTATCGAAGATATCGTACTCTTAGATCCATTTTCAGAAAAATAAGGAAACAGCAGATTTTTTGTTATTATTTTCCAATATGCAATTCACACATGGAGTTGAGACCGTTCCTCTCGACTCACCTTGAAACTAAAAATGGCTTCCTACTAAATTAGAAAATTTATTAAGTACTTAATTATTCATCGATGCCTAACAACTACCGGAAATACCATTCCTAAAATTGTAAGGTGAAATTTGCTGTAGATTTCAATACTAAATCTAACGTGTCCTCAATCAAGATCAGTATGATGGTAAATATACTTGAGCTTGCAGATTTGTGTCCGTAAAATATACAAAAAGTTCTCTCCTATAATAAAGGAAATAGCGAGCTGAGAGCTTTTGGCTAAATTGCCAACCATTACTCATAAATTTTCGTTGTAAAACGCTGCCGCCTAAGTTCTAATGGAAGATGGCCTCTTTACGGTTGCTCAGGTTGGTGTGGTCCCCACCAAAGGGCATCATCATTTTTTACCACAGTATTATAAAGCAGCTCATTGATATTAGCAACCTTATTTATTGGTCTAACGCTTCCGGCCATAAAATTGCCATCCTCCGCCCCGTTTCCTCTCCATTCTCCAACCTTAGAAAACACTAGGAGGGTACCAACCCCCATTTTACAAATTATACAACTGTTCATTTAATTACTTATGTATTGAGTCCCTATAACCTTCTACTCTCCTAATACAATTCAGACCCGAAAATCGTATGACAAAGGATAGTTCAAACAATCTCTAAAGGAAAGAACACTATCGAGCCTAGAGGTCTGGAATAAAAGTTGAGCTCCAATGAATTCCTATTCTCCTAATACTTAATAGAGATTTTCATATTGCTGTCGTTACGATCTGTCCCGATTTATTTATGAATATTAAATAATAGAGAGAAATAATCCAGAAATAAGTTCTTTGTGTAGCCTGATCATTTAGAGCTTTTATTTATTTTTTCAATTTATTTATTGAGTATTACAACGATCTGTCACATGGACATTAGTTATAGTGAGGTAGGATAACATTCACACAATATCTACAAAAAATATTAAATAAATAGAAGCAAAATAACAATAAATAATAATCAAATGTATATACAATAAATAAAATAAAATAATCTAAAAAATGATAATTAAAACTAAGCAAGAAACACATGCATACCTATATACAATCAGGCAAGGGAACTCCAGGAGAACCCTGCGCTAGATGATTCATAAATCAAGAATTCTTTTTACTGAGTTATAATATTGTATTCGTAACTGTTTACGATAATATCGATCAGCTTTGTTGAATCATTAAATTTTCTATATACAATTAATGGTGGTTCTTTAGATATAGCAGTTGTCACATAGGTGTGCGACATTGCATAACTTTATACGTTCTAATGTACACTGAAAATAATATAAAAAGCAAGATGTTTGATATTTTGATGGCATGCGTTAGGTTATCCTTAGTTGGTTTCGTGTAATATAATAAACTAATATTTATGTAGCTTAACCATTGCATTAAAGATATCTAAAGCGATCTTACGACATATTCATGAACTTTTTTATTTACTTTTTTATTATAGAGCTTAATATTTTTCATAACGTTATTAGAATAACGATGTAACATACAAGTAATATTTTAACGTAATTATAGGCGAAATAAGATAGCGTTGCAGTATACATTAAAGAATTTTTTACAGATACAATCAGTTTAATTTCATGTAGAAATATTTTCATTGTCCTGAGGATTAGCCTTTTTTGACCAGAGTCATATATCTGCTTTTTTTCTAGTTGAAGCGAACGGGGCAAGGTACTGACTACCTGTGCTGAATGTTCTGGGCTCGTGTCAAGCTGGGACTGGTAATTGATCTTGGGATCAGTAGACCCTCCAGGTGTACCCCCAGCCCATATAAAGTGGGTATTCTTAATGAGATTACTGGATCAAAGTACTCTTACGTACTTCCATGCAAAGGACTGATATTATGGTCCTTTATGGGTTATAATGGTACGGGTTTTTTTTTTTTTTCTTTCAGAAAGGTCCGTCAAATAAGTTCCTTATTTTATTGAAATTATAAATCTCATTCCAAAGTAACATATTCTTTTATAAAATAAGTTTATCCTAATTTTTTAAGTATTGTGAGCTCGCTAATTCGTAGCTTACGGTGGTTTGAAAGGATATGAAGCAATCCCTTATTAAAAATACTGAAAAGAAAGGCAATTGTAGTAGTGTCCACGTGAATTGATGAATTCTGTTTTGATCCGTTCAATACAGGCCTAAAATAATGAAAAGAAAAAACAGTCTGGTTTAAATAGAAATAATTAAGTGTCAAAAATTTAAAATTAATTTTAATGTTTCCCTAGTTGTGTAAATTTGCAAAAAAAATAATAATAAAAAAAAATTAAATGGTGGGTATGATTGTTTATTTTACTGAATTTCTTTTTATTGTTGTCTTTTTTTTTTTATTCCTTTGATTTTAGGAAATTCCATTATAGTTGGTATTTCATAATTTGTGATTTATTCTCCCATGTCCATTTAATTTCGTGCCAATTTATGTATTTCAGTGCTTAAATGCGAGTGGATTAACTTTTTTCTGTTCCCTTATATTTAGTCTGTTCAACAGTACATCAGAGATAGGTGTATTATCGATTGCTCTCGGCCAGTGCATGTTAAAATGTTGCTATTTTTTTATTTTAAAATAAAAAGTAAAAAGAGCTTTTTAAAAGTTATCTTGGCGTTGGAAGGGAGATGGGGCCCGCTTTAGTGGTGAACTCCCCAGGGACAAGCTTATATTGAATAAAGGCCATTAAAAAATCAATGTCAACGAACCTGACCTGGATTTTATTTATCCTTCTGATTCCTCTCAGGCCCAAATACTGGCACCGAGTCTTCAGGAAGTATACCATATATTTTACATAAGTAATAATTTATATTTATTTCTCACCAACATGCACTTTATAAAATATTGTCATAAATTTTATATTATACTGTTAAATAAGCTCTTTATAGTTTTATCTTGCATTTAAATTTATTGATGATGAGAAACTGGTTTCGTTGATGAGAAAAGCATTATGCCTTATTATTTATTTATTTTTATAGTTTATTTTTACTGTTGTCTTTTGATCCCTTCTTTTTCATAACATTTATGAATGAGATTCTTAAGGCCTGCAAGTGAAGAACTCCACGGAAAATAGTCGTGTATAAGGAACCTTCTCATTGTTTTGGCACATGCATTTTTATTTCCAGATGACATTGAGCTAACTGATTGTTCATTTAATTACTTATATGTTGTGTCCCTATAATCTTCTACTATCCTAATACAAAAAACAGAATTTAGACCCGAAATTCGTATGGTAGATGATAGTTCAAACAATCTCTAAAGGAAACCAACACTATCGAGCCTAAAGGTCTGGACTAAAAGTTTAGCTCCAATAAATTAATATTCCCCTAATACTTTATAGAGATTTTCACATTGCTGTCTGTCTTCGTTACGATCTGTCACGATTTATTTATGTAAATTAAAATATGACATTCAGTAAAAACTGAGAGCAGACTCTCAGGATAACAAAAAAAAAATAAATAAAAATAGTTATGGAATGGTGATAGGAATCAATTCGAACAAGGATGGATATTAATGGAATAAAAAGTAATGTGATTCACTTAGAAAGAAATTACTTTAAATTACTTTTACTTAAATATTTAATACATTTAAGAAGTATTAAATATCAATTGCAAAGAAATGATAATGGAAGGCGTGGATACATACCAACATCTGGGTATATCTTTAATCGTCAAGAAGAAAATTAATAGAAATACGAAATTGGTGATACATAAAACAATATTCCTGAGGTATATGAATATGTATAGGTATAGGTATGTATGTAGGTAAGTATGTATAGGTATAGATATATGTAGCAGAACACTGCAAAATTCTGGAAAATGCAAATACCAAGAATAACCGCTGCAGTAATGCTGTTAATCGGAAGAATTGCTGGAAAGACAAAGAGAGGCTATGTAACGAAGTTTTCAGTTACGAATTAGCTATAGTCTCTGTAAAAGCAAAAATAAAAGAACGACAACTCAGGTGGTTGGTATATGTATGGAGAATGCCAGATTCCTGCAAGACAAAGTGTTATATGACGAGAAAAACCTGAAGGACGAAGACCTGTGGGACAACCCTGGAGGACTTACAGGGAGCCCTGGAAGGGCTGGGAAAGATGAGAGGAAAGACAAGGGATCAGAAGCGTCAAATGGCCGAAGATAGAAATGAGTGGAGGAAGTGGACTGAGGCTCGTGCTCAATGCTACAATACACAAGAGAAAGACAAAGAAGGACAAGAAGTCGCTTTATTCTATGAGAATGTTTAATATATTCACCTGAAATTAACACGTATTTCATGATTGTTATTTTTGTTGATTTATATACAATAATAAAAGACAAACAAATAAATCGAGCACAGGATAAAAGAACAAGGATAAGCCTATGCTTCTTCATGAATCAATCACTACAGATATAAATTACGATAATGATTTACCGGAAATGAGTTTACTGCTTTCATACAACTTTTTTTTTTTTAAATCTTTTTATTGAGAAATAATACATTTTGTCACTTTTAAGGGCACTGAGTACTAAAGCTGAGTGAGGTCCATTCATACTATATATACAATGCAATAATAAAAAATAAAATAAAAATAAATAAATAAAAAATATATATCTATATAACAAAGGTAATAAAAACTATAAAACTAAAGAAATGAAACTTGAAATAAAATAAAAAAAAATAAAAAAAATAATAATAATAATAAATACAGAAATTGGTAGCAAATTAAATAAGTCATAAATAAAACAAATAAATATATAAAAAAGAAAAGCATTCATACTTAATTTACATTATTTACAATCAGCCAAGGGAGCTCCGAGTCCAGCCCTTTCCTCCACGTGTGAAGGACAAAGCGAGACTCTAAGAGACCCCAGCGCTTCTCTCTCAGCCGCGTCACCGGCAAGAGTCCAGTGGAAACTGAGAGAGGGCACTAAAGCAACAGACGCTCATGACGTGAGTGGAGAGGGTGGCCATTGCTAGAACTCCAGTGACAGTCTTTACCAAAGTTCTCGAGGCCACTGCCGTTTCAACCTTCGAGGAGGGTTGTAGGGGTGACTGGAGCTGGATAAGGATTGTGCTAAGGAGTTAAGATGGTGGATTAGGTTCAGATGAAAATTTGGGAATCGAGATGGAATGACGTCAAGGACATAAGGGATGTAAAGGTCATGATGTAGGGTTTTGTTTGTAACATAATAAGGAGCATTGACTATGATACGGAGGACTTTAGGCTGAAAGGATTGGATGTGTTTGATGTTCGAAAATTTAGTTGTCCCCCACAGTTCAAGTCCGTAGGTTCAGATGGGTTTGAGTATGGTCTTGTATATTAATTGTTTGTTTTCTATTGAGAGATTGGATTTTCTGTTAAGTAGTCTGTATAGCTGGCCAAATCGTCGGTTAAGTTCTTGTCTTTTAAGTCTGGTATGTGAGTTCCAAGTTATTCATACAACTAGGAATGTTCCGATAGTTGGAAAGGGCCATATGGGAGGGAAAACCAGTTATAGATATAACAAACGAAGATACTGCAAACTGGAAGGCACTATCCAGTGGAGAAGACTGATTCACGAGGCCAATAGTCTACGAGATTTGTAAACCCAACATAAAAAAATATATATAATAATAATATATGTATACATTTACTCAATGGTGTGTGTTCAATATCAAGACTGATTATTAGGTTTCTGGTTTAATATAATTTGAAAATGGTTCATAATTATAATATGCAAAACCATTACTACCACTATAACCCAGAAAGGGTCTTAGGATCAGAACTTTGGAAGGAAGGCCAACTTCCTGGCAAACCGTGTGTACAGGAAGTTGATTAGGCTGAGTTAGCGCTCAATCGCCAGGTTTTTCCTCTGAATTAATGTCCTAATTAAAAAATTAATTCCTAGATGTGCCCTAGGAATGTGGATTACAGGACCAATCCAAGGCTGATATAGCAGAATAAAAATAACCTTCCAATAGCGAGGAAGGTTATTTATCATATATTAAGGTTATGCTTTGCCAACTAAGGATAGGACACTGCCATTTTGCACATGGCTACCTTCTGAGAGGACACGAAGTGCCTACATGTGGAAAATGTAACAACTTTCCACAAACAGTGAAACACGTACTGTAAGAATGTAATCAATTTGAACGTTACAGACAAAAAACAGGAATAGCCATTAAGAGAAATCCTTCAAGGCACCGAAGAAAGAATCAATACTTTATTTGAATTTTTAAAGTTAATAGGGTATTATAAAAGGATATAAATCGAAGAAAACCTCCAATGACCCTTGAGGGGAGAGGCGCGAAAGAGGAAGAAAAAAAAAATATTTTATTTACTATTTGATGGGAGCTAAATATAATTGAAAGCTGAACCAAACACTATAAAAAATTCAAAACATCTTCCTATTTTGGCGTATTTATTCGACTGGTTGCCATAAAGTTAATGCGGTCCAGTGCATGTAGGTAGTATTTTGTACTTACACGTTCACATTTATTGGTCATTTGTTTATTGGTGTAATGTATAGGTTCTATTAAAAAAGAAGACATGAAAATATGTCAATATGTAATGAAATCATCTTAAGGATATTTGTTGTTTAAATTATAATAATATTATTAATTATACAAACATTATACATACCTATATACATATTTATATGTAAATTCTCGGTCATATTAAGAATTATGTATGGCCTAAGGAGAGGATAGCTCATAGGCTGGGTAGGGCGTTATTTGTTCTTGGTGGCATTACAAATGCTGTATGAACACGGGAACCACCCAGCTCCCAAACCCATAACTCTGTATTATTCTGCTGTGTGAGCACCCACTGCTTGGAATTATTTACTCGTTTAGTGCGCACAACGGCCTGGTTATACCAAACCTGGGAGATGCTTAAGCGGAAAGATTCAAGTGAATAAGGTCATAGAATGCTTTGTTTATTTACTCAAATAATCTAATATATATAAAATATATGCAAGCTATGATGCCATGTGGATACCATAATATTTTTTCATACTTATATATATCCAATATAGAAAAGATAGATACAAAATGAACTTTATTCTGGGACAAGGTCCCTTAAGAATAATAATTATGTGAAAAATAAACAAAAATCATATCTGGCCAAAAACTACAATTATGTAGATCTAAACAATAGGTATATAGAATAGAATAGAATAGAAAAATAATTTTATTCTGGGACGAAGTCCCTTCAGAATAACAAGAAAGTACAGAAATTAAAATTTTACATCTGGCCAGATAAAAACAAACATAACAAATTAAGATAAAGATAGGTCATTAAAAAAAAAGAAAAGAAAAAATATTGGTTATACATACTATATACAAAATAAAATAAAAAAATCTATATAAAAAACTCTTGAAACCATACTAAGATACTTAAAACTATGTACAATGTTAAAATATAAATAAACCCTTTTAGAAAAAATAAAAAAATACAGAAAAAATAAATGTATATTCTTCTTAACGGTAAAATCTGTTTCTGTTGAAAAAAAAAAAAAAAAGAGAAAAAGAAAGTCAAATCTGTAATAAGTATTTAAGTTATGAGCTATATGTGAATATGGTCTTATAGATAATATGTAATTTTACATAAAAGCCTGACTGTTTTTGGGACACAAATTGGAATAGGAGGGTTTTGAATTTAGATAAGGATGAAGAATGTCGAATTTTGATAGGAAGGGAATTCCAGAAACTAACAGAACGTGCAATAAAGGAGTTTTGGAACGACTCAGATCTGTGAGAAGGAATGTAAAGATATATATTATATCTTCAGTTTCAATATGTATATATATAAATATATATATATATATATATATATATATATATATATATATATATATATATAGAGAGAGAGAGAGAGAGAGAGAGAGAAGTAAAAACGTTTTGAGAATAAAGATAATTATAATTAAAAAAAAAAACGAAGGAAAAAAGAAAAGAAAAAAAACAAACAAACGTTTGGAAACACTGTGTATTGATTCTAAAAGTCAAAACTCAAACAATAAAAACGATCATTCAATTCTATAAAATACCCCTCCGTGGACAATTCCACCAATCGAAAATGAACTAGGACTGAACAATCTTTCGAACAACACTACCCCAGAAGAAATTAGATATAGTTATCATGAAATTGTCCATAAATTATTCCATAATCATGACATAATTTTTACGGACGGTTCAAAATCAGAGAAAGGTGTATGATGCTGTATAGTATTCCAAAAAAAAAAAAAAAATGGAAATTAAATAACAATAATTCAATTTTTACAAGTGAAACGTGAGCGATTCTCAAGGTATTTGACTACGTAATCGACACCAATATTGAGAAGTCAGTAATTGTGACCGATTCCTTGTCTGTAATCAAGGGACTGCAAAATGCATGGACATGTAACACATTGCAAAAAAAATTTAGCTAATGAACTTGAAACTAAATAAAAATAGTCAAAAAATAATATTGTTTTGGGTACCCTCACACATTGGCATAATTTGCAATGAACGAGCCGATGAGAGAGCAAAGGAAACCGCCAGAAGCACAGATTCACCTGTTTTAGTATCGATGTTTCTCAACGAATGGAGAAGAGAAATTTCAAAGAAAGTGAACGGCAGTTGGAATGCACAGTGGAGATTACTGCTGCGCAATCACCTTCATCTGACCCAAGACGAAAATCGAGCTTGGTATCCTCCAAAACACCTGACATCAAAAGAGTGTTCTATAATAAGCAGGCTCAGAATTGGGCATACCAAACTTACCCGTCTCCACCTACTTCTTGGCTTACATCGACCAACATGTGAGGTATATGAAAATGCTAATCTGACAGTTGAACACATATTTCAGTGCAAAAAGTTCCGGAAACAGCAAATTGAACTCCAAATTGAAGACAAGCCACCATACAAGGAAAACACTGGTATTGAAAAACGCTGTACATCCGAAAAATAAAATTGATAAGTTATATTTAAGAAGAACGATCGTCGCTAATGACCGGCAGTCGATGCGACATTAAATAACACCAAATAAAAAAAAATAAAAAATTCTACATATAAAATATAATTTCGTAATTGGAGAATGTCTAATTGGGATGTTATAAGGCATTAGCAAAAATGTATTTGAATGAAGCAGAAAGGAAAATTCGAAGGATTTATTTCTGTGGAAAGGGGCATAAAGGTCAGAAAATCGGGACCTTGTTTTTTGAAAGTGGACTATAGGCTTGAATTAAGGATACTGTAGCTGTTGAAAGGGTGCCAAAAATTGACCGTTTGTAATAGATAAGTTCCAAGAGAATATTGTTGACAGAAAGGGGGAAAAAGCCAATTTTACTCGTAATAAAGGTGGGATACATGAATAGTTTCGAGAAGAGGATAAATACATTTGGACGTTGTCAGCGTAAAGATGTTGGATTGAATTGGACAATGGAATAGAAAAGGACAAGGCAAGGAATGGAGATAAGGATTGATCTGGGATACTAACATTATCCCAGTCCGATCGGAAAGGAAAGACTGACACTTTTGAACAGAGTTGTTGGAGAAAGATTGAGATCTCAATTTAGTGAAGTGGATGTCAATTTATAGTAGTCAAAGAAATCGGGAGATTTGGAAAAGTCAAGGAGTATTAATACAGTTAAGTTTTTATTCGTTCATAGCAGTATGTTTTGAGGAATATTTACTAGAGCGTTTGTGTGGAGAAGTCAGGTTAAAAACAAGATTGGAGAGAATCAAGTAGTTTTGAGTCTTGATGTACATGGTATTTTGATGACGACTCTTCAGAATAAATAAATTATGCATCCTTGTTTTTGGAAAGGATGAAGATAATGTTTATAAATCAGTTGGTTTTGTTAATTTTGGATAAATGTATATGAATTCTGTGATTCCTAAATGTTCTGTGTTATCGGATGGCGGTGAAATTTTTTAATTTCTAAAATATCAAACCGAATTCGGAACGAGCGACCCCTTTAACTAGCCGTTAACATACTATGGTTCTAAGTAAATTGCTTCATTAGGTTTTTATAACCATATTCAAATGTAGTTTAAATTGTGTTTTTACTTCATTTTTTAGCACACACCTATCAGGGATACCAACAACCAGCGAGTTGATGGGAAGAAAAATATGGAGTGTCCTTAGTAGGTACGAGGGAGATGATTTCCCAGTGGCATCTCTTCCTAACTTTATTTTAATATTTATATTTAATGGAGAAGATCTCTCATCAAGCTTCTTTGAGCGTGTTTTACGGTATGTTGGTAATGGCCGTGTCTTGAATTAGTGAGTTTTTATGTCCGGCTGAGCTATTAGGAAATATTTTGTATGTGGTCGTTAACTGTTGCAATCTGTAAGTATTTGTGTAAAATAGTATAGCTAGTATCAGGGAGCTTTGGTTATTGTCCTGAAAGTTTTTAATTGAAAAGTTTGTAGTTCACGTATATGTGTCTTTTTGGCTGTCCCGTATTTCGGTGAAAAACATATCTATTTGGGTCAATGTAAATAAGTGTATGCACTCAATTTCTCCCTAAACCTTAATTTTAACGTCTTGAAAAGAGTAAACATAATAGCCGTTGTCTTCGGTTTAGAATTTTTGTTTGGTTCTTGATACATGGACGCTATCATTGTCTGACTATCATTGTTGTTCTTCTATAAAATGTTAGTTATATTGAACTTTATCTGTCTAAGGAATTTCTCTAGGTAAATATGAGAGTGAGTTTCAGGTCAAAGAGTAAAAGTAATATGTTGTCATTTTTTCGGTTGTCATATTTTCCAGAATTGGCAGCAGTCATGAAATTTTATTATGTGATATTGTAGGGTCTCTGAGTTATTAAATTCTGAATCGCAGTATTTTTTTTTTTTTTTTTTTTTTTTTTTTTGTAATAAAGATCATACAAAATTAAAAGTTTCGCGGTCATATATATGTTTTTGGAAAGACATTAATACATTTTCATTGAAAAAGAAATATATGTAGAGTTTTATTATTTGGTGAAAAGTGTTGTTTTATCTATTAATTGATATCAAATGTTTTTGAAAACTAGAACATTATGCAAAGATTAATTATACAATGTAACATCTAGAATCAAGTTTCCATTCACACAGGATTATTTTATTCATAATAAAAATAAAAATTCAGTATTTTTTATAATGTAAAAGTTATATCTACTACAACAGCCAGTCACGAAAATGTCGACAGTTCCGAAATCATGATACAAAGTCCATTATTGGAAATAATAAGTCTAATTTATTTTCACACTACACTGTCACACAGCATAATTAATTCAAATACTATCGAAGTCCATGTAAAATCATGTTATCTATATTTTTTTCCTTCAATTGATTTTTACTGGAATCAATAGAGGAAAGGATTTCATTCAGAACCAGTTAAATCACTGAAGTGATGTTATCTTAAGATTTAATTACTGATTAAAACTTTTTTTAATTTATAAATATTTAAATTCCATTTATTATCTAGAAAATCAAAACAAGAAGGTGAGGTATTTTTTTTTTTTTACTAAAAAACCTGACAGAACATTTAGAATATACTTCCATACTGATTGATTTTGATAATTTTCGAAAATATTTTTGCTGTTCTCAGATGTAGGGATCACATTCTAAAATTGTTTGTACTAAATAGTTAAACTGATCGTTTTTGATGAAATTGATTGATTTAAAATTAAATTTTATATATCATAAAGTCGTTTACTTGTTTCTCAGTCCTTTTTAGCAAAATTCGTAATTGGTAAAAAATTATTTTTTTTAACCCTCTTTTAATGATATTACAGGTTTTATAACGGCTCTAAACTATTAAAACTGAAAATATTGATATTATTTTATTATAATTCAAGGATGATCTTACAAATGCTTACATATGTACCTACTGAATTTATCATTTAGATGATGAAATTTCCTTTTACCAGTGGATGCATTCATTGTCATTGTAATAATTTATTTCTTAAGTATCGGAAAAAAATATAAGAAAAATAAATGATAAGATTTTGGTTGTCTAATACTTTGAGGAGTGAAATATCAACGTCTTTTAAACATAGGCGATCGCTAAAAATTGTTGTTTATAAGACATGAGTATTAAATCGTCAACTTTTTTTATTAAAACATCAATTTCTTCTAGCGATTCCTATTCGTAATATCTTCCACTGACACGTGAACTCAAATGCTCTTGGAGTATAACCGTTCCAGGAGGCAGTGGGTTAGGATCCCAACTGATGACGAATGGCCCTCGAGTTAATGAAGGAACGAGGTTAGGGAGTCGAGTTAATTCCAGTTGCTGGAGTCAAATCGTCGCGTTATTTGTTACGTCGCCGAGAGAAGGTAATGAACCGCCGGGGGATGGTAAGCGCTCGAAACGAGATTACCGTTCCCTTCATACAATTAGCGGAGCTCCTTTCTCCACGCGGCCTAACTGTCTGATGGAGTTTGCCCGGCCTATCCCCATCATCTTTCATACATCGGGAACCCGGATGGAGTTAACTCCACCGATTAGTTAGCGGCGGGGAGTTTCAACTCCTGCGGGCTAACTCCTGTCCAATCCGTTTAGCGACGATGAATTTATACCCTCCCTGAGGAAAACCATAAACCCAGGTGTTTAAACATATGGCAGTCAATCTGATACTTTTGTTCATATATGCAACACGAGTAATATATTGAGTGAAATAACTTCATTTAATTGAAATAAAATAACTGAATCTTAATTACACAGCTTTTAACAATAATCCGAAATAAAATTCAATCGATTTATACTATATCTCTAAATAAAAATTAACTCATAAATCAATTAAATATTATCTTTTAATTAATTTTCATTATACGTATAAAAATGAAGTGAAATAACTTACATTAATTACAGTTACAGTCATTGCTACATAGGTTGTCCGGAAGAATTACAATTAATAATTTCATTATTTTCGTATCAGTGATCTGATCAGTAATAGTTGCCGAGCAAATTCCTTGTACCATAAACCTCATGTGTGGAATTCAACAAGGTGCTGTGCTACCATCACTACTGTTCACTATTTAAAAATGATTTTGGGGGCTAAGTATCAATATGCCACCCCTATAGCTTGTTTTGATGATATTGCTGTCACAAGTAGCAGATTTAAACTCTATAAAGGTTATGAAGCACTCGCAGAATGTTGCCAAAAATAATCGATAAACTATATATAATAAATTGAGGAAAATTCTGATAAAAGGAAAGAGGTTATATTTAAGATCAAAAAGATTAGAAGAAACATTTGAATTTAAAAATAAAACAGCGAAAAAAACTATCGAAATGTATTGTTTATCTAGAATTTTTTTGTAGAGACATTTATTTTTTTGTGACACTTATAAAGAAAAATAAAGCAATAAAAACGTAAAACAGAAAACACTTCGACTAAATTATCTATTAATATCCCAAAACCTTTGTTTTCCCTTAAGATTTGAACATACAAAACGATAATATCTCCGACTCTATGTTATTTCTAACGATTACCAAATCGATAAGAGAGCAACTAAAATCGTTTCAAAATTCAATATTAAGAAATGTAATCAAAGGAACAACCATGCAAAGAGATGAAGCGTCAGAACTCCATGAGGAATTTTAATAAAACCCGAAGCCAAGGATTTCATAACTGAAAGAAATACAAAATTAAACGGATCAGAAAAAAAAATGTAAGACCCATTATTCACTCGACAACAGTCCTCGCCTTCTAGGCTATACAGGGTTTTCCCAGACCAGGGGGCGAGGATGAGGAATTAATGCCAAGTCAAAAGCCCCCCTTGGCGCCTGGCCTCGAACTCGCAGTTATTTAATCGTTTAACTTCGGTAAACAGATTGCAGTTTAACGCGCGGTGCTGTGCACACACTTGGTAGCCCGTTTGGCCACCTTGCCCCCAACTTAAACCTTCTGGATAATCTCAACGATAGCATAGTTGATATTATTCATAAGTTGTATGAATTTTAAATTTTTGTTTTAATTTTTTAGTTCAAAACAAAGATAGTGTTACACCCATCGCCTAATTTACTACAAAAAAATCGAGGACATTAACAGAAATAATAATTAAGATAGGCCTCCTTAAATGCAAATACCCAGTAAAAGGAGAATTTCAATACGTACTGCGAACAAGTAGGAAAATAAATAAATACAAAAAGAAAAGAACAAACTGGCATGAAAAGAGAATTACGTTTATAAATACTGTTGGAGGACTGTTTTTCTCCATGTCATAAAAGATGTTTTGACTCAAGGATCAATTTTACAAAGAAACATATTTAAAAAGAATAAACTTCAGAAGTTTTTATAACACTTTTTATAGACTCAATTTATAGATTCATTTCTAATTCTTTTTTTTTTCCCTTGAAAAACACATTCTGTCTTCAAATAAAATTAATGGTACAACGTATTTGATTATACCAACAGTTTATGCTTCTCGAGTTTTAGGAGCTACACGGTGGCTTTTAAGGAACATAAACACGATGGTGGAGTGCTCTGGAACATTCTTCTAGAGTAAGTGCCTCTGCTCTCGATGGCCACTCGACTCCCTTTTCCAGGACTGGAAAAGAGACTCCAGACTCGTTTAATCAACTCCCTAAAACTAATCTTCATGTCTTTGTATCCCACTGACTTGTTATTATGACTTTATTTTCTAGTTCCGATTTGTAATGAATCAATAGCGAAAAAAAATGATAAACAAGTTTTAAGGATAAACATATTTTTAAACGATAGTTTTTATGATTTATAAGTAAATGTGTAATCAAATAAATCAAATAATAGACCGTAAACCTAACAAAGGTTAGACATATTCCCATGTATTATTATAATAAATTCGCTCACATATTCCCATGTATTATTATCATCAATTAGGAAAATATAATGATTTTTGCAGTTTTAGTGCTTTATACACACAAATTCACACATTTCGGGGTTTTAGTTCATGATTTTGCACATTTTCAACTTTTTAATGCACCAATATGTTGTCTCCAATTATCATCTTTAACCTTAATTTTTTTTACTATGATAATTGTCATTTTTTTTACTGTAATAATTGTCTAACACATTATCTCAATCCGGACATAAGTAACATGGACTTAAAAAAAAAAACTTGTGAGGTGCGCCTATTACAGAACTTTCGCTCACCAACCTTAGAGTTGATAGGTATTTTGAAATATAGGAAAGTCAAAGTGAAAACGACGGTATATCTTCATTTAAAAGATATATGTCTAAATATGTTTTTTCTCGTCCATCGAATCTGTTAAATTTATATCTTTGCATTGCTCTCAATTTACTTTTCTGTGTATAGTGTATAGAGTTTTATTTATTGAAAACATGTATCCCGAAACATTAGAGTAAAGATTTTGAAAATTAATCTCTTAAACTCTATTTGGCAATAAATACTGCTTCAATACTTAAAAGCGAGCACATTTTGACAAAAAAGTTGCTGCTATATTCCAGGCATGTATAGACTTTAAATATGCAATTTCAGTTGTGTAAAACTTCTTGGTTTTGAGATAGACGAAAATATTCACAATCGCAATACTTTCCTTTATCATATATTAAATATTTAGGTATGTGAAAGTAAAAAAACTTTACCACTACAACCCAAGAAGGGTCTTGGGTTGAGTATTATGCAAGTGATGTTTCTTGATGAGCTATCTGACCGAGTCACTCTCAGCCGAGTGGTTTTTTCCTAAATTAATTAATTAATTAAGAGTACCCACTTTATAGAAGCTGAGTGTTCTCCAGGAGGGTCTCCCGATTTCAGGATCGAACCAGAGTGAGCATATAACATTAGCCCTGAAGCAAGGGCCCAAAAACCGGACCTCATCGCAGGTGAAGGTTTGAATGTAAATTATGAAAGTGTATAACATTTTAATTAAAATGAGATTTGTCTGTCATTCCAAAGCCACTGCCTGCTGACCTCATCGCAGGTGATAATTCTATAATGAAGCGTCATTTTCGAGCAGTCTGCCATCTCTGTGCCGCTTCTTTCCGTTGGCAGATTTAATTTTAAAAAATTGCAACTTTAGGGTAGTAAATTTACCAATCTTAGGAGCCTTGAAATTATAACTGCAATGAATGTGTGTGATAAAAGGAAGAAATAACTTTGTCTGCCTTCTTTATGCCGCGGAAATCTACTGGCAGACTGTAATTAAAAAATTACAATAATTTATTTAAGTTAGAAGATTTGAAACTAAGCTATATGGTACTCGTGTATTAACAGTTGAATAAAAACGTAGTCTGCCTATGATAGGCCGCGGCAATCTACTGGCAGACTCTAATAAAAAATTCGTAATTTTAGGTTTACTAAAATTCGAAAATTGTAATTTTATCTGAATAAAATTACTATAGTTAGGAGATTTGAAACTTCGCTATACATTAGGTGTTAAATAAAAATATAGTCTGCCTATGTTAAGTCGTAGCCATTTATTAGCAGACTTAAATTAAAAATTTGCAATTTTAGGTGCAAAAAATTACCAAAGTTAGGAGGTTTGAAATTTCGGTATTTGATACTGGTAAATTAAATGTTAAATAAAAATGCTCTCTACCTTTAAAATACCGTTGTTTTGTAATGAAAGACTGAGCTTGAAGTTAAATAACTTGTAGACGACGAGCCTTTAGTAGCTCATTTAACTTGAGTACAGGATGTGAAAACAGTAGATAAAATAATGAAATGTCTCATGAATACAGCCGAGCATTACTCAGATTTAATGTAAAAATTATACCACAAATGGCATGACTACAGGCGAAAAGGAAAAGGAAACTAAACCCCGTATACAATATTGGAAGAATAGTTCATTTATTTATTGAGTTCATTACCGCGATGAATGTCCTAAGAAAAGTTCGGTCTTAATATCTTCGGCTAAAATTCGTAAGATTTAAGTTAATTAAAATCAGTTTTAACCCATTTAATTAATAAAAAAGAAGTCCCCATGAAACAAATATATATATGCACCTGGTGCACCTGACATAGTACCTGGTTTGGTTGACATATTTTTCATATTATATATGATATATATATATATATATATATACAGGCAAGGCAACAAAGGAAATGGGAAAATCTCTTGAGAGCCCAACGAAGAACATGTTAAGTCCAGAGCTCTGCCCTAAAAGGGAATCAGCCAAAGTTAAACATTTTCTGTGAAAATGTTTTTTAGACATAGAGTGGAGAAGAAAAAAAAGCCATTTTGGGGCACAGCTGGAAAATATTCAGTTTTAGGAAGGCGTTCAACCTCCAGACAAATTCCCTTAAGTTCTGTTTTTTTAATTATGGATTATTTGAGATTTTTTTATCATCTTCCAACTGTACTGCAGATGCTTCATTTTTAGAAATAATATTCTTATTTAATTAGCTTCAAGTCCATAATAATTAAAATTAATCTCAATTAATGTGGTTTGATATCCTGTCACCTAAAATTCCCGTATTTTCAGCGAAAAAGTCTAAAATAGGTTACTGAAAAGTTTAATTAAAATATCTAAAATCAATTGGGCTGGTGTATATCATATATACTTATCCTTCATACCTTTAATGTTTTTATGATCTTCTACATTACTTCATTCCTAGTATGTGCCAGTCAATTAACCAATTTAAGGGCTTTTTACATTCTAGCTCACTCTGCCAGGCAGACTTAATTTTTAATGAACTATTGGTAACAAGGGGTAATGTAGTGAAAATTCAAGTACATACTATAGTCAATTTTCGCATTAAAAATTGCAATGTTTCAATTTGAGTTTGCCAGTAGATTGCCGTGGTCTATGATAGGCAGACTACGTTTTTATTCTAACTGTTAATATATAAGTATCATCAGTTAGTTTCAAATCTCTAAGTTAAATAATGTTTTATACCTTAAATTGCAATTTTTTAATTAGAGTCTGCCAGTGGTAGTGTTGCCAAAATGCGAGATCGAGATGAGGAGTCTTGGTGTTGCAAACTCAGTCTTGGTCATATTCTTGGTCTTGCACAAGAGTCTCGCAGTTACTTATTAGCTTATTACTTTAGAGATATTACGATAATTTTTTAGATAGGAGCAACCTAACTAAACCCGAATTAAAAATTAGAGAATTTAAATGCAAAAGTATATTGGTTACAGTAATTATTCACGTATAGTAATGTATTTTTACATATAGTAACTAACTATTTTGCCTTGATTTTTATTTAAAAATCGATTTTTTTTTTTTACGAGTTTCAACAGTTAGGCGGCATTGGTCTTGGTCTTGCAAAGCGCAAGACAAAGACCGATTTCGGGCAACACTAGCCAGTAGATTGCCGTGGCCAAAAGAAGGAAGACAAAGTTCCTACTTCCTTTTATCACACACATTCATTGTAGTTATAATTTCAAGGCTTCTCAGATTGGTAAATTTATTACTATAAATTTGAATTTTTTCAAATTAAGCCTGCCAATGGAAAGCAGCTGCACAGAAACGGCAGACTACTCAAAAATTACGCTTCAATTTAAAAAGATTTACGGCAAAATTCGGACCTCTTTGCATGACCACCATCTTTGAAATTAGAGGGTTTGGAATGGCAGACAAAGCTCATTTTAATTAAAATGTTGTACACTCTCATAATTTATTTTCAAACCTTTAAATTACCTTCAAAGTCTGAGATGAGGTCCGTTTTTTGGCTCTGGCTCCAGGGCTGCATAGACAGTCCACTGAAATTATCGGTAAAAATTTCAATTTAATTTATGATATAAAAATTTAGAAAATACTATGTTAGCGATCTAGTAAAGAATGTAACAAACAACTCATTAGTAAAATAGGGATCATCTTAATTACGGTTTGACTCATTAAGACACTGAAGGAACTTTTAATAAGGGGAAAAAAACCTCTTCAGATCTTTAATGCTCAAGATTCAGGGTTGTCGACCTCAATTCTCAGGAGGGACCCTTCCTGTCGACAAAAACAAAAAAATTGCTTTTACTAATTGTTTACTTTTTAATTATATATATTCTTCTAATTTCATTAAAAACTCTATGTCTCACATATTGAATGAAACATATTTTTTTCAGGTTATTATAAATTTAACACAAGATATTGAAGATTCTAACTTTTTTTTTTTCTTCTCTACCTTAGAGAACATGTAAATCGTTTGTTTATCTTAATACAATATCTAACACTTAAGTGGTTGTACTTTATGTCTTGTTTTCTTCTGCCACGAGGTCTTTTACGAACTAGATTATAATGACTTTTGAGAATTTAATTGTATACACGCAAATAAGGAAGCCTAGATAGGTATGAAATAATTTACTTTAAAAATCAGTATATTGGAACAGCTGTTATTGCACATTCAACATTATTAGCATATTCAGATACTTCGAATGCAAATTCAATATCAGCATTCTCTATCCATAATTTCACATATGTGAAGGATATATTCCTATTGCTTTGATGACAGTTATCAATAAATGGCATTAAACTACAGAAGAGAATTTTTCAGCTGATATATTCCAATGGAAATTTTATTTATGACCTAACACAAGTCATCCATTATTATGTTTAAAAAAGAAGAAGGGAGCATGAGTACCTAGAGACTAGTGTTACTACAAACTCTATTTTTGATTTGAGTATTACTATGCTCTTAAAATAAATAAGTTTCATAGGTAAATACAAATTTTGAAGGAAAACTGTTTCAAGAAATGGTTTTAAGATTGCCGCCAGGAATTGTAAAATGTACATTTAATGTCTTTTGCCCCGAATACAACGTTAAATTTCAATTGAAATGTAGTTTCCACAATATATTGTAGGAATTTCTTATTAAATTTAAAAAGAAGCGACAAGCTTTTTCTATTTTTTTACAAGCAACGAGAAAAAGTAATATAGGCTTGAATTTTTAGTTATCTGTTCCTTCAGAGGAACATTATAGAAACAGTCAGTGGTATATGGAATAATCTTTTAATTGATCATTTCACGTATAATTTGACGTGGGTTTTGGAAAAAATACTAAAAATTCATTTGCAGTGCAATTTAGACATAAATGATTATTTTTAAAAATTGAGTATTAACGATGGAAATCTATTTATTATTAATAGTGTCACTTATCTTATCTCATATTCTTTACTGAAAATCATTTTCAAAATGAGGAAGGTTATCTCTTTTGATTTCAAGTTTATATATTATTTATCCAAAGGAAGGATTTACTTACCATATATTCTAGTGGATATAGAATATTATGTCAATGCTAGATAATATGATTTATTAAAGCAATGGACATATATAGCAGAAAAGAGAAAGGGGTAATAATTTTCAAAATATGCAGAAGGCGTTTTTTCCATTTTTTTCCCAAAAATAATAAAACAATAACAATGCACTTCCTGGTGTCTACAAATTATTCAAAAACTTGATTCATATTTATTTTGTCAACTGTCCATTTCTGGATACGCTAATATTGTTGACTGAGTATAACAAAACTAAGATGCTTTAAAAATACTTCTAGCGGTTTATTGGTCTTTTCTAAAAGTTCTGGAGCTGGGCCTGAAAATATTTGAATGTGAATTACGAAAATGAATGTTATTCTTATTAAAATTCATCTTGTCCTCCACTCCAAAGCTACTTCTTTTAAACAAATATTGGCTGATTAAAAGAATATTAGTCAAGTAATTAAAGGAAAAAAGAAATATGTTGCGAAAAATGGACGAAGAATCAATTCTCTATACTTTTAGTTTATCAGGTTTTTTTTTCTGCTACAGAACTCATTTCAAATTTGTAGAGTATAATAAATACCAGTTTTTGACAAACCTGGTAAAAATCATCATTGACCGATGAAATTTTTTTTTTCATGATTTTTCCATCATACCACTCAACAAATTATTAACTTTAGGTATCATTCGACGCAGTGTCATTCTTTTAAAAGAATGAACTCTACGCTTCGATGTTCATAAGTTAAAGGTGAAAAAACAAAAAAATACGAAACAAATCTTTCGTCTTTTTGATGTCAAAAGTTTCCCATGGTGGTCCATCTTGGTATTTTACTTTTTACATGTTTGAGCTCCCCACACATGGATTTTAAAAAGATAAAAATATTTTTAATAACTGTCGATAAATATTTCCTATTTTGAAGCTCATCACTGGTTATTATTCTTTAAATCATCCACCATGTTTGAAGGTAGCGGTTCTGGAATGGCTGACAAGTTCCAATTAACATAGAATACAATACATTTCTGTTATTAATACTCAAACCTTTTCCTGCGATGAGTATTCCTTTTAAGTCTTGACCCATTAGGTAGTTGACACAGCTTAAGGATGTGGGTTGTGGTGTGTTGGCGAATATTACTCAGTCACTATGAAGCTACAGTACACAGTGCACAGCATACAGTCAGCTGAGTTTGCAGCCATCAACTCGATTCTCGTTCTGCCACTAACTGGACAAATATTTGCTGTCCTGTGGCCAGTCGGCTAGCCGTTGATATTCTCATTACCATTAAACTACCTGAACCTTAAAGTCAACATCATCAATCATATTACTAATTTCAGTTTAATGTATCTATTTGCTTTACTTTAAAATAATAATGATATGTGGCCTATTAAAGAGAGTATATAGAAATATGAACTGTGAATTGCCGAATCAATTTTTTTAAAAAAACTTAATCATTTCTATATTATAAATTACAACTCAGTGCCAACGATAATTTTTTTGAATAAAAAAATCCGTTGAAAATTATGACACAAAACTCATTAAAAAATCTTTTGATCAATATCCATTAAAAATTATTATTAAAATCTGAATTATATTACATATAAATTAAAATACCCATTAGAACGATTCTTGCCTTCTTGAACTATTCCATTTCGGTTTACTGAAGTTTTAATGAACAAGGAAGCCAACCGAATAAATGAACAAATATTTTTTTGTATTTTAATATATTGGAAATAAAACACATACAGGTACATTTTTAAAATTATTTTTTGGGAAACTTTAGGTTAACTTGAGAGCGTGGCAAAAATAACTTCCTTAGTGATATACTCACTTTATCTAGCATATGTTATTACGAAATTGACATTTCAGAAATATCTTCCCCATCATCAGGCAATCCCATTGTCCGTAAAAATGTTTTTCTTATTTTCTAAATTTAGCATCCTCAGGAGCAATACATATATTTACCAACAATGGAATGGATGATACCAATCGCCGGCAAAGATATATGTTACTCCTGAGGATGTTAAGCCTTTACTGTTCAAGGAATAAAAGAAAAGGAAGAAAAACAAATTTTAGTTTTTTCTATTAATATATTTGTCTTGGAATAAAAATATTGAACCATTTTTTTTACTACGTAATAAATTTTTTATGACTATGGGTCCTGATGTACCCACTGGACAGCTAAGGTAAGAAATTTTAATATGTTTGGGTCTTGAGATACCCCTTGGCCATTTATGGTAAGTTTTGTCTCTCTTTAGGAACATATAGAATTTATTACATATAATTTTTAATTTAAAGTAATGGAATGGTCCATTTTCGTTGTCATCATTTACCCGCTTCAGAGGATCTATGGCACCTTGAGCCATAAATTTTTCTTTTTTCCAATAAACTTTTTTTTTTCTTTTACGGTTTGTTTTGTTTTCCAATTTTTTTTTTAGATTTTGGTTTTATTTTTGGGTAGTTGCATATCATTACGACGAATTTCTTCAATCTTATCATCTGTGCGGGCATTCAGTACTACTATTCAACCACTGGGAAGTCCACCCTCATCTATCAAAAATATATTATTATTATTGTCATCTTCTTTTTCTAATCTAACGTCAAAAAAATGATTGGATAACTCTCTATCCAGCTCGTCATCAGAAAACAATGAGTTCATTGAACGAGAAACGGCAGTATCTTCTTCATCGACTTCTTCCTCCTCGTCAGATGGGATTAAGTTGGGTTGAAATGGGAGTTTTCTGGACCAGCGACTCGATAACGACAATTCTAAAAATACATTACGCAATTATGAAGACAATAATTATATGCTATTAGTGCTTGACAAATAAATATGCTATTGTGTTTGAAATCAGTAAAAAAGTGACTGATTATTTATCGATCCATCTATCAATCTAGCAATCGTCTGCCGATCGGACAACATCTTGTCGATAAAAAGAAAACTAAAAGAGAGACTGAATTGCATTAGCCATTGGTCACAATCAACAGGACTACGATTAACAGCAGAAAACACAGAATGCATACATTTTAGCATTAAAAAAATCTATTCAGCAAATACCTGAACTTCTACGAAACAATGTCTCACTACCCTATGTCAATAGCTGCAGGTTCTTAGGATTAGCATTTGACAAGCGTCTGAGCACATCACTTAAAATGGCTGAAAGAAAACTGCCTAAGAAAACTCAACATACTGAAAGTCCTTAGAGGAACCAGTTGGAGAGCAGACCGTGCGACTATGCTTAGAGTATACCAAGTTCTAATATGCTCCAAGATGGACTATGGAAGTTTAACTTATGCTTCCGCCCGAAAAATTATACTTAAACAACTCGGTACAGTAAACCATACCGGTATAAGAATCGGAACCGGAACCTTCAGAACTAGTCCGACGCTAAACCTCTTCACCGAATCAGGAATACCTCCGCTATCGTTTCGTCGTGACAAATTAGCCATTAATTACCGTACTAAACTATACCTGCAAACTGGTCACCCTTCCCACAGATACATATTCAGGCCGAAATTTTCTCAAAATTCCAACAGAAGCCCAATGCTACCCTACTATTAGCAGCGAGAGTATTCTCGATAGTTACATAGCTAAAATTAGCTACCGTAAATACAACAGAAAATCAAAAACCTCCCTGGACGTATATACAACCTCAAATAAATCCACAACTAATTAAATTTAACAATGAAAAAACAGTAGCATCAGATTTCAGAAATTAATTCAGGCATTACCAGAACATCATTTAATTTTCACTTCTCTATTATAAATGTCCTTTATAGAGACCGACTGTAATATTTATCAATAAACAAATAAAAAAAAAAAAAAAATTTCACTGACGGATTCAAATCTGATTTAGCAACTTGATCAGCATTTGTGAAAAAAGGTACCATACATAAGATGAAGTTATATCCATTCAGTAGTATTTATTCTGCAGAGGTAAATAATTGCTTCAGATTCCCTAAAAGCTCTAAAGAGTTTATGTACAAAGATGTATTCCTATCATCAAGGAATTCAACGAATGCTTGAAATAAGAACATTTATGACTGACAATGGGAAATCAATTAACTATATATGGGTGTCTGGACATGCTGGTATAAAAGGCAATGGAATGGCCGATAAAGCAGCAAAAGAAGCACTCACATTTCCCAAGATGGTCCGTTTTATAGTCGTAAATTAAATGACTTAGAAATATCACAAAATATATCACTAGCGTTAGGAAACGACAGCAATAGAACTGACAAAATAATAAAATTTCTAAGAAGGGTAGATTTAATGAAATAGCTATAATAATAATTTCTATTTATCTTTTTCTTTTATTTAATTTTGTTCCCTTTATATATATACAGGGTGTTTCGTGCGCCTTCAGCAAATGTGATGGCGATACATGAAATGATGACATGACAGGCATGGGGAAGGAAAATACCCAGGAGTACCTCTTCCCTAACTTGTTTACCTAAGTTGTTTAAGGTAGGAGATCCCTCATCCAACGCCTTTTTAGTCTTCTCCTCATGTTCTGAGGTATGTCAACTGTGGCCATGTCTCTTATTCGTCTGTTATTATGTCCATTTAAATTCGTGAAAAATCGTTAATAAAGGGTCAGTGGAAAGTGGAGGTCAGTATGTAGAGTTTTGTTAGTCAAGTACAAAGGTGCTTTTGTTATGAGTAGCAATAATTTTGATTGGAAAGTTTGAAGTTTTTGTAGGTGGGTCTTTTTAGCGGTGCCGTATATTAGTGACGAGTATGTCCATATGGGCTTAAGTAAGTATGTATATGTATTCAGTTTCTGTTTTAGTTTTAGTTTTGAAGATTTAGAAAAAATAGAGTAAAGTAGTTTGAGTCGTTTGTTAAGTGTCTTACGTTTCGTTTTAACATGCGGACCCCATATCATCCTTCTGTAGAAGGTGAGTCCAAGGTAAAGTACCGTGTCCGTTTGAGGAATTTGATGGTTGTCAATATAAACTGGAGGGCAGGTGTTTTTTGAAGAGTAAATGTTGTATATTTGGATTTGTCACGATTAAGTCGAATTTCCCATAGTGTGAATCAATATTGCAATTTAATTAAGTGATGTAGTGTTAGTGAGGTCTGTGTAGGGTCTTGATGTTTTCTGAGAATTGTTGTGTCGTCTACATAAGTAGCTGTAAAAATCTCATTGTTAATAGGTATATCGTAAGTGTATATAACGTAAAGTAGAGGGGCTAGAATTGAACCTTGGGAAACTCCTACCAAGATTGGACGAACTGAAGATATTTCCGAGCTTCGCCGGACTGAAAAAAATATGTTGAAGAGGAAAGATTGAAGGACAGGCAGGTGTGGATAGTACGTAGACAGAAGATAGTACGTGTGTGGCAGTATAGTCTTAAGTTTAAAGAGAAGACAGTCGTGCCATACTATATCAAACCCCTGATCAACATCCATAAATACTCCAGTTGCATATAGTGTTTGTTCTAAAGCTCCAGCAATGTAGTCTGTAAATCTATGCAATTGATGTGTCGTAGAATGGAGTGTGCGAAAGCCGAATTGGTGGTCAGGTATTACCTGTTGGCCAGTCAATATTAATTTTTCAAAATCTTTAGAGCATATAGAATGGAGTCTAATATGTCTGTAGGATAAAGGACTGTATATGTCTTTACCGGGTTTGTGGATCATATTAATTTGTGAGTATTTCCATTGTAAAGAGAATTTTGAAGTCGTTAGTATACAGTTGTAAATTGTTGTCAGAAATACTAGAGATTTCTTGGGCATTTGTTGGAGTGCTGCGGCTGTTATTAACTCATAACCCAGAGCTTTTCTTTTCGGATATTGTTTGGTTTGAAGTGCAACCTGAGATGGAGTAACAGAAGGAGGTGGTAGTGTCAGCTGAAGTGAGATGGCTAATGTGTTAAGTATTAGAGTCTCATATTCTGTGTTAGTGAAGTTTGTAAACGGTGTAAATACAGAAGAAAGGTGGTGAGGTGAAGAGTTCAGATTTTTCCTCATCCGACACGACCCAGGATCTATTTTCTTTTCTGAGTGGTGCTGACAGCTCTCGGTGCTTTAACAACTTTTTGGTATGCTTCCACAAGCTCCCATCGTCAGTCGAAAAACCATTTAAGTATGCGTCATAGTTAGTCATGTTAAATTTTTGGATTTCTCTTTTAAGTTGAGTCTTTAGTCGGTTAAATGTCTGTCTATCTGTTGAGTTTCAGCCAGTCTGGCATATTTTACGCGCTCTTCTCTTAGCTCTGATTAAGCCCCTTTTGTACTGAGGGTATTTCTGCAAGTGCTCAGTTGTCGCAGAGTTGAATTTTGCTATTGATGAAGTCGAAGGTGCTTGTTCGATAGTTTTGGTGAATGTTTCCACTGCCTCCTCCAGTTATTTTTCACTGTTTATGGACACTGGTAATAAAAGCGAAGAGTTTAAAAACCCTCTATAAGCACCTAAGTCAACTAAATCATTGATGAGAGCTGGTCTTCTTTGCACCTTGACGGCCTCATCAAGTACTGCAGAATGTTCAGAGCTCGTAGTTATGGAATGAGGTACTGTACGCAGTCCTTTTGTAATAAAGAAGCCTAAAAGTTTCGTGGATTTATGTCTCGATATAGGCCAGTATTTCAGTGTGTCAGGATTTATGGTGCCTAATGAAAGCTCGTTGATAGTAGCCCTCGAATTTCTTCCTCTTGGTGTGAATAGTCGTGAACCCCAATGTTCGTGCTTTGCGTTGAAGTCACCACCTGCAATGAAACATCGACCTAAGCTTTGGAAGAAATTGCAAAACATCGAAGATGTCAACACATATCTTGGAGGACAATAGAAGCTAGTGTCAATGTGTTGTTTTTCATGTATAGTGTGATGTCTGTGGACTGAATGTCAGGTGTAGTTATTATGTGTAAATGGTTGTGTGATAATGTTGATCTTATAAGTATAGCAGTGCCGCCGTGGGCAGTGTTGTCGGAGTGGTCTGTCCTGTGTGCCACCTAGCCAGAAATAACTAATTTTGATCGATGTGTCAGGTGAGTTTTCGTTATCAGGGCTACATCTATATTTTTTTCATGAAGATATTAGTGCAGTTCAGTTCTGTGTTGTGTCAGTCCATTTGCATTCCGTAAAAGGTTAGACAAAATGCCCGCAGTCTGCTGATTAGCGGCCATTTTGTGGATACATTGCTTGAGTCACCTGTACAAGCTGTTGGAGGAGACTAAAAAGGGACTGCATGAGAGAGTTTAAACCATTGAGTAATTGGAGCAATTGGGGTGGGGCATCATTTTCAGCTGAAGGTGGCTGCTGGGTTGTTTTCCGCCTCATACCCGAACATGATGGTTTATTGTTAGCAGATGCAGTAGCGCTATCTGTTCTTTTCATCTGTCTTCTCGCTGGAGGTCCCTGCTGCTGAGCTGGCGTAGGATTCTGCGAAGCATTTTTTTGTATTGGCTGCTCTTTTCGTATGGGCTGCTGAAGAGTTGGGAATTCTTCGAAACTTGGAGGTGGAGGGAGAGGTGGGGATCTAGGAGGATGGTTGGTTGTTGCAGTCCTTCTGTGTGCACTCAGATCCTTCAGGACTTGGCATCCTCGGTAGTTGGCCGGGTGGTCTCCAAGGCAGTTTGCGCAGGTTGCCTTTGTCTCTCTGGTCTTTAAGCACTATACACTTTCGTGGACTTAGCCACATTTAACACACCGTGGAGAATGATTACAATATGATTTTGTGTGACCATATTGTTGGCATCTTATGCAATGAGGTATTATTCTTTTTTTTTCTCGGCTTCTCTACAACTATTTTTAGTAAATACAAATAATATAGTAAATTGTTTTGATATCATAATTTTTTTCATTAATGGTAGCCTTTGTTATGTCTATGAAAAACATGGGCAAAGGTTTTTTGAACCTAGAGGGATATGGGGTTTTTAGAACCCCATTTGTGATATTTGTTGCAATATATTCATGTTTTTCCAAATAATTTGTTATTCATCGTTTACGGTATACGTCTGGTGTTTTCTGTTAAACTGTTACACCTTGGATGGTTGTTTTTAAAAAGAATGAATTTTGAGCGCATTGTTTTCCTGGAATAGGACTAATGCCTGATAATTTTGAACGTCGTGTGTGTGTATGGTGGTAGTATTTCGTTTGTTTGTGCATTTGTATTATTTACTGCCGATTCTTCATTTTCTGTAATGGTAGTAAGTACATTGTAAGAATTACTTACAGATATTGGCGTTGCATTTTCCGTTTCAGTTATTTTGTATTTTGTTGGATCCTTGGATTCAATAAAAAGATTTTTTTTTTTCGCGTTACCAAAGCCAAGGCATCGCCACAATTAGCTTCAATTAATTCCATCCTTTCCTCCCTTACCTCAACATTTGATGTTGAGGCGGGACCCATTTTTTCGGTGAATATCACCTTCAACCACTTATGTACACTCGCACACCGACTTCCTTCGACTTCTCAAATGAAAATTTTAAGTTTGTTACTTGAAAAATCAAATAACCTTTTTAATTAAAATTATTTGAGCTGGTATTTAACTTAACAATCAATCAGTTAAAGATTAATTACTTATTATTACTATTTATTTATTATTACAACATTTAGAGTATCTGATCAAAGGATCCTCAGTTTTATTGAATGCAACATTCAGCACGACGAATTCAAGCTCCTCTGGTTCTTCGTATATCATCAGGATTGTGTTTAATATTTACTGCGGCTTCCAAGATCTGATTTCTTAGCTCTTCTTGCGTGCCAACTGCCGCAGAATAAACCATAGACTTCATCCATTCCCGCACAAAATAAGCTAATCGCGTTAAATCGTGGTGGCCATTTAACAGGTCCGTTTCGACCAACCTATCGATCTCCATGATTTGAAATTAAATAATCAGTGCCACTATTAAAAAAGTGAGCTGGAGCACCGTTATGCATAAACCACAGCATTTGTCTAATTCCTAGCGGAATATCTTCTAAGAGTTTATGAAGATTATTTTGCAAAAAATGTAAGATAAACCTGACAGCCTCGGTGGCAAAAAGAAGGGGATGTTGTTCCTTAGAAGAACGTTGTGAAACAAAAACGAAGTGTTCTGAGCGCATTCTTTCGAAACTATGTTAGTCTAAACAATTTGGGAAATGCTGTACCCATTGACTAGTAAAGAGTTAAGTTAAAAAAAAAAAAACAATGTTACACACAAAAAAACAACATGAAAACACTTGTATTCCAATTCTTAGAGTACAAAACACAATGAGAACATAGACCCGTTTTTATCGAATTATTAACATCCGCCTGAAACTTCGTAAATAGTTTCATCTCATCGTAACCTACAACTATTTTACTTACGAAAACTCTTGGAATTGGGGCGTTTTTAATCTGGAGGAGGGGCAAACCTTGTTTATTTAACTAGGTACTAAAAACTCGTAAATACACATTTCGTTTCTACTTGGATAGTGAGATAATTTGAACACAAAATAGATAAAAAATTTGGCATACAAAAATATTGGGTCATTTGTCCTATATAACCTCGTTATTTTGAAAATTTAGGGGTGTAGGTTACGCCAAACTACTCAATATTATTGAAGGCCACCTTTTTTCTCGATTTTGTGATCAAATTATCTTACAATCCAAATAGAAGATTGTCCCCCTCCAGCTTGTAAACTCTCCAATTCCAAGAGTTTTTGTAAATAATATAGTTGTAAGTTACGATGAGATGAAACTATTTATGAAGTTTAAGACGGATGTTAATAATTCGATAAAAAGGGGTCTGTACCTCGGACTATTTTATTTTAAAATATTTCATTTGAAATACTTTCCTGGCTAGAAATGAAACAATTTCAATTCTTTTATTTTTGGATTTGTTTTTTACTCGGGTTCATATAATTTCTTTCTATCGTTTTAATTTTGCATTCAGGAAGTTCCGAAATTTCCTATGTTTTTAATATTAGAATACTATTTAGTTTTATATTTATTATATAGACAGGAAACGGAATATATAACAGGAAGATATTGTGGTTGAAGATCCTTATAGTGAGAATCGATAATGTTACATTGTAAACCTGGTCTAAGGAACCATTCGGGTGTAAGAGATTCATTGATCATCGTCCTTTCTGTAGTATCCCCATCCAGTATTAGTATTCCAATAGTGTTAGTATTTGTTAAATTTGTTATACTAGTGATTTATACAGTATTTTGCAACATTAATAATAAAAATATATATTTTATTAAAATTCATATAAGATTCACATAGGAAAAGCCTTAAATTTGATGAATAAACGTTACTCACAAGGGATGGAAAGACACGTTCAAAAATCGATAAGCAAGCGTATAATTTATCCTAAAAGAAAAAAAAAAGATCATAACAACACATCAAAGTCTTTTTCACAAATTACATTTAATCTTAACTTTCTTAAATATAATTAAGTATACAATAAGTTAAGATAACGGTAAATAAAATGCCTGAAAAATTAGGGTCTTCAGAAATCAGCTACCTAAACAACAAGCTTAAAGCTATTCTCAGTTTTGCCAAATATTCATCACCAATGTCATCAAGTGTCAATATTACGTCATCAAGTGTCAATATAACGTCATCAACTTCAACATTAGAAGAATGACTTCGTCACTTTTGAGTAAACCTGGATGAAGAACCTCAAACAAATTGGTACACACTAACTGGTAGTCACATATATTTATCAGTTTAAAAAAAAAAAAGAGTTTTGTAAAGTGCAATTGAATTGAATAGAAACTTCATAATACAAACATGACTTATTTCAACATGTTTTATGAACACAAAACATTTCGTGAAAATCACCTCGATACTAAAGATACCGTGTTTGGTGATACATTATGCCTTTAATGTAATATATGAAGAGTGGGGAAAATATAATATCCGCTTATAGGATCTGCTAATGAAAACTTTACAGTCAATTAAACGTTTAAAGTCAGTCGATAGTTCTATTTTCGAACACTAGGCTTATATGCTTCCCCATTGCCACTTAACCTTTATTTGATGCAAAGTCGCCATTTAATGGAACAACAGGGAAGTCCAATGCGGCAATATTCTACTTTTACTTGAATAAAAATAAAAGATGACCGCCTGATTAATGATGGCCGCGATCATTATAAAGGAAGTGATGGTTAAGAAAGAAGCGCATTGATACAGAAGTCAGATACCTTACAAAAGAGCTCTGCCGAGATCAGTCAAGGCTACTGACAGTTAAAGAGAGTTCAGTCTTAATATCTTTAGGAGGAAAAAAAAATCTCCCTCCTCAATGATGATATTAAATCCAAATTCAGATGATGGATTGAACTATGCCAATTCTTGAGAAGATTCTTCTGGATAGAAAACGAATGCTAGACCATAATTGAAAGAAGAGATGATATTGCACAATTCATTAATGCCGAATTCTTTTGGCAAGAACTCCAAAAATTAATCATTGTATGGCTAAAAAAGTATGGGATATTTGAAACAATTGTATATATAAAGATTCATCAAGCAGTTGAGGTAAGTGTACACGGTGTCCAAAGAAGGACTTACAAAAAAGCACATATAAACAATAGGACAATGTTTAGTAGAAAAGTAGGAAATCAATTTTATTTTTAACTTAACGAATAGGAATCGATAACTAATGAAATATTTAATTTAAGTAACCAACAATTGTTTCACTGTAATCTAGACAAAAAGTACTTTAAACGGAAGTACAGTTAATTAAAACCATTTAAAGAGGACTTTTGAAAAGTTAAACTAAGTTAAGATCTGTTTTAAAAAAATTACTCACAATTTTTTTTTGTCATCATCTAAATATACTAGAGATACCTGACTCTTAGAAAAACTTCCTTGTTTAATAAGGTTAAAGTCTATGTTGATTAAGTTGAGATTCTTCTCAAGTTGTTTAAAAAAATGTATGTGATGTTTTAACCAATCATCTAATAGTACATGCGTATTCAGCAAAAATGACTCCATTAATTGTTAAAAAGCTTATTTCTTAATTTTGTATGACCTGGGGTGTATTATAATAACCATGACTGCCTAAATATACTTATTATTTATAAAAAAATAACAATAGTTGGATGATGATAAAAAATAATTGCTAATAATTTACTAGGTTTTTATATTTTTAATTTACTTATCTTTAGGTTATTTTATTTTTTTTATTGTACATAATTTTATTTATTATTATTTAGTTATTATTTTACTTTTTTTAATTTTATATTTTCTTTATATATGGTATGAATGTGTTCATATATCACTATAATTATTGTCCACGAGACAGATTATTATATGTATAAATTAATAAATAAAAAATGGAGCTTTGTTTAATCGCTCAAAAGTCCTCTTTGAATGGTTTTAAAATTAAAAACTCTACTTTTGTTTAAACAACATTTTGTCTAGTTTACAATGAAGCAATTTTTAATAATTTGATATAAATATTTCTTTAGCTATCGTTTCCTATTCAACAAAAAACATGACTTATTTTTTTTTTATACGTTTCATGTCATAATACTTATTTAGATCATAATATTTATTTAAAATAAAAAACCCAATAAACTTGGATTTCCTAGATATCTGCTGAACATTGTCCAATTGTTTATTCGAACGTTTTCGTAGCTCTTGATATCTGCTATCACTCATATAAACGTTATCCTCTACACCAATCGATAACTTAAACTGAATTAGTGTTATTAGATTAATATCGTATGTAGACAAAACAAGAGGAGGTGTGTACCTAAGATTGTCAAGTTTAAGACATGGTAGATGTATTAAATAGTGTTTCAAAAATAATAAAAACATATTCAATTAACAACGAAATATTCTTAAAGAAAATTCATTTCATTTAAATGACGGTCAGGCAAGGGATAGAGAAATTTTCAATGTATGAAAAAAATATGTATTAGAAAGAGATGCTATTGTTACATCCATTTCGGTTAGTTTAGAAAAACTTGTGTTATCACACTCATAATGATGATTTCATTAAAGCCTGACAACATCCTCTTATAGTTGGCCAAAAAACGCAATACATTTTTCTTTTCTATTTTCAGGCTCAAACTGTTATTGGCTACGAATTAATCTGGGACTATTTCCTATAAAATCGTATATCAACAGAAGAGAAAAGGGAGGAGGATTGATAGTTTTAATTGAAGCTCAACTCTTTTTATCAAAATCTCAAACTCGTGTGCCAAGAATAGCGTTAATGTTATTAGAGATGATGAAATGAAAAACATTTAATTGTATATGAAACTTAATTCCGTTATTTAAATCGTGGTTTTTCAATTAAGTAAAATTCAACATACGCAGGCAGGATTTAATCCACGCCCTAATAATTTGACGAAGATTCTTTTAAAGCATGGTTCACATTGAAGATAACTTGGAATATAAATTTAAAAGACCATTTTCAAGGAGCGAAAATCGAACTAGATATGATTGAAATACCATTCTCAGAAATGTTTGTATCCCTAAATCTGAGTCTGGTATCATATTTAAATAAACAATTACTAGAGGCTCATAGAAAGAAAAAAAATCCAGATTAATTCGTATGCAATGGCACTTTTAGGTGGTAGATGTGCAAGGCATTTTTAGATTACTGCAGTGACTGAAATTCTGAAATTCAGAAAAAAGAGTTGAGCTTTACTTTAAGCTATCAAATCCAGCTTTCTCTCCTTCCTTCTATTCTTATATGATTTTACATTTTCTCAAGAAATAATTTCAAATTAATTCGTAATCACGTTTTAGTAACATACTATATTACTGCTTTGTTTAGTCAACTATGGAGCGATGTTTGCAAGATTTAATAAATCAGGATTATTTGCGTAATGCTGTTTCTTCCTCATAGCTGATAGTCCGGGAGCATCTGGCAAAAAAGGTGTCATATTTCATACTAAGTTTTGTAAATCGAAAAGAAAGTTTTTCTGTATAGTTTCGGAATTTAATCATTAAGTTATCCTTGCTCTAGTCTTTGAATGGTTGAAGATTGTAAAGGAATCTATATTATTAAATAACATCTAATATTAAACCGCTTTCTTACATATGACTTTTTCGTACAATGAAAAGATAAAGAGTTGGCGAGTCGAATAGTTCTCGTGTTAGATGTCCAGAAAGTCCCATTGATTGATCTAAGCAAATTTAATCACCGTTTTCTAAGACAAAAATGTATCTACTTTACGATGGTGTACTTAGAATTGTATTATCTAGAACAGTTTTTGAACAATTTCTTCTCATTCGATAAAAACGTGACCACATAAAATTTTTTTAACTCTTTTTCCTTTCGGAATCGGCCCGTACATCAAATGAACTTTTTTGTTAGGAATTTTGTCTATAACCACCTCCTAGAGTCTGGCCATTAAGAACTGAGAAACCCTGTTTAATTCCATTATATAGAGTTAGTGCAGTTAATTGAAATATAAATGTTCTCAACTCAATAATCATAAATGTTGCGGGTAAATTTCGTCTCTCATGGAAATGCGAATAGTAATTAGGAGACAAGTCGCCCACTTAAATTAAACAATATTGGTAGAGCTATGTATTGACCCATGTCATGTCAATAGTAATATTCATATAGGGTAAAACGCTTTTATGTTGCTTGTTGATAGAATTTTTTTTGTTTTCATTTTAATTAATATTATTTTAAACCTCACCTATTAAATATATGATCAAGGTAATAAACCGACCCTTCCTATTGAAAAAGAGTATATATTTGATAGAGATAATATCTCATCAAGTTAAAGTTAGAGAATAATTGTTATGTGCTCATGATCAAATCATCCTACAATTAAATGAAAATAAAACTAAAATTGTCTGATAATATTCCGAAAAATCCACTCCAAAACATCTCGAAAGTTGACGGATTTATATAACTCACCCACACAATAATCTCAATAAATAGTAAACAGTCATAAATATACCAGTATGTATTGAAATTTCTAAATAAAGTTATATAATGTCTGATATACAGCAGCTAGACCTGGTTAATAACCAGCATGCTAAACAGAAGTATTGAAGGATTTGAGAGGAAAATTCTCGTCCCAATAACCAGATATATCATTATGTAAACAAAGGAGTTCAAGAATAGCGAGACCAGAAACCATTGTTTCGTAGCTCTGAATAATCCATCAGGAAGTCTCAATGCCGCAATGAATACTTCATCAGTCGACAGAAGAATACATTGGATGCCAAAAACAAGATGAATATAGCGAATCGACAAAGATACTGAAAAGGTACATGCAGCAAATTGGAAATCTGTAGCCTATGACAGGCGTATTTAGGAAGGGTAAGGACGTGACGGCCGAGTGTGTTAAAGCGTTGCCCGTTTTAGCATTCTCGTGCCTAGGCGATGTGAGTTTGAATTCGGCCTTGATCAACTTTTATTTCGTGGCGGACTCCCGGAATGAAACTCGATCCTCCCACTCTGGTTAGAATAGGTTTTATTTTACTTCTATAACAACCCTTTCCCATCTCCCCCGTGTATGCCAGAAATGATGGTTAAGGAATTATCAAAAAAAAAAAAAAAAGCATATTTAGTGATGGTTGGCTGAGGCAGTCAAGGATTTAAAATTCTTTAGCCGATATAAATAATATAAACAAATATTTACATTACTGACAACAATTCTCAATTTTATTTCGGTGTCGTATAATTTTTCAGTTTATATTTAATCCAACATCGGTATAATGTTGCAACTACAAAAAATTAGAAACTGAAAAAAACATAGTTTTTTCTAATAGGAAATTAATATGTGAATTAAATTAATAAAAAATAAATCATTGCATTAATTTATATATTGTGCTGTGAATTGACTATGCTTACTTGGACAGAATTCGTGCATTGCCTAGCCAGAAGTGAAAAATATCCGAAAAAAAAATGTTCGAGTCTAGAATGATATAGAACTAAAATTTTAATTTACAATAAATAAAGATACTTGAATAATTATGAGCTAATATTTTAAATAAACAATTAAATTTATAGTGATTAGATTGCGAACAATATATTACTCAATTGGGTTAGACACTAATTACAATACAATATAATTGGTCAAAGGTACTAAATGTTATAATCATATACTAATTTTGATTAATTTATTTCTGACCAATAGGCTAAGGATTAATCATAAATAGAATAAAGATCAAACCAGCAAAATAAGATATGCTTTCCTTTGGATACGTAATAGTTGACCGTTGTATTATTAAGGAAGGAGATGGTCTGGGATGACAGTCATACATACCCTAAATAGTACCAAAAATATTTTATTAAAAGCTAACGTTTCGGCCCGACTTTGCAGGTCTTCTTCAGGAAGGTGTGTTCAGCAAGGAGTTTCACTTGAAGTTCTAAGTGAAACTCCTTGTTGAATACTCTTTCCTTACTGTTCTTTATATTTTGATTTTTTTAATTTTCCATTTCTTCACAAGATATAGTGAGACATTTATCAAACTAGAGACTTGTCTACAAATATTGTGATAATCCTTACATCTCGAGTCTTCATCTTGACGAATGCTGGTTTCAACTGTCTTCTGACTTCAATCAATCCAACCTTGACTGATTGGCTGAACGGCTATTTAGCCTAACTACCTCCATCGCTTGGAGGAACATTATGTAGAACATCAGCATAATGTTCTGGCTCAGTTGTCTAAGTTGTAGCTGACTTACAACTTGCCAACTTAGTGTTCGATTCGACACATCACTAAGCAATATCACGTCAAAGACACTGAAGCGACAATGGCACGGTCCATTACCAAGCAATCATCCGCAGCATCCAATGGATTTAGTTAAATGCTGCGATCCTGAAGTTCTTATCAATATAGTTACTACATTATTTTATGCCGAAATTTATTTCTAAAAAAAAAAAAATGAAGGAAGGAGTTAGTCCGGGATGGCGGCCATAAATAGACTAAATAGTGGCAATACTATTTTATTAAAAGCCAACGTTTCGACCCGACTTTGCAGGACTTCTTCAGGGCTAGAATGGACAAGATACGAAAAGATATAGAGAATTGTAGAAGTTACATAATATCTAGACAAAAAATTATAAACAATGTGAATAAGAGAGAAACACTTTATTTTCATAAAAATATAAAAGATAGCTGCCCAATTATATTGGGTTGCTATATACACAGCATATTAGTCATTAGGACAATAATTGAACTTATATATAAATACACAGAAGTGGTTAGTTTGTATTAGTAAAATAGATACATATATATACATTTTTTTTTCTTCCTTTCATTGTTCACGCTTCCCCCCCTTTTTTTAAACACTTAATTTCCCCTTCTCTCTTTATCTCTATTAAATTCAATTTTTCATTAAATAAATAAATACATAAATTAAAACTCTCAGCCTAGCCATCAATGCAAGTGGTGGTGAATGATTCTCAGGGAATCGAGGACTATATTTTCAGCCAACCTCGCTACGTCCTTAATGTAGACACCTAACTCCTCGAGGAAGCTCCTTGTTCTTTTTGGGATAGTTCCGCGAGACCCAAGGCCTTTCACGGTGAACTCTCTCTCTCTCTCCGAAGGTCTCACGGAATTTATCTTTTAGGAAAGGGATACATTTATCGTACGTGTTTTTCTTTTCCTTTTCCACTTCACCCGTCTGATCGAGGTCACTGCTCTCAAAGCGGATAGTTGGATCCAAGATCAGCGATGTCCTTTCTGTCTCTTTGAAATGCAACGATATCCGCTTATCTTGTAGAGCCTTCATCATCGATGCAATATAGCTCATCAAAGCCGGTGAATTTCCTTTCCCTAAGGGGCCTCATCAACTCGAACTTGATAAGGTGGTGACGAAGTGTTATGAGGAGGGAGTTGTTGGGGCATTTTCCCAGCACATTGGCTGGTGTTTCAGACTCTCTGCCGCATTTACGGCAGAGGGGCCCAACTTCTCTGACCTCTCCACTGACACCTAGGACTCCACGCAGGGTTGCATAATTATATTTATGTTTAAAGCACTCGACCATTCAGACCCAGAAAGTACTTGCTTTTTGTAGATGTGTCTATTCGCTTTCGGGGTCTCTTTAAAATGGCGAATACCAGTACCCTGCCACCTGCACTTGGCCCATTTCTCAAATGCATTTTTTCGTAGCGACAGCCGTAGAGCTTTCACATTTCGATGATCCTGATCAACCCCCAATCTCTCGGCACATTTAACAACTTATCATTACCCAATCAGGTCAACAAATTTCCCCAATACCTGTCCTTACTCTGGTGTTCCAGTTAGAAGTGAAACTTCTAGCTGAACACATCTGTAAGTCTCTATTTTTATTCTTCTAATACTATTTACTTATTTTTTGGTTTTCATTCTCCCCATGCCTTTAGATCCATTATTTCATATTATATCCTTTTTCCTTTTCTTCCGATCTCTCCCGTAGATCTGTAGGAGTATATTCACAATTGCATATATTATATATTATACAACAACAATTGTTACCATCTATTTACTTTAGTTCAGGATCTTGTTACTTAGCTTACTCTGTTTATATTTTAATGTACTTACTGTTTATAATTTTAATAAGCTTATTCAGATTGTTTATAATTTTTGTTTAAATAGTATGTAACTTCCACAATTCTTTATATTGTTGTATCTTGTCCGTTCTAGCCCTGAAGAACACCTGCAAAGCCGGGTCGTATTGTTGGCTTTTAATAAAATAGTTTTGCCACTATTTAGCCTATTTATGACAGCCTCCCCAAACCATCTCCTTCCTTAATAATGCAACGGTCAACTATTAAATAACCAGTTATAATTGAAAGTTTCTGAACAAATATATAAGTATCATATAGGTGCCTTGTAATTAGTAACCGGTAAAAACAATAACCAATTTATATTAGTAATTAATTTAGATTATTGATGACTAATCCAGTTACTTACTGTTCCCGCTTGTTTAAGAAATACAATACTTCTGTAAACTGATATAATATACTTCCATAGAACCACTAATTTGTCCTCGGTCCATAACAAGCAAGTTGACAAAGCATCGGAATCCTCAAAATCAAATACTATCGTTTGAATGATAATTACTGAACATATCTTCGGTAATTATAAAAACCTTTCGAAGATTATAAAAACATATGATCTTGAACTCTGTAAGATCTTATGTGGCAAAAAACATTGCATCTAACTATAAAGTTAGGCTCATTGAAAGCAATTTTCTCATTATTTTTTTCTCTTCAATTCTTAACATGCCCCATTATTAGACGAATTAGAAAATAATTATATATCTTATAATTATTTTTAAAAATGACATTTCATGTATGAGGCAGAATAGTACCATGAAATACCTTTTCCGAGAGAAAGAAAGACCGGAGTACAATATGAATCCTCTGACAGAAATCCATAAACATAAAAGAAATCCCTATAGACCACCATGACGATTATTGCAGATTGCAAATTTCTTATTGCTGTTCAACTTTTATTTTTGGTTAATAATAATATGTAATACTCACTGTAATATCGAAATATAGTTTAATACATTTTATATAACTAAATTATATGTATTTAATAATCATTATAAACAAATCTGGTGAGCGCAACACACAACTTTCACTTACCGCTCAACTTTGAATAGAAATTATTTTCTGGCTATGTTAAGCTATTATAAAATTTTTGAATTGTGTTTTTAACCGAGCTATAGATTAAAGCTTTCAGCTAACAAATAATAAATACCATCAAAATACCCAAAATCCTATTTATTATATCACCGGTGGATTATAGATTGTACGTTCCGTTTATTATGGGTTGTAGGACTATTAATTATTAAACTGTTATTTTCTATAGCAAAGTTTACTGAAATGGAATTACGAGATTTGCATTGCCTGTCATAGACGGATCAAAAGTTGTTACACTAATTGTAAGTGGATACTGTTGGAATATCACAAAGGGAAATATCATCAAATTATTCCCTAATTTAATTTTTTAATAGCTTAAATGATGATTTTTCGTAATAAAAAGACAATAGATACCTAATTAATTAAATATAATATCAGGTCTAGAGTTATTAAACTACAGTAAATATATTTAAGGTTATAAACATATCCATGTTTATTGTGTTCTTTCACAGAAGTACAATGAAAAATAGATAATTCTTTATATTAAACCAAATCAAAAGTACTTTAGATAAAGACATAATAATGTTTGGATTTCAGAAAGTGAAAATTCATCAAAGTATTCACTAATTTAATTTTCAAAAAAGTTACATCACGATTTTTTGCAACAAACGGTC
Source organism: Nezara viridula (assembly GCA_928085145.1). Taxonomy (NCBI): domain Eukaryota; kingdom Metazoa; phylum Arthropoda; class Insecta; order Hemiptera; family Pentatomidae; genus Nezara; species Nezara viridula. Next base: position 153,112,400 of record OV725077.1, on the reverse strand, counting down.
GTTGATGCCTAATTATTTAAATATAATATCAGATCTATAATTATTAGAGTACAGTTAATTTATTTAAGGTTATAAACATATACGTTACACGCCCATGAATTTTTTTTATATTTCACTTTTTCTTTCAAACAAGCACAATGAAATAGTTTTTTAAACAATGTATTTTCCTTGAATTGGTGGGTTAAATACTTTTTCAAACTTAAAATATACTTTAATAGTTTACATTTATTTAGTAAATTTCACTTAATTTTCTTGAAAACATGTGTTTTACGTTAAATAATATAAGTTTTCAAAAATTATTAATTATAATTTTTCGTCACACTCCATTACTTTCTATTACTTTCTATGTTGGACATTTTGTCTAAAATTCTCCGTTTTCCAACGATATATTTGTATTTTTTTTCTCAACTTTATTCTGATATTAAACTCTTCCAAACGTTATATTTAGCCTTTTATTATAACTCTTAATATTGAGCGATAATTAATTTTTTAAAATAAACCAAATTAAATATAATTTAGAGGAAGGCATGTTGAACATTAAATATCTGATGACTATAATTATGAAACACTCACTTTCATTTGCCTAATTGATAATTTCACCTTATGGATTGGTATAAGTAATTTTTGTGGAGATAAGACTAAAAGATTTGCAGCAAATTGCTCTTTAATTAGTTAATTTATGTAAGCATACGATTCCGTACCGAGACTAAACAAATGGTTAACATTCCGTTCTGAAACTTCGCAGCCTGATAAAGAACTTTCTGAGGACTATGTGGCTACAGAACACCATACTTATCCACAATATCTTTCGATGTTAGTCGCTTTTCTTTATTATCCATTGAAGAAAAAAGCTATAGAGGAAGGATATTTATCATCCAAAACAATAACTATTCCCTCAAGGATCCTTGTTCTCCTAGGGACGAGACGATTACGAGCTGTACTATTGTGTTAAATACAGAACCTGATACAATCAATCGATAGAAGAAAATTTAATAAATTCATGGATAAATGAATGTCATAAATTTCAATAATTTTAATTATATCTTGAAAGTTTATCTGTAAATCCAATAATTTTATCAATCCGAACATGATATCAATGGAATAAAGCCCATCAGTTTTAATTACCGTAACACGCAGAGTGATAATGAAACACTGAAACGAGGTTGGAAAAGAAGAAGCTCCCGAAACGAAGACTTTTTATCTTGTTTTGATTGGCCTAACTAATGTGACGTCAGAGGTAGTGGAGAAACAGTTGGTCCGAAATTACGAAACTATAACTTTAGCTGCCCTTCCTTTTACAATCAAAAACACTCAATCATGAATCCAATTACTTTGGATCAGTGATTGCCCAGAGTGTTAAGGTATCATCTTAGTCATATCAGCAGCCTCAAGTCTATCGACACATCTTCGAGGTGAGTTGAGTTTAAAAGAACTTTCATACAAACCACCAGTTGCCAACAAATATTGTCACTATAACATTTTAACGGAAAATTATCATTTCCTTTCTACCTACTGTCATTAAAGGTGACATGATATTGGATCACATACGTGATATCGGATTAAGTATACTCATAAAACTAGAGCTTATTAAGCCGGTAATCTAATCTAAGCGTATGAGATACTAAACTAGAGATTGCAGGAACAAGACTCTAGGTGGTGTAAGATTACATTACTCAACATAACTTAGCTTAGTCGTGTGCATAATTTTTTTTAAAATGGAAAAGTGATCTTGATTAGAAGGTACAATAAATTGAATTAATGAGACATAATCAGCCATGGAACATCAATTATATACCAAATGACAAATTTAGAGGTACCCATAACTATATGTACTATAAAAACGACAGATACATTATAACTTCCAATGAATCAATCAAATACAAAATACGGAGTTTTACATGACTCTGTTCAATTAATAAGTATTGCTTTATGTGAGCCTCCGTCGAAGTCATTATCAATTTAACTATTTGTTATTTTCCAAAAAAAAATATATAGAAACTTAAAAATATATTAAGTACATAAAACAAGAAAATGAAAAGATAAAGGATGAGAGATCTGCCTTTATTAGAGACTAGGACTGATGTTAACGAAAAATGTACTGCCAGGAATTGTTTTAATTTATACCAAATATGCCATTATACAATAGCATATATATTTTCCTTGAGAAATAACAACACGATTCGGCAAGCACAATAGTTGTTAACCCAAGGGTATATTCATACCATATACACTAGCTAAAATACGGATAAAAATCATAAAATGAATAATTGTAATTTAATAATTATTAGGAAATGTGACAGGAAGTGAATTTATGAGATGGGATGTTATGTTTATACTGTCCCTGGTGAAATTTGCTTTAACCGGACAGCCTGTTATTCAAAGCTTGGTGAAATTTTAATCATCACCAACAGAGCAAAAGTCACGGAAAGCCAAAACTTGAATACTTGTCTTCCAGACAAATGTCTGAAGAAAGATATTTAAAACGTGTGATATAAAACCGGGACTATATTTAAACTAATTGCATCTTTATTTATTTATTTATTTTTTGTAATTTTTACATTTGTATAATTAGTTTCTTATATATATTTGTACTTTTAAATTGTGGTTTCGGGGCATTATATCCAATAAAATTACGAAAATATTAACATATACTAATGATGAAATGATAATCGGACGATCGCATACTAGTAAAAAATCGCATACAGTGTTGCTGAAAATCGATTCGGTCTTGCAATTTCCAAAACCAAGACCAAGGCCGCCTAACTATTGCAAGACCAAGACCAAGGCCGCCTAACTATTCCAAGACCAAGACCAGAACTGGTAAAAAAATCGATTTTTTAAATAAAAATTAAGGCAAAATAGTAACTACTACTTGATAATCTTAGTTACTATAAGATAATAATTGATATAACCAATATAGTTTTGCATTCAACTCCTCTAATTTTTCATTCGAGGTTAGTGTTAAGTATTTGAATATTAAAACACAAAACTACACTATTAGGTTAATACAACTAAATCATTGATTGGTATAATCGATATATCACAGTTAGTTAGGTTTTTGCTTGTCTAACAAGTCACAGTTATATCTTTATAGAAATAAGCTAATAAGTAACTGCGAGACTCTTGCGCAAGTCCAATACCATGACCAAGACTGAGTTTGCAAGACTCGTCTTGGTCTCACATTGTGGCAACATTATTAGTACAAAAGATGCTTTTACTAAATTAGTTGAACAAACAACGGCTGGTAGCGATTCAGTCAAAATCGATTCAGTCTTTTTTACTACGCTACCGCCAATCGTTTTTTAAGAAAACATTTGATTTTAGTTTAAATTGTTTTTAATTTTTACCAATAGAGTTATTTACTGTGAGCCTTCTGTCGTGCTATATTACAATATTGATCTTCTGTTCTGGCAGAAGATTCGAACTGACCAATTTTTCCATATTTTTAGTTACTTTTGCCACGGAACCATCATCGAACTCTAGCTCTCCAGAGAACCGACAACTAAGGTATTTAATAGTGTCGCCCTCTTCAATGGAGCTGATTACCTTTTCAGTACCTAAGTAAAATCAGGGTTTGACTAAGCTTCCCTTTTCTAAGATGATTCCAGCACTTTTTTTGGGTTAATGTACAAAGCATCCTTCCAATGCAATTGATTGCCCTCTCCAGCTTCAACACTGCAAGCAGTTACCGCTTGGTAATCAGCGAAACCTGTAAGTAGAACTGGATCGCGGCTATCAAACAATTTTTATACATATTCCTCAGCAACTCTTGGTTAAATAAACAACATAAAAATAAAATCGGTAATCACATATACTGAAGAAACGTGGACATGCAACAGGAGAGGTGATGATAAAGTTGACAGGTTTGAAGGAAGGATTCTGAGAAGAAGATTAGGATCTAAGTGCAAAGTGAGTGTAGCGACACCACCATAATAAAGAGTTATGTGGGAATATAATTATATAAGCATATTTTTGATATAACAATACTATAACAGTTCAGCACCTGAAATGGTTAAGTAACTTCTGATAATGCAAGACAACAGAGTGGCAAGAAAGCTCTAAGAATAATCATCACCCACGTTCATGACATAACAAAAAGGCAGGCTGCGGTTCCTCATGCTAAGAGTAAGTTACATGTGCTTGTTTTACTAGCGGATGAAGAAGAATTGTAGAATGAGATTGTTGTGTGGGGAGCTCGGTTTGCGTTCTGGATCACGGTTGTCATTTGCATGCGGCTATTAGCTACTGAAAAAATAATTTATTTAAACATCAAAAATAACTGATTTTTTTACATTCTTCAAGATGACTCTAATACGGTTTGTATCAACTCAGACTTGAAATTTTTGAGGTTTTGATTTGGAATGTTATAAAAATATTTCTTATATCAATTGTAATTTTATGAGTTATGTCATTTTAGTGACTCGCTGATACATGAGACGGTCTCCCCTTTCTTGCAAATAAGATAAAGATCTAATTTAGGAACTATGCTGACCTATACTAGATCGATTGTTGCTAATAATATCGATAGGTAGGAGACAAGAGGTGATCTAATTAGACATACACGGGAAGGGGCTTCCAATAAGGCCCCTCCCCCATCTTCCCCCTAAACCAGCAATTTCCGAGGAATCCATTGATCAGCCACGTTCCTTCAAACAGTCTTCATCATCTCAAAGGCTCCAAGCCACTACTCTACGGCGCTCCCATATTATTGCTTCGCTCTCCATAGCCGAGGCATCCGGCATTTCTTAACTACTCCCGCTTGCATTTTGTCAGTCTCTTCGGAGTTTGGCGGTATCCCAGGATATGCTCTCTAGATTTTTTTTTTCTTTTTCATAGGAATTTTAATTATTAAATTGATTGTTGTTACAAATATCTTCTTCTACATTAATTATAACATTATTTCAATATTGTGAATAGTTGAAATTCTTGCAACCTCCAGTTTTTTATCCAAACTAGATTACCTTGAAAACTTTCACGAATCAAAAAGAAAATATAAAAATAATCAACTTAATATTTGAATAGAATAAATAAATAAAATTATCGGGATTTATATGTATTTATAATTGCATTGAATGATTGAAATTTTTTAATTTTTTTAATTATACATTTGCAATACACCTGTTGACAGCGAGAAATGAACAGATATTTATGCTGACAAATTTAACAATTTTTACAAAACATCAAGATTTTTCACAGGCCTCACTAACCCTACATTACTTTCTTAAATTACATGGCTGTGGGAATTAAATCACGTCAAATCCACCCAAATAAAATAAACTCTTTGAACAAAAACCTGTCCTTCACTTCTCCTTAAAGTCATCTTTGACTCATCTTCGACGGAAGGATGACAAGGGAACAGAAAATCCTTAAAAAGTGGCTCAAACTATCTACTTTAATCAATTTTTCTACCCTTCAAACCTGAAACAGAACCTAAATTTACATACATACTTACCTAATCATATATGGACCTATCCATTACAGATATACTGTATCGTCAAAAAGATCCTCCTTAAAAAAATTTAAAAAACCTTCCCATCAAAATTATTAAGAATCATAACTAATGCACCTCGATACGTGACTAACAAGACCCTATATACTTACCTTAAGGTCAGTTAATCAACACATAAGAATCCTTTGCCAATAACTTTATACAAATTTAAACAGATATACCAACAGTTTAATAAGAGATATGGCTGACAATAATCTGATTATGAGATAAAAAAAGACGTTGGAGAGGGATATCTTTCCTTGATTTTTTTTTTGGGTCCTCCCCTTCCTCGCCTTTAAGGCTATACGGGGTTTTCCCGGGCCAGGGGGTGTGGGCGAGGATTTAAAAGACTCCTCCGGCGCCGGGATGCGAACTCGTGACTATTTTTTTATCACTTTATCTTATATCAGGTTGCCGGGCAACGGTGGTGTTGTGCTCACGCGTTAGCCCATTCTTCCACCCCGCCCATATAATCTTTCCTTGATTTATGAAATTAATCAAACTATTCGATTTAAATTAGGAAGAGTCGAGCTACACTGCTTCCATCTCTTGGCAGAATAGAAATAACCCCCTCCTCCTCCCCAGATGGTCAGGACTTGCCCCCAACTTGAAGCATTCATATTCACTAAAGAATACAGTGTAGTACAGCATTTTTCTTTTAGTTTTGTAAAAGTAGATAACATGGAGTAGCTAACGTCATAGAACGAAGTCCGATGACTTGGAGGAAAAGAAAAGCAATGGAGACAAGAACAGCAATTAGTAGTAGTTAAATAAACAGTAGGTTGTTACCTAATCAACAACAACTGTAATAGTTTCATTAAATTCAGAATAAAATTTACCAATTAATCCATTAACACACATTATAATTGATTTCAATCGCTCCAAGATTATAATACAAATTAAAATATAGCAATTCTAGATAGACATTGAATGGATTGACATAGTAAATTAAACAGATGCTTTGTTCTCTAAGGTTCCATTTTTATGACTGTAGAAATCAATAGTCATTCCCTTTGTTTCTCAACATGCAAGAGTTGACTGACAGGTGAAGATAAATATTAAAAGACTAAAAAAATAGTAATAATAATGTATATAACAATGATAATCTAAAAAAAAAGTTTATAAAAAATATTTTTTTCCATAACTATTGTTGCTTTAGAAATCTGAATAACAACCTAATATGGTTTTATAGTTGATTCATTGTGGGAAACTTTTTTACATTAACGTATTAACTTACAATTGTTAACCAAAAACTAACAATTTTATCAATAATCAATTCAAATAAGATCTATAATTATATTTTTTTTATAGTTCTATGCCTCATTTAAGTTATGAGACATGTATATTTTGTGGGTTTTTAATTATTTAATGTCGCTTGTTATTTAATGTCGCAAAATTGGCGCGTATATGAAGAAATTGTGTTTAATTACATCCCGAGATGTTAATTTATTTACCAGCTGAAACCGGTTGCAAAAACTACCCCCATTACCAGGGCTGACATGTATTATCCATGTTCTTGTCACCGTGTTATATATCTGCTCCCCGTTAATTAATTCTATAATACTGGCATTTATGATATAACAACCTGTTGTTGGCCTTTGTTTAGGCTTTTGTTAAACATCATTGGCTATTGTCTTGTCTAAGTCATGAAAAAATTATATATTTATTGTATGTATTAAATATTAAATATGAATATACAGAATAAATATGACATGGTGTTTTACCAATAAACAAACTGATAAATTTCATATATATCCATTCAAAAAAAAAAAAAAAGTTGATGCCAAGTGTCTGAGAATCCAAGTAAGGCCAGTATAGCTTCCTCACCGTTTTCTTTAGCTGAGCAATATTTCGTATGATGAAAAAATCTCCGTGAGAAGCCATTTTCGGAAATATAGTAATTTCATAACATTTACGGGGTTTGATATCCACCAATTTTGTTCGTTAGTGAATACTAAAGTGCGGAAGAGTTTCACATTTCGAAATCGCATATTTGATGAATGGTGATTAAAAAGAAAAAAAAATCCCAGTACATACTGAAGATGTAAATCGCCACTGTTATTGCAAAAAGTTGTATATAAAATTTGAGTGTTTTGTAAAAAAACTAATTTACCACTACTATTTCATATATCATTTTCCTCTGATATTTTCCGTGGTATCAGGCTATCTATTTCCGTTGATTATTACGAAATGTCATATTCAGCACCAATAGAATAAAAATGGAAAATTGTTAAATACGAATTTTCACACTAACAGTAGCGACGCATACTAATAGGTATATTTTTACTAGTAAAATGGAAGGAACGAAAAATCGATAGGAAAAATTCAACTTTTTGTTTGTTCGGAGTTAACGAGACTAATATTTTCTCTCTGTCAAAACAAAACTAATCTAAGGTGGAACTTTGATGATTTTTTTTTTAATTTTAATTTTTCACTTATTTATTGAAAAGTATTACAAACTGTTTCTAGGACATTTATAATAGTGTTCACAGATAACATTCACACTCTATCTACAATGAATAAAATAAAATGATTAAAAAAGAAATCGAGACCACGACGAGTTGGTCGAATTTCAATAGAAATAAACAAAATCACAAATAAGACTTTTTATAAATTAAATTAAGTAAAAATTAATTAAAGTTCCAGACCGTAAAATTTGGAAACGAGTAGAACAAATGGTGAACATCCTTTACACCATTGAAACTATGAGGCTGAAGTGGTATGGGCATGTGATGAGGGAAGATGGCCTAAGCGAATTTGGGATTGGAAATCAGTAAGAAGGTGGAAGAAAGATCGCCCGAAGAAAAACTGGTCTAAGGGCGTAAAGGAAGGAATGGTGAACAGAGGCATGCTTGAATAAAGAGGGGCAGGATAGATGACGAAAACTTATATTTGGTGACAACATAGGACCAATGTTTTATTAAAGAGCCGGGGAATGATAAAATATCATTGGAAAGCTGAGGAAAAATAATATCCGACATAAAAAGTAGTAGAAAATGATAGAGAGTAACAAACAACTTATAAATAATACTTTCTAAAAATGATTATTATTTTGCGGAATTCAAATGCTTCCACGGAAACTGAATACAATTCTTAAACTAAATACCAAATTTTAAATTTATATTTAAGCTTGAAACAAAGTTTATATAATCCTCCGAATAGAGGCATTGTTAAAAAAAAGATATTTCAATTGTAATTGTATTAAATAAGAATTGGAATAGTGGATAAGTGAAACATATGTCAGTAATTAAATAATTATAGATACGATGATATTGTGGGCACCATTTTAAAGTCCAAAATTTGAAAAATCACATTTTTAAATTTCGTAGTAGCAAGTGTCATGGCCGCTAGTGCAATTCAAGTTACACGTCGCTCTGCCTTTGATACGATCTAATGTGCTTATTATTTAAAATACTGCTCTAAGACTTTTTCAACAGTGACTATATTAATAGTTTTATATTTTTATATTCACATATGATCAGGTGAGTGACTATTTATTAACAATGAAACAGTTATAAATTAGTGCTCGTTTGTTTAGCCCATGTGGCTAGTAATTCCCTTGCGGGTTTTACCTTATCTGCGATAAGTTCAAGCCAAGGCTCGGCACTGTGTACAATAACATTCTTCAGTTTTATTCTCAGTTCGTATCCAAGACATTTAACTTCATTTTTTTTTCTTTATATATTTATTTTTTTCTTTCCAGAGACTCTTTTATTTCATTTTTTTCTTTGATTATTTATTTTTTGGAAATGAATTATTTTATATTTTATTTTATATCTGTATATATTTATGTAAATAATTTTGTAAATAGCTTAGTGTTTAAGAAGTTATCTCATAAATTTTAATTTTAATATTTAGGTTTATATATATATATACATATTTTTTTTTCTTTTTCTTAATTTTCTCTAACACTTATCATGATGGATCTGGATAAGAACACATCATGTGAAGACACGGAGGATGAGACACCCTTTTCGGAAATTAGCGAGACCGACTCGCAATATTTGAAAAGGCGTACACTCCAAAAGCGTCTCCGAAACTCAGTTCCCGGATCGGGACAAAACTCACCTAATAAAAAAAAAAAGAAAAATAAATCAAATAAGCAACCAGAACAAGATAAATCTCCACCGAGAACTAGGAGCAAATCTAATGCCACTCAATCAGAGCCAACTGCACCAAAAACATCAGAAAGCAAAAACTCAATTCAAGAAAACAACTTATCTCACAAGACTCCGCAGCTTCAAGATTTTTCTGATCCTGAGCCGCCGCCAATATTTGTTTCAAAAATTAAGAACTTTATGTCGTTTGGTCAACAAATTGCAGATTTGATCGGACAGCCAAATTTTCGATGTTACTCGAGAGTGAACGACATCAAAATTAATACTAATTCTAGAGACAATTATAAAAAACTAATCAATTTTTTAACAACCAATAACTACGACTTCCACTGTTACCAATTAAAACAAGAAAAGGCGTATCGAGTGGTCCTGAGAGGACTACATTCAACCAGACCCATATCTGCTATCAAATCGGGCCTCGAAGAAATCGGTCATAATGTCAGGCACATAGCACCTGTACTACATCCTAGAGAAAGATATCCGCTACCATTATTTTTTATAGACTTGGAACCAGCAAAAACCAATGTTGAAATATTCCAGGTTCAACGATTGGTTTACTCAATAGTCCGTTTTGAGGAACCGAAACAGAAGCCTCTAATTGTACAATGCACTAAGTGTCAAAACTTGGGCCATACAAAGGCCTATTGTTATCACGAAGTCAGATGCGTTAAATGTGCCGGCCTACACGCTTCAGACACTTGCCAGAAGCCAAGAGATGAGCCTGCGATGTGTGCTCTTTGTGGCGAAGCCCATCCTGCGAGCTACAGAGGATGTGAAGTGTATAAAAATCTTTACAAACAAAGATCACGAAACTCAGCGGTGAAAAATCTTGGATCTGCTCAGAAAACTTACACTGAGCCACCTGAAATTGAAAATCAGGAAATTTTCCCAGCATTGCCGACTTCACCTTCCCTCGTCATCCAACAACAACCATCCATCTCTACAGCTAAGGACTCACCTCACCAGAATCTCAGAAATTCTCACTCCCAGTCTTCCATCAGTAAGAAGCAACCTCAACGTCAGGCGCCTCAGGCCTTCCAATCCAAGCCCAAAATCCCTAATACTCAGCCTCAACCTCCTCGCCAGCAAATCCCTCCTCATCATTTACCCTTAAGAGTCAAACTCCCGCCAGAGCATCCACATCCAGCTCCATTCGTTCCTAATCCCAGGATGAACCCCCCTCCACAAGTCCAACAGAATTTAGATCCTCCTCCTCCTCGTACCCCACGACGGGCCCATCCCCCACCCAACATTCCTAGTCGCATAACCTACCCATCACAACCTCCTGATCCAAACCCACTTCCCAGCCAAACACCATCCGACATCAACACTATCTTATCGTCATTCCTGATAGATCTTCAACAGACTATCAAACCGCTCATAACCCTTCTAACCAGACTCCTTTCCGAAATCCCGCTTAGCTTCCCTCGATGAACTCAAAGTCCCTAGCTATTCTCTTATGGAACGCTAATGGACTGCAAAACCACCGTGACGAACTAGACATATTTCTCCATGACAATTATATTGACATTGCCCTCCTAACAGAAACTCACTTCACCCAACGGACACATTTCTACATACGTGACTACATCACCTATAGATCTGACCACCCAGACAACACTGCCCACGCCGGTTCTTGCATCCTTATCCACAAATCTTTACCCCATTCCCTTATTCCTTCTATTCCAACAGATGCCATTCAGTCAACTTCTGTAATCCTCTCAACTCGTCCTTTCCATCTAACACTTTCAGCTGTATACTGTCCTCCTGGCAATTCCCTCTCGTACAGCCTACTTGAATCCTTTTTACAATCCCTCGGATCGCGCTTTATTGCTGGAGGAGACTACAATGCTAAACACCAACGATGGGGTTGTCGATCATCCAACTCCCGTGGTAATACCCTTTCACAAGTTTCTTCTTCCAACAATTATTCCATCCTCTCGCCCATGAATCCTACTTATTTTCCAACATCCCTCAAAAAACGTCCCGATATCCTGGACATATTTATCACCTCCCAGATTTCCTCCTCCCAAACTATAATCAAATCCCTGGATGACCTTTCTTCAGACCATAGTCCAGTTCTGCTTTCACTACATTCTGACTTTGCTCCTAAACCATCACTTCCTAAACTGATCACTGGACGAGTAAACTGGGACAAATTTCGTGATGATTTGGAAAACAAACTAGACCTCAAAATCCCGCTAAAAACAAAAGAAGACATTAATGGTGCCATAGAAAAACTGACATCATCAATAACAGACAGTATAAATAATAACACCTTTATCAATAAGATTAACTTCCCACAAAATACTAACTTGCCACAGCATATTCGTATCTTATTACAGGAAAAACGCAGAGCAAGATCGAAGTGGCATAGGACTAGATACCCAACAGATAAATCGCATTACACACAACTGACTAACAAACTGAAATCAGAAATTAGAAAATACAAAATTCAAAATTTACTAAATTTTACTGAAAAACTTACAACCACTGACAAATCATTATGGATGACCACCAAAAAACTTCTTAAGTTTCAAGACTTTAATCACCCACTACTTACTGATTCCCAAACCTGGTCCAAATCCGACGAAGAAAAAGCCCAACTATTTGGTCAACATCTTTTCCAAACTTTTAATCCACATCCCGATATCCTTAATTCAACTCACATCAATTGTATTGAAGCAGAACTGGATATTCCTCTCCAAATGTCTCTGCCACCCAAAGCATTTCATCCCATAGAAATATCCAACATCATTCAAAAATTACCTTCCCGTAAAGCTCCTGGACATGACCTAATTACATCCCAGATCCTAAAACTTCTTCCTCGAAAAGCCATCCTATTCCTTACTTACATATATAATGCTGTACTCCGTTCTACATATTTTCCTGATCTTTGGAAACGATCTATTGTTAAAATGATCCACAAACCCAAAAAACCACCAGAATACCCATCCTCTTACCGTCCTATCTCTCTTTTACCCATCATGGGCAAAATCCTAGAAAAACTCATCTTAAAACGCCTGTACCCTATCCTAAATTCTAAACACATAATCCCAGATCACCAATTTGGTTTCCGAACTTCCCATTCCACTATACAGCAATGTCATCGTGTGGTAGACGTAGTCTCCTCTGCATTGGAGCGCGGAATGTACTGTACGGGAGTCTTTCTCGACGTTGAACAGGCGTTTGATAGAGTTTGGCACCCGGGACTGCTGTACAAACTCCGAAAATTCCTACCACCTACATACTTCCTCATTATCCGTTCCTACCTTACTGATAGATACTTTAAAGTAAATCACAATAACGCCTATTCATCCCTTTTTTCCCAGTCTGCTGGTGTTCCTCAAGGTAGTATCCTAGGTCCTATCCTCTATACAGTTTATACAGCTGACATCCCTACCTGTCCCAACACTGTCATCACCACATATGCCGATGACACATGTATCCTATCAGTAAACAATGACCCAGCAATTGCATCCCAAATGCTTCAATCACACATCATAAATCTAGAAGAATGGTGTCAAAACTGGAGAATTAAAATAAACTCCAATAAATCCCACCAAATTACCTTTACCCTTCGTCGTAAACCAACGACTTCCTGTCCTACAGTTTCCTTTAACAATACTCCACTTATCCCTGTTGAGCAAATCCGATACCTAGGACTCCACCTGGACAAACGACTAACTTGGAATCCTCATACTAGACTGAAACGACAAGAAACCGCTCGACGTTTCCGATTACTTCAGCACTTACTAGACAAACGCTCTAAACTTCCCATTAATTACAAAAGACTTATATACTTGACTATAATAAGACCTATTTGGACTTACGGAGTTGAGCTATGGGGCTCCACTAAACCATCGAATTCCTCTCGCATCCAATCCTTACAATCCAAAATCCTTCGTAAAATCCTCAATGCTCCTTACTTTGTCACTAATAAAATTATCCATAAAGATCTTAATGTTCCTTATGTTTCAGATCTGGCCCAATCCAGATACCTATCCTTCCATAATAAACTTCAGAATCATCCCAACCCTCTCGTTTCTAACCTTGCTTCCTCTTCAATTCCTGATAACCCTCCGAGGCGTCTGAAAAGAAGATGGCCCCGTGATCTCCTAATGTAGTCATATCATTAGAGTGCTACCATTGGGTAGTTACTCAGCAAGTGTATTCATGTCATTATATCAATTATGTCCAAATTTACTTGATGTATTTATGTAATACAGTTGAATTCGTTGGTTTACCATAGTACTCCAAAACCCACCTTTCGGGAAAAAGCCATACCTGAACAGCAACTGAAAGAGCAGAATTAGTAATGTAATTTTTACGAATATATATTTGATTACTATTTTGTTATTATCTTAAAGAGGTGAGTGGTAAATTTATTATTCATATGATATTTATTCATATAGCTCGTAGCAATCCATCTGGAAGCCTCTACGTAACAATGACTGCCTCAATAAAAGGCAAAAGACCACGTGGAAATCCAAAAAATAGGTAGATAGATAGAATCAACAATGATGCAATAGAGTTGCGGACAGATAAATGGAAAGAAATGTCCAAAGACAGGCAGAGATGGAACAGGCTTGTTAAGGCGGCAATAGATCTACATGGAACGCATGTAAAAAAAAAAACGGGTATGTAATGCTAACAGGAAAAAAAATCTGGTGCGCGCAACACACAACTTTCACTTACCCCTCAATTTTGAATAGAAATTATTTTTGGCCATGTTAGACTACTATAAAATTTTTGAATTGCATTTTTAATCTAGCTAAAGCTAAAAGCTTACATGTAACAAATCATAAATACCATTAAAATTACAAAAGTACTATGTATTATATCACCTGTTGATTATGGATTGTAAGATCTGTTGATTATGGATTTTACGATCCGTTGATTATGAATTGTACGACTATTGGTTTTTAAACTGTTATTTTCCATTGCAAAGTTTACTAAAACTTAATTATTCACTAACCTTTATTGAACCTAAACAAAGGTTACAAGACGATTTGTCGGAATAAATGGACAATAGATACCTAATTATTTAAATAGATTATCAGATCTAGAGTCATTAAAGTACAGTAAATATATTTAAGGTTATAAACGTATGAATGAAATATTTTAATATTTCACTTATTCTTTCACACAAGTACAATGAAATAGTATTTTAAACAATGTCATCGCCTTTAATCCGTGGATTTCAAAACTTTTTCAAACCTAAAAAAAATGTCAAAGTTTACATTTATTTAGAAAATTTCATTTAATTTCTTTGAAAACTCGTGATGTTAGTTTTCAGCAATTATTATTTATATTTTTGCCACTCTTCGTTAATTTATACAACTTTCTATGTGATATATTGTTGTTTTTTTAATTCTCCGTTTTCAAACGATATATTATACGTATACCTTCTGACTTTTATTTCAAGATATTCATTTTCAACCTGAATAAGTATTTTTCTTTTTTCTCCTTCATTTAATTATCAAATTCTTTCAAAAGCTATATTTAGCAATTTTTCATGACTCCTAAAAATGGTAAATAGTTATTATTTATAATAAACCAAATTAAAGATAATTTAGAGGAAGACGCATATACACATTGGGCATTTAAGCCCCGTAAAGTGACATCAACGGGGATAAAACCTAAATGATATTAAAGACCACTTAATTATAAAATGGTACACTGAGTTTAATCAAAATTGTTTCAGCAGTTTTTGAGAAAATTGTAAAAACATGTTTCACATAATAATATGTTTGATATAAAGTAGCGCTTCCGGTTAGCCAATTTTAATAAAAAAGTTGCTGTGACATCTAAGGCAAATACCCATCTTAAATACGTAATATGAGTTTCGTACGACTAGTTTCTGAGCTAGAGTGTTCAGATACACACAGGCACAAAGACCTTTTTTTGGGATTTGGTTATTGATTTGAGCACCCAAATCACTCTAGCTAGGGATGGATCCACAGTCATTGCATGATATACACCAAAAACTGAGAGATGAGTCTCCAGACTTTTTGGGAAGAAGAAATACTAACGATGAGATAAGCCTCCAGACTTGGTATATTGGACTATAGCCGATGGATGAGCATCCAGATCTTGCTTGTATGGATGAGAGAGAATGAGATTAGGTTATATCGGTATGAAATAAGAAATAGTCAGTTTGATGTGATTCCAAACATGCATATAAAATATACTGATCAACTGACTGAGTTAGAATAGTGATCTGAATCCCCGAAGGAGGGAGAAACAAGTTTTAAAAAAGCTATTCGAGAATGGCTACTAATACTAACACTATGAAAACAAAAGTAGCAACAGTCGTTTTGATTCCAGTTATTTCGGGGCGGGGTGACCTAGGAGGAGGAAGAAATACCATGTTGCTGGGCAACGCACTGTGCTTTGCACACGTGTATATATATATATATATTTCAAGTTATTACTGCAGTTTAATACATTTAAAAAATATGAAATTATAATTCTATTTTATTCATTTATTTTTATTCTATTATTACTATTATCTATATTTTCTTACTTCACTATGATTTTATTTATTTATTTATATTATATTTTATTTTATGCAATTTGCACCTGCGCAGCTGCGCATCTAGCAAATTTGTTGTGTTTTTATTGTCTTGGTGTAATTGCTTGATTTTTTTATGTTGATGTTTTTATTGATGTAGTAGGTCTCTTGGCCATTTTCTTCTTAATCTTGGTTGCTCAGGTAACAGGGAGCAGGAGATAGAAAGAACCAGAGGATTGGAGTGATTTTGGGTTGAAGAATGAAATGTAGTGTATTTGTCGTGGATGTAAGATTTTACTGTTGGGGTTTTTAAGTCATTATGTTTAGTAGCGTTTGAAATGTACCAAGGTGCGTTAACAATTTTTCGTAAAATTTTTGATTGCGCGGCTTGTATTTTATTTATGTGTGTTTGTTTTGCTGAACCCCAAAGTTCTGCTCCATATGTCCATATTGGTCTCAGTAAGCTGTTGTAGATAATTCGCTTGTTTCGTAAGTTAAGTGAAGATCTGTAGTCCAGAAGATGTGAAAGTTGGCTATATCGTCTAGTAAGTTCTTGTCTTTTTAATTTCGTTAGTATGTTCCAAGTAAGTCTTTTGTCCAAGGTACTGTACATAGTTCTTTGAAGGCACTGGATTATTGGTAATCGTTATGGGTGGACATGAGGCTTTCCTAAGAGAGAAACTATTGGATTTCCTAAGTGGATTTTTTACTATTAATTTTGATTCTCCAGTTTTCAAACAACTTTTCAAGATACTGAAGATGGTTTTGTAATGAAATTGGTGCGATAGTAGGATTTTTGTGTCAAGTTATAATAGCAGTGTCGTCAGCGAAGCAATAAATGGTAGTATTAGGGTGCTCGGGGATATCAGAAGTGTATATAGAATAGAGGATTGGGCTTAAGACGATACCTTGTGGTACGCCTTTGTGTTGGGGAAAGAAGAAAGATAAAGAAGAATCAACGGAAGTACAGAAAAATCTATTAAGAAAGTAGGATTGAAGAATTAATAAATAAGTGGAAGGTAAGTGCGGTTTTAGTTTCCATAATAGGTCCTTGTGCCAGACATTATCAAATGCTCTCTCTATACCGAGAAAGACGGCAGAGTAATATTCCTTTTTTTCAAAAGTCACAGAGATAGCATCTACTATCCGATGGCCCTGTTGCACAGTAGAGTGATAACAGCGAAAGCCAAACTGGTGATTTGGTATCACTTCACTATATTCTACAATAGGCTTTAGACGGTTTAGTAATAGTTTTTCAAATAGTTTGCCCATTATTGGAAGAAGTGCTATAGGACGATAGGATGAAGGAGAAGAGGTAGGTTTTGAATGTTTGGGAATCATTTTGATTGTGGAGAGTTTCCAAAGGAGAGGTACTGCGTAAAATGGAGTTATAGATGTGTGTAAGAAACAAAACAGCTTTTCGAGGTAGGTGTCGAAGAATAAAGGGAGTGATTAGATCATAGCCAGGAGCTTTTTTGTTTGGTAGTCTGTTGATTTCTTTGTAAATTTCTTTTGGATGAAATACTGGTGGGGGTAGGGATAAGGGTAGTGGTGTTGCGAATTCTTCTTCTATTGTGTTAGTAAAATTATTGTCCTGTATTGTGTTAGTCCCAAATACTTGAGCAAGATATTTAGCGAATTCATTGGCTTTTTCTTCGCTTATTATTGCCCAAGTGTTGTCTGTACGTCGGAGAGGGTATTGAAGGTCTTTTTTCTTTAATATACGTCTTGTTGTTGTTCATATTGATCCATTTCTATTGTTTATTGTGTCTATATAGTCTTTATAGCTGTCGTTTTTAAATTTTAATAGTTTTTCGTGAAGTTTTCTAGTTATTTTGTTGAGTTCTGTTTTGTATGATGGATATCTAGTTCTTTGCCATAGGACTCTAATCCTACGTTTTTCTTTTATAAGACTATGTATTGGCTGAGGTAGGTAAGAAGCTGGTTTAGTATATGTCTTTGGTGTTCTCGATGAATGCCAAATAGCCTCTTGTATAGTTTTTGTTAGGTCGTTGACTGCATTGTCAAGTTCGTTAGCTGTATTAATTAAAGTGTTTACCGTAATTTTGTTGTTCAAAAAATGTTTAAAGTCATCCCAGTTTATGTAACCGTTAATTAATGTCGGGGGTTTGGGTTTAACAAAAGGGTTGTTCGAAAGTTCAAGTAAAATTGGGCTATGATCAGATGAAAGTAGTCTTTAATTCATTCGTGGATATAACTTTATTGGGAGCTATATAGACTGAGGGAATCGTGAGTTGGAATTTTGAGGTGTTTAGAGAAATATTGGTGTATTGTAGGGAATTCTTAGAAACAGCAGGAAAAATATAGTCATTTAAGGGTTTGTCCACAATAATTGCAGTTCCTCCATGTGCTGTGTGGTCTGGATGGTCAGTTCTATAAGTTTCATAATCTTGTAGCTTAAATGTTTGTTTGTCTGTTAAGTGAGTTTCAGTAATCAGAGCTATTCTTGTCATGTTCTTTTAAACAAATTTGCAGTTCATTTTTTCGTTGGAGCAGACCATTGGAGTTCCATAGGAGTATTTTTAGAGAAGGTGATTTCGAGTTAGTCATTGGAAGGATTAGAAATGAAAGTAGAAACTAGTTTAGTTAGAAGTTGTAGGAGGTTGGATAGAAGCTGTAGAAGGATATCTCCCTGTTACCTTAGCACAGGAGACCCCTTCCACGGTAGATGGTTTATCACTACTCTGCAGTGTTAGATATTTCTCTTATAATTTTTGAACTGATTTAACGTGTTCTTCATTTGTTTCTAGTGATATTAATTTGGTTGTTGAAGGATCCATTAAATTTGAAGTCTGTGAAGAGAGGAGATCTATCTCTAAACCTGATCCAGAGGTTATATGGTTGACAAATGGTTTGTTTTTTAGATATATTAGTTTTTTTAATGTAGCGTATCCTTTGTAATTGGCAGGGTGAGCACATTCGCAGTTAGCACAAGTGGCAGGCGTTTCTCTAGGTTTTGTACAGTTTGCTGTGAGGTGTGGTCCAGCGCACTTGACACATTTGGCGGGAAGACTACAGTACCCTTTTGTGTGGCCATAGGTTTGACTGTGGCGGTTTATTTCTTAAGTATGGTTCTTCTAGTTTTATTCTAGTATATAATAAAAATTGTAGATTAAAAATTTCTTGATTAGTTGGACTTTGTTCCAAATCTATAAAAAATGTCGGTAGTGGTACTTTTGTTTTAGGATTTTTGCATCACAAATATTTTTTACACTGTATCCTAGTTCTTCAAGTTCGAATTTGATATCTTCAATTTCTGTAGTGTGATGAAGATTTCGAATGACAATACGAAATGGTTTTTCATTCTGTAATTGATATGTGTAGAATGTTGCATTTTGTGCTTTTAATAGTTTTATTATTTTTCGATAATTATCTGAAGTAGATGGAAATATGTTTGTCTCATTTGTGTTAGAAAGACAATAAAACCCGCGAGGTCCGAATTCTGTTGATAAACATATTTGAGTTTTTGTCATCCTGCAAGTCTAAATGTGACTTGCCATTTGAGGGATGAACTTTTTTATACCAAGTGGTTAGTTCTTTTCTTACTAACCTAATAAAAAATTACTAACCTTCTTTTTTGAAGAGGGGGTATTTCATTCCGGATCAACTTTTTAAAGCTGTTCTTTTTGTTTTCCAGTAATTCTTGCTTTCAATATTTTCTTCTAGAAGTCGATCGATATCAAGTTATTTCAATTTTAATATAGATTATATTTTTAAAGTTATTTACTTTATTTACTCATGGTATTTTTATTTTTTTTTAATTTGTAAATATTGTGTGAATGTGTTCTCAGAACTCTATTATAAATGTCCTTTATTGAGAAAGATTGTAATATTTAACAATAAAAAAAAATATATATATGAAACAAAAATAACAGAATAGAATAGTAGATATAAAAACACTACTAGGTAAAATGCTTACTGTTTACCGGGCAGATGATATAATTGTCCACTAATAACATAGTTCAAATAATATAAATTAAACTGAAATTTGTTCGCATCTCAAATGTTAAATGAAATCAAAGAACAAGAAGATTAACGTTTGAGTGTTGACCAATGAAGAAAAAAAATATAATTATATGGATAAATATAGCAACTCCTGGATGATTCACTGCAGAATTTACTTGTGAATAATTCTTTTCTAATTCTAATGATAAAATGAAATTAGCTCAGTATTGAATAAAATATATATCTATTAAGGCGTGTATATCTATTAGAAGCTGAAGAGTTAATTATTATCTAGTGAAAAACAAGTTAATTAATAATAGGAGTAACTGAACTATTATGACTAGGAACCTACGTTAAGCGTGGTTGAAATTTGGGGCTGACGGTATGAGATTATACGGAAAATTGGATAGAAGGTTGTTTCCGCTCGAATTGAACATGCTCTTTGAAGATCGGTTTCGGGCAGCACAGTCAGTAATTCCTGATATTACTGGCAATACCACTGCAAAGACTCTTAGTTTGCCGCTTTTCAGAGAATCGTTAATAATATTGCTGCGTGATCCATTTGTAATTCCAACGTGGCCGTAGGGATACGGGGTGATAAAAACTGTCAATTTCAATTAATTGAAATTCATAATGTAAATTTTCTACTCCAGGTATAGTAACTGTGGTGATTTTTCAGTTATTGCTATTTCTTGATTTACATGGTATTTTTGAAGGGCTAAAATTTTTTTTCTATAAACATTGATTTGTTACCTAAAGAAATACTATTAAGTATAATCCCATATTTTATAACAAATGTACGAATCCCGTTAGCTGGAATCAATAACACAAAACAAAACGATAAAGAAATAAAATAATTAATTATTCTTCTTTTTCATGGAGGCTACAACTCATCGCTGAGTATTGCCCTCCTCAATTAGTCTAGTTTTACCCAAAGATCTCTCTCTCTCTTGCCGATCTCCTCCAGTTAGCCAGTCCAAGGAAAGCTCCCCATCCATCCAGCCCTGTAGTCCTCAATCTAGGTCTTCCAACTCTTCTTTTTCTTTCACAAATCAGCAGCTTGTTTTCATCTGTTTTGGAGAAGCTCCTCGTTTCTGCTCCATATGTAATGACAGGACGAATCAAGGTCTTGTACAGAGTCGCTTTTGTTTTCCTGGAGATTAAGCGATGGCTTAGGTCATAATAACACCGCAGGCATCGTTGTCGGCCTTTACTTAGGAGCCCAGATAAACTAATCGTTGAACTATTTCAATTATGTAGTCACCAACCGAGATTTGTGGATGTGGTGCATTTATGACAGCAACCATATACTTGGTTTTGCTCTCTTATTTATAGACAGTCCCATCTTCCACGCAGACTGTTCGCGAGTCAGAAAAGTCTTCTTTACACCGCGAAGTGATTTCCAGATGATATCGTCTGCATATACTAGAATATGTATAGACTTATTAATGATGGTCCCATCCAGTTGTATTCACGCATCTCTGACATCTTTTTCAAGTGCCTCATTGAACAGGAGGCAGCCAACGAGTCTCCCTGTATTACCCCTTTTCTTTTACAGCACTCCTCTGTCACCCCAGCCTGAATTCTCACTTTGATAAAATGTGCAACTTTGCAATCCACCGTGTTCATTGTAAGTCGAGTTAGGCGGATTAGTTTCTCAGGGAACTTCAGTTCATCCATCGCATTATAGAGTTGTTCACTGTTAATTCTGTCATAGGCTGCCTTAAAATCGATGAATAGGTGATGTGTTAGCAGTGAATACTCTCCTCCTTTCTCAAGAATCATCCTGAGCGAGGAGATCTCGTCAGTCGTAGATATACCCTAAAGGAAACCGCACTGGTAGTCACCAATTACCGTCTCAGCGAACGGGAGAAAACGCCGAAACAAGACGAGTGAATTTTATCATTCTTCCATTTCCTCTTCATCATATTATGAAAATAATTGATAATAATTATAAATAAATAAGTGTAGGCCTTGATCGACTACTTTGATTTCAAGGGTTCGATTTCCTCATGAAGACGGTAACGTCCCCACCCAGAGATTCCTAGGGAGGTGAGCGACCCATGTCTTGAACCATAGCTCCTGGTCCTCCAGGTTGGGGGCTGGGTATAGGGATGATATCCCATAAAAAACTGGGTGGAAGATTAAAACAAAAGATTTTCAACCAATCTGCAGGAAAGTTCCTGATGAAGAGGGAGTGAAATGTGATCGCTTCCGGTTGATAAACCACGTGCTCTCTGGATATCTAGAAGAAGAGAGAACAAAACGATCACTATATTCTCGTCTATAACCGCCCAAAGCTTCTGAAGGAGATTTATGACTTAAAAAGTTAAAATCAACAAGCGTAATAAAAAATATATATCTATATTATTTTGTTTCTGGTACGTATGTATTGTATGAATGGCTACTTGCATTTAGCACTAATATCTATTACACTGTGGTATGACAGAATATATTATTATTTAATAAATAAATATAGAAGAAAATAAAAAAAATATTAAAAAATTATATTTGTCAATGTGGTATTGTTTATACGATTAATAAATGAGCGGAATATGTATTTTAAAGGGATAGAATGATATTTTATGTCGGTTTGTTTTGGAATTGTTTACTGTCTTGCATTTGTTCTAGCAGCTAAATGAAAGGTAAAAAATAATACTACTAAACCATCACTAGCCGTTCATAGTTTGATAGCTTTCATTATTAATAATTTATAAAATATTGACTGGCCTCTATATATATTATCGATTCAATAAGTAATCAATGTTAAGATTTAGATTAAAGTGTGAAAGGAGGTGGTCTAATATCCACATTCCTCTAACCTTTCTAGGAAGGAAAAAAATATTTTTAATTTATTTTAAACCATGAACTTTTTTGCTGTTAAAGCTTAGTCTGTATTATAATTAATGAATGTATGAAAACAATTTCACAATTCCTTTCGGGCCATGGGAGTTTTAGAGCTGAGCTATATGGCTTCGGATAGGATATGGACCCGCTAGTGCCACTTGTGGTGTTCCAGAGACTGTGGAGCATGTCACGGTCAGAATTGCTTGCGACTAATTAAGAACCACGTTGATGAGACCCAGGAGAGTCTACGTCCTAACCGAGGAGGAATTTCTCCGGTTGATGAGTGGGGAATACTGTTATCATGTTTAACATCACACTACTGCATACACTCCTATTGCTGTAGTGGCATGAGATATTGAAAATGAATAAGAGAATAATTTTTTAACTAAATCAAACATATTGAATGAAACATACAATGAAACTCATCAGAACCTCGTCTTGAAAAGAAGTTCAACAATTCGAAAATTGAGACAAAAGTATCCAAATGGAAACCTTACGAGAAGTATTGCGAGGTGAGGTATTTCATTCATGTCTAATGTATAAACAACTGAAAATGTAATTGTTACTAAAATAAACGACATATCTTTGAAATAAATGTATTGCGGCAGGATGGTTCTTTATATTTCGAAAATTGGATAGAAACGAGTCAGGTAAGGGCTCTCAATATAAGAAAACAATTAAATGAAAAGATTTATTCTCTCATTGTAGGTCAAATTTTGAACTGGCCATGCCTTGTTGAACTATATCATCAACTTCTAAATTGACTGGAACTGCAAGTCGTTTTATCACTTAAAAAACGAGCTACTAATCTGTAAGACTATATTAAGACCTAGTTGGACATTCGGGACTGAACTTTAAGGACTCACCAACCGCTGGAATTGAGACGAATACTGTACACAGATGTATTTAGAGATACATAGAGATACACTTCACAGTCATGATTTATGATGAGTTGTCTCCGTCAATCTTCATCTTTATTCCAGTCAAAGACATAGTGCTGAAAGATGCCAGGCTCTAAGTCCACAGGTCATCTTCTAGTTCTGTAGAATCTCAAAAGAACGAACTCCTCAGAGTATAAAGATATTTCCATCCCTTTCTCCCAAGGATGTGTCTAAAGATCGTTTCTGATTCGTCTTCAAGTTTCGGAAGGAGAATCTTTGAACTCCCTCTTCTTCCAGTGGGCATGTATTTTTTAAAATTGTTTAAGCTGGTCACATCCATCGATACTCTGGAGTAGGCCATAACAAGTTAACAGATTTTCTTAGAAAAACTCTCAGATGGTCAATTAGCATAATTTTATTTTGACAGACCCATGTCACTTGTAAATTATGGGGTTTCTTACGGTAACGTTAACAATAAACTCTTTCTATACAGAAGTTAACATATTTACTTCAGTTTAGTTAAAAGCTTGCTCGAACAACGATATCTAAGGAATTCTTCTCTTTATTAGAATGATGTGCATAACTTGACAAAGAGCCGTTTTTTTTTTCGTTCGACAGACACTTATGTTTCTACACACCTGGCCGTTCTATTTATAATAATAATCTTTAAAATAATATATTAACCAATACAAAATGAATCATTACCAGCGATTTCCTATTACATTAAAAGCATATATAAATGTATTTATAAAAAATATTGTGGACTCTTACATCTGCATGAATACGAAGAGAAGACAAAGATGATACTGGATGAGAGATCTTCCTAGACCAGCCAGTATTACTGGAGTTCGCTATTTCATTAGACCGTTTAATCCGATGTTGGCAGATTCAAATTAATGTTTAAGTAAAAACGATAAAAAAACGTAGTATAGATTTAATTAGCGAGGAGTAGACAAACACAGAAATGTGATAAGCTACCAGAAGCTATAAAGTGTCAACGAAACCAAGTTAAAGTGTAAGTCGAAAGACAAGCAGTTGACTTTGGGAACAGCTCACGGGGTTTGAATTTTAACGAGAGCTGATTTCAATGAACTCCTTGAAATTGGCCATTTATTTAATCTCTTCCAACTTATTGATCCTGCTCAAACTGCATTGATAATTTTACTTCACAATTTCTTTTAATATAAAGTTAGTCTACTTTCATTTCTCAGGCTAACTGAACAATATTATGATTACTTTATCAAACCATTAATTAATTGATTGATTTTCATATAATTTTTTTAAAATAAAGTTTTCAAAAGCTGTTTCAAGTTTACCAAATAGTTTCTTGTATCTAATCAGTACTGTTTAAACATTTTTTGATACCATGATATTTTTGTATCTCTTTTGTAGGTAACTTGTAATTTATTTCAATATTGAGTGTAAAATTAAGAATACAATCACAAAATCTATATTCTTGTAATAATCACATCCATTATTATCACTTATCGGAGGGGTGTAATAT
This sequence comes from Nezara viridula, assembly GCA_928085145.1. Taxonomy (NCBI): domain Eukaryota; kingdom Metazoa; phylum Arthropoda; class Insecta; order Hemiptera; family Pentatomidae; genus Nezara; species Nezara viridula. The sequence continues at coordinate 153,087,079 of OV725077.1, read as the reverse complement.
GCAGAAAATTATTTCCATTTCTTAAAAAAAAAAAAACTGCAGTGTTATAATTAAATTTCGCTGTTGATATTTCACTTCATGATCATGAATATGTGTGGATGTTCTTGAAATACTTTTATGTAGGCATTTAAGAAACCCATAAACTATCAATTTTTATTTCAATATTTATTTACATACATTTTCCATGCAAAGGAGTGTCCATTAGGACAAAAACATTCATGTTGGTCATCTGATTTTATGAAAATAACATAACTTATTCATGTATCATTTTGCTGATTGAGTACATTAGATGATACTAAAATGGATATAATATTAATATAAAGGCATTAAGAAAGCAAAAACAATTATAACTGCCCTGGCTCTTTAAACACACACTAATACACGTATTTTAATGTTAACTCAATAATTATTTCTAAAAAGCATTTTCGCTAACCAATCCTTTAAAATGAAACCATCTTTTTAATAAATAGATAGATTACTCCTTGAGGGACATAATTCTCTACCAGTAGCTTATTCTACTTTATTCCGACGGGTGTTGCGAGACAATAAGATGTCAAGATTATTATTTCAGCAATGAAAGAAACTCCCTTTGTTCCGAAGGTTATAAGTATCTTTAAAGCTACTTGATACATTTTCGATGAAGGGAAGTAACAAAAGTTCTATAACAATGAAAGCTGCCGAACCACTTCGTCGAAACAAGATTCGGGCAAGAGTGGGCGATTGTTCTCTATTAGGACAGTAAAGAGCTCATAAAAAGGCGTACCCTATTGGAGCATGTTCGAATCTTGCCCAGTGGAGGATAGTTTACGATGTAGTTTCCCACTCGGGGTAAAAATTACAGTTTACTTTCGCTGATTTGGTCCACTCCTCTCATCCCACCCCCTTCCCACCCCTCTTCCCGTCATATAGAAGATAAACACAGACAGGAATGGTCCTCAATTTATGATGAGCTGGTCTCGGATAACTGCACTATATCAACGGCGAAATATGATGTCCCATGGGGTTGCTTTATCTGATACCGCACTGGATACTATATAAAAGATAATTATTGTTTACTTCTTTCTTATGTGTAGAAAATAATGTTGGATACACGATTTATTTATTTTTTTAGAAAAAATGTATTAATATAATACAAAAATCTGTCTGATAAATTTCAATATATTGAACACAAATTGAATTAACGATCTTAATTTTCGGTGATATTTTTTATGACAAACACAAGCTAATCACTTTTAATAAAATAAGTACATGAATTATTGAATTTTTTTTTAATTGATCGATAATTTTTTTATTAAATGAAATATATTTCAAATGATAAAAATTGTTGCTACTTCAACCTGAGATTAAATTAAATAAATAATCTTAACATTATAAACTAAAATTTGTAACATGTTTAAAATTATAGATGTATATCAATAGATAGAAAATAAACTCTATCTTGACAGCAGATCCTCTCAGGATAACTATTAGGTACAAATAAAAAGCACATATCTGACCAATAACTATATTAAAGTAACTTCTAAGAACTAGAAGTTAAGTTTATTGATTAGGTTAGTAATGAAACATAGGAATAGCGCCATAATACATAAGTAACAACAGAGCTAAAAAAGAGATATTAGGTAATTATGGTATAAATGAAAAAAATCCAATCTATAAAGCCATGAATCACCAACATACAGGTGAATAGTTAACTAGTCAACATTTCGCCAGTTTAGGCATCATCAGAGTAGAAAAATGAGAATCACATACATAACGAAAGAAATAAAAAATTATATATTGCAGTCCACATCTCACCAAGCCATCCCAACTCATACAAAAGGAAAGAGAAGGTTCTATTAACACAGCTAATATTGAACAGCTGATTAGCAAAACTACAAAAAAAACAATTATACACATAACTGAAATATAATAATATAAAACTTGTTAAATATAATAAAATAAAAATATTATAAATTCAAGAAAAAAAATGGAAGGTATATATAACATCCATTTCCAACAATAATCGGTGGTACACGGTCATTCTACAAGTTATATAAATGAAATAAGCATAAATGTAGAAAAAATACATAAGTTGATTAGGTAGAAATGAAAAAATCCAAACTACAAATAGTTTCATCCAAAATACAGATTATTGTTTGGATCATTCCATTTATAACAGAATTTAAAAAAATTTAAAGAAATTAGGAATAAACTTTAGAATTTTGGCCTTTAAATATTGTACTGTTGTAAATTGAAGTGTTTCATGTATAGAAATTATAACGAAAAATTAGGTATAGTTGTACCATTGAATTTAAATTATTATTGAGTTCCATTAAAAATACCTCTGGGTGCATCTTTCCCTCCCGCATATTAATGTCTTTCATATACCTTCGTTATATGTACAGACAGCATACGTAATAGTTGTCATTACTTCAGAATAGAGTGTGTGGAAAAATATCGCTTAAAATGTTATTAATATGTATTAGAGTTTAAATATAAAAACTTCCAAAAATATCTTTAAATATTAATCAATATAAACCACGAGAGAAAGACATTTGAAGTAATTCAAACCACAACTTGTTATTAAGCATATGCAACAGCGAAATTTTGTTGGTAACCTAAGCCAGGAGTAAATTGCACATTTTTTTTTCATCCAATTGGGATTATGGTAGGAATAGGTAATTGTTCCCTCCGGAAGAAAAGAAAAAAATCCAAGAGAAACTGTGAATTATTATCACCGGGAGGATATATTATGACTACTTTTTTTTAATCTAGTGGGTGTGAAACGGTAGAGCATTAACCCAAAAAATTGGATAAAAAACCTTTTATCCAATTCCATAGCTTCAATTAAATATGCTCTTTGAAAATTCGAACTCAAGGATCGTCGATTATACTGGTGTATAATTACTACTATTATATATAAGGGTAGTCCAGGCAGATCTTTTGGATTAACAAATAATCCTCTTTTTTAAATCGAAGGACATCATTAATTAGGAATTGTCATAAATAGCTTTTACTATTTCTGTAGTTATTTACTCATTGTTAAATATAACGAAGACATCTTTTGATATAATAATAATTAAATCTACTTCACCCTGCCAAAGTGATTCACCCTTATATAAGGGTATTTATACAAATAAAAATACCCACAATGAATTTCAAATAAATATAGCGTTTATAATTTTTACTTTCACTTCCCTTTTGTATGAAAATACTTATTTCAGCTAAGAAGAGGGCTGTAATTGAATGTCGTGTGATGCGCGCACCAGATTTTTATATTAACAGATATAATGTTAACATCATTGATATTACCTATTTGCAGCCAAACCAATTTTGATTGTTTAGCGGAACTCACCAAAACACAAACAAATTTATATTCTACTAATTCAATCCAACGATAAAGAAACCCTAATTAATTTTTTTTTTCTTTTGGTTGATAAACAAAATATATTTCTTGTTCATTTATTGATATCACCAAAAATATTAAGAAAGGGGAAAAGGATATACTATGGTTGCTCGGACTTTAAGTATTGCAAAACAGTATACTCTAGCGCCGGGGTCACCTAGGCAGATTAAGTAGCATTTCAAGGAACAATGTTGGTCCTGAAAAATGGTACCTTCTATAAATTCTTCATTTCCACTTATAATTCTTATTACTAATTAAAATAGTTTTTTAGCCACTTCGGACTTCAACTTTCTTTTAAACTTAAAAACTTGAAATTGGGCGACGTTTGGTAAAACGATGAACAAATTTGCACCTGCCACCTTTATATTGCCACACAGGAAATGTGCTAAAAATGCACGGAACTATGTCAGGCATGTTTTTAATTTTTAAAGCTACTTATTAAATCGAATCAATATTAATGATATTTATTGTCAGTATTTACGATTTATGAAGCTGTAAGCTTTAGGCTTTAGCTCGGTTAAACGTGCAATTCAAAAATTTTATAACAGACCAAAATGGCCAGGAAATAATTTCTATTCAAAGTTGAGCGGAAAGTAAAAATTGTGTGTTGTTCCCACGATATTTTTTTCTAACTATCAGATTCAAATAAAATCCCTCGGAGCTCTCCGAATAGTTTTAATTTTTATTTTCTAAATTAAAATATTAAAATATCGTAGGGACGATATCAATAGTTGAAAATATCGGATAAATAAGTATCGAATATCGGAAGAAAAATGTCGATATTTCCATATCATTAACTATCTATGGCAATCCCTAGTGCACACTATCTCTGTTTTTATTATTTGCGGACATAAGAACAGATTCATAAAGGATACTGTAATAGTTCTCATATCCATTAATACGAGGAAATGACTGCAATGGAAATGGATGAGAGATCTTCTATAAATAACCGTAATGAAATGATGCCTCAGCGATTGATGATTCTATGTACTATCGTTCTTTATGCTTGACTCACAAAAACTTTTCTGTTTTCAACGAATTTGGTGTTAGTATCTATTATTTAATTAGTTGCGGGAAGAAAAAAATAAGATTAAAAAATCATAACTTTAAAATATTAAATATATTATTGTCATAATACAGAAAATCACAGGTATTTTTTTAAAATTAATTTTTCAAATCACACCTGTCAGAAGTTCCGACAATCAGCAAGTGCGATGTCGGGATGTAGAAGATTGGTCTTGGAATAGGCGTGAGGGAGGGGAGTACCCAGCGGCGCCCTTCCTGTCTTTTTTTTTCTCTTTAATTATTTATCTGCACCTGTCATGGTGTTGACAATCAGCAGATGTGTTCTGATGATGAGGATAGGCATTAAAGGCATGAGAAAGAAGAGTACCCAGCACCACCTCTTCCTGATTATTATTTATTTTTTTGATTTAGGTGAGAAGATCTCTCATCCAGCTCCTTTTTAATCTCCTCCTAATGGGCATGTCAGTCGTACCCATGTCGGTTATAAATCTGTTTGGGTGTCCGTGTAGTTTGAGAGGAAAACGAGAGTAGAGAGTACGTATGTGTTGGTCTATAGTTGGTTGTCGTAAGTCGTTATGTAAAGTTTTGTTGTTGACGTACCAGGGAGCTCCTGTTATAAGTCGTAAAATTTTGGATTGAAATGACTGTAGTTTTTGTAAGTGCGTCATTTTTGCCGAATCGTAAATCTGAGAGGCGTATGTCCAGACGTGTTTGAGTAGGTAAATGTATGTATTTAGTTTTTGTCAAACTTTCAATTTTGATTTAGAAAAGAGTGAGTACAATATTTTCAGACGATTGTTTAAGGTGTGTCGTTTCATTTTGACGTGTGGGCTCCAGGTCATCCATCTGTCGAATATTAGTCTCAGGTCCCTTACTATGTTTGCCTGAGGAATTTGATTCTCTCCTATATAAACTAGTGGGCATGTTTCTCGTCGAAGTGTAAATATTATATGGTGTGACTTGTCATGATTTAATCTTATTTTTATCTTCCTGTTTTGAATTTAATATTTATAATTAGTAGAGGAGATCCCTCATCCAGCTTCTTTTAAGCCTCCATCGGGTGCTATCGGGCATGTTAGTTGTGGCCATGTATCGAATGTCCGTGTAAATCATTTAGACCTACGCTTCACAGATATACGAGACAGCTAAAAAGACTCACATACGTAAACCACAGCCTTATCAATCTAAAACTCTCAGGACTATCACCTGATGCTCTTTGATTCGTCATTAACATTACTTTACATAAAGACCTACAGATGCCAAAAGTTAACGACGACATACGAACATACTACAAAATACATCACTGGTATTTAGTACTGGTATGTAGTAAAAAATCATTTCTATTTTGCAGTTATTTTAATATAATTCTTAATACAATTTTTTTTTTTTTTGTATTTGACTATTTTATTATTTTTTTTTTTTTAGTTTAGTTTTCTCTTTCACATTATTATTTGTAAAGGAAATTTAAAGGACACACATTTATTCATTGTATTAAGAAGGTATATTTTCATAATTTTGAAGATAATGAATTAATATTATATTTTACACTTAACGAACTCAGGCAACGTAATCTGTTGAAGGGCACTGTTGAAGACGCAGGTGTGCAGTTCCAACTGCTTTTACCTTTCGTTCGGAAGATTGGTTTTTAGTTCTTACAAGACTAGTAATGCCTTTCTCACAATTGGCTAAGTGTTGCCTTTGAAACGATATGGAAATAGCACTTTGGATTAGTACTTAAGTAATTGGTAAAAAAAAAAATCAATGAAAGTTATAGAATTTAGTAACACATTATTACAATGTACATCGCAAAAATAACATAATGCAACTCTTGATGTCTGAAATAAATATGGTTAAACCGTATCTTTTAACTGGATTTATTTAAGAACAATTCTTCGATTGATTCATTTCATCTTCTTTTTTATTTAAATTTAAAAAGCAACACATTTCATAGAAAATCAAATCTTCTCAAACCTTATGGTTATTCAGGTATAAAACATTTTTGTGTTTTTTAAATAGAGTAAAACGTTCCTGGTTCCTGGTTCACATGTATACAAATAAGAACTTTATAAGTTGGAAAGAGTTTACATTGGACAGGAATAGTTTTTTTAATTCCACATATTATATTTTGGGCAGTGTATATAAATTGCAAATGAAATGAAAAATAATTTTAATGTCCTTAAACGGATGTCCCATTAGAATAAAAAAGACATGACAGTATGGTCATACATTAAATCAAATATTTAATTTCATTAATTAAATTTCAGTATAGACAAAAAATGAAACAAAGAAAAAATAAATAAATAAACAAAACAGTAATGTAAATATGCATAGTTTATAAATGACCAAAAAGAGAAATGATGAAATGAAGATTCCGAAAGTAAATAAGTCAGAAAACAATACAACACAAATACAAGATTTCATACTACTATATAATATGGTAGGGTGACTTTAGTTACCAAATAGTTGGGATAATATAGAGGGTGCTGACAGTACATCCTCAGCACTCAGTAAGATGGTGTTCGACAAAGAGAAGTCCTATTCTCGGAGTAAGCTAACATGAGACGAAGAACAAGAACAACACTGTTCTTTTCTTTTATGTTCTTAAAAAGACAAAACTAATCAAAGGTATGGCATGATCTGATAATTGCATGGCATTCAATAACTATGTAATACAGATATTGTTAATGTTATTAATTAAATGTTAATTTATACTAATTGGAGTATTGTAATTATAGAGATGAATATGGTGCATGTGAACCGAAAGCTTCTGTACAAATAAACTACTTTAAAAAAAAATTTTAAATCTAAAAGGGACTGTAAATGGTCAACAAATCCTGAACTCATAAGAAGAAGAAAACAGCCTAAAATTACATAAAATAATACAAAATTTTCTAAAACCAATACGGAGGGAATCAGAGAAGAAATGAGGCCGCTGTACAAGCGCGTTCTGGTGGAATCATCGAGAATCGACTTTAAACCTGACTCCCACTTTTCTCATGAATTGAAAATCGGGCAATTCTAAGTGAATCGTGATTCTTTCTTGTAACTCACTTGAGAGTATGATTCTTTCAGAGGAATCGACACTTTAATTCGAGCCTCTACTCACGATTCACTTACTAATTTCTGTCCACTCACTAATCAAAGATTCAAAACGAGTCTGAGTTTACCTGCTGTGTTTATTAACATGCTAAACAATCACATAATAATCACATGGCGGCCGAAATATGAGAGTACATAGTGGATAACCGATGTTATTTTGCATTATACCAGACACTTCATAAGTAAATTGATTCTCTGGCCATAATTTACGAAATCTTGATTCTTTCACGGGCCTCTAATGGATCTAAAATCTTGACTTTATCGTGGCCGAAGATTTTCAACTGACTGTTTTATTTAAAATTTTTAAAAACTACACAATTTTGGATCTGTTGGACTTTAAATCAGAATGGTATATATATATATATATATATATATATATATATATATATATATATATATATATATATATATATATATATGGGACAGCCAAAATGACCCACATAGGTAAACTACAAAATTGTTGTAAAAAACGTTACTTTACATAAAAACCTTTATATGGTGTACAAATAAAGAGACCTTACAATGTTTATTTCGAACAGAATGTCCTATTTTTGAAGATCTAGGGTCTTAGATGGGATGGAAACCATCCATCATTGTCAAAGATTGGAAAATTAAAGAACTGTGCTAACTGTGCTACTACTGTATGTACCAACAACGAGGCAGTTGGGCCAGGCTGCGCGGTCTTGTCAAGTACATGAACTACGAATAAGAATCTGGAAGACATTGTCGTTGGACCTGGAAATGTGAAGTTTTTTGTTGCTGGAAATAGATATTGGCTGTAGAACTCACCAGTTGTTGAAGTCATGAAAATGATGAGTTTTTACTTCAATAATCAATAATTTAGTCAATAAGTTTTTTATTTTTATATAATAAGTTCGAAATATGGTTTTACACACATTTAATATTATTTAATTTATTCTATACATAATGAGTTTGATGCAGTGGAAAAATAGCTCATTTAGTCAATACTTAACTTCTTTTAAGTATATATTAGTTAAGATATGTATCTATGAACCGTATGAATGTGTACTTCTTATAAAGGAAATGGAAAACTATAATATTCTGATTTTTCGATAAAGAGCTTTCATTGCTCTAGTTATGTGTGACATGAATTTTAATTCGGTCATGGCTTCAGCCAATTAGATTTGAATATGCATGGCGGCATCCTCACTCTCTCTCTATCTCTCTGTCTCACTCTCTCTCTCTCTTTCTCTTGTGTCTTCCGCTTGACTTAAGAGTCCCTGAGAGTAAAAAAAAAGTCAATTAATTATGTTTATTAACCAGTACTTCACCATCTTATATCGATCTACTCTATGTATAATTATTTTCTTCATAGTTTTATAAATTTTTAATTGAAAAACATAGAATATAATTTGCCGCATCCTTTAAATATTAATACCGCATTTGGTTGTTAACTACTGGAATTTTTTTTTTTTTTTATTTATTGATGATATTTACGACTGTATTACAAGTAAAAATACATTTAGTAAATGTGAAAAAAAGAATATGAAAGCATGAAATCATTTGTTGAGAAACTACCCACTGGTAGCACTCTAAAAATGTATTTACAAAAGGCCATCTTCTTTTCAGAAGCCTCGGAGGGTTGTCCGGGTTCGAAAAGGAAGCAAGGTTAGAAACGAGAGGGTTAGGATGGATGTGAAGTTTGTTATGGAAGGAAAGGTATCTGGATTGAGCCAGGTCAGAAACATACGGAACATTAAGGTCGTTATGGATGATTTTGTTTGTGACGAAGTAAGGAGCTGTGAGGATTTTACGAAGGATTTTGGATTGTAAGGATTGGATACGAGAGGAATTCGATGGCTTAGTGGAGTCCCAGAGCTCGATTCTGTAAGTCCAAATAGGTCTTATTGTAGTCATGTATATGAGTCTTTTGTAATTGACTGGGAGCTTAGAGCGTTTGTCTAGTAAGTGCTGGAGCAGTCGGAAACGTCGAGCTGTTTCTTGTCATTTCAGTCTGGTATGAGGATTCCAAGTTAGACGTTTTTCTAATTGGAGTACAAGGTATCGAATTTGTTCAACAGGGATAAGTGGGGTATTATTAAAGGTACTGTAGGACAAGAGGACATAGGTTTACGACGAAGTGTAAAGGTAATTTTATGGGATTTATTGGAATTTATTTTGATCCTCCAGTTTTGAAACCATTCTTCAAGGTTTGTGATGTGTGATTGAAGGGTTTGGGATGCAATTGTTGGGTCGCTATTAATTGCTAGGACACATGTATCATCGGCATACGTGGTAATGACAGTGTTAGGATGGGTTGGGATATCAGCTGTATAAACTGTGTAAAGGATAGGACCTAGGATACTACCTTGAGGAACACCAGCGGACTGGGAAAAAAGTGATGAATAGGCATTATTATGATTTACTTTGAAGGATCTATCAGTTAGATAGGAACGGATAATGAGGAAGTATGTAGGGTGTAGGAATTTACGGAGTTTGTAAAGCAGTCCTGGGTGCCAGACTCGATCAAAAGCTATTGGAATTAAAAGGTTTTTATGTAAAGTAATGTTTTTTGGGTACTATGGGACGTTTGCTATACTTCTGAATGTTTTAGACGACAATTTTGTAGTTTACCTCTATGGGTCATTTAGGCTGCCCCATAAATCAATGAAGCGGAGGGCTTAAATAGATAAATGAAGTGTTTAGTTTTTATTTCGAATATCTTAAGGGAAGTGATTATAATAGTTCGAAGTCTGAGGTTTGTTGTTTATTTGTGGACCCCGCGTCGTTATTTTGTTAAATGTTAGCCCCAGGTATAGTTCATTATCTGTTAGAGGAATTTTGGCATTGACGAGGTTAAGACGGTCAGCAATAATGGGAATACGCGATTAAAGCAATGATTCAATGTTTTAGTACTTACCAATAATGTTTTATTTCCCATAATCTCTACCACCCCTTCATCATCAATTAACCACTCATTACACTTCTAATCAAAATCGACATCTCTCCCTAATCAAAAAGAATCTTAAATAGATTTTCGAGTTAAATCACATGCCAACCTGATGGTTCTCTGTCTGTATATGGCAAAACAGATTTTGAATCAGCGTTATTAGTTTAGAAGGAATTAATTACGTCTAATGATTAAAACTTGAATTCGTCTCAAAATTTATAACTATGATAAACTTGTATTTTATTAATTTACCGCAATTTTAATATTCTATCGGAAACAACAACACCTTCCTTATTCTTTACTCAAAATAAAAAACATAAAACGGCCATTGAAGGGGAACCGGGGTAACAAACGCGGCTTGATGAGAATATACATGCGCTACTCCCAGCGAATATAAAAGAGATAATAAAATTCCTATACCAGGCCGCTTTGATAATTATTCCAGAGAGGGCAAAAAGTTATTGGCTCCACGTGAGAGCTTTCTCAAAATGGTTAAATACCTCAGCCTACCGACCGGTTGTGTTTCCAGCATTCGATAAAGTTTGCTAAAAATATAAGAAAATAAATTAATTTTATCCATATCGTAAACAGACTAACTAATCTTTGGCTTAATCAGATGAAAAATACACCAATATTTATTCTTCACATTACTATTTTCTTTTATTTCGGTGTCGTATATTTTTTATATAAGCCAACATTACACCGATGTTTTCACTTCCACAATTCCACTACGATGTTTCGGCTAGTCGAGCCTTGTTCAAGTCTTTTTTTTTTTTAATCTATTTATTGAATAATAATACAATCAGCCACTGCTTTAGGGCTACAAGCATTAGGGCTAAAAGTTGTTCAAGTCTAAAAGCCTGAGGTGAGCCCCGTCACCTTTTATATTGCAGATGAAGAACAAAATACTCATAAAATACACCTTACAATGCTTTTTTAACAATGAAAAAAACTCTTTATTCAGAAATATTACAATTTGTCACAGTTTAAGGACACTTATAATAGAGTTCAGAGATTGCATTCATACCGTATATACAAAAATATAAATAAATAAAGTAATAACAAAAGAATAAGAAGAAAGAACAAAGGAGTAAAGAAAAAATATATATATATATACACATAAGTAAATAAAAATAGAAATAAAAGTAAAACAAACAACTTATATAAAACATACCTATATACATTATTTACAATTTGCCAGGTGATCTCCGAACCAATCCTGTCCCCTCCACATGTGGAGGGAAAAGGGAGGCTTAGGAGATCCCTACGCTTCTCCCTCAGCCACTTCTCTGATATTGTAAACCAGCGGAGGATGAGTAAGAGCGCTACAGCCACAGACACTCATTACTTGAGTGGAGAATCTGGCCATTGCTAGAACTCCAAAATATCCATATTTACAAAAGGTCTCGTGGCCACTGCCGCTTTAACCTACGAAGGGGATTGTAGGGATGGGTGGTGCTTGATAGGGATTGTACAACGTGATTTGGGTGATGAGAAAGGTTCTGGTGAAATTTGGAAAATTTGGCTGGGATAAGATCAAGAATAAATGGGATATTAAGGTCATGGTGTAGGGTTTTATTGGTTACATAGAAGGGAGCATTGACTATTGTACGGAGGACTTTAGACTGAAAGGATTGAATGCGTTTGATGTTAGAAAATTTGGCTGTTCCCCATAGTTCTAGTCCGTAAGTCCAGATGGGTTTCAGTATTGTCTTGTAGATCAGTAATTTGTTTTCACCAGAAAGTATAGATTTTCTATTCAGTAGTCTATATAGCTGACCATATCGTCTGTTAAGTTCCTGTCTTTTAAGTCTAGTATGTGGATTCCATGTTAGTCGTCTGTCTAAGAGAAAGCCAAAATACCGGACTGTATCTGAGAAAGGAAGCTGGATGTAGTTAAAATAAACTGGTGGGCAGGTATTACGCCGAAGGGTGAAGGTAACGTGTTTACATTTAGATTCGTTTACCTTAATGCGCCATTTCTTACACCAGTGTTCAATCAGGAAGAGGTGCCTTTGTAAGTTTGCGGACGCTGTTTCAGGATATGAGTTGGAAGAAAGGATAGCAGTGTCATCAGCGAAAGTTGCCAGGAGGGTATCGGGATGGACAGGAATATAAGCGGTAAAGAGAATGTAAAGGATGGGGCCCAAGACGCTGCCTTGAGGAACGCCAGCCTCAATTGAGTAACAGTCGGAGAATTCGGTGCCACAGCGAACTCGGAAGGAGCGGTCGGAAAGATAGGATCGGAGTACTAGGTATAAGGACTGTGGTAGATGGATTTTAAGCTTGAAGAGTAATCCGGCGTGCCATACCCGGTCAAAAAATTGCGCTATGTCCAGAAATGCACCCGAGCAATACTGCTTGCTTTCTAGGGTTGAGGATATATGGTCAACAACTCGGAGTCCTTGCTGGACAGTGGAATGTTGGGAACGAAATCCGAATTGATGAGTAGGAAGGTTATAGGATTCAATTATAGGTAGGATTCGTTTCAGTAGGATCTTTTCAAAAATTTTTGAGAGGATTGGGAGTAGGCTAATTGGTCTATAGGATGCTGTATTGTTGGAAGGTTTGCCTGGTTTAAAGAAGAGGACGATGGTGGAATGTTTCCATAAAAGAGGGAAGTGGGTAGTTCGTAGGATGCAATTGTATATATATGTAAGAAATATGATGGCTTTATATGGAAGTTGTCGAAGGATCTGTGGGGTTAGAAGGTCATATCCAGGAGATTTGCGAGGAGTGATTTTCCGTAAAAGGTATTTGACCTCAGAGGGATTAACAGCTTTAGGTGGTAAGGAGAGTGGGATAGGTATTGAGAGGGATTCTTCTACTTTTACTGATGGATACTGGATTCTAGATACTGGATGGGATTCTGGATGAGGAGCGAAAGTATAGGAAAGGTGTTTGGCAAATTCCTCGGCTTTATCTTCATCAGATGCTGCCCAGGAGCCATCATCTCGTCGAAGAGGGTGGGAAATATGATGGGATTTGAGGATTTTTCTGGTGATATTCCAAAGGGAATTATCATGAGCAGAGAGTGTGGTGAGGTGGGAATTGAATGATTGGGATCTGAAGGTGGCTAATTCTTTTTTTAATTTTTTACAGTGATAATTGTAGGAGTGGCGGTCGGCTGGATGTCTGGTACGTTGCCATAATAATCTGGCACGCCGTTTTATGTGGATTAGATCAAGGAGGTGTTGAGGTAAATTATGTTTCTTAAGGATTTTTGAGGAGTGATCAGGGGAGGAAGCAGTCCAGACTGCTTCTTGAATTTTGGTAGTGAAGGAATGTACTGCATTGTCCAGGTCTTCAGAGGTTTTCAGGATTACTCTGAGGTCAATTTTATCGGAGAGGATTTGATGAAAGAGTTTCCAGTTAACTGGGCCTCTGATGAAGGACGGAGGAGAGGGTTTAGGAATAGGAGCTAGTGATACTTGGAGTATTAATGGGCTGTGGTCTGAGGAAAGCTCGTCAAGACGGGCAACGGAATGGTTGAGAGCACCTAAACCATTATGGATAAAGAAATCGAGGATATTGGGATTACGGTTAGGATCAGTGGGCCAGTAGGTAGGTGAGTTGGGTGGAAGAAGGGTAAAATTTTGGGAATTGAGTACAGACAGCAATGTTCGACCACGAGAATTCGTGGTTCTTGAACCCCATTGTTGATGCTTGGCGTTTAAGTCTGCACCCAAGATGAAATGATGTCCTAAGGAAATGAGGAAGGAACTAAATTGGATATTGGAGATGGATTGGTTTGGAGGGCAATACGCTGATGCAACGGTAATAGGAAAGGAGAAGGTTTTGATTACGACTGCGGTGGATTGTAGGAAATCGTGTGTAGGCAGTGGGAGTAGGTGATGGGAGAGGGATTGGTGCACAATGACTGCAGTACCGGCATGTGCTCTACCGTCAGGATGGTCGGTACGGTAAGTTATGTATTGTGGTATTTTTAGGAGCTGTTTTTTAGTCAGTCGAGTTTCCGTTATTAGGGCTACGTCTACGTTCTGGTCTTGTAGTAAGGCTGTTAGTTCGTGTATGTGATTTCTAACACCATTCGCATTCCAAAGGAGAATGGATATGGGTTTGATGGAAGTCATTTAAGGATTTTTTAAAGGAGGGATAAGGTGAGATACTAGGTTAGTGAGAAGTGATATCAGTGGGATAACAAGAGATTTAAATTCTGAAAGAAAGGATGTCAATAAGCTGGTTAGATCTGTAGCATTAGGCGGTGGAGGAACATATTGGATTTGATGTTGGTGAGGTTGTTGTTGATTAGGTACATTAGGTGGGATAGGATATTGAGATTGGGGTTGAGTTTGTTCTTGCGGCAGAGCCTCACATACATTAGTCGGGTCTCTACCCCCAAGTAGCTTGGCAAAAGAAACCTTAGAGTTCACAATTTTAGCGGGTCCTCTTCTTGGTTTAGGTGTATCATCAGGGTCCCTGGGTTTCATATATCTCGCTTTAAGATTTTTATAAATTTGGCAGCCTTTGTAGTTGGCTGGATGGCCTTCCAGGCATAGGGCACAGACTGCTGGTTCTGTAATTGGTTTATTACACTCGCCAGACTTGTGTGTTTTACCACATTTCACGCAGCGTGGTAAGTGGTGGCAATAAGACTTGGTGTGGCCATATGCTTGGCAATTATGGCACTGGATGAACTCTCTTTTTGGGTACGGTTTTTCGACCTTTACGCTGGTGTAGAAAATTCTATTCACATCGTATATTTTTTCGATCCCAGGCGATGGCTCTAGATCGACGAAAAATAAGGGCAATGGATTTTATTCTTTACACCTGGTTGTTCTTTATTTTCTTTTAAAACATTGGTTATCTGACGTATTTTGAACCCTAACGCCGTTAACTCTTCTTTAATCACTTCTATTGGGGTTGAGGAGTGTAAATTTCTTATTACAACTCGTAGTGCTCTTTCCTGTTTCAACTGGTATGTGTGAAAGTCCGCATTTGTGTCTGTTAAATATTTTACGATTTTTCGGTACGCTTCAGGTGTGGCCGGTATTATTTTTGTATCATTTATTCTGTTTAGGCATGTATAGCTACCTGGGCAGATTTTATTAAGTTGAGTACACAACAACTGGAAATTTCTCAAATTTTTGACAAAGATAGGAGGTGGGCGTGGTTCTCGAGGTATAGGTGCATCTTCCATTTCTTCCCTGTCATTTTCAAGCACCTGGTATGGATTAGGTGTAAAAAATGGAGATTCCATTTCTTGTGAAGACGTACTTGGCAGTGGTTGAGACACAGATTCTTGAGTGTTCGCTGGAGGAGTTCCGGGGGGTGTTAATCGCTTACTACGACTTGTTTTCTGTTTAGGCGGTGAATTACGTGGGTAGAGCCAACTGAATGGGACCTCTTAGTTGACATTACTGTGGAATATCTCATAAACGACAAAAAAAAAAAAAAAAATCAAAAATAACTACGTCTGCGTGTTATTACAATGGATGAACCGCCGGCTGAGAACCAGCCAGTTACGTGGCAGGCCACAACTGGAGAGGGGAGCCGTCAGCTGTTATGGCTATAGAGATTAAGCCTATAGACGCTAAATCACTAAATTCACTGTCTGTAATAGTACACAGTAAATAACAACACTACTCACTGTGGTGTTAGTCCATTGTTGTTGTTTTGATGTCTGCTTAACTAGTTTTTTTTTTAAAAAAGTAAAACTGAGCACTTATTCTACTAAAAAATAGTAAAACTGTGGGACACGACGTGAAATGTGGGTATTCAAATCAAGCGCATGCGCAGAACTCACAATGCTTTTAAGCAGTAAAAGGACTACTATGAAAACAGTGAAAAATAAATAAAAAGGGGACATGAAAAAAAAATTATTAATAAAAGATTTATATAATAATGAATTATACAATTATGTGTCAGCCCACATGTTGTCAGTTTCATTGTTACAGAGCGACTAGTTGATATTATAGGAATAGGGAAGCTAATTTGATATTGAATTAGATATGACTGTGAATTGAAAAATTGTTTTTAGACTTGAAATTATCTCGACGAGCCGAAACGTAGTAGAATTGTGCAAATGAAAAGATCGGTGTAATGTTGGCTTAAATAAAAAATTAGGAACGGAAAAAATATTTATTCTATCTTCGGTATCCGAAAGTATAGTGTAAATCGAATTTTCAATTCTTCAAAGATTTTCGTGACCTAATAAAAAAAAATTATTTAATATTGTTGGTTCGATGCACTTCCTGGTTGGAGTAAATCATATCTTTATAAACTTTTTTTCCACTTTTTCCTTTGAAAATTTGCTGATTATCAACTCAATTTATCAGAAATGATTGATAAATTGTTTTCAAATCATATTAAAAATTATTTTGTTTTCTTTGAGGCAAACACGCATTTAGATAAATATCATAAAAATAATAATGTTCTGCTAAGGTTAAGGAACTGTGGATTTTTGCATTTTTGCTCTATCAGACAATTTCAAAGATGATGAGGCATAATTCATAATAAAGACCATTTAATTATTTAATTATATGAATGTAAGGAGTTTATCCGAAATCCTTAGAGATCATTACAAGTGACACTTCAGGTTAATGGATCATAGCAAGCAAGTTAGTGTAACATCTCAGGTTTGTCCCTAACATAAATATGTAATTTCAATGTCTTTCTGTTTTTGAGCTGTGCTGTTCATACACTCACAACACATACTAATAGCTTATAAGGGGACTTTGTGACATGTGACTGCTGATTGTCCAAAAGGTCGTATGGAACAATTTTAAATGTCTATTCTCTTTGCTCAGGTGACATTTTGTGGTGTACAACTGCTATAAGTAAACTTTTAACTAGAAAAATACTATACAAATAAAAAATAAGAAATTATACTAATAAATTGTAAATAAATAATACTCGTATGCAAGAAAAAAAAACTCAATTTTTATATACGACTTTTTGCACTAACAGTAGCGAAATAATTCCGTTGGAAATTCGGATCCTCATTCCCTCAACATTCCTTAACTATATATATTTTTTTTCCTTTTTATATAGTGGCATAGTTTAATTGTTTTATTCCAGAATAAAATGTTTGTAATTATTTATACAAGTTTGATTTTAATTAAAACGACTACAAAGAGTGAAAATTTTAATAATACCGGTTTTATTATTATATTTGCTTGTAGAAGTACCACTATGGAATAGTGATCTAAATTATCTTTGATCACCTGACGTGATTGCATTGGAGAGTCTCCTTTGTTGTTTATGTGTTAATATCATTTGAATGTTAATTGAATTCGAACCCAAATATAATTATATTACGTATGTATATTACGTTCTAATGTGTTATGGCTTATGTTATAGTGTAGAAGCTTGAGGCTCATATGATAAATGCTTCCTATATATAAAACTTGTAAACATTCTAAAGTGTTAATACATACAAAATGCATATAAATGTACCCAATAGAGAAAATTTATCAATAATTGTTTTTATATTTTTTGTTTCTTCTTTTGAATAATTATTTTTTTTGCATTTACATATATTTATCCGCACCTGTCAATTATAACTATTGACAATCAGCAGATGTGCTGGCACAGTCATGAGAGAAAAAAATTAAAATAAAAAAAAATAAATAAAAAGACTTGATAGGCATGAGGAAAAGCAATACCCAGCATCCTTTTTGGCATCCTTTCCATGGCTTTTACTTACTTACATACAATTACATAAGTAGGTCCCTTATCCAGACCCTTTTCAGTCGTCTTCTAGAGTTCTCTGGCATAATAGTCGTGGGCATTTCTTTAATTATCTGGTTGGAGTGTCCATGTAATTTATTATGGAATCGTTTGTAGTAAGTTCGTATGTGTTCATTGATCGTTGGCATATGTAAGTCAGTGTGTAAAGTGTTATTATTCACGTACCAGGGTGCTTGGGTAATTAGTCGTAGTATCTTAGACTGAAAAGTTTGAAGTCGTTTTATGTGTATTAGTTTTGCAATTCCATATATTTGTAGTCCATAAGTCCAGAGAGGTTTTAATAGGTATGTATAAATATTTAATTTCTGTCTTGCTTTTAATTTCGAATGTCGTCTTAATAATGAACGCAATAATTTTAATCTGTGATTTAATGATGCACGTTTTTTCTTAACATGCGGACCTCATGTCATTCTTCTGTCAAACGTTAGACCTAGGTATTGTACTCTATCTGTTTGTGGAATCGGTATGTTGTCTAAGTATACAGCAGGGCATGTTTCTTGTCTTAGAGTAAATGTGATGTGTTGTGACTTTTGATAATTTACATGAGTTTTCTGTAGTTTACACCAATCGTTAATTTTTTGTAGGTGATGTTGTAGGTTAAGTGATGACTGTGTAGGATTATCGTGTCTAGTAATGATAGCAGTGTCGTCTGCGTAGGTTGCTGTAAGTGTGTGGATACTTTGAGGAATGTCATGAACCCCTGAGATAGGCCAGCTAAAATAGGTCGAATTGAGGATAGACCTGAACCGTGTCGAACTGAGAAAAATCTGTCAGAGAGAAAGGAGTGAAGAATTAAGTAGTAGGTTGGTGGAAGTATGGTCTAGAGTTTGAAGTTTGAAGAGAAGCCTTTGATGCCATACTTTGTCGAAAGGGCGACATCCAAAAATACTCCTGTTGCATATAGTTTTCGCTCTAGTGCTGTCGATATGTAGTCAGTTACCCTGTGTAATTTTTGTGTTGTTGAATGTAATTTTCGAAACCCTAATTGATGGTCAGGAATAATCTGATTGTCTGTTAGTATATGTAATAGTCGTGAGTATAATAGTTTTTCAAATAATTTAGAACACACTGTAAGCAAACTAATCTTTCTATATGAAGAAGGATTTTTAGTTTTTTTTGTCTGGCTTTTTAATCATGGTTATATTAGAGTATTTCCACTGTATTGGAAATTTCGTAGTCCTAAGAATGCAATTGAAGATTGTGGTGAGAAACACTCGAGCTTTCCTTGGCATTTGCAGGAGCGCCTCAGCATTTATCAACTCATGACCAGGGGTTTTTCTTTTCAGTCATTGTCTAATTTCTTGTGCAAATTGTGATGGTGTGAAAGGAGGTGGTGGTAGTGCGAGCTGTAGTGGTATGTCTAAGTTATTTTGTACGAAAATATCATGTTCTGTATTAATGAAGTCCGTATGTGATTTAAAAAAGAGGAAAGATGAGTAGCAAAGAGTTCAGATCTTTATTCGTCCGAAACAGCCCAAGAACCATCCTCTCTTCGTAGAGGTGCTGACACCTCACGATGCTTTAAAGAATTCCTTGTGTGTCTCCATAAACTTCCATCGTCCGTCGAAAGGTTGTTAATAAAATTGTCATAGCTTGTGCTTTTGAATTTTTGAATATGTCTTTTAAATTCGTTGTTCAATCTGTTAAAAGTTTGTCTGTCTGAAGGAAGTCTATTAGTCTGCCACACTTTACGAGCTCTTCTCTTTGCCCTGATTAAGTCCCTTATGTACATACGATAATGGGGCAAGTTCACTGCTCTTTGTGACCTAGATGTTGATGAGGACCATGCTGCATCTTGTATACTTTTTGTAAAAGTTTCAACGGCTTCTTCTAGTTCCCCTTGATTTTTAATTGAACCTGGAACAGAAATATTGGTGTTCAAATGGTCTCTATATGCGTCCCAGTACATGCAACCTGTTATGAGCTTATGTTTCTTTTGTGCTTCAGAAGCCGCGTCGAAGAGAACCATGTGCACCGAGGAGTGATCAGAGCTTGACGGCAAAAGGTACGGTTCTAAGTCCTTTTGTAATAAAGAAATCAAGTAAGTCGGGAGGTTTGCGTGTGGAGGTGGGCCAATAAGTGATGGAATTTGGAGTTATTGTGTCTAATGAAAGTTGATGGAGGATAGACCAGAGATTTCTGCCTCTAGGAATAGACAACCTTGAACCACAGCCTTGATGCTTAGCATTATAGTCTCCACCTGCGATGAAGCATCTTCCGAGGCGTTTGAAGAACTCAGAAAACATCGTGGATGTAAGCTTGTATCTAGGGAGACAGTAAACTGAGGCAAATGTTATAGTGTAGTTTTTAGTGTATAATGTTATTCCTGTTGATTGTATGTCGGGTGTAATGGGTAAGTCTATGGGATTGTGTTTTAGAGAATTTTTTACGAGTATCCCTGTTCCTGCATGTGCAGTTTTGTCTGTATGATCAGTTCTATAAATAGAGTAATCCTGGATGTAAATTTTTGATAGAGGTGTCAGGCGTGTTTCAGTAATGAGTGCGACGTCAATCCGTTTTTCGTGCAAGTATAAGTCAAGTTCAGTACTGTGTTGTGTCAGTCCGATGGCATTCCACAAAAGAATTGACAGAGAATCCACAGTTAAATTATTGTGGGACATAATTAGGCCACCAGACCTGTGTAAACTGTGATAGCTGTTGAAGAAAAATGAAAAGGGGCTAGATTAAGTTATTTAACCCATTAATTATATTAAATAACTGGGAAGAGCTATTATCTGCCGGAGGTACCGTCTGGATAATGCCTTCCCTCATACCTGTACATGTTTTTTGGTTCTGGAGTGCTGATTTTACAGAAATGGGAGAAAATTGAGTATTTATACTAAATTATCAATTTTTAAAAGAGACAAAAGCAAATTAACATTTATCGTTGTTTAACATCAACAGCTGCCCTTTTGAATAATGAACTCTTGAAATCAACCAATAAGATGTCATTGTTAACCACTGTAAAAGAATTTGATATTTTACTTTCCAAGAAATATAGAACACAAAAATTGAATCTTCATAACTTACTGTCTTCAGATTTTAAAATAAATAGTCCTTCCCGATTTTTCGTAATGTTGTTGAAGTCATTGGTCACCTCTGAATGCTTCTAGAATTCTATGTTAGATTTCTACAGTTCATTCCGAAATAGTGAATCATTAATTTTTTTATTATTTCTTTTTTATTTTCTCCCATAATTCGCCTTTTAGATAATACGGGTCAGGGGAGAGAGCGGTAGATTAATGCCAGTGCCGAATTCCCGGCACCGGGACTCGAATTCGTAATATTCATGTTATGAGGTTGCCAGATAACCTATATATTGCAAACACATGAGCCGGCTCAGCCACCCTTCACTCCGCTTCGCGTTTTTTATTATCTGATAAAATACTCGCCCGATTTTTGTTCGAATTCTGAAAACACCATCTCTAATGAAATTTTTATTTTTTAGAGATGGTGTTTCCAAATACAATCTCTGAAGTACAAAGGCAAGTTAAGTTATTTACCAAAACCTTTTGTTACAAAGTTTTAGGATGAGCGTGGATTATCCGAATGATTGTCTCAGCGTTTTCTCCAATCAGGTTTAAGGGATTATTGCAACACGAAGTTCATTTATTGCTGGCCAATCAAGTAGAATCCTTTAGCCAACCAATGCAGACAGTGCTATTACCCCATCCTCTTGAAGAGGAGGCACAAATGATCTTCAAGACATTCCAGGGTCTCTTTTCAGATCTTCTCTACACTATACACTACAAAGAGGTCCAACCTTACATTATGTTTGTTTCTCTAGTCTGTTCGTGAAAAATTGTCTATTCTGTGACTACGAATGAACAGAATATTTTAATTAAATAGGAAGTATTGATAACAGCAACAGTATTAATCGATCAAACCATTTTTATTTTTCTGAGATGTGTTAATTAGTTTTGTTTCAAAAATATTTGACCAATTTAAAAGTTCCATTTATTCGGTGGGAAATCCACTCATCTAAATTTCTAAGAAAATAAAAACAATGAAAAGGGTACGGTTGGGTGCTGTTTTTGTTATGCCTATCTAACCTATCAAGTTTATTTACTTAATCAATCAACCTTTATTGAGAAATATTACAATCTTTAACATCCAAGGACACTACTAATAGCGACAGAGTAGCTCATTCACACTGTATGTATAATAAATTAAACATAAAAATATAAATACTAAAATTATATGTATATAAACTAAAAGGAAACTAGCGAGTAAAATACCTATTGATCGCTGACATATTTTTTAAAAAATATAGCAAGAAATTTGAATAATTGCATTGCATTTTTTAATGCTGACTGCAATTGACTAAACCACTCGTTTGAAATTACATATAAAATCATTAATTACATTAGTTAATAAATGATTCAGCGAGGGTTGAATAAATGATTCATCCACAAGCAAATAATTTTGACGTGTGACTAAACAATCAAGCATGGACGTGGATAATGAACAAACAATCGTGACTTATATTGCAACTATAGCATTCCCATAATGAAGTGGCAGTCTGAGGAAGAACTTAGGCCATGCCATGATGAAACTAACTTTTTTTTTCTTACCTTCCGATTATACTTGCAAAATATTTGTAAGCGTATTGTAAGAAAGGAAAAATGTTAGTTTTTACGCAATCTCTTGTTTTGGTCACAGTTATTTTCTAATCGTAGACGAGCTAAAGTTTACAGTTTTTTAGCTATACTGTGCGCCAATTTCTGCTGATCAATCGCGCATGATTTTATACCACCTTAATATTGCTTTAATTAAGATGAGCTCCAACTGATTTACATTATTGTCTACCTATTCTCGCAACTAATAAATAACAATTCTCTAAACTTGACATTTCCAAATATTACTAATATATATATATATATATATATATATATATATATATATATATATATATATATATATATATATATACATATATATATATAAATAAATAAATAATTGTTTCATAAATATAAACAATAGCTTCTCCCAGTAAATATAACTAATGTTAAAATCGCAGTGACCCAAAAGGGTAAGTGCCATGGTCTCTGATATCTAACAAATTACTTTAAGATGACCCAGGTATGAATTGATCTATAAGCGTCCGAGGAATAAATAGGAGAATTTCGCTCAGCAAAGGTTGCTGTATAGTACAAGATGAGCTTTCAACATTTTTGGGAGGGGGCACATTTTTACGAGATTTTGAATTTTCGAGGAGAACAACTTTTAATGTGGCAATGGATTTTTGGAGGTAATGACGATTTTGAGGTACTCCAAAACCCAAAAACGGGGGAAATACTTGTAACAAAGGTAATTACATATGAACTAAAATTGTTCCAATTATACTTTGGCTTGCACTGTTTTTAAGTATAAGTGAGCAATACATTTTTTTCCGAAATGGATATGTACCATAAACCTTGAGAGAGGGTTGGATACCCCATGATTCTTGGTTTGACTTTGAACTATACAATTAGACACCTTATAACTGATTCACTTACCTGGACAATGGTTAAGGGTTAGCCTTGTTCTAGAGAATTCATCCCGATTTCATAAGTTATGCTTCTTGAACTTTCCATTGAGATCTGCTCTCATATACATCCTAAAGTTCACTTCCTTATAGGATCCCAGTGTTCAATTCAATGTGTGATAAGTAACAAACACATTTAGTGAGCTGGGTACACTGGGTAGCTCAGCGACCACTGACTTCAAGATCTCAAGGTCCCAAGTTCGAGTCAGCTGATGACTTGTAATTTTTTTATCAACCGTGTATCAAACCAGGGGTCGGGAAAGCCTCGTGGGAGCACACCTAGCCTCTAAATTTGGCACTCCTAATGATATAATTAATTAAGAGCGAACACCTAGCCGTTGAGTGAGATCTAGACCCAATGACATCTCTGTACAACCGTTGGCATGTAAAAGAACTTCCTCACATAGTACTGAACCCAAGACGTTTCATGGAGTGTAGTTGTTCAGGTTTTCAATATATACAATTTCTTTATTATGAAGAAAAAAATGGTGTGGATAATTTTGGAGTTTCCCTGATACTGTTTTGAAAATATTCTAAATAAAGATTAATAATATTTAGATAATAATAATAATAGAATAATAAGAATAATATTTAGTATGTTCTCACAGATCTCATGATCTACCTATTCCCCGATCTTATGTTAATACCCTTATCTCACTACGTCGTCAGTGATTTGTTTTAAATTCTAATAACCGGCTTATATCTTGTGAACCAGAATACATTTTAAGACTTGATGATACCTGGGTGCATAATTGTAGATAAGTTTGTGAATCTTAAACGATTTCCCGGTTAAAACTAGACATTATCAATATTATGTCAACAGAAATTATAAGTAAAAATGTAACGTCAGAGGAATGCCAATCATCTATTTACAAGAAACTGCTTCTGACATTACTGATCATGGTTTGAGTCTTGTCCAATTTCTTTTCAGGCATCTGCAGATGAAGTTCAGGGACTGGATTGTGGTCGTTTACGAATCGAATGGTATAGGCAAGGAATATGTGGAAGAATTGTTCGAATGTATGTCACGGTTTCGCATAATTCATCAGCATATATTTAATCATTAAAATATGTTAGATAGTTGGTGAGGTGAATTTTTTCTATTTATTTTCTCTAGTTTTTTTTTTAATTCCTACCACTTCAGATGAATCAAGAATTTGTCTACGGTGTATGGACTGTGGATGGTATGTTTCTGCGAAATTATAGAATATAATCATTTATAAATGCATATAAATAATTTTTTACTTTACTTAATAAATTTATGTTTTATTAAATGGGTTTATTGGATCCAACACTATTTTTTTTTAGATTGTTGTAATACGATGATTCACAACAAATGTTTGTGGAAACAAGATGCTGATCAATTATGGAAATGTTTACAATTGTTTATAATTTTAGTTATAACAAAAAATTTTTGGTCACCACTTAATTATGATGCAATACGCAGTGATTGCACATCTTTTACAAAGAACTACAAATTCTTTTGATCAAGCAATGACGATAAGTAACCAGAAAAAAAATAAATATTTTTATATTCCTATTTCTCCATCAGAAATAGTCAAAAATTATTTAAAATGTACTTTCGAGTCAATTTCGATCAAATATAACCTGAGGCAGAGGCTAATCTATTTCTGGTTGACAGCTGATTCTATTGTTTGCTTATCAGGTTAATAGATGGTCTATAATTCTAGGCAGTATAGTCGATGTCATAATCTGGAAGGAGGCTTAGCCGTAATAATGGCTACCGGTAGCTTATTACGGTTTTATTGAAAATGTGGTCCATAACGAAAACATAGCCCATGACGTAAATTTTATAATATTTCCTCTTATCGAAAAATACCATCTTAGTATTCTGAATAATGATAATAAAGTTAGTAATGGTAAGCTGACTATAAACCATCTCTGGAATAATATCACGTTGCCAAGATAACGGCAGGCATATATATAAACAAGTTATTGCTTTGGAGGTTCAATACAAAAGCAATAACTGTATAAGCCGTTTGAATTATCTTCGCTAATACTCGTTCCATTAATATCCTATTATTTTTATTATCAATTTAATGCAATATTGTCGCAAAATGGACTATTTATACAATCTAGGTGGGGTCTTGCTTAGATTTGGCCCGCCAGTGATTTTTTAATAATATTTAGTAACAGCTGTTATGAAACTTGATACCATTGAAATAAAAATAAAATCACATCATGGGTAATAAATAGTCAGGACGCAGTCATTATATATTTTTTTTATTTGTGCCAACATTTC
This sequence comes from Nezara viridula, assembly GCA_928085145.1. Lineage (NCBI taxonomy): Eukaryota > Metazoa > Arthropoda > Insecta > Hemiptera > Pentatomidae > Nezara > Nezara viridula. The sequence goes on along the minus strand of OV725077.1, from coordinate 153,061,155 downwards.
ACCCATGATATGTAGAACAGTCGACTAGCTTCCTTCAATAATTAGATAAAATCACATGTTTAAATATTATCTTTTTATTTTATTTTTATTTTTATTAACGAAATTTACAACTGTAATTAATAATAAATACAACAAGTAAATATGAACAAGTAATATGACATGTACAACATGAGGAGAAACTACCCATTGGTAGCACTCCAATAAATATTATCTAATTTAGTATTGTTTGTGTAATTGCGGTTATAAAGTGATAACACGATGAATATTTTTGAAGTTTACTATTTATGCATAACATAAAGTATATATGGGCGAAGTCCAAAAAGAGAAACAAAAACGAATGTGCAACACATCGCTCTATGTTACACTCGCATTTCATTTATGTGAGTTCATGTGAAGGCAGAGAAACTCAAACGAAGAAATATTTGATAAAATCTTTAAGGATATAATAGAATTTTGGCCTCCAGAGGTACCTGGAGTAACTCATTAAAAGTATGTTAATGTTTCTGGTTATGTATAAAAAGTTCCTAATTAATAAATCATCTGTTTATTAGACCCATATTTTTTAATTTATCAATAAGTAACTGTTACTAGATAAAATAACTGGCTGGCCTAAACTAAACAAGACCCTCTAGGTGGACAAAAGTCAACGTAAATGAAAAGTAAAGTTATTTTTAAGGCAAAATTTACTGGTACTTGGTTGATAAAAAGATTATTTTAATATGTAAACAGATGAAAGGTGAATTAAAAACAAATTATTGCCAGTAAAAAAAAAAAAAAAAAACCTCTGCCAAGTAAGGTCAGTATAGCTTCCTAACCGTTTACGTTGTATATTATAAGGTATATAATTTTTCGTATGAGAATAAAATCTCTCGGAGAAGCAGAATCGGAATAGCCGATTACAGTTACCCTTCAACATTCAACAAAAGAGTGTCGTATTTGAAGATTCCATACTTGATTATGCCTAATAAAAAAAACAAAAAAAATGCATACTGAACATGAATTTCAATAATGTTAGTGCAAAAGGTCTTACGTACAAATTTATTTATTTTTTTACAAGAGTGCATAAAAACTCATCACTTCTTTATGCTTTATTAGAATAATATCATATTTTATTGTCATCTGCTATTTTCCATAGTAGCAGACTACAAAATGTCCCCATTAATACACACAGAATTAAAGCTGAAAATTTTTACATTCGAACTTTTGCTCTGATAATAGTGGTATACACTACTGGATCTGGATTAAATTTTGGGGGAGTGGCTTCAGCCCGAAAATTTTATATATATATATATATATATATATATATATATATATATATATATATATATATATATATATATATATATATATATATATATATGACGATAATTAATATGAAAAAAATCCACTGCAAATGATTTCAGTATGGCATATTATTTCCAAACAATTATACATATAAAGTAACATAAAATTCCTAGTTATAAAGAAAAATAAATAAAAGGTGATTCCAATTATTGGACTAAACTTTTTTTTCATTATTATTAATATGCTAAAAAAATAGCATTACTTCAGTAACACATTCAAAAATCAAAACAAAAGATAAACCTTTTGCAGTAGCACATCTAAAAAAAAAACTATAGACCATATCTTTGCTCCTAATTGTCCGATTTTAATGAACTTTTTTTTTTTTTTATTTTAGAAAATTCCGCAAACTTATAAAAACCCATATACAATATTCACAAAAATGTGTATACTTCTTGAGCTATTCGGAATTTAATTTTACCATCCCTCGTAACTTTTTTTTGAGCTTCTTTTCGTTGAAGTATGTTATATAGATAAATTTAAAGGGCGTAGAGAAAATGACTTTAGCGAAGTTTCATTAAAATCGGTACATTCGTTTAGGTGCTACAGTCTATAACAACGAAGGTTTTTCGGCCGCCGATTTGAAACAAGAAGGCGAATAGTAATGTCGTTGAAGGAGGATCATCCTCTGGTGAACTCTGATTTTATATCCAAATTAAAAAAAAATCGGTCCAGTAGTTTTAAAAAAAAATGGGCGGACGGCAGACAGCGGGCTAGTAGTGCATATATAAGAGAAAGTGGTGGACAGAATTCAATAAAATTGATACTACGTTATTTTTTTACCTAATTCTACATTTTATCTAACTTTGAGCCAAGTCGAACGAGCCCTTTCTGAAATATTGGCATATCTGAAAATATACGTTTGCGCGTGCGTAAGCGGAAGTGCTGGGTGGAATTTGATAAAATTGATATGGGAGCATCTAGGCACCCATCAACATAATCCCTAAAAAATTCATGAAGATAGGATGAACGGTACTAGGTGATATGCCCGTCACATCAATTTAACTACAGACAGACAGGCAGACAGACAGACAGACAGACAGAAACCGAACCGAATTTGATCCTTGATGTCTGAAACGTAAAACGCTAGTGAAAATTTTCGATTTTGAGCACAATTTTTTTTTTAATCTCTCGCACGAACACAATGCTTCCCTACCTTCGGTAGTGAGGAAGCAAAAATAAAAAAATGAAGTTTACTAACAGAATATTAACAGCCACACTGCAAAAGCCTGTAAGGACAATTTCTATGGAAAATGAGACTTTCAGATTTTCAGGTCAATCTTGTGCTGGCGCATATTCCGATCCCACAAAATTAAATTATTTACGGTGTTCTCTCTATGGCCTTTTGTAAAAACCTGTAATTTAAAAATCAACATATAGTGATGTAAAAAAACTATAAGTTACAGTGAAGGTTATAGAGAATGTTTCATCGTAGAATGTTGATCACTTAAATAATCACAGGAGTCACTGATTTTTATAGAATGTTTCATTAAATAAATGCAAAGTATGGAATAAATGATATCTATCGAAAATTATTGTATTGAAATTAGTAGATATGTAAAATTCATGACTGGTGCGAACTGTAATGTTCTCAAATGTTTCAGAAATACGTTAGCTTTTTGAAATTGCCTTCTTTTCAAACTTCAAAGCAATTGCAAACATATTATTTGTAAATCGACTTAAACTTTTTATGAACTCTGTTCAAATATTCAAAAAAAGGTTCAATATAAGCCCATCTTCACAACAGTGTTGTTTTTTTTTAATCTTTTAAAGAGTTGTTGTTTCTAAGGTCTCCAATTATGAAATTTCTATCTTCAAAACAATAAATAAAAGGTACAAACTGGTTATATATCTGCTGTTTTATAAATTATTTTTTATATAAATTATTTTACCAGTGTATATATATGTATATATACTTCTACAACTCGTCTGCTTTGCAACATTGCTAGGACAAGGATGGTCTCACTGTTCTAGAACTGATCCAGCGCCCTACAGAGGTAAATCTTGCACTGCCCCCTTAATCCAGGTAATCCATGGCCCGAAGACAGAAGAGTCGGGCGCTGGCCGCCCCGATAAAGCCGGTGTACGGTCCACTTCTACAACTGTCCCTAAACCCCTGAGACTAAATCCTCGGCCTGAGTTCACGCTGATTCATGCTCTTGGTCTGTTTCATGGACATGATAGTTTTGTCAAGCAATATGCTTTGTTTTTTTAAGTATTACTACATTATCTGTGAAAACACTAATACGACTTGTATAAGATTGCTAAGAAACGCAATGCAACAAAGTTGTTTACATTTAATTACTAAATATTCTAAATTTTATAATACCTCCAATATCATTCCGACGTGTAAGACTATCGTCAAGTTCACATTTCTCCCTTCTGAAAGCAATGCCTTCATATATCAATTTTTTTTCTTGCCATAGAATTAAAATTCAATTACATAAGTTATATCTTCATGGATTGAATCGGTCCTGTCTTCTTCCCTAATAGTTTAAGAATAAACATGAATTCATACAATGTATGTTTTTATAGATAATAACGTAACTTTAAATCATAACAAAAATAGTATCTATTCAGATGGCAGCATTTTAATTCGGAAGAAATGATTGCGAAAATATTTTATATTTAAGTTTTACGTTTTACCTTAACTTCTTTTTGTTTTTCTTTTTTTTGTAATTCAAGTTTGAAATACAGTTTATCCATTGAAAGAAATCAGTTGATAGGAAAAGCTTCTGTGCACGACAGAGCTATAAGATCGATGATGGAGGGACGACCAATACGATCTTATCTCGGAACGGCAGAGGGTTTCCAATCTCTTGTTTTATATCAGTACAATTGAATAGATACTGATCAGATAATCTGAGCGAAAGGTTAGGGTCCTTTCCTATCGGCAACCTGGGTATCGCTTCCATTTGCCCTTCCTATACTAGAAATACAAAAGCATTTTAAAACTATCAGCAGAATGTTCTAATTCTATCATTTTCATCAATATGTCTGAAGTTTAATCATGAAATATCGGCACAATACTAGTTTTCCGACTTTGCTAGTATTATTAATAATGATTGGTGAACCTTAATTTTCGAAACCGACTAAATAAGACCATTTTATCACCACTGAATATCTTTCTTACTGTAATTTACAAGAGAAGCCAAAAAAATTGTATTGTAATTTTCTTTATAATACGTTGATACATGATATTTTTTTAAAAATTAAATGTTGTTCGGCAATATACTTAAGTTGGATGAGATATAGTACTAGGTCTAATTGACATAACAAACAGTTTATCACAGAAGTCTCACCAAACATAATATACGTTTGAATTCGATTATTCAATTTAAGAATAATTTTTCTGATTCGAAACCTTACTATACAGGGTGTTCCAAAAGTAGAGGGAAATATTTAAACGGTAGATAGTCGATATCAAGATCTACAAATAGTTTATATAAGCAATTGCCCAATTTCCAGCAGAAAAGTAGGAAACTTAAGATAAGTGTTTTTTTTTTTTAACGAGTCTCGTTTTTTTTTAGTAGAAATCGATAACTGATATGATATATTAAAATAATTTTAAGTATTTGAAATCAAATTGTTTTAATACCGGTATCTCGCTTGGTTATTCATCCCATCAAACTTCAAATCGGTGTAGCCATTTAAAAAAAAAATCGTTATATAACTTTAAACGGTGAATCTGAACTATTACCGTCCCTGTAGCTTTACCTTAATTGGTTGATAAACTCAATCTAGATAGATAGGATCAGTGGCTGGTTGTATTATTATTCAATAAAATAAAAAAAAGTAATCTTTTTTTGTTTATTTAATGAAATTTACAACTGTATACAAATACAACTAGTAAATATGCGCAAATTATAAATAATGGCATGTACAGGCTTGAAGAGATACTACCCAGTGGTTGCACTCCCTAAATAATTTTAAGTAAGAAGATCACGAGACCATCTCCTTTTCAGACGCCTAGGAGGATTATCAGGGATCGAGGAAGAAGCAAGAGTGGAAACAAGCGGATTTGGATGGGACTGAAGCTTATCATGAAAGGATAGATATCTGGCTCGAGCTAAATCAGCGACATATGGTACATTAAGGTCTTTTTAAATGGTTTTATTTGGGACAAAGTATGGAGCATTAAGGATTTTACGGAGGATTTTGAATTGTAAGGATTGGATACGATAGGAATTCGATGGTTTGGTGGAGCCCCAAGGCTCAACTCCGTATGTCCATATAGGTCTTATTATAGTTATGTAGATAAGTCTTTTGTAATTAATTGAAAGTTTAGAGCGTTTGTCTAGTAAGTGTTGGAGCAGTCGGAAACGTCGTGCAGTTTCTTGTCGTTTCAGTCTAGTATGAGGATTCCAAGTGAGACGTTTATCCAAGTGGAGTAACAAGTAGCAGATTTGCTCAAAAGGAATAAGTGGAGTATTATTGAAGAATACTGTAGGACAAAAAGTCATAGGTTTACGACGGAAGGTAAAGGTGATTTGATGAGATTTGTTGGAATTTATTTTTATTCTCCAATTTTTACACCATTCTTCGAGGCTTGTGATATGTGATTGAAGAGTTTGGGATGCAATTAAAGGGTCATTATTAACAGTTAGCAAACATGTGTCATCGGTTTAAGTGGTGATGACAGTATCAGGATGGGTTGGGATGTCAGCTGTATAAACTGTGTAGAGGATGCGACCGACGATACTACCTTGTGGAACGCCTGCAGATTGAGCAAAGAGGGATGAGCAGACATTATTTTTTTTTACTTTGAAGTATCTATCAGTAAGATAGGAGCGGATAATGAGGAAGTATGTAGGAGGTAGGACTTTTCGGAGTTTTTACAGAAGACCCGGGTGCCAGACTCGATCAAACGCCTGTTCAACGTCGAGAATGACTCCCGTGCAGTACGTGCCACGCTCCAATGCAGAGGAGACTACATCAACCACACGGTGACATTGTTGGATAGTGGAATGCGATGTGCGGAATCCATATTGGTGGTCAGGGATAATATGATTAGAGTCCAGGATGGGATACAGGCGTTTTAGGATGAGTTTTTCCAGGATTTTGCCCATGATAGGTAATAGAGAAATAGGACGGTAAGAGGATGGGTGTACGGATGTTTTTTTAGGTTTGTGTAACACTTTGACAATAGATAGTTTCCAAGAATCAGGGAAATATGTGGATCGGAGCACAGCATTGTATATGTAAGTGAGGAATAAAAAAAAAAAAAAAAAATTGACAGTAGACATCAAGATTTACAAAATGTTTATATAAACAATTGCCCAATCTCCATCAACAACTGCCTAATTTCCAACGTAAAAGTAAGGAATTTAAGACTTAGTGTTTTAAGTGTGTCAGTGTGTATAGTGTTTTTTTAAGCGAGTCACTTTTTTTTAAAATAGAAAGCGATAACTTAAGCAATATTTGATTTAAGTAATCAAACATTGCTCCATACTATAATAGATAAAATTTACTACCGTAAAAAGTAGATTTTAACATTGTTAATATCATTTAAAGCGGAGCGGACAAACTCAGCTAAGTTCCGTTTAAATAAAATTCATAAATTATCTATGTTTTTTTATCATCTTTCGACTGTACTACAGTTACACCACTTGAGTTAAAAATACTTAAAAATATCTTAATATATCATGTTAGTTATCGATTTCTACTCAAAAAAAACGAGACTCGTTTGAAAAACCACTAATATTAAGTTGCCTATTTTTCTGCTGGAAATTGTTTATATAAACTCTTCGTAGATCTTGATGTCGACTATCTACCGTTTAAATATTTTCCTAGTCAGTGGAGTATATCTGAGATGCATAGGTCCAAACTGGCTTAAATAAATAAGTGTATGTATTCAATTTTTAGCTAATTTTTAATTTCGAATGTCTTGAAATGAGTGAACATAGCAGTCTTAGTCTTTGTTTTAGTGTTTTTGTTTTGTTCTTAATATATAGACCCCATGTCATTCTTATATCGAATGTCAGTCCAAGATATTGAATTTTATGTGTCTGAAGAATTTGGACATTTTCGAGGTAAATAGGAGGGAAAGTTTCACCAGATTTTCCAGAGATTACACCAGTCATGAAATTTAATTAGGCGATATTGTAGAGTCTGTGAGGCGTGTACTGGATTTTGATGTCTTGATAAGATTTGCGTTTCGTCTGCTTAAATCGCTGTCAGAGTTTTGGAACTGTGTGGAATATCATGTGCGTAAATGATATATAGCATCGGAGCGAGTACTGAACCTTGAGGTACTCCTTCTAAGGCTGATTTAATAGTAGAAAGTTCTTTGCCTTGGCAGACAGAGAAAAATCTGTTAGAAAGAAAAGATTCAAGGATACAATAATAGGTTGTAGGGAGTATTGTCTAAAGTTCGAAAAGAAGTCCCTGTTGCCAGGCTCTATCGAACGCTTGAGCAACATCAAGAAATATTCCTGTTGCATATAATTTATGCTCTAATGCCGTTGCGATGTAGTCCGTCTCTCGGTGTGATTGATGAATGGTTGAATAGTGTCTTCGGATGCCAAATTGATGTTCATGTATTATGTTTTCGTTTGTTAGTATGTCAAGCAGTCTCTTGTAGAGAAGTATAAATTAAATTACTATTTCATGAGCATTAGATTGATTAATAGCCAAATGCTGTGAGAAAGAGCATATTATATATTTCAATATAATCCAATTTGGATACAATTTCGGTTGAAGCAGAATTTTAACCCTACCATTATAAAACCTGCCTTCGACATGTGGTGCATAGAGCCTGGCTCGGAATTTCTCGGGCTAATGTAAATATCGTACATATGTATGAATGTGTTTAGGAAGATTTGTTTTATTTTTGATTATTTTTATTATTTATTATTATTTTTTTATTTATTATTTTTTTTTTTCTTAATATTTGCAGTTATTTCTCTATTTTTTTGTATATATTGTATGAATGAACACCTTCAGCCTTAATACTTTTAATAATTATTGGACTCCAAAAGTGGCAGATGGTATTATTATTCAATAAATTAAAATAAAATAATTACATTTTTAAAAATCATTATAAAACCAAGTATCAATCATAAATAAACACTTGATAAACTTAACCTATATTCTATCAGTCACAAAAGGTGGGAGGGGTATGCTGTTGTCTGCACTTTTGAAGAATAACCGAATTACAAGAGGGCCATACTCCGTTCCTTTACGGCTATGTTGGTCCCTTAATACCCCATAATCCCAAGACATAACATCGCCATCCTGAAAGATTACCCAAGCGTTGGAATCTTCTTCGATACAGTCCATTAATGACAAAAGATCCTTCAAAGATAAAAACCTCGGAAAGAAATGTTTAGTATCGTATATAATTTGATATATAGTTAGTTTAGATATAGTTTCAAAAAGAGACTAGAGTGGTTTTCAAAAATAATTTTATAAACATTTTGGAACCTCCTCTTAAAGATTTATTAAATAAACATTGATATAGAAGTATAACTAGATAAGTAGTTATAAATATAGAGTGTGTACTCAAGAATCTCTAACTTGATAAATATTTTCTAAACGTTTGGCGATTATTGATACAGTTAATGAATAAATTAATGACTCGATAAACTAATTTACTGATACTATAGACAGGGAAATTCACAACCGTTTATTATGCACGAAAATGAGATTAATTACTCCATTGTTCCATGATAATGAGGATTAATTGGACATATTCGTAGTCACAGTTTAATTAATTGGCTGTGTAATGATGTACTAATACACCATCATGAACTGTATCTGATGTAATGATGGGAATCTATTTACCGATAGTTTGTATACCCATTTGGAATGTTCGATATCTTCTGCTTTAAGCTCCATTACTATTTCATATAAACGTCATTACTATTTAATAGTTCTGACACCTATTTTTAGTATGTCGCCTTCAAGAATTTCATATAGATACCTAAAAGAAAGAGATGCAAACTAGAGACATTAAAATGAATTTTTTTTAGAGAGGTGTGGCTGTCTTGTGAAATTAGAAAGATTAAAAAAATTGTCAGCATGTGCAGACAATTTTATAATTAAAACATTACATCAGAAAAATGTAGAATGTGTTAATTAGTAGAATCTTCACTACTTTGTAAAAAAAAAAAAAATTGTTAAAGGCATTTAAAACGATTGATGACTAACTGTAATGGATGATTAGAATGGATATTTATCAAATTGTGGATTTAATAATTCAGCAGGAGTACCCCAAGGTTCAGTACTCGCTCCACCACTCTATATCACACACATCCCTGACACACCTTGTAGTACCAACATTTTAACTGCAACATATGCAGACGACACAGCAATTTAAGCAAGACACAAAAGTCCAAATACGCCTCACAGACCTTACAACAGTATTTAACAAGATTACATGACAGGTACAAACTTTGGAAAATCTGACGAAATCAAGATAAATCACAACACATCACATTTACTCTTGGACGTGAAACAAGCCCTCCAGTTTTCCTTGACAATACACATATACCACAGACAAACACCGTTCACTGCCTTGGTCTGACATTTGATCGAAAAATGACGTGTTGTACACATATATCTAATAATAGAAAAACACTAAATCAAAGGCTCAAAATTCTGAACTCACCTCTTTCGAAACATTCAGAACTAAAACTTAGACAGAAATTGAACACATATAATTACTTATTAAAACCTATTTGTACTTGGGCATCACAGATATTTGATAAAAAGACTCACATAAACAAACTTCAAATATTCCAAGCAAAAACATTAAGGACAATCCCAAAAGCAACTAGTTACGTTAGCAACAAAACCTTACATACTGCCATCCATATGCCGACTGTTAGCGAACACGTACAAACGATTCCACAACAATTTACAAGGACATACTATACTAACACACTCATCAATGACATGGTCACTACGCAAGGTAACGTCCGTAGGAGACTGAAGAGGAGCTGGATGAGGGACCTCCTCGCCTAATGTAGATATCAGGCCAGGAGGAGGTGCCGCTGGGTCCTGCTCTCTCTCATGCCTTACATGCCATTATGGTTTTTTTTTTTTTCACTATCTTCACATTCACTGGTTGTCATTACCATTATGAGAGGTGTGAATAAAAAAATAAAAGTTTAAAAAAAAATAAATAATGACCACAATTAGAAAACACTGCAGTCTGATGATTAGAACATGAATCCGAAACGTCACATTATTTTTTCTATTTGAATGTAATTTAATTAAATACATTATTTCTTTAATTCGGAACTGTATATCAACGAATCTCAATGCAAGGATAATAATAATATCAAACTATGATGATTAATTTCTGAAATTTCAGACTAGATTGTAATTTAGGATATTTATTAGTTGACCGTATAAATTTGTTTTTAAAAGGAAGGGATGATTCATGGTCGAGGATGAATAAACAAGAGTTATTGTAAGAAAATTAAGATTAATGGCATATAAAGAATGAAAAAAACTAGAAACAGGATAAATAAAACAAACAATAAGGACTTTAAGGACAAACAATAAGGCATCCCTTTTATCGTTCATATTTACACTATTTGTAGTTTTTTAATGCACTTTGTGACATTGTTATCTATATTGCAATACCATCTCAGATTATTTCTTCATCAATTATATTATTATTTTTTTAGTATAACGAGCATAAAGTAATTCGAACTTTAGAGTTGAAAGATATATGAGTTAAAGTACGTCATGTGTAAAATGCAAAGGTAAATATACCTGATTCTCAAAAGTACTTTATAGATCGAAGGTTTCGGAAGTTAATGTTTACTCGGAAACACTAGTGGTTCGTAGAAGGTGTTAGTTGGTTCAGAAACTTGTAACAAAATATGTATCATATGAAGAACGACGTGATAAAAGTTTCTAAAAGAATGATCCAAGGCTGTTCATAAACAGGTGTAAGGAGTCAAAAATAGGCAATGACTCATGAGCATCTATTCTGATATAGATTCCATAAACCTCACGTCCTCACTAACACTAATGTTTTAGATAATAACACCCACCCTTGGCAAAGTCCATTTAAAAGTACATTTGGGGACAGAGGAATTATCCTTCAAAAACATCCTTTACAAAATACCCCCATGCTCTGTTAAAAGCTGCAGATAAAATTATTCAAGAATATTGTATGTCCCAGTTGTGAATTTGTTCACAAAAAAAAAAACGTATTTATCACCTAGATCCATCATATTTTAACTTTGCATCGCACTTATTTCCCGATGATATTCCAAAATGAATGAGGGAATGGCCTTAGTAACATATAAATAGAATTGACTAAGCAACTATTATTATTATTATTATTAAGATTGTATATTTCCTAGTTGTAATCTTAATACTCTTTTAGATTTAGAGGAAACTTATTAAAACAAAATATAATTAAAGTAGACAATTTTTGGTATCAATTAGAGTTTCCCATAACATGGTCTATTGTACTGACCAACTGGCCATAAGTTTTGAATCACTTGAAATAATCAGCAAAAAGGTAATTTTGGAAAGTTGAGTGGGATATTTAACACTTGGATTCACAAAGTTTACGATCATAGCCAAATAGAACAAGCGGATAACAATTATAAAACAGTAAATTAAAAAAATTAATAAGCCTGTTTTAGGGTGTTATGGAAAAGGGCTCCAGTGATGTACAGGCTGGGCTTTAAATGTGAATATTAAGCTTCCTTGTTGATTTAACGGATCTAGTTTTTTTTTTTAAATTAATGTTTGAACAAATTTCCCAAAAGAAAATTTTAAAATGCCTATCATTGTTGTTTCTATGGTGCTCTTGACAACTGACAATGAGATGGATAGTTTTCCCTATGTAAGCGAAAACCAGAAAAAAGTGACCTTCTAGGCGCTTCCTCCCATTTCTGGCTCACCACCAAGGAGTGTTTACCTCCTTACTAGTCCAAACACTGTCTCAAAGTCAGAAATTGTGCCATTTCCTTCCATAATCATTCATTGTCTGGGATATTAGCAATTTAATGTTCTCTATTTCAAGCTTCTCCATTTCCTAAGTTTTGTCTTTATAGTATCGAAACGACTTTCAAGTAAAACGAAAATGTGAAGTGACCCGCAATACCCCTTATTGAGACCATTAGAGGTAGCTCGATGACATGCCTCTAAAAGAAAGGCAGGGCGAAATCTACCATTGATAGCAAACGATGCTTGACCAACATCTCCGAGATAGGATTCTTTTATGCTTCTGCTTCTTTATGACTCTCCTCCGGTCTCTTTACTAACTCCAGCAAAGCAATAATTCAGACATAAAAGAAAAGGAAAGATGTTTCTGAAGAATTACTGATGTAGAGCTCTTCCATATATTCAGAGCTTCATATATCCTACATATATAAGATGGATACAACCATATCTTTAAGGAAAGAAGAACGCAAATACTAAAATTATTTATTGATATTAAGAAATATATAGTTCACTAGGTAAGAGGATTGTAAAGTATTAAAGAAGGAAAGTGTTGATATTTCATATTCATATTTTATTAAATATGAAGCAATTTTTTTTTTCATTTCCCCTTTTTTAAGCATCTTTGTCTGGAATCCTTTTTGTCTTCTTAATAATGCTTTTATTGCTAAAAACATTGTAAGGTATATTTTATTTTTTTGTCGTTTCTGAGTATTTTTTCTATATCTGTAATATAATCGGTGATGGGGCTCACCTCAGGATTGAGTTGACCTTATCCTCTAGAGCTTAAAACTAAATTAAATCAAATATCTTATGTGAGTTTTTGCCAACGCTTTGTAATTTCGGATGGTAATAAGTTGTCGAAAATAGGGTTTGTCAATTGTTGCGACTTTTCGAAAAATGATTTTTTTCGTTCTGCGAGAAATTCTTTTACTGTTGACGAATTTAGCGCTGCTTGTATATCCAACGTTTTTTTTCTCTTCATCGTGGTTGCTCTTTCTATTTTTCTGATTATTCCATTTCGGAAATATTGTAACCTTTTCCCAGTTGTTTTGTTGACATGATCAAACAGAAGTGCACCATACAACAGAGTCGTCCGTATTATACTTGTGTAGATGAGGAGCTTTAGGCGTTAAGATAGGTTTGTTGCCCTAATTAAATTTTGGAGTCTGTATGTCTTAGATCTTACTGTTTTAATATGTTGTCAAAATGTCTAGTCAATTTTAAATGTCTGTCGAAGTGAATACCGAGATATGTTAAGTCAGTCGATAATTTAATACTGCTGTTGTTAATTTTGAATTTATTTATTTTTCATTTTTTATATGAATATATAATTCCTTTCTTCTTTTCAGGACTAACATCTATAATTAGGATTTTTAGCTGTTCTGCATTTTTTTCACAAGTTGTTTTCGCCTGCTGCATAGCTTTTTTGGCATTCATACTGCTACTTGAGTCAGCTATGCCATCAGCGAATGCTGTCACAGAAGCATTTTGGTGTTTAGTCCCCACTATTTCCGCAGTATATAATAGGAAAAGAACGGGAGATAAAACACCTCCTTGGGTTACTCCACAAATGAAATGGACAGTGTTTAATTTTTCATTGCCTACATTTACTGATAAGGTACGACGGCTTATAAACGATTTTAACAATGAGTATAATTGTTCAGGACAATCTAGGTTGATAAGCCGTTGACAGAGATGATTTTGGCAAACCGAATCAAATGCCTTCGAACTGTTCATGCCTTCAAGTTTTTTATTATCTCTGTCTGTAGTTTTACTAGAGTATGCTCAATGCACATTTGGGCTTGAAAACCACTTTGCTCTGCTGAGAACAATTCATTTTGTGTGCAAAACCTACTTAGTAGTAGTTCAAAATGATTTTTTCTAATGCAAGGTAACAAATTTATCGGCTGATAATCAGCTGGGTTATTAATATTTTTCGCTAGTTTTAGCAGTAGAAATAATATAGAATATTTCCATGAATCCAGGAAGTAGTGAAGCCATAGACAAGAGTTTTAAAGGTTCACCAGGTACATTATACCTATCCTTGGTAACTGAGTAATATACTCTGAATTCCATCAACACCTGGTGAACGATTTCCTTTAGTCTGCGGAGCAACGTTTTTAATTGTTTAAAAGAAACAAACACATAATTATTATTCTTCTCTAAAATTAGAGACGAAACCAAGTTTCCAGTTCTTTTTTTGATTTCTTCACTGTAGTGTTATGTTAACATTACAGCTTGTTCTTTGGGATTTGATAGCCTGTCATTCTGATGGAGTTTGATGATATTAGATTCCCTATTAACACTCTTTACTATTTTCCAAAACTTACGATAATCGTCGTGTGTAGCATCTATTTTTTCTTGCTTCTGTGTAAATACTTGTTTTCCAATTTTTTATCAAATTACGTATTTGGTTAGTTAAGGAATTCATAACCAACTTTGACTTTTGATTCCTCGTGCGGTAACATCTATTTTTCTACATATTTATTATCGATATACGTTGCAGAATGTGGTGTCGTGGTACGCGAAGAGAAGGTGAAAGAGGAGCGAATTTAGGTATTGCGATGTTTCCTGCATCTAATAATGTGTTACATAAAGAGGCTATATGAGTGTCAATGTCATCTTTTTTCAGTAACCGTTACTAATTAATTAATGGCGATTAAGAACAATGTAACAGTAAGTGGAGAGCCTTGTGGGGTAACATTTCCCAGCTTGTGAGCTTCTGATTCTAACGCAGAATTTTCTGTCGAGCAGGAAGTTCTGTTTATATCTGCGTAAATTTTCTGTTATATTCCAGGACCTTAATATTTTCAGAACTCGTTCTCTCCACATTGTGTTATATGCCTTTTTAAGATACATGAATATGCTAATTAGGTGTTCCTTTCGATGATTCTTCCTTTAATATTAGTATTGGGTCGAAACTCGACCCCTTTCTCTGAACCCAAACTGCTGGATTAAAAACAATCCTTTCCTTTCTTATACATTTGCTAATGTAGTATTTACCATTTTCTCTTGGATTTTCGACAAGCTCGAACAAAGGGATATGGTAAGGTAGTCTTTCAGTTGACTGCTATTAACTATTTTTGGGATCGGCACTATTAACGATGTTTTACAAATTTGAGGGATACTTTTATATTAACAATTTGATATTCACACAATGTTTATGCTACTTATATTATCTCATTTCACAAAATATTAAAACTAAGTTGTTTTTTTAAATTAATAATCTTTAATAATTGGATTATTATGGAGCACCGTTTTGCTCTCGTACGAGTTGTGAACAGCCCTCCTGATGCCAATCCTACAAATGAAAAAAAAAAATCTAAAATATGAATGTTCCAGATATCATAATCACAAGGGAAAGTATTTACTATGTAAATTTCGTGTGATCAAGTTATTTGGAAGGAGACACCACTGAATAATTCCAGGCCTCCCAGTGGACCTCAACATTCTCGAGGTTTGTTCGAGCGCTTTGCTCAACGCTGGAATATTATCTCTCCCTCAGGCTTAATATAGAAGATTTAGACTTAAATTAATGAAAAAAAGGGAAATCATAATTTTTTTATTAATAATTTACATAGATTAGTGAAGCTCGGTCATATTGATTCAATTGCGTCATTTTTATTTAAAAAAAAAAATAGTGGAATATATATTAAGAAAAATTAAATCAACAAAACCGTGTAATTAATTAAGGAAAATCTGAAATCGCGATGAAAATACTGGTCAAATGCAAGTTTCGTTTTAACCGTAGCTTCCACGATTAACAAGATATGTTTTACCGTTAAAAGTATAACACATGAGAAAAGCTTATCGAATATAAGGCTGGAATAAATAAGAAATATATTTCACCGTCATCAATTTTAACACATTTAATCTTAAAACATGCTAATAATGGGATTGATAAAAGTTGTCTTATTTGTTTGGCTAAATTGTTCTGTAAAGCCTAATAATCCCTACTAATTTCTTCTAAAATATAATATGATTTTTTTATTATGTTACAGATGATAATATGTAATTTTTTTTTTTTTAAGTTTTAAAAATGTAACATGATTTCATGAATATAAATATCGACCTGGTCTCCTTCCTTTCTACTTTGGAAAAAAAATCTTTTACTCTGTTTTTTGATAGTTTGGTAGGATCTTTCACCGTTTCATACAAAACGAAATCGACAAACCGAAACAGGTTCAATGATTTTGACCTTTCATGACTGAAAGTTTCTTCTTCCTCGTTTCAGAAAGCTCTCAGAATTCAAGTTTTCCGATAAGTTTGTTCTTTTTATATAATTGTTATAATAAAATACTTCAAAATTCGAATTCTGTATTAGATTTTATGTAAAGGTCAAAATTAAGATGATTTCCTGTTGAAATATTGCTGACTACTGAGAGAGGGATTCAGCTATAATATATTCTTTTAAGACATGGACATATGAAGCTTGTGAGAATGATCTTAAATCCTATTTCGGACAATATTAATTATTCAATATTAATATTAATATTAATAAGCAATATCAATAGTCAATTATTACCTGGCTGGTTTCCGTTTGCTTGGTTCACTGCTAGGAGATTGAGAGATTGACCGCTACTATAAACCTAATTATATACTATGTTTGAGGAGAATGATATAAAAGGCACCTCAATTTATACACAAAATATATATTTAAAGAATTTAAATAATCATCCCAGGAGGGGTTCTAAAGAGAGTTAAATATTTTAAATTTCTTAATTCCATAATTGAAATAGACGGTGGAGGTGATGTAGAAATAAAAAGAAAAATTATAGATGGCAAAATGACCATATTAATGCTCAACTCGGTATCATGGAACCGGAACATCATCCCCGAAAAAAAAAATCTATAATAGTATAGTACTGAGCATTATGACATATGGGTCGGAAACTTGGACCTTAATAAGCAACCTCAAGAAGAAACTTCTAGCCAGACTCCTACACAGAAATGGAATATTGGAGACGAGCGGCCAGAATGGATAAATTGAGAAATACGTTCATCAGAGAAACGCTGGAGTCTCGAAGAACCACCCTGGAAGAGATTGGGAAGAAACACCTGAACTGGTATGGGCATTTGAAAATAATGCCTGAAGGAAGACTACCCAAAGAAATCCACTTATGGAAAACTAGGGGAAGAAGAAGATGATTAAGGCCTTGGATAACGAAGTGGAGGAATCCATGATGGGTTGTGGTCTCAGAAACGAATGGATCTTAGATAGGACATTATGGAAAGAAGCCATCCTAGCACTCTACGTTAAGGAAGTCCACTATTAGTGGAAACACTTTTTAAAAGATAATCAGATTTTTATATATGTTATTTTTTCTTTCTGTTGGCATTGCAGATCTTGTATATTTGCCGCCTTAATTAGCCTGCGCAATCACTGCCTATCTGGGACTGTTTCTTTCTAGTTATCTGTATGCAGCTCTATTGTTTCTTTGTTGATTCTATCTATATATCTGCTTCTATCCATTGCTGGCCATCTACGTGGTCTTTTGCCTCCTATTGAGGCATTCATTGTTATGTAGAGGCTTCCAAATGGATTGCTCCAAGCTACATGGCCCGCTCATCTTAACATCCGTGCTTTCATACAATGAGCTGTTGATTGACCGGTTTTTGTAAGCAGATCTTTATTGATCTTTCTTCTCCATGTGCTGGTACTCTGATCCAAGATCGCACCAGTAATCGTACTCAGAATTTTCCTCTCAAATCGTTCAATACTTTTTTCTAGGATGCTGGTTAGGATCCAGATCCCACAGTCGTATATATATATATATATATATATATATATATATATATATATATATATATATATATATGACTGTGTAGATGGTCTACCATATATATATATATACATTGTAAATATGGTACGATCCATTAAATTGTTAATAAAAATCTAAAATAGTGATTGACCATTATCTGTAATCAATTCACATAGATCCTTTTCCTCAATGCGTTATTATTGAATTTGACTATTCGTAATGGCTAAAATTCATTTTTATTTGAAACTGGTATTGATTTCCATCAGATAAAAAACAAATGCAAACAATTAATCACTTGTAAAATAAACAGTTGAAATGGACAATAACATTAAGGGATACACAAACAGGACTCTTAGTTTAATTCAAGCTGGTACATATCAAAGCAGGTTCATTCCAGTAAAGGATTCATTTGCTGTGGGTTCTGGACGTGACTGAACTGCACAAAAGTAGTGCTTCAATTCGTGTCCAATCTTTTAGCAGTTTATTAGGGATGGGAGGAAAGGGTTATCCTGCTGGTTAGGAATCGAATTTACTTGACAGAAATATATTATCCTTCTTTCATCTCGTGTTTGATGATAAATTATAATAAATGTAGAATTTATATGTTATGTTGTCTTTATCGTAAAGAAAAGAATAATTTAAAAAACCGACGAAGAAAATAACTTAATATAAAATAAAAAAGAATGATTTTTCAAGTAAGGTTGTTATGAAATTGTGTTTTTCTCTCATATTTCTGTAATGGGAATCGATACGTATTTACAAGTGACAACTTTAATGATTCTAGCCGTGATGTTAACATTTCCATGAAAATAATTTATGCAATCATTAATTTTCTTTATTTTAAACGTAAAATTTAGTAAGAAACATTAGGTTGTATATACTTATAAATATGTATCAATTCTTATGATAGAGATATGGCAGAAAAATATAGTTTCATTACCACGTTACGTAAGCATATTTGAAAAATGATAATTCTTAATTTTTTTTTTTTTAAATAAAATGTGTTTTTATGCAATTACATTTATTAAAGTACATCTCATATCAAGGAAAACAAATATTTGCAACAGTTAATTGTAGTCAATTTTGCCGAAAATGTAAGGTGAATCTCAATATTTTTCTAATAAACCTGAACTTAATTAATATGGAAATAATGCGTATTTATTAAAACACTTTATTCAGAAATATTACAATTTGTCACATTTAAGGACACTTATAATAGAGTTCAGAGATTGCAATTCATACCGTATATACAAAAATATAAATAAATAAAACAATAACAAAAGAATAAGAAGAAAGAACAAAAGAGTAAAGAAAAAAATATATATATGTACACATAAGTAAATAAAAATAGAAATAAAAGTAAAACAAACACCTTATATAAAACATACATTATTTACAATTTGCCAGGTGATCTCCGAACCAATCCTGTCCCCTCCACATCTGGAGGGAAAAGGGAGGCTTAGGAGATCCCTACGCTTCTCCCTCAGCCACTTCACTGGTATTTTAAACCAGCGGAGGATGAGTAAGAGAATGCGTATTAAACGCGAATTTCTTTCTAAAAATGGGTCAACTGTAGTACAGTTGAAGAGTGATAAAAAAAAATCGCGAATAATTTATGATTTTTTTATAAATTGAATTTGAGTTGAGCGAAGCAAAAATTAAATAAATTCATCATTACTTTTTACACGTTTATTGTCATTTCCTAATGAGAAATTTAACATCGAGTTTGAATCTGTGGTTAGATTTTATTTGATCCTGACAGAAGAATAATATAATTCTGTTTTAATTTTAGTAATTCGTTATTTATGATGAAAAACATATTAATTTTCTCCAGATTAAAAAACATTTTGTGATTTGATAATTATAATTTTGTTCTCCTCTTGAGTAGGGGAATTCAACAACACAAACATTGTCATCTGCTTATGATACACTCTGTATACTCGTATTGCTTTTAGGTATACATAGAACTTTTGCTTTATTGTATATTAACTGATATGAGTGAAGCTTAATTAATGAGCACAGACCAATTATTTAATTCTATTGAGAAAACAATTAACCTGTGGGTGTCCATATTTCTGCCTATATCGAGCAATATCATTTATATGACATTACTGCTAAGGTAATCCCATTCCACAATATATTAACTGATATTTGATTATTGCAGTTCAAAGCCGTGTAATGTTTTTAATTAAACAGCCATGAGGAAAATACGATAAAGCTACGTTCAGAAAAGAGTCGATATTTCAATTTATTAAGGAATACATTTCGAAAACAGAGAAGTAACAAAATGTAATTATTTAACATGAAATGACTTCATTTTTCAACCGCCAAATGGATCTTCCTGTTCTTTTAATTACGTAGCTCTTACTCTCTATGGAAATTTTAGAAACCTTTGAGATCTAATGATGTATGAACAATAAAAGGGAAGAAAAAATTAATTAATTTAAATGAGGTTCCGAAAATGAAACATTTCACGATTCATTTAACTGTCCCTCGAGACATTGGACTAAAGATGAATTGTTCCAGTGGAAGGGAAAAAGACATACCACAAAAATATGAGTTAAATATAAAAATAATATTTTCAACAATACGTTTTTCCTATTTTAAATAAAAACGTCGACTCCATGTTACATTTCTGACTGCACTTTCTAAAATTATCTGTATCATTGTTATAATCGTATAATGAGATGCGTGCGTTTAACGTAATGTCGTTAAAGTACGTTTAAATGGTGACCGTTTCCTGGTGATAGCGTTGTCATGACAATAGAAGAGTGACATTTTATTTATTTCTTTGTACACTGAGAATAAACCTGTTGATTTTGGAAATATATATATATATATATATATATATATATATATATATTACTGTCGGACACTAATTATTTGTTGTGTATCGGAACACTAAACAACTAATATTATTCCTGATGCTACGATTATTTTAACAATTTTAATTAACATGTTTAAATGTTTAAAAATGTTTAGAAATGTTTAAAAAACCTTACAGTTTTATTTCAAAAACTTAAATTAATTAAAAATAATCTTATTAGATTCGGACACATAATCTAAGATATCAATATAAATAAAATAAAGGTTTTGTCTATATGCTGAATAGAATCAACCTGTTTAATGATATAATTCCATTTCATTCAGTACTGACACGAAATCCACATTTCGAAAAATTTGTCTGTCTGTACGTCATCATTCTCCAACGAAATTTTGTCAGAGCTAAGCTCAGCAATGCCTCATGGTAGACTTTTGAAATGTTGACATTACATTTAGGTTTTGCTTGATTTAAAACATAAGCTTTAAATGAAACAAAATATTAAGTAGAACCAAAGTTATGAATTCTTGAGTAATTTGTCAAGAGATTCCGGTTAGGCAGTTTTCTACTTCGATTTTCATCCCAAAATACTCTACCGCGAGCCACATTTAAAAGTTGTACAATTCAACTGATGGAATAAAATTATCACAACCGAATGGGAAAAATACGAACATATACCTTGGAGACCACCGGGCCAACTACCGAGGATGCCAAGTCCTGAAGGATCTGAGGGCGCATAGGAGAACAGCAAGAACCAACCATCCTCCTAGATCCCCACCTCTCCCTCCACCACCAAGTTTCGAAGAATTTCCGACTCTTCCGCAGCCCTTGCGAAAAGAGCAGCCGATACAAAAAAATTCTTCGCAGAAGGCTACGCCAGCTCAGCTGCAGGAACCATCAAGAAACCAGATGACAAGAAGAGATAATGCTACTACATCTGCTCACATCAAACCATCATGTTCAGGTATGAGGCGGGAAACTACTCAGCAGCCACCTTCAGCTGAAAATAATGCCCCACCTCAATTGCTCCAATTACTCAATGGTTTAAACTCCCTCATACAGCCCCTTTTTACTATCCTCCAACAGCTTGCACAGGTGACTCAAGCCATGTATCCACAAAATGACCGCTAATCAGCTGACTGCAGGCTCTTTGTCCATCCTTCTGTGGAATGCAAATGGACTGGCACAACACAAAACTGAACTGGACTTTTATCTTCATGAAAAACGTATAGATGTAGCCCTGATAACGGAAACTCACCTTACACCACGATCGAAATTCGGTATTTCTGGTTATGTGACACACAGGACAGACCACCCCGACAACACTGCCCACGGCGGCACTGCTATACTTATAAGATCTTCTTTATCACACAACCATTTACACTTACCAACTACACCTGACATTCAGTCCACAGGCATCACACTATACATGAAACACAACACATTGACACTAGCTTCCATCTATTGTCCTCCAAGATATGTGCTGACATCTTCGATGTTTTGCAACTTCTTCCAAAGCTTAGGTCGATGTTTCATAGCAGGTGGTGACTTCAACGCAAAGCACCAACATTGGGGGTCACGGCTATGCACACCAAGAGGAAGAAATTTGAGGGCTGCTATCCACGAGCTTTCATTAGACACTATAAATCCTGACACACCGACATACTGGCCTGTATCGAGACTCAAATCCCCGGACCTTTTAGACTTCTTTATTACAAAAGGACTGCGTACTGTACCTCATTCCATAAGTACGAGCTCTGATCTTTGCTCTGATCATTCAGCGGTACACCTTATTGTACTCGATGAGGCCGTCAACGTGCAAAAAATACCAGCTCTCATCAAAGGACCAATTGACTGGGATGCATATAGAGAGTTTTTAAACTCTTCGCTTTTGATCCCAGTGTCCATAAAAGGTGAAAAAGAACTGGAGGAGGCTGTGGAAACATTCACCAAAAATATTCAACAAGCTGCTTGGACATCATCAATACCAAAATTCAACTCTGCGACAGCTGAGCACTTGCCGAAATATCCTCAGTACATAAGGGACTTAATCAGAGCAAAGAGAAGAGCGCGTAAAATATGGCAGACTGACAGACACCCTTCAGATAGACAGACATTTAACCGACTAAACAATCAACTTAAAAGAGAAATCCAAAAATTTAACAGAACTAACTATGACGCATACATCAGTGGTCTTTCTACTGACGATGGGAGCTTGTGGAAGCATACCAAAAAGTTGTTAAAGCACCGAGAGCTGTCAGCACCACTTAGAAAAGAAGATGGATCCTGGGCCGTGTCGGATGAGGAAAAATCTGAACTCTTCGCTCACCACCTTTCTTCTGTATTTAAACCGTTTACAAACTTCACTAACACAGAACATGAGACTATAGTACTTAACACATTAGACATCCCACTTCAGCTGACACTACCACCTCCTTCTTTTACTCCATCTCAGGTTGCACTTCAAATCAAACAATTACCGAAAAGAAAAGCTCCTGGTTATGACTTAATAACAGCCGAAGCACTCCAACAAATGCCCAAGAAAGCTCTAGTATTTCTGACAACAATTTACAACTGTATACTAAGGACGTCAAAATTCCCTTTACAATGGAAATACTCACTTATTAAGATGATTCACAAACCCGGTAAAGACATATACAGTCCTTCATCATACAGACCCATTAGCCTCCTTCCTATATGCTCTAAAGTTTTTGAAAAATTAATATACAAAAGACTTGTTGACATATTGACTGACCAACAGGTAATACCTGACCACCAATTCGGCTTTCGCACATTCCATTCGACGACACATCAATTGCACAGAGTTACAGACTACATTGCTGGAGCTTTAGAACAAAAACTATATGCAACTGGAGTATTTTTGGATGTTGCTCAGGCGTTTGATAGAGTCTGGCACCAGGGTCTTCTCTTTAAACTTAAGACTATACTTCCATACACCTACTATCTTATCCTTCAATCTTTCCTCTTCGACAGATTTTTTTCAGTTCGGCAGGGCTCGGAAGTGTCTTCAGTCCATCCAATCTTGGCCGGAGTTCCCCAAGGTTCAATACTAGCCCCTCTACTTTACGTTATATACACTTACGATATACCTATTGACGATGAGATCTTGACAGCTACATATGCAGACGATACAGCAATCCTCACAAAACATCAAGACCCTACACAGGCCTCACTAACTCTACAACATCATTTGCTTAAACTACAAGATTGGTTCACACTATGGAAAATTCGACTTAATCATGACAAATCCAAACATATAACATTTACTCTTCGAAAAAACACCTGTCCTCCAGTTTATATTGACAACAATCAAATTCCTCAAACGGACACTGTACTTTACCTTGGACTCACCTTCGACAGAAGGATGACATGGGGCCCACATGTTAAAATGAAACGCATGACACTTAACAAACGACTCAAACTACTTTACTCTCTTTTTGCCAAATCTTCGAAACTAAAACTAAAACAGAAACTGAATACATATACATACTTACTTAAGCCCATATGGACATACTCATCACAAATATACGGCATCGCTAAAAAGACCCACCTACAAAAACTTCAAACGTTCCAATCAAAATTATTGCGACTCATAACAAAAGCACCTTGGTACGTGACTAACAAAACTCTACATACTGACCTCCACTTTCCAACAGTTGACCAACATATAACGACCCTATATCAACGATTTTACACAAATTTAAACGGACATAATAACAGACTTATAAGAGACATGGCCACAGCTGACATACCTCAGAACATGAACAGGAGACTAAAAAGGCGTTGGATGAGGGATCTCCTTCCTTAGACAACCTAAGTAATTGGAACAAGTTAGGGAAGAGGTACTGCTGAGTACTTTCCTTCCCCATGCCTGTCATGTCATTATATCATTATCGCCATCACATTTGCTGATTGTCAACTTATTGTTGACAGGCGCAAATACATATTTTATAGACAAAAAAAAAAAAAAACTCATTCATTTTTCAACTTTATCCAATCTTCCCGTTCAAGGTGTCATTCGATTCAACTTTCTGAACCTAACACATGTTTTTGTATACATTTTTAGGTTCAACCGAACGGATTAGTAGAAAATAAAAAAAAAAAAACTCAAAATTATGATTCTCAAATTTTAACTATACACCCGTCAACGACGGGTACATCAGCTAGGTTATAATATATACAAAAAATAACAAAAAAAAAAACTGTAATTCTTATTCCTCCTCTAAGAATTAAATAACTTAAAAACTTAAGATTTTTTTTTTGTTTCTTCGTTAACATATGTAAAGATATAAAAACTATTCTGAAATAGATAGAAAGTCGTTTGGGTGGACAAATTTTTTTTTAAACATATTTATTGAGAGATATTACAATCTTTCAGATTCAGGCATTAAAACTTATGATTTTAATACAATTTACATGTATGATTTCCATATTTAACCATCATTCTTGTTGTAACGTAATTTTAGGTATAAATGACCTTTGTGTATGAAAAAGATCGAAATAATTATATTGCTGTAAATTATAAAATGCTTAGTGTAATTTTCAACTGGATTAATTAATTTTAAATTATATCACCCCTTATTTATTTTTGGAGATATTGATAGAAACATGAAGATTTCTCTGGACATCATAATGAAAGGCCTTGGGATGGCAAAGTATTCCCTAAGAAGTTGGCCGGGAAGTTGCTACTTCCAAAGTGAAACTGTTTATAAAGAGTAAGGGCCCCTCAAGAACTGGCAGATGCTGGGATGGTTTTTTTACGAGGGACTCCGACCCGACACCCCAACACTGCTGGATCGCATAAAAAGTCGGATAGAAAATTCCTCTCCCACTATAGGAAAGGAAATTAATGGTTTCTTTCGGGTATTGAATTTTATCCTCAAGCTACCTAGTCATTTATTGGTATATTGTATAAAGTTAATCGAATATGGCTACTATTAATTATATACATAAGATAAAATTATTTTTAAAATTATCAACCCCAGTATAAAACCACATTTAAATTATTACAAGTTGTTGATGACAATATAATTATGAAATGATGATAATATACAAATTAAACACTGATGCTGCAAATAAATAAAAAATTTTACTTAAAAATATTATTACATAAATCATGAACTCATAAAAATCTGAGTTTGCGGATACGGCCGCTAAACAGGCACTCGCGCTTCCTCACCGAGGTACTCCTCTCCTGTCCCCTCCAGAAATGAGTTTTCCTCTCAAAAAAGAAATATTGGATTGTTGGCAATCTATGTGGAACGAAAGACCACCTAGCAAATTAAAATCTTTTAAAAAATCGGTGAAACCTTGGATCACATCAAACCGGTCTAATCGTAGAGAGGAGGTCGCCGTGACCAGGTTAAGAATAGGACACACGAACCTAACCCATGTACTCATGCACTCATCACTAAGCAGCCACCACCAAATTGTCAGCATTGCAATAGCCTTCTCACAGTCAACCATATTTTCCAAGAATACCCTTATTATACTTCAAGCCTAAATCGATTGTCTCTAAAACCGGATATATCAGCGGTATTAAGCAACAACGAATAAAATATAAAAACAGTGATACAATTTCTTAAAATACATAGACTGTTGAATAAAATATAGAAATAAATATAATTTTAATTCTATTGTTCTTTCTTTTTTAATATTTATTTTAATATATTTCATCTTTTATATATTTCTTTTTATTTATTGTTAATTATTAACTCTCCTCTAAAGAGTTTACAAATATAAACAACTCACAGGCGTTGATGACCCTAAAGGGTTTTACGCCTTAAAGCCTAAACAAACAAACTCATAAAAATCACGAATGATTCACGATTGTTATTTCAACAGTCTTCTGCTGAACTACATATTCTTAATTTTTAAGTGAACTTCCTCGTTCAATGAAATTCATTGCAATATAAATTCAGTGTTTTCAACAAAACTAATGATAATATATTAATACAATCCTTTTATATTTTTTTAATTTTTTTATTTTTCTTTAAAGTCGGCCCAAGACTCTCACTGAAGTCCTATACTGCCAAAAATTGTATTTTATTTTGTCTGTAATCTGAGCTGTATTTTAATAAATTAATTACGAAAATAACATAACCCTACATACTGACCTCCACCTTCTAACAGTTGACCAGCATAAGTTATATCGTTCCTTTATCAACGATTTCATACTAATTTTAACGGACCTAATAACAGAATACTAAGAGCCATAGCCACACCTGACATATCTCATAACATGAGGAACAGACTAAAAAGGCGTCGGATGATAGATCTTCCTTAAGCAACCTAAGTACATAGAAGAACTTAGGGAAGAAGTACTGCTGAATACTTTCCTTACCCATGCCTGTCATGACATTATTTCCAGTATCTTCAGAACATTTGCTAATTTTACAACACATTTTAATGCAGAAAAAAATTAAGAAAATTGTACAACAATTCTTATCTTTAAAAAATGAATATTTAATAATTACCATTAAAAGTAATTGTGCACTATTGTTTTTAACAAAGATCATAATTATAGTAATCAATACTTCTGTGTATAGCTATATGCATAGAATAGAAAATCGAACTTTATCCTGGAACTAAGTCCCACAGGAACAACAATGATGATTGTATGTAAAACCCTACAAAAATAAAAATAGAATATTCTCATAAATGTTGACATATTTATTTATATATAACTACACAATTATAAACAATAGGCTAACTATTAGAAACTAACTTAATACAAAATTTTATAATAGATACAGTGATTTATATAATAATATGCAAACACTAAAAGAAATAAAAATATAATTTTATATGTATTCACACATACTCACATACACACACACAAACACAAACACAAACAAACACACACACACAAACTCACACTTTTCACAATGAAAACAAACACAAACTTTTCTCACATTTTTTACAATGAATTTGCCGTTTTAATCCTCAAGTTACTGGCCCATTATTCATCAAATCAGCCGCCATTTTTACAGGAAGTAGGATCCGACTGACGAATCTCATTTTTTAAATAAAGATGTTATAAATATTCAAAAAATGCTTTTAAAATTTTCATCAAACAGTGTAGATTTTTTCTCATGGGCTCTTGGACTATTTGGGTTGCTAACAAGTGTATTTCGTGTCATCACTGATCATCATCATCCTGCCATCACCTAAACACTCACTTGGTCGATTACGATTGCCGACAAAATAGGAAATGATTACTTCATCTCATGAAAAATTGAATGTTTTAATCTCAATTAATGAGAAAAACCTAATAGTTACTGAGATATTCTTAAAATTAAGTCAGTTTTCAGAACCTCTCACCCCCTCTCCCCATCAAAACCCAAAGTGTGAAATTTTAAATTTTTTTACTAGTAATTTTTGGGAAGGTAATAAATAATATTTTGCAAGTTTCATCTTAATTTTTTCAATGTTAGGGTCAATTTCTATTTGAACTTAATCTGTAACAAACCCCAACTTAATTAATATAGACTTAAAGCTCATCAAATATAGAAGCTTTTCTAAAAGTGTGGTATCTTTAGTCCAGTTGGGCGTTCATATAAAAAATCTGGAAGAATTCTTGATTTTATAAAAAATCTAACCGAAGTTTAACTCCTTTAAGGTCCCCATTAAATGATTTTCAAAAAGACAAAATTGGCTTGCATTTAATATAAATTTTATATAGTTTACTATGAAGTAATTGATTGTGACCTAATTACATTTTTTATTACTTTTAATTGAATAAAAAACGTGATTGACTTCAAAAATACAAAATCAAAGATATCATGTTTTTTTTTTTTATGAAATTATTCTGTGGTTTATAGTTTTTTGTTGTATTTTTTTTTTTTTGTAGGTTTGAAGGTTTGCTTTGCGGTCACCTTTATAATCGCTCTGCTCGTCGCTCTTATCGTTTGTTAACTAATCGGAGGTAGTGAAGACTTTATAAGTAATACTTTTATTCATAATGTCTGTTACAAATGGCATCTAACATACAGAGTAATATACTATGGATATATGGTCTGACTACACGAGTTCACTTCAGGTCTCCTACAGTGAAGACTGTGACTTTAAGAATGTAACTGCATGAGTGATTAGTCCAGAGCAGCATGAGGCTTATATACCCAAGAATAGAAAGGGGGTGAAGGGAAGTCAGAAGAGGCAAAGGAAGTTACCGATAGTTAATATTCTTAAGATAAGATCTGTGAGAAAGTGCTCTTTTGCAGAAATATGTTGTTCCCTAAGTCTTGATAATCGTCTGTACAGTCGGTATATTCTAGATAACTATTTCTAAGCTATCAGAGAAAGCTTGAACTGGCTATCTAGGGATGCTTTACGTTTTTGTACTTTGAGTTCTGAGAAGTGTCAATATAATACATGATTCACCAATTGGCATATTTAACAACCTCAATCATTAAAATGAAATATAAATTATTATTATTATTATTTGTTACGGATTAAGACCATTCCGTAACTGTTGATAGTATCGTTGCTCTCATCGTCGTTCCACTATGTGGTTACCCTTAGATGTTAAAATATAAACAGTAGGCTGAATTAATAAACTAACACTATAAAATTCTAACAATATTATTACAATAATAGTACATTAAATAATAATATGTTAACAGTTAAACGAAAAATCTTTTCAAGCATGATTATAATTAAAATGGAAATAAGAAATAAAAATATCTTATTGTGTATAGTGTATATTGTGTATTCATCGATAAATCACCGATCGCTCAGCGGTTTCATTCGCATTTGAGGCTGATGAATTTTATTTTTTATACATTTTTTTTAACCTTCCGCTGGAACCCATCAGGTTGTATACCCAACATAAATTTCTGTCCATCAATAATGAATTCCATCGATGAAATTAGCGCTATATAGGAATCCTTACCAAGAAAACTTCGATTCATATCTCCTAAATCTAGCCAGCGCCACTATGTTTTATAAAACCCAATGAATAGAAAATTAAGTTAAACTAGCTAAAAACTAGGCCCTTGTTGATACAGAGAGAGTGGTTAACCATGGGACTTGCCTCCACTCTGCAAACACTGACTCCTCTACTGGAGTGCCTGTTCCCAAAACAGTTCGCTCCGACACTGTTCGTCCATTTGGTTTGCCCGCAAAACTTTATCAGTTGTCGCGGCACAGTTTTGGTACTGTTATAGTCTTAGTGCATTGCCATTTCTTCGCTCATGAGGTTTCCTTGAACGACCCATGATAAAATGTACAAAGAGTAAAACACATTTAGTAAAAATAAATATATTAAAATTCTAAGAAATCGCTTCAGATTTCACATTTAAATGATAGTATAAATCATAAAATATATTTTTCCTTATTATAAAAAAAATAAAATATATATAGTCAAGCAGTTAAGACTTCTACGCATACTACTCGATTTTTTTCCCGAAAATTCTCAGTTTTCAATCTGGAGATTGACAAAATTTATTTAATTAGTTACTGAAAACTCAGAAACACCCATTTGCTTTCCACTTGAATCGTAAGATAATAGCACCAACAAATAAAAAAAACAGATAGCAAAAAAATGTTTCGCCCATATATGTTTCGCCCACTTCACATTATTTTGATATTTTAGGGGTGTAGGCTACGCCAAACAGCCCCATATTTTTGTAGGCCACCCATTTTTTAATTTTATTAAATCAAATCTTACGATTCAAGTGGAAAGCAAATGGGTATTCATGAGTTTTTATTGCATAACTAATTAAATAAAGTTTGCCGATCTCCAGATTAAAAAGCCCTGATTCTGAGAATTTTCACAAATGAATCTTTGTACAATGATCGTTGTATCGTTGTATGTTTCAACGAGATGACGTTTACCAAGTTTCAGGCAGACGTTATAAAGGGTTTTGTGAAGGAAAAGCTGTTTGTACCACGAACTAGAACAGAAAAAAAAATAATAATATCCACCAGGAAACTAGTAACGCTAATGAGCAAACCATCAGGTAATGATCCAGAAATAAAAAAAGAGTAAATTCAAAAGTTAATTAATAAGGTGACTCAACCAGGGCAAATCACTGCATAATCACTTTTATTCTTCGACGTGAAATTTGCCCTGTTATTTACTTTGAGAACGTCCAAATTCCTCAATCATACAAAGTTCAATATCTTGGACTGACCTTTGACAGAAGAATGACATAGGCCTCACATATCAAGAACAAAACAAAAACTGTAAACCTAAGACGACTACTATACTCACTCATTTCAAAATTAAAACTCAGACAGAAGTTGAATACATATAACTTACCTACTTAAGGAACTAAGCTTCAGAAATATACGAAACAGCTAAAAAGACTCATCTACGCAAACAAACTTACAACTTACGTTCAAACTTTTCAATCAAAAACATTCAGGACTATCATCAGAGCTCTCTGGTACGTCAATGATATTACTTTACATAAAGACCTGCAGATGACAACAGTTAACGACCACATATGAATAAACTACAAAACATTTCAGAATAACTTACACGGACATACTCACTGATTCTAGGCATGGCCACAACTAACATGCTCGATATCACCCGTAGAAGGCTGAAAAGAAGGTGGATGAGGGATCTCCTCCACTAACAATTAATATTTAAATCAAGACAGGAAGGACGTCGCTGGGCACTCTCTCACGCCTAATCCAAGACCTACTCCAATCTTCTACATAATGTTACTTCTCTTCTATCTTCTAAATAATAAGAAAAAATAACGTTAAAAAAATAAGGAATGAATCTTGACAAACTTATTAGTGTATTCATTATATACCAATGAGCAAAAAATGTATAATTATAATTAGTTAGTTAAATCATTAGTTTTCAAGTATTGTGTTTAAAAATAATAACATTTTGATTTGTTCATTAGCGCTACTATTTTCCTTGTAGAAATTTTTAAAAAAATTGTCTGTTGATTTATTTAATTAATTTGGAATAAATCATTAGTTTTTGGTTGTTTAATTTTAATATTGATACAAAGATATACCAATACTAAAGCAATCAGATAAAAATATCAATCCATTTATATTGAATATCGATATTTTGATGCTGAAGCTTTCCCATGCTTATCTTTTTTCTTTTAGTCTAAGTACCTTCTAACAGACTTAAGCTAAAAATGTGTCTATATTAGAATAAATATCAAGCGTTTAGTAAATGAATAAACTTTTAGACTTCTTTTGTCCTTTAGTACTATATCATTACTATATACTCATTACCTTCTTCATCATTTTTAGTTTTGTAAAAATAATGTTTGCAATATTATCAGTGTCAAACAGAATGGAACAAATCCAGCATAGACCGCTTCCCACACACTATAGGAAAGACTGTTCACGGTCAGGGGGCAATGGACAGTCGGGACAGGCAACAATAGACCCAGACCACAGACAATGCTTATAATGGCCAGGTGTTTTCCATTCCGTCTGGGATTTCCGCATTTCTCCCCGTTCCTAACTGCCATTACTGCAGTGGATTTAGGGTTTTTGCTGCCTGAAGAAATGACAGCACCAAATGTTGGTTTGATGAATTTTTGAATGCCTGATGTAATGTATTCACCCAATCAATATTAGCAAAGCGATCAAAAATAGTATATGGCACGGTATGTTCAAAGCATAACTGTTATTGTTAGTATGATTCTAAATATAATGTATTAAGTTTGTCCTTTGCAAAGAATGTGTGACGAAGTCAAAAATATTCAAAGTGGAGTCAAGCAATGGAAGAATATTTTCATCTGAAATCGTCATCTTTTTACCACATTTCTATGCAAAGTTATTTGATTGTTTCAAAATTCTTCCATAATACAGACCTTTGTTCCAAATCATAGTTTTTTATATATACTTTGTTGATTTGTTAAGGAAATTGGTATATTTTGTTTGGAAGAGAATCGAATTCAATTCATCTAAATATAGATCAACCAGCTCTATATTCTATATATATCAAACTCTCTTCTAAAAAGTTACTAGGGAAGTCATGATGTGATCTCTCTATACCCAGATTCTCCTTATACTAATGAGATTTATTTATTTTACTTCAGTAAAAAAAATTTAAGATTTTTTGTCCGATTACGGTGAAGCCAAAAGGAGGGAAATAAGTTTAAGTTGACCGATTGTAGATCAGGAAGGATTTTTTGAACGAATGATCGAACGCTTATTATGATAGAATGCTTTAATTGTCCTGTGCAATTCCGTGAATGTTTTAAAAATATTTCAGCTCAAAATAATGATGCAAATATTTTATTATATGTTATGATTCTTGATTTTTGTTAGTTTATTGTAGCATCATGATTAAGTTCATGACCATATGTGTTGAACCAAATGGTCAATACTTACAAAGATATTACTTTAAAAACGGCTACAGAAATAACCGTAATCAACCTAAGGGGAGTGTACTTGCTTAATTATTAAAACATTTTGGTAGATTATGAATGAAAACTGACTTCTTTGAATATTTATGATGGTGAAGTTGAATACCTTCTCTGCAGGACATGTCTTCTAGAAAATAATTTTCCTTGCATCCATCAATGCGTTTCAACTCAACTTTGACAGTTTTGGATTTCTCTCAAGGGTTGGAGATTACTCGACTTCTACACCTAGTTTAAATATTCAAAGACGTCAATTTCTCCAGTAATCTACAAATGTGCTTAAATAAATATGCAAGTATATTCTCCGTAGATTTCATGGAATAATATGTAGATCTCGTTCATTGAGATGACTTCTACAAGACAAAATTCTATTCCTATTTCTTCATTTCCATTCTGCAGCAGTGGTAGAGCAGATATACTCCAGACGGCTGTAGTACAGACATATCGACCATCAACAGCTCTGCAATTATGCAAACGCGGCCCTGGACGACGTCAGTGGATCAACGACATCATAAATGTTAAATAGCCCCCAGGGACCAATTGCAACTGCTCTTTCAGGACCTCTTGTACTCTACTTCAGTTTTATTTCCGCTCCCTCGGTCTTCGAATGTAGTTTTCTCATTTTGTCCCAACCAAGCAATATGACTTGATTCTTCATAGGTTTCCAAGTTTCTAGCAAAGTTGATAGTTTTTATACTTCAACAATACAGCATTGTGAAACATCCAGTTAAAACCAATTCACCTTTTCATTATCATATGTACCTGTATCATATGTATTATTCAATCTATATGAAAAAACAAGTTTAATTAATCAATCATTTATATCTAATTATATATGATATAAGTAGGTCTTCATTGGTTTGAAAATTAAAATGAAATAATCCACATTGATCATTAATATACATATACAATAAAGATGCCGTAAGATTGGACTGAGTGCATAATTGCAGAGCTGTTGATGGTCGATATGTCTGCACTATAGCCGTCTGGATTATATCTGCTCTACCAGAAATGATATCTCCAGAATGGAAATGAAGAACTAGGAATAGAATTTTGTCTGGTAACAGTAATCTCCATGAACGAGATATATATCCCATCAAATCTACCGAAAATATATAGCTTTGGGATTGGGTTGCTGATTTTGAGACAGCGGTTAAAATTTAGTTTGTGTTGATTCCGTACTGGACTACGGAATCACCACAAACTAAATTTTACCCGCTGTCTCAAAGTAACCCATTCAGTATCAACATACATTGTATCCATACATTGGTTCAGTCTGAAAAAACGTGCTTTGTGTAAGAACGCTACTAACTTGCGGAAGTTTGAGAACCCTAGTTCACTTCACCCGTTGTGTTGTTAAGTTTTATTTATTTCCATTGATTTTTTTCAAAATTGTTTTCATAAAACTTTCGCTTGAGTCTCAAGACTAGTGTGCCACAAGATATCATGCGCTGTCCATGCTGTGTATCCATCACGTAATCACCACTAACTAAATTTCATCCCCGGTTCAAAGATAATACATCCTACGGTAACTAGGAAGATAGTATCTATTTTTCATTTACAGACATACGCTAGTTTATTTTTACTAGTATCCATTTATTAAAGGATAGACGAGGCTGTAGTTGGCAAGCAGCTCGTGATCTACGGTTATGACACTAGACCAAATAGATTAATGGGATCCTTTGTCAAGCCTTGAATTATTATTTACATGCCAACAAGCCACTGTTTCATGTCCATCTTATAAAAATTTTATTATCTTTTTCCTCGTCTTGTATCCTTTTCAATGTATACCAAACAGATATAACTGTGGGTCTATATACAAAGACTAAATCAATCAATTTAAATTTACGTTTAACACTGAACTGAAACATTATGATTTGATAAATTAACCTACCACACAGCCACATATCTCTAAAATGCAGGCAAAGAATAAACTTTTCACCAATCAGGCATCATCACGACAGAAAATAAAATAAATCAAAGATCACATCTCTCCATGTCATCAAAGGTTATAATCCATTATAACCTTTTCACTAATTATAACTAAACACTGAATTTTTATGTCTTGGTGAGTTTTTTACTCGTTTATATTAACTGAAACTAATTTCATTAAATACAATTTTTATAGTAATTTGTTATATTTATATATACTTTCTTTGGCCGCCTCAATCCCTCACCATTCTACACGACTTGGGATACTTACTGCGTGTAACTTCTCAGCATGCAAGTTTGAAGAATTTTTGTTGTGAGATTCATTTTTGTATAACTATAGGACCAAATTAGGGAGCGGGGTAGTTCAGTGGTAGGGCACTGAGCTTCCAATGCAAAGGTCCCAGGTTCGAATCCCGGCTTATGGCAGAATAATTATTTATTCTGTTTCATAGGACGTGGGGTGAACCTTTGTAAGTAGACCCTCCTGGGGCACACCTAGGCTCTATAAAGTGTGTTCCCTTAATTAAAATAATTAATTAAGGGGAGAAACCTGACGATTGAGCGTGATCTTGGTCAAATCACCTCATTGCAGAACAGTAGATCTAGAAACAGTGCTTCCCTTAACAGTATTGAACCCAAGACCCTTCATGGGTAGTAGTGGTACTGTTTTTTATTTTAAAAATTGGATATCGCTTAAGGATACTTAAACGTATATTCGTTGATGCGTCTATATTAAATACACAGGATATTAAATACAGGATATTAAATATAAAAGACCGCATCCTGGATTTAGCCCCAAACCAAAAGAAATTTGGTGAATTATGGAAAACTGGTATCGATTTCATAAAATATTTTAGGAATTAATATACCAAATAGTTTAAAATATAGATCTAAAATATGTTAGGAGATTAAACAGCTGAAAAAGGAAGTTATATTTATATGTCATGTAGCTATATGTGGTTTTAATTTTTTAACTAATAGAAATTTCGAGAAATTTTTGATACTACTTTTTTTTTGTCTTAAATTTTTCATCCGCACCTGTCATGATAGTGACAATTAGCAGACTACTACTTAACACGTTATATTTCATGAAAAAGAAGGGAATTGGATAATCTTTCATGAACTTCTGGATTTGTTATCTGTGAGCAGTTGTAAATTTCATGTAGTGGGTTTACATTGTTCTTATCTCTTTGAATGAGGTAGGTTCCTGAACTTATAGCAAAACTTATGTAAACGATGTAAATATATACTATATGCATGTATTAATATGAATATATCTAGAAAGAATTGTTTTCCTTATTTGCAGTATTTTTTTTTTATTTGTTCTAATTAGTGTTTGAAAATTTGAAATATATAAACTCAAACTAATTACTTTAGTTTCAATAGGGTACCGAAAATTTCCTTTATCTTGTTAAAAAATAAAATAAAAACTGTTAAATAGATAGATACCTAATGGAAAGTACACTGCGTTATTCAGAATCGCACAGGTAATTTATTGAGTACACGTAGCGTACCCTTTCAATTTTTAAATATGGTAGGTTAAGCAAATAACGATAGGCTGCCGTTCATGTCAATTAAACCATCAGCAATAGTTTATTTAGGTAAAATTCAGTTCATTCACTATCACCGGAAATTTTATTAATTGATAGTCAACATTTGCCCTCAGGCAATATTGATTTCATCCTTCACAAATAAATTAATGTTCCGCTAGTAAATTATACTTTTTAATCTTCTCTAAAGTTTAACTAAAAATACGTTTTGTCATTGTGCGACCATTTGAAGGGAAAAGGTGAAAAAAAAAAAAAAAAAAAGGCTCATGAAATTTTTTCAAATCTAGAAAAACTATTTGTAGTTTTTAGTTGATAAAATTATTGTAGTTGATAAACTAAACAAAAAAAAAGGACCAAGTCATTTGGAGAGAATATATTATAAACGAGCAATAAATATAAACATTTGGATCTTTTTTTTAATTTTCAAAATAGCATTTTCAGGTTGAATTAATTTATTTTCTTTATTTAATTTAATTATTTTTATTGATAACATGATAATAATACAAGACTTTAAATTTGTGATTACCTCATTTAGTCAGAACATCTAGTCAGAAAATGGCATTAAATTAATTTTAAAATGTACAAAATTTAAGTTGCTTTTTCAGTATTTTTAGAACACTTTTGTCTTTAAAATACGTTCTTCCCTACGGTCTAGTATTCTTATGTTCTGACAGAATTAGTCCTTTGATGTAAGCCTATAAACGTATTTTCGGTACTCCACAATATATGAAAATTTATTTAAGACCCGTTTGGTGGGCCTTCGTTGATCGTTGGTTCTCGATACCACATCACAAGCTCTTATTTTTGCATTGGTTAATTAAAAATTGATTTCATAGTTTATATTTATCTACTTTTTGTTTACCACTAAACTGCTAAGAGATGCTAAACACAACAAATTAAAGTTAGTTTTTGTGGAAGAACTTTTGTCAGCTTCCTAAATATTTCATTTTACAGAATGTTCTCCTACATTCCCAACTACGAAAAATCATGGAATCTCTCCTATGTTTCTCACTACGAAAAATCAATAACTGTTACTGATTGCTAGGAGCAATCTGGAACCAATGAATGCTTGACTTTAGGACATACACAAGAAAGGGATTATAAAGACTTTCATTTGGGCTGGAAAAATGAACAGGAGATATAAAAACACATAGTTTTTTACCTATCGTATCTTGATAAATGTTTAAAATATTATAATAAAATCTAGCATGGTTAACCAACATAGCAAATGTTCCATACTATAGATTGTGTTACATGGGTTGGTTCATATTGCTTAAAACATAGTTGTCCTCTTATAATGCTTTGTATTCCTAAAATGTCATCTCTCTATTGTTTAAAGTTACAAATTATCAAAAATATAATTAGACAGAAGTGATTTTTTTTTCTTCCCCTTCTAGCAACTGCACGGCTTTCGCAGATATTAATCATTTCCTTCGAGACCAACCGTCCCTTTTAACTGAAGGAAAAATCTATGAACCATTTGCCTCTGTGATCCCGTCTTTGATCAGAGCTCTAGTTTCCACTCAGTCATTGTCCCGAGGAAAAGGACTTCGCTTGAATAGACTAAAGGTCCGCCCAGTGCCTAACTCTGTCCCAACTGGATAACTGCTGCCTTCAATTGTCTTTGATTCAGCGGTTATAGTCAGGATTCCTATCATCTTCTTCCATCATCCTGGCAGCGATTGCATCTTAAAATCTGATATTCATTTTTAATAAACTAATCTGAAGGGTAGCCATTTATTTTATAAATAAATATAATGCAAAGACTCATTTCATACACATTATACTCCTACTTATTAAAATTATAATTATGTTTTTATTGAAACATCAACTATAAACCCTGGTAGAATTCAACTAACGAATGAAACCATCAATGTTTATTAGATGCCTAATGTAAATTAATTCAAAAATTATGCTTCCAGCTGGTGTTGCCCAAATGCGAGACCGAGACGATTCTTGGTCTTTCAAACTCAGTCTTGGTCTAGTTCTTGGTCTTTCGAAAGAGTCTCGCTTATTACTAGAGAGATATTACTGTAATTTTTTAGATAGGAGAAACCTAACTAAGTCTGAATGAAAAATGAGAAGAGTTAACTGCAAAAATATATTAATTACACCAATTCTTTTCATATAGTATCTAAAATTGTCAAGTATTAGTAACTATTCAGCCTCCATTTTTATTTGAAAAATTGATATATTTTACCGGTCTTGGGTCTTGGTCTTGCAGCAGATAGGCGGTGTTGGTCTTGGTCTTGCGCAAGTGCAAGACCAAGACTGATTTTGGGCCACACTACTTCTACGTTCTAGCTTAGCAATGAAAGCGCATCATAACGAAGTTACTTCCAAGTGATATGGCTTATTTAGCCATTGAACGTCACCGCAAATTCTCCTCGAAATATCCTGCTGAACAAAGAATTAGACCAATAACGCGGCTCTGGATCATTCATTTGTTCTTCTGAATCAGATACATTTAAAAGCAAAGCAAATAATGGGTATACATTTTAAATACTTATTAAATTATTATTATTTTATAAAACGTCAAATGTCTCACCAAATATTTATGTGAAACTTTAATATAGAATCAGAAAATATTTCTTTCTTTGTAACAATAGCTATTTATTCACTCAGAAGACTAATTGATTGATTCACTTGAATGAGAAATCGTAATAATAAATTAATCGCTTAAGCCTTGATACAGAGTCACTCCATTGAAAGGAAGTCAAAAAACAAGAAAGAATTGTGAAAATAAATTATTTGAAAAAATAAATATTTTTTTTTTGTTATTGAAATTTACAACTGTATTAAATGATAAATACAATAAGTAAATATGAAACAAGTAAAATGACTTGATATAATGACCAATTATATTTCTATAATAGAAGGTATCTTCTTTTCAGACGCCTCGGTGGTTTATCAGGAATAGAAGAAGAAACGAGAGGGTTCGGATGGTTCAGTTTATTAGGAAAGGATAGATATCTGGACTGAGCTCAATCGGAAACATTTGGTACATTAACGTCGTTATGGATGATTTTATTTGTGACAAAGTAGGAGCATTGAGGATTTTACGAAGGATTTTGGATTGTAGAGATTGGATACGAGAGGAATTCGACGGTTTAGTAGAGCCCCAAAGCTCGATCCCGTAAGTCCAGATTGGCCTTATTATTGTATTATTTATGAGCCTTTTGTTAATAATTGGAAGTTTAGAGCGTTTGTCTAGTAAGGGATCCAGTAGTCGAAAACGTAGGGCGGTTTCTAGTCGTTTCAGTGAGTCGTTAGTACAGGTGGAGTCCTAGGTATCGGATCTGTTCAACAGGGATTAGAGGGCTATTGTTGAAGGATACTGTAGGACAGGAAGCCATAGGTTTACGACGAAGAGTAAATTTGATGGGATATGTTGGGATTTATTTTAATCCTCCAGTTTTGACACCATTTTTCAAGTCTTCTGATGTGTGATTGAAGAGTTTGGGATGCAATAGATGGATCGTTATTAACTTATAAAATATAATTTATAAGACATTTTTTTTACTGTTAAACTGAAAACCTTCACATGATAATTACCTAGATTTTTTTTTTATTAAATTAGTATGTATATTTTAAACTCAAATTTTTGTATTAACTTATTGAAGGGTGAATTAATCATTTAATAGATGAAAATGGTGTCCCAAGGTACCATAATAAAAAATACTTTCACAGATAAAATGTCATTCTCATTGAACTATTCCATTCTCTAAAAATCTTAATGGAAGGTTCAACGTCACTAATAAACACACACACACATATATATAGATATAAAAGATCCTTTGTGAGGCTACAGTTCCATTAGCTTCATTAATCCACCTCCGCTGGAATAGCTCTGCTGCAACGACAGCTTATTATGGTGCTTCCGAAAATGATTAACTATCCCTGGCACAGCTGACAGCCTGCACTGTTCTCGTCTCTATGGCTCTTCATTACTTGTCCCACTTATTTCCCAGTATTTAATTGGATAATCTTCTATTTTACTTGTTATATCATATCCACTGCATATTGATTTCGACAGAGAATATGTCATGTTTAACATTAGATATTAGATATTAGTTATATAAATTAATAAATAGAATAGTAGTTTTAAATAAGATGTCGAATGTGTTATGGTTTATAGGGCAAAGTTTTCCAAGTTAAAGCTTATGATGATTAATCAGATATTTGAAGAGTATGCAGGACAAAGAAAAGAGTCTGGTACAGCTACAAAAATAGCAGTCAATATTTGGTCTATAGCAAAGTAAATGAATATGAGAAGAATCCCTCAGAATAAAGTCAAAATTAATTCTGAGAGAAAAGATATCATTCAATTCCACAGATTAATGATGGCGAAAATAATAGAAAAGTCAAGGCTGTGATTGTTTAATTGTGTACCTATGTTCATAATTTTGGTCTTTTTTTTTTTTTTTTTTTTTCTTTTTCTTGTCATTTTATGATGTCAAAATTTGAACGTTAGGAGTTGTTTCAGGATCAACCGCTTAGAGTTATCGTTATAAGAACCTAACTTCTGAAAAAAAAAAATAGTCAATGAAGAAATGCAGTGAGCAGAAATAATGGAAATCAACGTTCTATAACAAGTTATTAACTTTCTCTTATTTCAATTTTCAGAAAATGGTACCAAATTCTTCGCTTCAGCAATGTTTGACACGTTAACAATGACTAATCTTTATATTTATTTTAGGAAATTTTCAAATATAAAATGAATCCCACCAACTTAACTAATGAATGCTTGAATACATAAAAAATATGGATGAGTTGAAAAAGAAAGCTCTTAAAAATATAACGTGGTTACAGTAAAAACAGAACAATCAGATTTATGAAAATATTACAAAAGAAGAGTGAAATGAATATATATATATTAGTCAAAGTCAATTTTTATGATTTTTTACTCTATTTATCAGTCATCATTGATATAAATTATATTATTATAAAATTTATATAGAATTATAGATTAATATAATAAAACACTGAGATAAATTCCCAGAGTAAAATTTACTTTCTTTCTATTTATTTGTAAAAATAAGAAAAAAAAAACTAAATGCTTCATTGAAAGATTAAAGTACACTACACTTAATTTATACCTATAAATAATGTGATAAACAATTTTTATTTTTATAATATTAAAGATTTTACGTTTTTAAGTAAATAGTCATATAATATTTATCGCGTATGC
The DNA here is from genome assembly GCA_928085145.1 of Nezara viridula. Lineage (NCBI taxonomy): Eukaryota > Metazoa > Arthropoda > Insecta > Hemiptera > Pentatomidae > Nezara > Nezara viridula. The sequence continues at coordinate 153,019,267 of OV725077.1, read as the reverse complement.
TTTAATTATATATTATGTAATCTCAGGTGATATCGATTGTAATGAATGCATTTATTAGATGGGTTGGATATAAATCAATACAAATTAAGTAGGACGTAGTACTTAAATTGAATAATCAAAGATCAGGTAAAGCTGGGAGGCTATTTTAAATCCAACTAATAAAATTAACTAACCTAGAGATATTTATTGTGAAATGTTTTTTCAACTGAATATATTTGAAAGATTTAAAAGCACTCTAGACAAGATCCATTCGCTAAGAGTCTCTTTGGCTTTGGAAAGTTCATACTAGCAGCGAGGGTGTGTGAGACTGTTTTCGAGTTAATATTTCCTCTATTTGGCGGAGTTGCATTAAACTTTCCCTCACGTCTTGGCCTCACTTCATTCAGATATTCTTGAATACAGGAAGAGAGAGGAAATGGACTGCCAGCAGTTACCGACGTAAAGATATGGCTATGTCCAATTTTATAATAATATTAGACAATATAATTTTATATATATATATATATATATATATATATATATATATATATATATATATATATATATGTGTGTGTGTGTGTGTGTGTGTGTGTATGTGTATATATATTTTTCTTTATTTTTTTTCCGTTAACGCTACAGACCATGAAGATCTTGACCGCGAGTGTGGTCTCCTAGACCACATTCCGATTCCCGATTTAAAGTATGGGCTAGGGTTATCAATTCTACGCCCGGTCGGTGTGAGAGAAAACAGAGAAATAACACATTTTAAATTTTAATCTAAGATTACCATTTTTAGTTCTTATATTACCTTATTATGATTATGTTTATTTGATTAGTCCGCGCTGTTTAGCCGTTATTATTATTTAATTCTTGTTATTTTTATTATTCTAGCTACTTTATTTTACTTTAATGTTCACTTTTCTACTTCATTTTACTTTAAGTTTTTTTACCTACATTGTTTATGTTTCTCATAGCTATCGTTATCTGCTTCTTTTCTTCGCCGTGATGAAAACCTGAACTTCGGGTCGAAACGTCGGCACATGTAAAAATAAATATTTTTTTTTTTTTGCCATCTTTATTTTGACTATTCATCCCAACCATACTTCTTTTCAATTATTCACTACAGTCAACCATCAACCCACAATTTAAAATTTATATAGTATGAATTTGTGACTTTTAATGCCATCCATAAAGTGTAACTTCATCGAATGAACTTGACCCAAACATATTTTATATTTATTTATTATTTTATAATTTTAGAATAGGACATTTTTAATATGGCGTAACAATTTATGCCTTTCATTGAATTTGGCGATAAATCGCTTTTATAATGGCATAAAGGATGACCGAGGGCGTTTAGCGCCTATGCTAAAATATAATATCGCCGAGGCAGCAGGTACTTTATTGAATTTTTGCCCATCTCCCCTTCAGCCTGAACGGATTGAATATTCCAATAAGAGGAGAATAAAAGTCCCGAAATTATTCCAATAGACTCAGGGGCCTGGACGATGATTTATTTTAAAACGATTCCTCACGGCTGAATGAGCCACGAAGCCGCACCGGCATTCATATAATCCAGCAACGGTTTTCAACCCAGTCCGGGATTATGGTCCTGATTCCGCTCCACAGCTGACCGCGATCCTCTGCAGAAGTTCAATCCGCAACTCTAGCACCCAAGAGTATTTTATCGGGAGAAGTTCATGGGGGTTCATTAATTGGAACTGGAGATAAAGTTGGTCCCCAACTCCAGGATCCCAGATTCACGACGTCACTACCGTGTATAGTCCTTGAATGGGTTCGACCCATTCTTATAGATGTTCAACTTTTAGACCATTAATTCTTCTAATTAACTAAGAAGTAATAAAATTGCAGGACAATTTTTTATATAGAGATTATAACCGTTTGTTAAACAACTCAATCAAGAATTTCTATTGGTAATTGTAAAATATATATTCAGAGTGTCACTAATATTGAATCTTTTTAAAATATAGGCAAGACAACACATTGGAGGACCAGGTGAATAAATAGAATCAACAAGTTGAATTAAGCAAACTGGACAACAGTAGTTCAATATAGACTGAAGTGCTGTTTAAGAATAACTGAAGGCTGTTTGAGTCGCCCAAAGATACAGATCTATAAAGCTAACAGATAACAGTTTTTAAAAGGAAGTGGGAAGTTTTATTAATTTTTAAATTTATATAGAAGTGAAGGATGGTTGGGGTGATCAGTCAAAATAAAAAATGGCAAAAATAAATAATAATATTTATTTTTATATTTTCCTACGTTTCGACCCGAATTTAAGGCCTTAAATGTTATGAGTAACTTTGAAAAACACATTTTGAAATCTTTAAAAATTTATTGATCATCGCCATACTAGTTTCTTATACTCTCAACGTCATCAATATTTTCAGGTACCTCATCATCTAACATAACTGGATACATGAAAATATGAGATTAAATTTTTTTTTTTATAAAAAAATATTGTCAATCCTGTTATGTAGGTTTATCATTGTTTGTGAAAAATGCAAAAATTTTATCTTTCTACAGTTAAATAAATAAATGATACAGGATTAGCTAACCCGAAGGTTCGATGCCGTCATCACCAATCGGTTTTTACACATTTCTCTGCACCGATTAACGCAATCTTCCCTCCTACGCTTCAGTATATCCCTCGGACGTTTACCAGTCGACACAGCGCATATAACCTTTAAGGAATATGCATTTGATCGTCACAATTCATCATCCCCTCAATTATACTAAACGAATATAGTTCACACAATTCGGTGTTGTGCAGCCGTCTAAATTCTCCGGTTGACTCATCCTTCATCTGTCCGAATATTCTATGAAATACTTTAATTTCAAAAAAAGGTTTTACACATTTCTTAATGTAAAGGGCTTAAGCCCTTTCTGTAAGCTGTTTATGCTAACATTACTCTTAGAAAATAGAAAAAATTGCCTCAGAATGGACTATGATCCGAAATGTCCACAGTGGAGCATAGAATATATAGAACATATGTATACAAAACTAAAAATGTTATTTTATAAGAAAAAAACTTATGAACTATCAATTATTCGTGGGTCGAAATGAACAGATTAAAAAAAAAAAAAACTAATGCATTCAACTTACCGAATAATTTATACTGGCCCGTAATAGTGTTTATTGACAGCAACGAATGCTAACAGTAATTATTGCCTCACAAAAATTATCGATAGCCATTGCGATTAGCATCCCTCCTTAAAATGTAATTATACTTTTATAAATATATATATTCTTATAAGGAATGAAAAAAAAAAAGATGTAATTTGAAATATATTAAGAATAAAAATTTAAAAATACATAAATTGGTTTGAACAATCATAAGTGTTAATAATAGATAAAATGTTTTTGATTTTTCGTCCACAAAATTTTATTTTAATTAACATAGACGTTTTGGTATTTAGGTATCCTCAGCATACCTGAAAAAAATAATTAGTAAAAATATATGTAAATTATTCATATATGCTATGGATGACTAAATTCCGAAATGTATATGAAAATCTGCATAAAAAACATTTGATCACCTATTAAAAAATAATACTAATATAATAAAAATAATAATATAAAAAATATCATAATAATACATAGATATCTTCATTATAATATAATATAAAAATAGAGGCTGTATAGTACTTCATGTCTTGATAGATGTCTTGGACCTACAAGTTAAAAAAAAAGATAATAATATCGTTTCTAAAAATGCAGAGATAAAAGCTGTTGGGGCACAAAGGGTTGAATAGAAAAGTTAAGGAGGCTATTGAAACAAAGTTGCTAACATGTGATCTAGGCTAATATTGAAGTTACCATCCTCCCTACTCCTTTCCTCCCAATTATCCCTTCCATCATTCCCCTCGTATTAGTTACTGTAATTTTTATTTCTCTTTAACACAAAATACCTTTTATGCTCGATTAACACATTTTTTTCATTAATAATTTTTGTTTTTTTTAATATACCTAATATAATGAAATTAATATTGTACGGTCTAAATGCATTATTAGAAATATATTTTGTCGTTTATATATTAATCATATGAGTGATTAAGAACTTGTTATCTTATTCTTCTACTAGAAGGTTCAAGTCCGGCTATGGCAGTAATTATTTATTCAGCTACACCAATCATGGTTCGACCCTGAATTCGAGAGACACTTATTAGGAACATCTAGTCTCTATGGCAAACCTGGTGTTCTCGGCTAAATCGTCTTTTTGCACAACTGTGGATCAAGACACAGTAATTCTTTACTAAGAACTGAACGCAAGAAATTTCATAGCGAGCGAACTTAAAAGAATTTTACTGTCGGAAAAATAAACTATTGATAATCGATAGCTGCTTTATTTCTTCATTTCATTTAAATATAAACGCTATTAAAATTTGTTTTGTCAGTATATTAGTTAAGACTAAAAAAAAAACTTTAGAGAACTTGATTATTTTCAATTTTTATTATAGTCGATGAACGCGACATATGTCATTTTAACATTGTTGGTTATTATTGAAAATCAAATTCTTCAATCCTTCCTTTCCGATAGATTTTTCTCGGTCCGACACGGGTCAGAACTATCTTCCATCAGGTCTATCTCAGCAAGAGTACCTCAAGGTTCAGTATTCGCTCCACTACTCCATATCACATACACCCATGACATGCCTTGTAGTCCCAACATTTTAACAGCGAACTATGCAGACGACACAGCAATTTTAGCAAGACACAAAATCCAACATACGCCTCACAGACCCTACAACAGTAATTAACAAGATTACATGACTGGTTCAAAATTTGGAAAATTCGACTAAATCAAGACAAATCACAGTACATCACATTTACTCTTGGACGTGAAACAAGCCCTCCAGTTTTCCTTGACAATACACATATACCACAGACAAACACCGTTCACTGCCTTGGTCTGACATTTGACCGAAAAATGACGTGGGGCCCACATATAATCAAAAAACGAAAAACGTTAAATCAAAGATTAAGAATTCTGAGTTCACTTCTTTCGAAAAATTCAAAACTAAAACTTAGACAGAAATTGAACACATACAATTACTTACTAAAACCTATTTTGACTTACGCATCACAGATATTTGGAACTGCTAAAAAGACTCACTTAAACAAACTTCAAATCTTTCAAGCAAAAACATTCAGAACAATTACAAAAGCACCTTGGTAAGTTAGCAACATAACCTTACATACTGACCTCCATATGCCGACTGTTAACGAACACATACGTACTCATTACAAACGATTCCATGACAACTTACAAGGATATTCTAATACACTTATAAATGACATGGCCACTACGAATATGCCAGGTAACGTCTGTAGAAGACTGAAGAGGAGCTGGATGAGGGACCTTCTCGCCTAACGTAGATATCACGCCGAGTGAGGTGCCGCTGGGCACTGATCCTCCTCATGCCTTACATGACATTATATTTAGCGATCGATCTCATATTCACTGGTTGTCATTACCATTATGTCAGGTGTGAATAAAACATTAAAGCTAAAAAAAAAAGGTTTAAAAAAATATACATACGATTCAAAATTCATATCTGACTTCTACTAGATTTAAAGCCTGAATTGTATATAACAGTAGTATCGAAGTAGTTGAGTTGACATTTTCTCAATAACACATCTGAGATATCAATAGTAATGGTTCTACTATTGATGCTTTCATGGTCCTGTCAACAGATCATTGCTCTTTTTATAGACCTCGTTAAAAGTTAAAACATCTCAGCAGTACAATGTAGAATTTTTGTTATTTTTAGGAATTCATAATATTGTATTTTTTTTATTCTCTCTATATATATTTTTAATTCATTTATTGTTCACTTACAGATCTTTGCTCGCAGAGAAGAAGTTAATTACTGTAAAACAGACCTGGGAAAAAGTATTTTAAATATTATTTTTGAATACAGTATTTAAAATACTAAGTACTTTGTGTTTTAAAATACAACATATTTTAATTACAAAGTATTTAAATTGTTTTAAGAAAATATTTGAAATTACAAAACATTAAAAAATATATATATATTTATTTTAGTTACAAAAACCAAAATACAAATACAAAACACTTTTTGAACTGTGACTTTTTTATTCATTCATTAAGGTTTATTTTAGGGAAAAAAAGGTATTTTGAAAATGAATGTCAGTGGTATATTTTTTATATAATTAAAAAAGAATTGGAAATATTTATTTTAATCAATCAATATTATTTTATCTATTTATTTAATTTTAAATATTCTCTAAGGTATTATATAAATTCAACTATTTATTTTTCTTATAAAAAATGTACTTAAAAATAAAATAAAAATTGAAGCTAGTCTATAGTAGTAGAATACCTTTAAAAGTTTTCTATCGTCAGTTTAGAATGCGTTCAATGTTTCGAAGTTTTTAGGTATGACATGTATATATATATAATGTAGAGTAAAGGAGCCAGTATTGAACCGTGAGATATTCCTGCCAACACAGGTCGAATTGGGATAATTTCTTAGCCCTGTTGGATAGCGGAAAATCTGTTAAAAAGAAAAGACTGGGACATGATATATCATGCCTGACGTAGTACAGTTTTGAGTTTAAAGAGAAGTCCCCAGTGCAAGGCTTTATGAAATGCCAGGGTTTATGGACATCCAGAAACACACCGGTGCTGTATTGTTTTTGCTCTAGTGCACCAACAATGTTGTCAGTAACTGCTGTGTTGTTGAATGGAATGTCCAGAAGGATGACAAGCTTTAACTAAGCGACTGAAAATATTATACTCACTATTTTCTAATTCCTTTTATTTATTTTTTTTTCTTAATGACATTTACAACTGTATTAAAGAAATAGATTTAGTAAATTTGAACATATGGATATAATGACGTGAAAACACTTGTTGAGAACTACCCAACGGTAGCACTCTAGTGATATGTCTACATCGTATACGTCTACATACGTCGAGGCCATCTTCTTTTCAGATGCCTCGGAGGGTTATCAGGAATATAAGAAGAAACGAGACAGTTGGGATGATTCTGAAGTTTATTATGGAAGGATATGTATCTGGATTATCCCAGATCAGAAATATAAGAAACAATAAAGTCATTATGGATTGTTTTATTTGTAATAAAGTAGGGAGCATTGAGGATTTTACGAAGAATTTTGGATTGTAAGGATTTGATAGGCGAGGAATTCGATGGTTTAGTGGAGTCCCATAGCTAAACTCTGTAAGTTAATAGGCCGTATTAATGTCATGTATATGAGTCTTCTGTAATTAATTGGAAGTTTAGAGCGTTTGTCTAGTAGGTGCTGAAGTAATCGGAAACGTCGAGCAGTTTCTTGTCGTTTCAGTCTGCTATGAGTTTTTCTAATTAAAAATTAAAAATCAGAAAAAAACTATGTACATACACTTACCTACTCAAACCCATATCTACATACGCCTCACAGATTTCCAGTTCAGCATAAAAGACGCATTTACAAACGCGATAATTATTTCAGTCTAAAACTTTGAGACTAATTAGTGCAGAACCCTAGTACATAAACAAAAAAACTTTACATAATGACAAACTACATCCATTTATCGACCAACACATTCTTACTGTTTATAGTCGAGATAGAACTACAATAATGTTGCACGGCTACTCAACTCTACTGAGTTTCTAAATCACACTGCATATTCATCATTCATCAGATAGCATTATTAAAAAAATGAGAGAGTTACGTCGGACCATTGGAATACTTATCAACTATGCCAAGAATGGTTAACAGAATCAAATAAGTGAAGCCCAAGATAATTGTCCGTATGGAGGATTTTAGTCGAGTCTAAAATAATAGTTTCTGCAATGATTTGCAACTCCTCTCTTCCAACACCAAGTCGCTGCATGAAATTACTTGTAGTAAGAGAGATGCATTCCCTACTTTATGCTTTCTCTACTTTAACCACAGCCCTTTAACCGAGAATTCTCTCTAGCCGAATTCATCTCTGTACTTCACATGAGGTATGCAATTTGTATAAATTTCCTTTTTCTCTGAATGTAGCTTAAAGTCATGATCCTGATTGTTAGTTTCAAACCTGTGGTGAATCCACTATTAGTGGCTCCTTTTCAGTCGCATTGAAAACTAATATGTTAACGAACCTTGTTGCGCCATCTGTATTCCGATCACAACGACAGATTTATTAACGACGGTAGGTGATTGAAAAATTGCTAAGATGACAGATCTCATTTCCGAAATTAATGAAGTAAACCAAGACCAGGAAAATGTGCTACTCTGTGCTATTTTTCCTCATACTTAAAATTAAGTTTTCTTAAGCAATAGGCACTAGCAATAACACATTGGCTTATTGCCAAATTAAAGAAAAATATGGATGAAGATACTAAGATAAACTAAAGAGTAAAAAAAAAAAATATTAAGAATGTCCATTAATGATTTTTCAATATATCTCAATTTAAAAATATCTCGTTAAATAAAAGTACATAGATTCGTTATTGAAATAAAAAAAAATTCTGACTCAAAGGTACAAAAAATACACTATACACACTCGAGATTATTACTTTCAACTCTTACTACACCGACCTGCAGAGTTATAAAATAAACTTTTGATTTAGTCACCCTCCGCAGGGACACGGAAAATTCAAAAGCCCCAGAGGCTGGTCTAAATATGAATGCCCCATTGAAATATTTAGAGACCCCAGCCAGCGGGCCGGTTTAGTTTTGAGAAGCTTGGAAATACAATTTACTTCCGATTGTATTTGCGCTTTACATGCAAACACATTTTCATGCCTCTCGCGACAGAATTATTTAATTAATCCATTGAAAATTGAATTTAAGAAATTAAAATGAATTATGAAATTAATTCTCAGGCATAATCCCTTCTCTCTTTATTTTGTCCTAATCAGATTCATGCATGTAGGCTGAATTATCGGGATACTAATCTGGATAACATGTTAAAAAGTATTACCAAGTATATGCTTAATGGTTTTTAACATTTTAAATGTATAACAATTATGAATTATTTTGGAAATATGTTGAACTATGATGTAACGTTTTAATATTTCTTATATATTTAATATTTTATAACGAACCCCCATACCAGACTGAAACGACTAGAAACCGCCCGACGTTTTCGACTACTGTAGCTTTTACTAGACAAACGCCCTAAACTTCCTACTATTCACAAAAGACTCATATATATTGCTATAATTAGGGCTATTTGGACTTATGGGATCGACCTTTATGGCTCTACTAACCATCGAACTCCTCTCGTATCCAATCCCTACAATCCGAAATCGTTCGTAAAATCTTTAATGCCTCCTACTTTGTCACAAATAAAATCATCCATAATGACCTTAACGCCTAAACTTCTGAACCGTCCGAACCGTCTTGTTTCCAACTTTGCTTCCTCTTCTATTCCTGATAACCCTCCGAGGCGTCTAAAAAGTAGATGGCCTCGAGATCTTCTAATATAAAAATATAATTGGAGTGCTACCAATGGGTAGTTTCTCTTCATGTCATGTTGCTTGTTCATATTTACTTGTTGTATTTATCATTTAATACAGTTGTAAATTTCAATAATAATAAAAAAGTATTTTCTAACGTGCGCAGATGTATAATGGCTATGGGAATGTCAAATTCATACTGAAATTGAGATTGCCTACCAGTCCAAGGACAGTAGAAAGTTGGTTCAAATGATCAACGGGGGGGCGTTAGACATACAAAACCAAAACCATACAAGAATAAATATGGCTCTTTAATAACAGAGGAGATTGCAGTTATGGATTGTTGGACGAACTATTTTGGGAAATGAGTTGAGACCGACAGGAAAATCTAAATCCTACACCCGACTTATGAGAAATGGACACCGATGATTTTATTGAACCTCCTGATAAAGAAGAAATAAGAGATTCGACAGATAAACTATGAACCAACAAGGCCCCCAGAATTGACAACATTCCAGCAGAGCTATTTAAGAACAGGGGGCATGAAATGATAAAGTTTCTGCAGGAATTTCTAATGGATATATGGAGATAATCTATCTAGTTAGTGGAAGAAAACCATATTCACAGTATAACCACAGTATAAATCCATTAAAATAAAAACATTATGATCATTATTGGCAGCAGTAGACGAACGTATTCCCAACGTATTAACAGCTGCCGGTACTCCGTATGACAAATATGGAGAAAAAGAAGGAAAAAAAAAAATTTGAACTTCACTTGAAAGATTGAAAAAGTCTTAATGGCGAAGGTAGCTTAATAGATATTTTATTTATTATGTAACTCTAGCTAAAACCGGTATTGCCATAAGACAAGGTAGGGTATAAATAATATTCACTTGATAATTCAATCATGAGTATATATCACTTCATCAAATTAAACCTGAATTGGTTTAAAATGAGTAATTTTAATATGACATTTTCTAATATATATTTTATTATGTTTCTCAAAAATAATTTAGCGACTTGCTTTTGTAAAGTATTTGTTCAATTAAGTTTTAGTTTGAATAAATCTTAAGGGATTGTATTTCATATTTAAATAAATTTCTTTTTAAAAATAAATGTTTGGTAGAAACACAATTCCCATCAAATTTTCTAGCAAAGTCGGTATTCTCAACAAATTATGCAATGTATCACGCAATCTGTCTCCGAAATGTTTATATTAAAAGAGTATGATGATGATAAATCGGACTGTTGGGGCCCTTTCATCATATTCATCATAATGAACCAGGGTCAGCCTGCATAAATCATTCTTATACACTTCATAAAATGCCATATCAATTTTTTTTAACCCTCTTTTTTTATCCTATTAAATCTTGTATAATATACATATATGTTATATTTTCTCATACACCTATGCTATACTTTGATAAGTTTATTCATGAATAATTGATGAGGTACAGGTACCACCTACAAATCTTGATCACAATGATAAGATAAATTATTATTATTTTCTTTGTAAATATCTGAAGGTTCTTCGTTCAAAGATAAAGTTAAGAGGTTAATAGAACTTATAATAGATACAACAAATTTCCTTCTACTACTGATAACTTTTTTTATTTATGGTTCTGAAAATAAGAATAATTAATTTACTCTAATGAGAACTCTTATATTAGATAGCTAACCTCCTCTCTAAAATATTTGATCTAATCAACATTTTTATTTGTATATACACTAAAACGCTTCCAATGGAAACGCGCTATTCCAAACACACAATTCATGTTTTGAAAAGTTTCTATCAAATTTGGGAGAATAGAGTTGTCACTCAGAAATCACTCAAAAAAAGTTATCTGTGTTCCTAATGAATCTTACTGCCTTTACTTGCGCTCTAGCTCAAACCCCACTGGCTTTAGTACCAGTGATGCGATTGAGAGAGTAGCGCAGGGATCTTTTGAAGTCCTGTTTTTCCTTCTATAGTTGGGGGGAGAAGCCTGGCTTGGTATTCCCATCCAGATTGTATATATTGTATATAGGTATGACTGTGTTTTTATGTGTTTAATTTACTTACCTTTAGGTTATTTTATTTTTTATTGTACGTAGTTTTTTATTATTATTTTACTTTTGTTAATTTTATACTTTCTGTATATATGGTATGAATCTGTTCATATATCACTATAATTATTGTCAAGACGACAGATTGTTATATTTCTAAAAAAAATATAGAAAAAAAAATTACTTGAAAAAAAAATTAAGAAACTAGCAGTACCTATGATGGTTTTTGAAAGTAATTGGTTTGAGAATGTTCTAACTACTATACTAAGTAACTGCACTTGATTTATAGTTATTTTAATGACAGTTAAACATGAAGTAATTTATATTCTTATTGAAGATCTGTCCTTTGTGTATAACATGTTCGAATCGGCTATTTCGGAAACAGTAAATATGATATTTTCATATTTAAAAATATATTATACTAACACTCTACTAGACAAAAAAAAAAATATAATGTAAAAAACAATTTTTGAATTATTGTGTTGGTTTTGGCAATGCATGTATTATTTATTTTATTTGTTTTAAATATATTTATTGAGAGATATTACAATCTTTCACAATTAAGGACATTTGTAATAGTGTTAAGAGAGCACATTCACATTCTATCAGCAATAAATAAAAACGAATAATACAGGAAAACAATAATACTAAAAGAAACTAAACTAAACTAAACAAAAAGAGACGAAACTAATAAAAGTAACATTCTATATTATTAGACAATCAGACATTTTTCAAAAAATATTTTTACTATTTGCTTCTTTGAAAAACATTTCTATAATTTTTTAAAAAAAAATTTCTTTAATTATAACTACATGGTCAATGATTTAAAATTGAAAATAAAATAATTTATGGCGAATTGCTTATTGGCGAAGCAAAACCATTTTGTTTTTAATGGAATGAATTATTGTGACTAGTTAGTTTTATTCAACGACATATCGTATATGTTGCCATTTTCATTCACTTTTGTTTACCAGCCTATTTGATTTTTAAAAACAAATTGTTAAAAGTTGTTTATAAGTTTAAGCGAAATATATCGGTGGTATTTCGGGACCCTTAGATTACAGGTAGAAAAAAAAAATGCATGTATTTGTTCCATTTCACACAAACAGTTCCTACATTAAGAGAGATTATAAAGGTTTTTTTTTTAATGTATTTATATTCCGCCTCCACACTTTCGGTAATATATATATATATACACGCAACAATTCTAAATGAGGAGTGATGCCAAGTGCCGCTTGTAATAGATGGCTCCCAACAGGTTGCCAGTGCAGCCAGCATTACAACTGGGCCATAGTCATAACTCATTCTCGTGATATACTTAGTTTATATTATATGGATTGGTCCTGTTGACAATATATTATTTGTAGTACGGCCAAAACAAGAATAAGATATCCTAATTTTGAGTACATCATATATGATCTGAATCTATATATTCATCCATAGATAGTAGGATTAACTTAATGGATTATTACCTATTACTAAAGAAGTTCGTTTATTTATAATATGCAAACATTGCAAAAAACCTCCGAACATGTAATACATGGTTATCTATGGTATATAATGAATACTTACGTATTGAATTTGAAGCATTATATTCATGCACATTTCATACACTACAATATTAAAAAAAAAAAAAAAGGCATGCACCCCCTATAAAATCAGTATCGATTTTATAGCTTAAACGTAAATTTTAGGATAGGTTTGTTTCAGCCACTTACTCAATTATTTTCTAATTAATGACTGTGAACGCTTTCATTATCAGTGGTTGAATTCAAAACTTAATTATTATTATTAATCGGTGTATGATTAAAATATTTATTTTTTTGTAATTTCGAAACTGGAAAAAAAAAAAATGTGAACTTCTATTTATTGAACATTAATGCGCCATGTACAGCTTTGTTAGGCTGAAAGCAACTTCCTTTGTTACATTTAAAATTCTTTAAAAACTCTGATTTCTTTTAAATTTTACATGATTAACTCGTTGAAGTGGTTATTATTTCCAATCAATGTTCCTAGATCGAGAATTCTAATTGAAGTTAGATCAATTACTAAAAACAGACCTTCCTTCTATTTCTTTAAAATTTAATTGAAAATGAAACTTTTAAAAGCTTGAAAAGTTCCCAGCACTGTAGTTTTTATTGTTTTGCATTATCATAATTATGCAATTTTTTCTCTTGTTTTAGGTGAGTAGCTGATGTTATTAAAAACATAACCAAGCACGAGGTTGTGAGTCATTGTTTTATGATTACAGATGGAAATTTCTTTATTTCTAAATAGTTTATCCAAATCGTTTCATTAAGACAGCAATTCTTAATTGTTCAACATTTCATCTGTTAGGAGTAGTTAAACTTACAATATGTTTAGTTTAATCATTTTTTCTTGATGGTATTACATTAAATATAATATATATTTGTAGAACACATTATTGAATATATATATATATATATATATATATATATATATATATATATATATATATATATATATATATTGGGTGGATCCATAAGTTTGTTCGGCTTTTGTTATTAGTGCAAATTCTTTTCAAATATCTCCAGCTCTATTTGCCTTATCTGTCAATAGTTATACTTATCGGAAAGGTCAAAGCCGACTCCTTGAAACTGTTTTGTTTGGTTTCATCGGCATTAATTTTATTTGTGCTTCAGCGTAGTAAATATGTCACACAATAAAGCGCATTTTTGACATTTTTTATTTCAAAAAAGGCAAGCGAACTTCGAAGGTCCACCGAAAGAATTTCACCAAGGCACTGCTCAAAAATGGTTTGTCAAATTTCCATCCGAAGATACGAGTCTAGAAGATGCCCGCCGTAGTAATATCAAGACTCTAATCAAACAAGACCGGTAGCCACAGGTAAGAGAATTGTTTTCAACTAAAAATAGGTTTTGGAACCGTTCAAAGGGATTTAAAACACCTTGGCTACGTGTAGCACCTCGATGTTTGGGGTTAACACAAACTGGCTGAGGCAAACCTGGCCAACCTAATATCAATCTGCCATTCTCTTCTGAACCGCCACGAAACTGATCCGTTCTCAATCGAATAGTGCCGGGTAACGAAGAGTGGACCATCTTCGACAATGAAGTGGGCATGAGATCGAGGACAACTGCTGACGCAATGGTGGGATTATGGTGGCGTGCTCTTTTACCAGCTACTTCCACAAGGAAAAAGGATTGATTCGAAGGTCTACTGCACCCAGATAACGAAATTAGGCCAATCGTTTCTACAGAAATTCCCAGAACCAGTCAATCACAAAGGTGTAGTATTCCACCATGATAACACCAGACCAATCTCCATAATAATCTCGCAGTAAAAGTTAGTGCAACTTGGCTGGAATGTTTTATTACATTATTTATATTTATCAGACCTTGCACCACCCGACTACCACTTGTTCCGGTTCCTTCGAAAGTCCCTCAACGGGAAATCGTTCATTGATTAGTGAAATGTGAAAACGTATCTCGATCAGTTTTTCGCTTCTAAACCCCAAATGTTTTACCAGAGCGGAATAATGAAATTGTTGTCAAAAGATCATTAATAAAAACGACAAATACATAATAGGATAAAATTTATTCTTTGTATGAAAGAAATAGGTTTTATTTCATCCTTCGAAAACCGTGTATATAATTTTATGGGATCTATTTCACGTGTCATCTTTAAAACGGGATTACATTATGTTAAAGTATGATTCATATTTTTTATATATGCGATATTCCATTCCACTATAAAAAAAACAACAAAAAAAAAAACACTAAATAGAGCGTCCTCAACAAACAACTGAAGAATGAAAAAATCTTTATACATCATATTCCGAAATTACATTTTTTACTAGTACCACTATTCATATAACATGCAATATATTAATTTATTCGAAATAACTAAATTATTACAATATAATCTGTTTTATTTTTATCTCTAACAATTCCTTTATTTAGGATTATCTCTTAAGACTGGGCCAAGAGGGCTTTGTTAAAATGCGATCGGATTAAAAAAGCGAAAAGAAAAAAAAACACGCTTTTGCTCCTATTCCACTCGCTAGCGTTTTAGACTATAAACTGAATTATACGAGTTTGGAGTTAAGTCAATTTGCATCCACGGCGGGCTCTCGTGAAGCGGTTTCACAATATAATCTCTTCTACGGATAACTTTATTACTAAATGTTTTATAAAAAAATATTTAAATGAAGGCTCTGAAAAATATATCTATTTTAAATTATTCTTAGAAACACTGTTACGATTTCATTGGTATGTCTTCATATATATATTTTTTTTCTATTCGAAATTAAATCAGTGCATGTAATTAGTTAAACGATAAGCAGGTGTGATGTAGTGTCTAGTGTTACCCAAAATAGGTCTTGATCTTCCACTTTGCAAGACCAAGCACCAAGACCACTTAATTGCTGCAAGACCAAGACTGGTTAAAAAATCGTTTTTGTGAAAAAAAATTAAGGCAAAACAGTCGCTAATACTAGAAAATTTTAGTTGCTATTTGTAAAGAATTGGTATAGCCAATAAATTTTTGCATTTAACTCTTCTAATATCTCATTCGAGCTTAGTTAGGTTTCTCAAATCTATAAAATTACAGTAACATCTCTATATTTATAATCTAATAGATAACTGCATGACCGTTGCGAGACTCTTGCGCAAGACCAAGACCTAGACCAAGACTGAGTTTGCAAGGCCAAGACTCGTCTCTGTCTTGCATTCGGGTAACACTAGTAGTGTCCTAGGAAAATAACACAAGGATGAAGTGGGTGGCGTTGCCCAGCGGGCTAACGCATTTACAAAACACAATATGACAAAATAAAATAATCATGAGTTCGCATTCCGGGTCCACCGTACTTTTTACTCTGGCATTTATTCCCCGCTCTCTCCCTTAGCCTGAGGAAACCCCGTACTGCAGATAGATGAGGAAGAGAAAGATAAAAATAAATAATAAAAAAAATATGCCATATGGAAGAATAGTACCCAGCAGTTCTTTACTTTTTTTTTTTTGATGCTATAAGTTTTTTTTTTTAAATCTTTTTACTGAGAAATAATACATTTTTCCACATTTAAGGACACTGAGTACTAAAGCTGAGTGAGGTCCATTCATACTATATATATAATGCAATAAAAAAAAAATATATATAAATAAATAAAAAATAAAAATATATATCTATATAACAAAGGTAAAAACTATAAAACCAAAGAAATGAAACTTTAAATCAAATTAAAAAAAAAAATACAGAAATTGGTTGCAAATTAAATAAGTCATAAGTAAAACAAATAAATACATAAAAAAGAAAAACATTCATACTTAATATATAAAAAAGAAAAACATTCATACTTAATTTACAATCAGCCAAGGGAGCACCTAGTCCAGCCCTTTCCTCCACGTGTGAAGGACAAAGCGAGACTCTAAGAGATCCCAGCGCTTCTCTCTCAGCCGCGTCACCGGCAGGAATTTCTTTAATAATTCAGGAAAAGAGATCTCTTATGCACCTCTTGTTCAGTCCTCTTCTAATGGAAATGTTAGTGTTAGCCTTGTTTTTATAAATATATTATTGTGCATGCATAGTTTAATATGAAATTGGGAGTAAAGAATATGATATGTATTAGTCGATAGTTAGTCTTAATAACAATTTTATTTATAGAACTTTTGTTATCATTTCTTATAAAATATTTATTTTAGTGGTAATGTATTTTTGCTTGAAAAAAATAAAAATTAACAAAGCTATAAACGGAACCGACTATTAATTGTGTTTTTAAAATTGATGTAATTGCTTAACTGTTTGTTTGTTGGGGGGTTTAAGGCGTAAGTCCAGGTGCCTGAAAATTAATTTTGTTAAATCTTTATTAAAGTTTTATTTTTTTAAACAAATCGTTTGATTTCAAGAAGCTTAACTCTAAATTTATTATGTCTTTGCCATCCCTCAAAATATTTCCAATTCGAGGTGTAAGTCCTGAACTATTCACACTCGATACGTAAAAAGAACACTCCTGCAACATGTGTATGACATTAAGTGTATTATTACAGTGTTGATATTGTGGCGGTGGCTGCTTCCTAATGAGATGTGAATGGGTAAGGTTGGTGTGGCCTATTCTCAGTCTGGCCAAGACAACCTCCTCTCAGCGGACATAAGCATTTGATGTTGACTACAGTTTTATTATTTTTTTAATATCTTTCAATTTGCATTAGAATGGCAGCGTCCGGGTCTGGAAGGATAAATGCTTGTTTCGCTGCTACATCCACGGGCTCAATACTTGCTTAACTGTTACCTGAATTGTTATTATTATTTGAAACTATGTATTATATTTTTGTTATAAATGTTTTCTTTTTTCTTCAATCATTTATATTATCTACGAACAACAAAATATACTAATTAAAAGTTTTACAACCGAATGGGAAATGTTTATACTTTACAAAATTATTTTCATACACTTAATTTGTTTTCATAGCGATAAATATGATCGAAACTCATAAATACATGCTCAAAAGAATTTAGCTATCTAAAAAATTTGCAACAAACCGACTACTTGTTTAAAAATTTAACTCAAATTTAACAATCTTTGTTAAGGAACTTTTTTTTCATCACTAAAAGGACAGGAGAGGCATGTCATCTTTGCATCAAAGTTAAACTTTTTTTAGATTTCTTAAAAATTGCCTAATACTTTTAGTTTTATAGTACACAAATCTATATAAAAAAAAAAAAAAAATGTGTATGATATCATGTAAGATTTTTTTTTTAAGGAAATATACACACTTTTGATTTATCCATTTTTTCATACGTCATTAATCAACGTTTCGAGACCATTTACTCATTATCAAATTATCCATAATTATCCATTTTCATTCCTGGTCTAGTGAACATATAATATTTTTTTGATAGTGAAGATAAAACACATTCATTTCCATGATGTATATTCATCATTAAATAAAATGCTTGTAAATTGATTTTTCTTCTTCCCATATTGCTTAAAGTGAGCTTTAAACATAAGAGAGAGTTGCGTTCTCTGGCAGATGCAAGTACGCATATAGCGTGCATAGCCCTCTTACCTTAAAATGCCCTTGGGCAATAAAAGGAAATAAAAAACATTATGTATATATAACATTTATATATTGTAGTTTGTAATAAAGAAATTTCTGGAGGGTAAGAAAAAGGAAAGTTGTTTTTATCTTGATTATAAGAAAAATATTATATTTTTAGTAGATAGTTAAATAAAAAAAAAAAAACATTTGAAGATGTTCTCGGAACGTAGTTGTAATGGCCCAAGAATAAATATATGAAGTAAAAAGAATGTTTATTTCCTATAAAAAAATATCATATGAGAAAGTACTTTTAGAAAGTACACTTGAAAATAGTATAGCCGTAGTAATTAAATTTATAAATCTTGTGATAATAAAAAAAAAGTTTATATTATACTACCTTAAACTCAGCGTTTTATATTTGCATTAATGAAAAAGTTCAATTACATATAAGTTTTTAGATAATCACCTATAAGCATTGATTTAGTTATATTATGAATATATTTTAGTCTTATTGCGTAATATAAGGTAAAGTCAATTAAGTTATGTGAGCAGTTAGCTAACCCATTCGGAAATTGCTCTAGGTTAATTGAATAATATGGTTTAAATCAAGGTTTCCACAAATTAATAATTTTAATTTGTTAATGATGGTCTGATTATTTGATGCATTGGGAGATCAGTGTTTCCATATGGTTATATAATTAATACACATATATGACATTAATTAAATGCTATTGCAATCAATTATCGGATGAAGTATTTAGAACATTTATTCAGTTTAATTTTTTTTACTATCAATATTCTTCTGTCACTTTTTAATCGGCAGATAAAAAAATAATGTTATCTAGATTTTTCGGTCTAGAATTGTTTCTTCCGATTGCTAAAATTTCAACCGAAAAATGTGGGTTCTCGTCAGAACTGAAAATTAAAATATTCAACAGAAATATAAGATGAATACTTTTTTTTTCCGTTTTTCTGGGAAGTTGTATCTTATGCTTTGTTTTTGGCAATAATGATTTTTAATTAAAAAACCAATTGATTTATTTGTTGTATTTCCAAATTACATGTTTACATGTTAACGTTATGGGATATTTACTCCCATCTTTAGAACTACAATCCCAATGTTTTTTTGTTGATTCATGGCTTAAATCTAATGTGCTCCATTGTCAGGTTCTAAATTCATGTTATAATAAATTAAAGTGTATAACATCATCATGATTTTAGTCCGATTATTGGGAGTCTGCCATGTTGAATACAATTGACTTTTCTATTCAATTGTATTAACCACAGCAGAAATCCATTAATTAGTCTAAAAGCATGATGATGCTCTGCATATTATATAATTTAATTTATTATAACATGAATTTAGAACATGACAATGGAGCACATTAGATTTAAGTCATGAATCAACAAAAAAACATTGGGATTGTAGTTCTAAAGATAGTAAATATCCCATAACGTTAATATGTAAACATGTAATTTGGAAATACAACAAATAAATCAATTGTTGTTTAATTAGAAGTCATTATTCCCAAAAGCAAAGATAAATACATAAATAATCAAATAAACAGTAAGAACTGTAATAGAAACAAATTATTACATTAATAGAAAAAGATAAACAGTTGAAATAAATACATAGTAAAAATATATAAGAAGTTCGCTGTTTTTCTCTGAGAATATTGGACCGATTGTTTTGAGCAGTTAACAGTCTCCTCCTTTGAAGTGCTTAAATTTATCTATATAACATACTGCACTGAAAAGAAGATGCAAAAGAGTTATGAGAAGTGGAAAATTGAATTTCCGAATATCACGAAAAATTGTTGATCAATATCACGTTCTTGTTGATGTCATATTTAAATTTACATATGGTTATTAAAATGTTTAGGAAATTTCCTATAAAAAAAAATAGTTGAAATCGCATTTGGTGCAAAGATATATTGTTCTCAACATTTTCCTCACGTTCTGCCGCAATGCTGATATCCTTTGTTTTGGTTTTTGATTTTCGGAAAAAACTTAAGTCAACTAAAGCTTTAGAGATTCTTATCTGTATTTATTAGCAAATTACTAATGATGAAAAAAAAAGTTATTTAGACCAATATCAGGAATCACATTTAATTTATTTTCCTCTATGTGATAAAAAAAAACCAGTGTTATAAACTGTTTGCAAATAATAAATAATTGTGTAATAATTTACAGGGATTTTGAATTATAATAACCAAACGGAATACAACAGAGCCACATTCTACAGTGCGGATTTTTTTTTTTACTTCTAAACTTATTTATTCCGAAATATTACAATTTGTCACAATTAAGGAAATTTGTAATCGTGTTAAGAGAGCACATTAACACACTATTACAATAAATTAAAAAAAGTAATTCATAAAAATAATGATAATAAAAGTAAATGTATATAAACTTTTTTTGTCTATAAAAGATGTATTTGCGCTTGTCAACTTGACATTGAAAGTATATAAACTAAATCAAACAAAAAGAAACTAAACTAATCATAAGAACTACCTGAATGCAAACATGATTCTATACAATAACTAAAAAACGTTCATTTACTCAAGATCTCCGAGCCAAGCCTTTCTCCCCACTTGTGTGAAGGAAAACCAGGACTCTAGGTGATCCCAGTGGTTCTTACTCAGCCGCATTACTGGTATTGAGGACCAGCAGAGGCTGAGCAGATGCGCAATAATCACACATACATGGAGAATTTGGCCATTGTCGGAAAACCGAGACATGTTTATGTACAAAAGGTTCTAAGCCACTACCGCTTCTACCTTCCAAAAACTCCAATAACGTTTTGATGAAATTTTGAGAAATTTTCTGGAATAAGGCCTAGGACAAATGTGATATTAAGGTCATGTTGTAGGGTTTTGTTGGTTACTATGAGAATTAATGAAAAAAAAACAAAAAAAACATGAACTTTCTTAGGTATTAATATTCTACAAAAAAGTTCGTCTTGAAACCTTATGTTGTTACTCCTATCTTGTGGTAAATGGCCATTTTTTGCATTCTCTTAGAAGAGAATAAATTATTATAGTTTGTTATCTCTAACTTTTAAGATTATGGAATTACGGAGCAAATTAAGTGATTTAGTAATTGAAAAATAAAAAACATTACCCACATTTATAACCCCTTTATTTCCTGTTTGATTATGCTTTGTCTAGTTACCAAAAACTACAATTTTTGCACTAGTTACATACATTTCTTTAGAGATTCAATCATATCCCTTTTTAATATTTATCATCACCATTTCTGCTACTATCCTTATTTTTATATTTCAATTTATTCTTTTCTTAATTAATATAGCATTATAGCAACCAAAGATATACTTTACCGTTCAGAATTAACTAAACAAGATAGATGAGAGTCTCCCTGCTTAAAACCTGAACGGTATCTAAACTATTCAGAATGATGATTCCCGATCGGAATTCTGTTAAATGTTTTGAACCTTCCTGTTTATACTAACTTCTTAGTATATTATACAACTTCTGACGGTCATATGCCTTTTAGAAATAAAATTAAAGCTGATTATATTCTCGGTCTTAAGCTTTTTTTTTAAATATATTTTGTTGGGAATATTTTTTCTCCATTCGTATCCCTACTGATATTTGAATGCTACACGTCGCATACGATTTTTTTGTTTGTTATATTGATTTGTTTGAACTGCAGATGAGTAGTGAGCCATGGAAATATCCGATATTTTTTCGGACGAAAAAGAAAGCAGGAAAAAGCTGATGGTGACGTTAAGCCGTTGAGAGAGTAATGCGGTCATAGATAAGAAGAGAAGAGGAGCTGTCCCATAGGGGTGGACCGCAGGAGCTGCAGGACTAATAGCCTCCTGGATCTGTTAGCTTAGGATAATGCCCTGCATCCATCTCCTCCTCTCGAGGGTAAAAAATATTTACCCCATTGTCCAACAATGGCCATCAATACCAGGGCGACTTCCTGATCATCGCGAGGATGTTGGTGTTCTCGGCTGATTGCGGGAGTATAATAGGATCTGATTTGACTCTTTTGTTGCATAGCCGTGGTATAATAGAACTTATAAATAGTTCATTTCAATTTTTTTTTCTTATTTCTTAATGATATTTACAACTGTATTAAAGAAATACATCTAGTAAATTTGAACATATGGATATAATGACGTGAAAACACTTGCTGAGTAACTACCCAATGGTAGTTCTCTAATGATATGTCAACATTAGGAGATCACGGGGCCATCTTCTTTTCAGACGTCTCGGAGGGTTATCAGGAATTAAAGAGGAAGCAAGTTTAGAAACGACCGGGTTAGGATGATTCTGAAGTTTATTATGGAAGGGAAGGTATCTATCTGGATTGGGCCAGATCTGAAACATAAGAAACATTAAGGTCATTATGGGTGGTTTTATTTGTAACAAAGTAAGGGAGCATTCAGGATTTTACGAAGGATCTTGGATTGTAAGGATTGGATACGAGAGGAATTCGATGGTTTAGTGGACCCACATAACTCAACTCCGTAAGTCCAAATAGGCCTTATTATAGTCATGTATATAAGTCTTTTGTAATTATTTGGAAGTCTAGAGCGTTTGTCTAGTAAGTGCTGAAGTAATCGGAAACGTCGAGCGGTTTCTTGTCGTTTCAGCCTGGTATGAGGATTATCAAAATTTAAAAAATGTAGTAAAAAATAATAAAATATAGCTCGCTCAATAAAGAAAAGTCGTCCCAACATCTCAACTACTCCACTATCTTCATGCTTCTCCACTCTTTCACAGCTCGTCCTTCAATGGATCGCCAAGATAAATGTAGCTAAATTAAAAAACAATTTAATTAACTACTTAAATAAATACAAAAAGTTCGACCCTCCATAAATTGCCTATTTACATCGATAATCATTCATTTTGTTTATATTTGTTTACATTTATTTAACATGTAGTATTTTAGCAATAGAACATAAAAGGCTAAAAATCAGATGGATAGATAGAATTAATAAATATGCAATAGAGTTGCAAGTAAATAACTGGAAAGAAATATTTAAAGACAGACAGAGACGGAGTAGGCTTCTTAAGGTGGAAAAGATCTATAAGATCTGAAATGCCAACAGAAAAAGAAGTATTTTAACCTTTTACTGACTGAATACAAAATTAAATTTGAATATTTTTTTTTAATTTTTGATTTTCTTTTTTTTACGTAAATATAACCTGAAATTAGATAAAATACTATTTTTGGAACGAACGATGAATTTTAATTAACCATATAAAGCAATTTCTAATAAAATGTCAGCAGCCAAAGTAAAATAGACAAAAAAAAAAAAATGAATAATTTTCAAAAATATTCGTCAAATTTCATAAAATGGATTTCAAAGGTCGGCACCATGTGCATTTACTGAAACATTACTTCATATTAAACTATTCTGATTGCGAACCTACCGTTAGGCAATTCGGAAAATGGCAAGCGCCTACGGTAACATATCTACCTTTACTCAAGGATATGGTTACCGTAATTTATTAAACAAATGGTTTTCACTAAACGCATGTTTTTCGTGTAGTGTTATGTACTCCGGAGTAGAATACAGAATATTTGTTATAGACGCTGTAATGAATAATTACGCTTGTAAATATCTAAAAAAGCGCATGAGAAGAAGAAAAATGGTTAAGATAGAACGCTCGTCGCGAACGTATCATGCTAGTGAAGAATATATTTTTTTTTATTGACTCAAAATTATTTTAAATTATTTACAACAGGTTAAACTATATATATTATATATATATATATATATATAGTAAATATTATATATATATATAATTACTTCTACCTTACATTTTCGAATATATTCATGGATATATTTAGTTGAGACATATTCTTCGATCATCCAGATATCGAAGTTCCAACGGGTTTGTCCTTCCCTTCCTCATTTTTATTTTTCAACGTTTGCAAATGTTTGCAAAATAGGCGTTGCCGGGCAACCTGAGACTGAAGATTAGTACAATAAAATAATTACGAGTACATATCCCGGTGCTGGGGGAGGCGAGAAGGCCCTTTTAATTCTGGCATTAATCTCCCACCCTCTCCCCTGGCCCGGAAAAAACTCCTTATAGCGTAACAAATGAACAAGGGAAGGACAAAAACAAAAATAAAAAAAGACTAAATGAAATTTGACTGAATGAAAAAACCTTTTAGCAAGCCAAGTGATTATATAGTCCAAATGAACTCAAATATTTAGTCAACCCCTGGTCCAAAAGTGCTTCTTGTTTATAGTAATGTATTTAAAATGGAGTCACGATCCCGTTGCTAAAATAAATTATAGAACGATGGAAGGATATAAATGAGGAAGGTCTAATTCACTCAACATATTTAAAGTAACTACTTTTTTAGCATAATATTAATGTCCCTCTCAGCTCAACAAATTAATCAGTTAGCTAACAAACAAGCTTATTTTATCAAAATACTATTACTTTAATTAGCTTATTATGTAATAAAATGGATTTCCATTTGTTTTAAACACGTTTACACCTACTTCTGTATATATACTTTATTTCTTCAAGGAAATCGACTGAAATGGAGTAATCAAGTTTAGTTTGTCAGCCATTGATATATTTCTCCTTTATCCTATTATAAAAAGTTTGATTGGGATCACTAATAGAACGCAATATTATTAAGTATATGAATCACAATATTATTTAAAATTATCGAAGTAAGAAGAAAATAAGAACTAAGCATGTAAAAATTGTGAAAAAACAATATCCTATACAAATTACTTCAGCATTAGTTGTCCTGAGGGCGTCCTTAAATCTTAGGATATTGCTCAAGTCATTTTTCCAATATTGACTAACGATACGTAACCCCCTCTTTTAGTTCAGCAAAATTACAACCACTTTGCCTCTCGGCTCTAGACAGGAGCAGTGTATTAATATATTTCTAATATTGGTATTACAATTAAAAATTTAAATATATTTGCATTATTTGATTTTAATGTCTCCAGGTTTCTATAATATTTCTTGGTTTCTCACTTTGATCTAGCTTTTAGGAGAGCTCTGGCAATACCTTGAATGAATGCGATGTTATATCTTATTTTCGTAGTTATGATTTGCAATTTATTGATTAATTCATTATTAATTTATTACTCAAGCAGTTGGTTTAGTGATTCAGCCTGCGATGAAAGGTGATATGTGAACGTCTTTGTGAAAATTAACTATGCTGACGTGGCTTTGGTCTAATTCACTAAAATTTTGCATTAAAAATACAACAGTAGGATATAAATGAGAATATTAATAGTTCAAATATGTGTACTTTAAATTTAATTAATATACTGATGCCTCCAAAATGGAAAATAGTGTTGGCTGCGCTCTATATATTATTAAAACCAGCACCAGCTTCTGTTTAGCTTACCTGGAGAGAGCTCCATATTTACTGGAGAAACTACTGCTTCATGAAGGCCCTCCATTGGATATCAAATTCCAATGACTATAAATTGATGAAAGCATCGGACTCCAAAAGCGTCATGGGTATAGGTAACCGAAGCCAAGAAATTCAATAATAAAGGATATATTGAATCTATGGTGGGAATTGAAAAAAAAAAAAAAAAACGGTCAGTGTAATATGTGTATGGGGTCCATCTTATAGTGGTATCTCAGGCAATGAAAGAGTAGACCAAGCAGCCAACTTAGCAAGGAAAGGAGTGGCACCAACCATAATTTCAATAAACTGTACCGCAGTAGAAGACTGGGTACACGAAACATAAAAGAAAATGTTTGAAAATTGGGTAAATAGATGAAAAACTAAACAGTCAAAATTATTCCATTGTCCATTCCACCGGTTGACCCTCTGGGTTTATTTAGAAACTATTAATTTATCGTAGGTCATAATTGCATCACAATAAAGGATTTTTGACAAAATTTTGCAATAGATAAACAAAACTATGAATATAATATTGTATAAAGTATGAAAAATTAATCTTCTGGCTCTTAATGAAAGTTTTAATACTTCAATCTATATCCCACTATCTTCACTCTTCCTGTTCTCTTATTTTATATATTCTTCGTAAATTTTACTTCATGTATGTCTTTTCGTTACATTTTTATTATTGGTATATATACATTATCCTGTAATATAAATGTTAATAAATAGCTGTTGATTGAGGCAAATTATAGTATATATTGAGGCAAATAACCACTTTTAAAGAAAAAAGGCAAATAAAACCTAATGAGTTCAACTTCAGGCAATATACGATATAATTTGGCAGTGGAATATATTTTTGAGGCATCTAATAGGTTACATGAATTGTAAAAAAAAAAAACTTTTTCTGCTGGCATAAGACAAATCTTACTTAGCTTTGGGGCACCTCCGCCAGTTTAGACATTAGGTCTTCCTTCTATGAAGTCTTGGACAGCAATGAGAGCGAGACTTGTTGTCGGGTAGGCTACTTTAGGTTACTTCTGTTTATACAACATACCGCTATGTAGCGTTCGGGTGCAAAATTACGTAATTCACAATACTTCATGCATAAGAAAAAAAAGGGTTGAAATTTATAGAGTACATAATTACAATTAAATAACATTTAAGTAACCTATATATATATATATGTATATTTATAAAAACAAATTATAAAAAAAAGTAAACATATTTTATATAATACATAAAAATAACGTATATACAGGCAATCCTTTAATGTAATATAAATCATTTTACCTTCAATTTAATCATTCCATTTAAATCATGATTGATTCAATAGAGATTAGTGGAAATCGAAAAATAAAAAGTTATTATAATTGCATAATATGTGTACATTGCCCTATCCTTTTATTCCGCATAAATTTTCAGTACAACGTAAGGTGTTAGGATCTAGAATTCCCTAGGTCCTTTTTTAGTAACAGGTGAAATACTACAGTTTAGAACCAAAAATCACAAGTTGATTTTTTTTTTTTTTGTACCTGTAGAAATTTCAACATGAATGTTTTACGAAATGTAGTCTAATGGATTCTTCCACCGGATGATATGAGTAAAATTTTTATAACTTTACAATTATGAATGTGATATTTTCAAAAATGAAATGAGAAACAAAATTAATATTTAACCTCTCACATTTTTTAAAAATATTATAGTTGTAATGAAGAAAATAATTGGAAATGCTGTCGAAATAGGAAGTGCATATTTCTAAGATTCATTATTTTATTAAAATTAAGCTTCTTCTGTCTTTACTTGCTTTAGCAATGAAGAATTCGTAAATAAAACGTTTGTTTTTTTCTCTTTATTTAAATGTTAAACTTCTTAAATTGTCCATATTATAATGAAGGGAAAATCTCATTCATTGTTCAAACAATAAACGGTAATTTTTAAAGAAAAATGTGTAACACTGAAACTACAGGACACCACTGCAATGACCTCCGCTATAATTTTACTCAACAGAGACACGACACTCAGTGGCCGGGACAACGCGCCCATTTGAATATTTTTCTATTTGCGGAAAGGGAGGTTGCGGGAGGCAAGCTTAACAGCTCGTGAAAATAATGCAAATATCTCAGAATGGATTATATGTCGTATCTCCCGCGTCTCGAGTTGGTTTATGGCCGCCGAGGATACTAATGCATTTTATCTCCTTACATAAATAGAAAATCATATATTACCTTTATTTTATCCAATTATTTAAATTTTAATTGAATAAATAAAGTATAATAAGTAAATCATATGTAAGAATATAAAACAAGATAATAAATTGTGAAGACACTGCTCATTAAGAAACTTCAATGATTATTTTAATTTAGTTCTTTCGATCACTTCCTTTCAGAACTCTTTGAGGAATGTTTGAAAGTGTCATATCTATTTCATGCCACATCTTCAATAAATGAAATAATGAAATATTTTATGGAGTCATTTTTTATTACATAACGAGCAGCATCGACTAGATGGTTCTCTGCATCTTTAAAGCTCAATTCCATAATAAACAAAATGTACCTTCCTGTATACGACTAATACCTATTATATGTTGACCTAACTAGTTTAATCTAAATCGTTTGAGAAAATCGAAAAAAAAGTTGTAAATTCATTTATATTAAGTGCCACTTCCGGTTATTCAATGTTGTAAGAAAAGTTGCCTTAACATCCAGAGTTAAATTTCGTCTTATTAATTAGGTTAAGTTCGTTTTCGGAAGTCATTTCGTTTTTTATTCAGGCTGTTCAAATGTACATAGACATAGCCATGGAAACTAGTGTTGTCTAAATGCGAGACCAAGACGAGTCTAGGTCTCGCGTACTTAGTCCTGGTCTTGGTCTTGGTCTTGTGCCAGAGACTCACAACAGTCTTGCAATTACCTATTAGCTTGTCACTATAGAGATATTACTGTATTTATTTATTTTTTTTAACTTTTTTTTTCATTCACACCTGTCATAATGGTAATGACAACCAATGAATGTAGATTGAAAAATATGTCATGAAAGGAATGTGGATAAGCAGTACCCAGCGTCACATCACTCTTCGTGATATCTACATCAGGTGAGGAGGTCCCTCATCCAGCCACAGTCTCCTGCAGACGTTACCGGGCATATCCGTAGTGGCCAAGTCATTTATGAATGTATTAGGATCTTCTTGTAAGTTTTCGTGGAATCGTTTACAATGAGTTCTTATGCATTCGTTAACAGTCGGCATATGGAGGTCAGTATATAAGGTTATGTTGCTAACGTACAAAGGTGCTTTTGTAATTGTCCTGAATGTTTTTGCTTGAAAGATTTGAAGTTAGTTTATGTGGGTCTTTTTTGCTGTTCCAAATATTATTTAGATAAGATAAACTAACTTAGCCCGAATGAAAAAATATAAGTGTTAAACGCAAAAGTATATTGGCTATAACAATTCTTTACATATAGTAACTAAAATTGTATTAAGTAACTATTTTGCCTTAATTTTTATTCTAAAAATCTATTTTTTTATATTAGTACTGGTCTTGGTCTTGCAGATGCAAAACCGAGACCGATTTAGGGCAACACTAATAAAAACACACACTTACCCACACCGTTTTGTGGTACTTAGTCCGCGGGCGATCATAACGTTATGTCCGTTGAAAATTCATAATCCATATGTTTCATTGCAGCGATACTTTCCCTTCTAATATTATATAATAAAAACTTAAAGTTAGATATTTTCTCGTTTTTTGTTTATATTTAACGTTTTTTGAACTACCTACCTCTGTATCTCTTAAAAATTAGACTAAATTCACATTGTTTGGTACCATTAGAAAGCTAATAAAATATGGTTTTTGAAATTCTCAGTGATGTAATTATTAGCATCAGATTCTTTTAATTTTTTTAAAGAATGTTTTAATTTTACACTTTCATTTTAGAATTGAAGACATAGGCTGACGAAGCAATATTTTCCTACTAAATTATTCCTGTTTTATAGGAAATTAATTGAAAATTCGAACGTAATTATTAAAATTGTAAAATACTAAAGTTTTATCAGAGTACATAAGATTCTTGTTGCAAAATGTGTTTTTTCTTGGTAATCCTATAAAAATTATTTCTCATCAAAGGATTTGGAGATGAATATCCCCGATATTTTTTCCTGAGTCACCCTACAGTGCAGTTATATGAATAATTTAAAAGTTAATTAAAATACATTTTTTTATTACTCGAATACCAAGAGAGTTACCCTATTTTTTCTTGGGAATGAAGTTCCAAAAGCAGCCACCAAACTTTGTCGAATAATTTTATTTAATCAAAGCCATCTTCTGTAGAATCTTCATCTTATAACTGCTAACAAACTTGGCAATTAAACTCATCAACTTATAATACCTTGATATACCAGAGAAATTAGAGGGATTCCGTTTGGTTCTTCTTAATCGGTTTTACGAGAATTCACTTATTGTTTAATACTCAATATTATATAATAGGCATTGAAATAATTGAGTTTTATATGTGATGGATATCTATCAGTCCTGTTTTTCTTAAAGATAAGATGTAAAGATGGTCTTCCTCAAAAATATTCCTAGCCTATAGCTAAAATATTGGCATGATTAGGATCATCGTTTCGTAATAGATCTAGTACGTCATGAGAGCCAGTGGGTCTTTCCTGCTACATCAGCGGTCAGAAACTTTTTACTTTTTTATCTTTTAATTTGCCTGGAGGGAGCTTTCATCTTAAATGGACTCACGTCCATCTATCTGATATTTGTTTTTTTAGGAGTCTACTGAGGATAGAAAGGGTAAATGCAGCAATGCCTAGGCCAGCGAGAACATTCACAATATAAAAATTATTTGTATAATCCTACAAGTTTTACAAATCAATATCTTTTTATTAAAAGATGACTAAAAATATAATTTAAAGGAAGGAGATGGTCCGGGGTGGCTGTCATAAATATGCTAAATAAGAGCAAAACTATTTTATTAAAAGCCAATGTTTCGACCCGACTTTGCAGGTCTTCTTCAGGGCTGGAACGGACAAGAAACAAAAAGATAGGGAATCGTGGAAGCCACATAATATTATGACAAAAAATTATAAACAATGTGAACAAGCTTATTAAAATTATAAACAGTAAATACATTAAAATATAAACAGAGTAAGCTAAGTAACAAGATCCTAATCTGAAGCTAATTGATGATAACAATCGTTGCAGTGTAATGTATAATATATTCAAATGTGAATATACTTCTACAGATCTACAGGAGAGATTGAAAGAAAAGAAAAAAAAGATATAATATGAAATAATAGACATAAAGGAATGTGGAGAATTTATAATTTTATAATTTTTTGTCGTAATATTATGTAGCTTCCACAATTCTCTATCTTTTTGCATCTTGTCCGTTCTAGCCCTGAACAAGACCTGCAAAGTCGGGTCGAAATGTAGGCTTTTTCTAGATTTTTCCTCATACCCAAGCAAGTCAGCAAATTCCCCAATACCTGCCCTTACCTTAATTTTCCAGTTTTGAGTGGAAGTCTTAGCTGAACACATCTGTAAGTCTCTATTTTTATTTTTCTTATGTTATTTACTTATTTATTTTTTTTTTCTTTCACCAAATTCTTTTATGTCTATTATTTCATATTATATCCTTTTTCCTTTTCTTTCAATCTCTCCTGTAGATCTGTAGAAGTATATTCACATTTGCATATATTATTTATTACACTACAACAATTGTTACCGTCTATTTACTTTAGTTTAGGATCATGTTACTTAGCTTACGCTGTTTATATTTTAATGTACTTACTGTTTATAATTTTAAAGAGATAATTCACATTGTTTATAATTTCTTGTCATAATATTATGTGGCATTCACGATTCTCTGTCTTTTTGTATCTTGTCCGTTCTAGCCCTGAAGAAGACCTGCATAGTCGGGTCGAAACGTTGGCTATTAAAAAAATAGTTCTGCCACTATTCAGCCTATTTATGACCGTCACCTCGGACCATCTCCTTCCTTTACAATGCAACGATCAACTATTAAATATTCAAAAATATAATTTGATCTAACGTTTGTGTTATATGTTATCTCTGAAGAAATTCAGACGAATTTTTTTAGACCTGTAATAAATGATATAGTAGAATTTGCTTTGACAATTAATTAATCACAAACATTCATTTATCTATAGCATTCCAGACTATGGTCATCGATAATAAAAGGTTTGGGATGTACGATACGAGCGTTTACCGCTAAAGCGACTATGCGATAACGGGAATGTTGATATTAGTGTTCCCCGGTAGTGTTGTTCCAGTGTTTGCCAACGGAGCCAACACGGCAGGAAGTTGCACTTCCCCGACGCCTCGCATTCCACGACCTTATTAATCAAACAAACCCCAACCCCAAAGGTTCAATGGGAGCCTTGTATCATTATTGTCCCGCCGAAGGGGCTTACTCCCAGTGAGGTAGGATTTTTCAATTTGGGCTTTGAGGGGAACGTTGGGCTTTCGAGTAATATTTCCCTATCTTTACGGCTCCCGCCCTGGGATTTGGTCCCCAGGTGCCAATCAGTCTGGATTACTCCACCACTCCCTTCAATGGTTGGCTTATTACGTCCTCAGTATTACATCTTTCGTCTTTTTTATTAATCATCCTTTAGATTCTTTTTTTTATTCACCACTCTTTGATGTATTCATGATAGGTGAGTAGTGCAATGTGCGTTATAATTCCCTTTGAAATTTTACAATAATTCAGTACTTTTAAATAATCATTCACGCAGAATAAAAAAATTAGATAGGGATGACAGAAAAGTATTCTCCTAATAGACTAGGAGCTACCGACCATTTCATTTAACGGAAGGACTTAAAGGTAGTAACCATTTTAAATTCTACACTTTGGTAAATTCTGAATACACAAATTTGGTCAGTCGGTTGAAAACGGTTTCTTGCTAGGCTTAAATTTAAATTAAACAGGCGAAATTAGACAGAACATTTAACAGAATAAAGTGCGACTAAAATTTTTGTATGATGTCAAGAATATGTCTCTAAAAAAACAATACAAATTGACTGACATCAAATTAGGCCAGTTGGATGGTAGTTGGATGAGAAAACAATAAAAATAGTCGGTTTCTCTTAGGTTTTTTTTATTTTTTGAGTTTCTAAATCTGAATTTGACCTTCCCAAACAAAATCTCTTTGATGTCAGCAGATGTGTTTGGTGTCGGGATCTTTTAACTATTTCTTTGTTTTCGGCACTTTGTAATAAATTTAAAAGATCATTTACTATGATAAATACACACACACACACACACACACACACACACAAATATATATATATTATTATTATTTTTTTCTTTTTTCTATTTTTCATTCTTTTTTTGCCAATACAATTTTTTTTTCTTTTATATTTAATTTCCTTCTCTCTCCTTTCTCTCTGTCTATTTCTTTGTATACAGCTGTCTTATATTCAACAAGTAAAAAGATATTTAAAATTAAAAAAAAAGAAACAATAGTATAAAAAGTGTAAATAAAACAAGAACCTAATAACATTTAATAAATGATTTAATAATGTAAATAAATAAATATTTGAATTACTCTGGTAAAAATAAAAAGATTCCCAAATAAACAGATCTATTGCAGAATTATCTTGGCTAAATCTGAAATTCCTTTTTGTATTATGATAAGTGTGCAAGATTCATTGCTTATGCGACATCTATATTAATGATCCTCAGCATCTCTTTTTCTTCCCTCCTTTCTTTTTTTTTATTTTTAAGGGAGGCAGTAAAGAATTACCGTTTTAAGCCCCTTAGGATTGAGCGGGTGACCTTGTTCGTTTGAATTAAGTGGAAGTGTGCGGCGGTTCTCTGAATAAAAAGTTATTGTTTAAGCTTAGCGGCTCTTAAGAGGACATTTATTCCGTCCCAGGCCCGGGCGGAATAACAACTGAGCTCAAATCCGCTGTTTCTTTGCCGATGTAAATAAATATGAGGAAGGAGGAGAGGGTGTCAAGGGTCCTGCTAAAAGCCTACGCCCGGGCGGAAGGTAAATAGAAAGTACGTTACTTAGAGCCTTGCCTGAAATCGATACTCCTAGTGGAATAAAAAAAAAAAAAAAAAAGATAAAACAGGAAGGAATGAAATTCAGGATGTGTTTGCTCTAATATATAACAAGCATGCGTTTGAAAATATTAATATTAATTACTACTTTAATATTTAAGTAATTTTAATTTTCTTATTTTTAGGTTATTTTATTTTATTTATTGTATACATTTATTGATTACTATTTATTGTTATTTTGCTTCTGTTTATTTTATTTTTTTGTACATATAGTGTGAATGTTATCCTACCTCACTATAACTAGTGTCCATGTGACAGATTGTTGTAATACTCAATAAATAAATTTAAAAAAAATGTATATTTAAACCTGTTTAGAGTTTTTAATAAAGGTCGTGACTAGAGTAGTAAAAGAAGTTTTGATGGATGGTTAATTTGAATTTGAAAAATATATATTTTTATAAATCGAAAATTTATATGAGATTTATTCCTAAAAAACAATAATGATATCCAACATTTAAAAAGTATAAACTAAGCTTGAGAAATAACAGATACCATGCAATACGGAACATTTTACTGATGGTGCCTTTCTCGTTGATTGACAATTTTATATGTCATGAATATCCTTTATATATGAGCCTTCCAGTTGACAGAATGACTAACTCCTATTTCGATTTTTTTTTATTATTAATTTTAGTGGGAAAATTTATACCTTTATTCACAGTCCTATATTTCAACACTGATATCACCTACTCAACAATAAACTTACTGTCTGTACAGATATTATAAATTTTCTAACTTCTAAATATCACTAAAACGACTTTACACAAAAATGATGAAATTATAATCAGCCATTCTGTCAATCGAAAGGTTCACATTTTTTCAATTATTGATAAAATCATTTAATTTTTCAATAGGCAAGAACATAATATAAGTAAAACAATATTTTTCATTTATTTCTGCACTTTCAGATGAATAAAAACTACAAATATCCCATAACATTAGTTGGTCCTTTCACATAAAATCCCTTAAGATGTGATGTGTTTGTTTTATTTTTCTGTCCTGAGGACTTTCTGCTTCAAGTGAATGATCGAAATGGACAAAATTCTGATTTCTATTGATTCTTAAAAGAAATTTTACAGTGATTACGAATATATTTTATACTCCTAACAAAATTAGTCAGATAATGTGTTTTCACCCATAAACTATCATTTTGAACTTAATTTCTACGCTTTTGAGCCAAACATACGATCATATCATATGGAATTTCGCCTAATGACATAGTTGTAGATAATAATATAATTTTTTATTGATTGAACCCCAATGCTTACTGTGAAAGTTATCAGGAAAATATTAAAATATGAAGGTTATCAGAAAAACAAGTTAATTTAAAAAAAAAATTTAAATATAATTATGAAAAAAACAATAATAAGAGTATTTTTCAAAATGAAACATAATATATTTGAATACAGTTTAATATTTATGTTATACATAGCTGAGCATGTGCCAACTTTCTAAAAGTTCCTATTATTTACCTGTCTCTTTTTCGTTTTTTTGTGATGTTTTTTCTAAGGATATTCCTGGGCTTCCACTTACAGAGCGTTAATTATATAGAAAAGCCAAATGCTGTCATTAAGAAACATAAATTGATAATTTGTTTATTGTAAAAGAATTAATAGCTGCATTTCCCCTATTGCATTGACTTAAAAATAATGTAAACAATGACTTAATCCTAGCAGATTGTATTCTAAGGTTTAATAATATATTTAAAATGGTAATTGACTTGTTAGGAAATTGTATACTTTTTATTTTTGTCCATTAGTCGATGCACTGTGCAACGGCTCGATTGGTGGAATCTTGAGGGATAATTACTAAAATTTTAAAAGAACAAGGATATGTGGATTATTTCTAATCATTACCAGATAACACAAATATATAGGTACATATATATAACTCTTGAAACTCCACCGGATTTATATTATTTTACATCCTTTTATTTTTCTGACCATTATGAGTTAGTCAAATACGTTTTAATACGGCATAGATTTCCTTACCGTTTTTACGTCAATAATATTTATAATTTCAATCTATAGAAATAAAATAAAGGTTTTGTCTGTACATTGAATAGAATCAACCAATTTCATGATATCTTTCCGTATCATACATTACAGAAACCAAATCCACTTTTAAATTTTGTTTTGTCTGTCTGTATGTCCGCATTGTCCAACGAAATTTTGTCAAGGGTAAGCTCAGCAATGGCTAATGGTAGACTTCTGAAAATTTGACATTATATTTAGGTGTGCTTGAATTGTAAGATAGGCTCTAAATGAAAACAAAATATTGAGTAGAACAAAAGTTTTGAATTCTTGAGTAATTTGTCTAGAGATCACGGTTAGGCAGTTACTTACTTCGTTTCACATCCCAACCTACTCAACCGTGAGCCAGATTTAAAAGTGTACTATGAATAGTACATAGTAGTACAGACTATGAATAGTCATCCCAAACCAGTAAGTTGAAACTGATGGATTTTTTTTTTTTATTAAACGCCTCTGCCTTTGGATAATGGGCTATTCGGCTCCTGGCAGCCCAATACAATTCCGCCATGATTCCTTTGTTTGAATTCACTGCGGACATCTGACAGAGCGGGAAAACTGTGAGGTGCAGGTCGTGCATCTCGTCTTGTTGGCAAAGAGTGCACAACTTGGGAATAGCTGAGTTATTTCTTTATTGCAGCCAATGCTGCCAAAATGGCTTTCACTTCTCCATCAAAGTTTGTTCCCCGGCTACCAGCAGGGATGGATAACATAAAATCTTGGCAGTATACTCCTGCTCCTGCATTCCGCGTATCTATTTGAGCGGAGCCGTCGGTGTTTATGTGGAGCCAATTCTGCTCGGAATAGCGGCTATTTGTTGTTTCCATAGCAAAGCGCTCTCAATACCCATTTCGTGTTTGGTGTTTACTTACAGGCTGTGTTAGATCTAGGCGTGCCTCTGCAATAAATGGGAAAAAATATCACAATTCAAAGGGAAAAATTCAAAATCTCAAAAATCTGTAACTCGTTGTAGCATAAAACACTGTTAAAACAAAACTTTTCAACTTTATCTGATCTTCCCGTTCAAGAAGTCATTCAACTTCCCAAGCCTAGCAAATGTTGTCATATACATTTTTACTATTAACTAAACGGATTAGCCGGAAATCGGAAAAAAAAATCAAAATTAAAATTAACTCCTCCCCACCCGATTTTATGAAATTAAATTTGGATCTCCCTCTCCCCCATAATACAAAATCCATCTTAAGAAAGATTCTCAAATTTTAACTATACATCCGTATAATTAATATACGGTGATATAATAATGTCATTCCTTATTTTTATTATTTGTTTTCAATCTAAAGCTCGAACGGGATATTGCATATTGTTCCAATTCACCCCAAACCGTTCACATAAAATTTACCATAGAATCCGACTTCCAAGTGCAGAATTAAATTAGTTTGTATTTATTGTTTTCCTTAAGGACACTTCTAGTGTATTTTTTTTTAAATATTGATATCCGTGGGCATAAATACACCATCTAATTACGATCCCTTAAGATGGTTGATTATAAGGAGTGATTTTTTCTTTCTCTTTCATTAGTGTTAATGAAGTCCCAGCTAATCATGTCTTAATGATGAGAGATAAGATTATGCCGTAAATATTACATAACCTAAGTTACGCAAGAATTCTGATTTGATAAGGCTAAATTTGTAATCCTTTGGAGGAAAAATAAAGTGGATAAGTCACTTGATGAAAATTAATTCTTTCAATATTTTTCGAGTGAGAAATAGGATTAATTATTGGTTAGGATCATAATTAAGGAGTTGGATTGACGCAAAAGAAAGTAATCCCTAAACTGTTTGTTAGATGTCATTTTTGGTTACTTATATAAAATTACATTGTGAATTCTATTGAATTTAAAACTTATCAATATGCTATATGTTTAGTACGAGGGCTACAGATACCAGGAGACACAAGGTATACCAACAGTCAAAACTATTTACGCCTATGTTAAAGATATATTTTTTAAATAATTGTATTGATTATTACTATTTATACATACAACTATGTGACATTATTAACGAAATACGTTTTTGTTTAAGAAATCTAAAAAAGGAACAAAACTCAGAAAACATTATAATAATAACTCAGACCAAAAATATATTTAAAAACATGGATTCGGCTTTTTCCCCTAAATTTGTTTTCCATTTTTACATCCTTTCTGAGAAAGCGCTTTATTGTGGCTTCGAGGTTTTAAAAGAAGCCCAGAATCATCTCTATTAAAATGAAATATGAAGGATGAGTTTGAACATCAAAGGAATATCCTTCCATCAAAATAATTGCAACTGAAATAGACTTACCTAGAATATATTTTTCAGAAACAGGAAAACATGATACTGATATTTCTTCAGTAATTATGAGGGAAATATTTGGATGACAACATAGAAAACTCTTATACCAATTGTCATAAAATTTCTATTGTTGGTTTTTGATTATCAATAATTTCTTAACACTCATAAGTTACTCATTTTATCGTTTCGGAAATACCTTGTAAGACCAAATTTTGAACCATGCATTGTCATATCCGATCCTTCTTTTTTATCGTCAGCAACGGGGCTCAAATTTAAAATAAAAATAGTTTATGTGTGAAAATGAGATCAGAACTAATGTCCACAATTATTCATAAGAAATCGACAAGGAAAACAAGACAACTGGATATTTTTTCATACTTTTTAAAACTTTAACGGACTTGAGCACACATTTTTTGTGATGATGAAAAAGAATTACAAACTTGTACTAAACTACACACAGCCAAAAATTACAAAGTTTTAATAAAAAAGATTGAGACTAACGAAAGGCTTTATCAAGTACTTCAGGAAA
Organism: Nezara viridula; assembly: GCA_928085145.1. NCBI lineage: Eukaryota > Metazoa > Arthropoda > Insecta > Hemiptera > Pentatomidae > Nezara > Nezara viridula. The sequence goes on along the minus strand of OV725077.1, from coordinate 152,980,455 downwards.
AAATAAATAAATAGTTTTACGGATATCTACTGTGTAAGACTATATTCATTCTTCATAGACAATATTTTACCACGGATATTGCCATAAACTTATACGGAATGGCAAACGTGCCAGAGCACACTAGGAACGCTGAAAAGGAGCTGTTTAAGAGGTCTTGCGTATTTTGTTGCGGTATTTATCAGGGACATTCTATACCATCTTGTTTAAAATTCCTTAAAATGTCAATTGAGGAGGAGGTTCCGAAGGGTCTCTCTGGAATTATCCCTTGCCAGAAATGCCTATCTGTATCATGTTTATGTCACATCAGCTTGTAGTCGCGATTAAATTACTAGTGTCGACATAAAGCACAGATAAAAACAGAAGGCTCAGTTTGTAGAAAGTTCAATTACTAAAAACGTGTTCTCTAGAGTAGACTGTAATAAAATGGTTAACATCTTTTTTTCTATTGAAACGAGATTAAAAAAAAAAAACTGTGACTCTTCCTTTGGTTTAAAATTATTTCATAGTTTTTTCTTTATAGGGCTTCCAATAATTATTTATTAAACGCTTGTGCGCCTTCAGATATGAATCCAGTGCGTCTGTTCTTCGCCTTATTTTTTATATAACTGAAAATGGACAACTCTAAAACTTAAATTTTTTAAAGAATTCTCAGAAGATATTGTATCTACAGATCAAAATTTTTACGGAAGAGAAATATACAAGAAATATTAAAATCATAAATAGAAATAAGAAGACAAAATAAATACATCGCATAAAAAGCTAGGCAGGATGGAGTGGAGTGGGCATTTTCTGGCGAGATACGTTACAGTCCGGAACGGAAGAAGATGCGGCTCTTCACTAACAACTTCGTCCCTCTTCTGATTTATATTCAAAAAGTTTTCTTTCCCCCGGCCTACATTTCCAAACCTCTCGAATAGCTCTATTCTTCTTTCTCATTGTTGGTGTTCATTTCATTCTTATTTAAGATCATTTAAAGTTAATTGTTTCCTGCTCCTCGCCACTAGCGGATCCAGGATTTATTTTTGGGGGGCTTCAGCCCGAAAGATTTTTTTTTCATATACATATAACGTTAATAAATTTGAAAAAAAAGTAAAGAAATTAATTACCTATATGAAATGGTGTTTAAGAGGTTCTTGAAGTCCTATTAAATATAATTACACCAACAAGAATACTTTAAGAGATAGTTTTTAATATTTTTTTTTCTGTAAAACATGGTTACATTTTACCATTTTGGGGGAGGGCGGGACTTCAGCCCGAAAGCCTCCCCCCTCCCTGTAGATCCGCCTGTGCTCCTCGCTTAAGCTAGATTAGTCCAAACGTAACAAAGGAACATTGAATATTTAGTCAAAATATAAACAAAAAAAGAGAGAAAGATGATATTAACTAAAATGTTATTTCATATCTGTATTCAATATTTTTTAGGAGAGGCAATGTTTCATAACTTTGAGATATTAAAATTTGTTTCTTTGTTACTAAATCTATATTTCGAAGGTAAAAGTCACCATATCGCATTTTTTGATTTGTTCAGGAAGCCAATTTTCCATAACTTTAAGTAATTAGAATTTGTTTCTTAGTTAACAAATTGTTTAATGAAACATGTAAATGATATCTTTTAACTCAAGAGCACATATATAAGGAGGATATAGGAGCATATATATAAGATATATAGTAGGAAAAAAGTAGAGAAAATGTAGTTTCTAGAATTTCCAAGAGATTCTTATAATTAGAGACCGGATTTCCATGCTTGCGTGTAAAAACTCCGGACCCGGATATCTATCCGTTTCAGGACCTTAAGAATAACATATTTAAATTTTATATTGCACGAAACTGGACATTTTGCCGTTTTTGGCTTAAATTGCACGATTTAGATTTTTATCGCATTAAATTGCACATGTTTGCAATTTTGTGCTAAATTAAGCAGATTTATAAACATAAATGTATAAGTGATTTTGTTAATATTTATTTTACTAATAGAAAAATACCAGGAAAGCACAAATGAGATCTATTCTTGGAATTCCAATCCTAAAGTATTGGATAGTAAAAAGCTAATTTCCTAGAATTAGCTGCATTGCTAGTAAGACATTTATAGTTATTGTTTTGGCTTAAATTCTCAATCACCGTTCAACCCTTCAGTATCTCTTATGGATTTGAATCGATTTGTAGAACATCCAAAAAAAAAAAATTTAACACTCAAAATAAAAAATTAAAATCTGGATAAAAAATACACCGATTTGAAATCTGAGGACAAAGAATTTGATGAGTTCTAAACACCTTATGAAAAATTAAAATCTGGATAAAAAATACACCGATTTGAAATCTGAGGACAAAGAATTTGATGAGTTCTAAACACCTTATGAAAAATTAAGCAGCTGATAGGAAATCACTAATACCCGCTCATTGGGGAAGATGTAAGAAGAAATATTCTTATCAAAGAATTTAATTTTTTTTTTTTGTATTTTAGAAAGAATGATTTTCCCCCAAAATATTTTTTTTGGTGATATAGAAAAACTGCTTCAACACTAATATTTGAACACTTGAAAACATCAAAAATTATAGTTTATTTAAATTTTTTTTAAATTCTTTAAATTTTAACAAAAACGTTTTGTAATGTATAATATTGGAAATTTCAACTTTATTAAAAAATAAAATTTTCCATCATCATTTTTAATAAAATTTAAATGTCTAAAATTGGTCTATATACAATATATATATATATTGTATGGACCAGACCAATTTTAGAAATTTAAATTTTATTAAAAATAATGATGGAATATAAATATAATGATAATGTATAGATATAAAGGAATATAGATATAAATATAATGATGGAATATAAAAATAATGATATATATATTATTATACCCGGGGGGGGGGGAATGGGAGGGGGAGAATTGATTTCTTCTAATTTTCTTTTCTTAATCAGTGAGGACTAAATTTCCTTAAGCTTAGCCTTGTTTATTTCAGAAGAAAAAACACATAGCTCAAATAAAATATGGAGATATAAATTGAAAATATTCAACTTATTTGGTCCGTCCGGCCCGGATAGTTTGATACATTATTGATATGACTTCTAAGATTTTTTTTTTTGAAATCGCATATGCGCAACCAGTGTGTTTATTGAAATCAAATCAAGCTTCAAGGAATCATCATTAACACATTACTTATTGACAGTTTTAATTAGGATTACTTGGACGAAGTAATTAGTTTAGATCGAGATTTGATAAAATATTTTTAGTCTTTCTTCACAAACGATAACATTTTTTACAATTATTTATTTTTAA